>JAUKNK010000271.1:1950000-2615000 GCA_030765055.1 Mantis religiosa
TTGCAAAAATGTCAACATAATAATAAACTTTGAAATAACTTTGAAAAGTTTTTGTGATATGGGTTTCAAAAGAACTCATGAATAAATCTGCTAAGAAGGGAGACAATGGGTTGCCCATATCTAGGCCTGTCTTCTGTTTGTAGATCTGTCCATTAAAACTGAAAAAAATTCTAAAATAAGACCTGAAGCTTTCCTGGCGACCAATATGCTCACTTTCTTCTTGGGCAACAAGCCAGGTGAAAAGACGATTAGATATCGACGTTTCGGGAGTGTGTATTACTCCCATCATCAGGGTATGTATAAAATGTTATAACCACAAACCAAACACTGGATATAACACAAATATAAATTTGTTGGTGTTATATCTTTGTTTATGCTGGTATATCCAGTGTTTCATTTGTGGTTATAACATTTAATAAATATCCTGATGATGGGAGTGATGCACACACCCGAAACGTCAATATCTAATGGTCTTTTCACCTTGCTTGTTGCCTGAGAAGAAAGTGAGCATGAAAAAATTCTGATTGATACAAATTTCTGTAAATTGTGAAAATTCTTCTATTTTTTCAGAGGTTACTTGTATAGATTCCAGCCATTTTTTGAGAAGTGGGATAAGCTTACTGGTAGGTATACTTGGGTATAAAGAAGTGACATTGGAAGAAACTAATGCATCTGTAGAGTTGACAGTTGTGTTCTTCAAGGGATTTATAAATTCCAGTGAGTTTATAATACTTAAATTTTCAAATTTTGTGAAAATCTGAATGGCTAGTTCAAATCTTCAGATTTTTCACAAAGAAAGAAAGAGCTCTATATACATACCAGTCACACTCTTCCAAAAAGTTGGTCTTATGAAACCACTTAAGGTTTCATGGCGGACTATTCTCAACAAATGATAAGACACTGGAGCAATATATTTTATTTATTTATTATATTTATTTTTTGGTGCTTGAGCAGGAATAATGTATCCAAAGGAGAATGACTGATTATAATGCATGTAGGTGGAAGGTTTAGGTTCATACCAAATGCTCTCCTTATTTACATATCACAGCAGAAAACAGCAGACTTCCATAAAGAAATGAACACTGAAAACTACATCAAGTGGCTTCATACAATGTTAATTCCAACCTTACCTCCTAACTCTGTTTTAGTAATTGACAATGTGTCCTACCATAGTGCAGAGTTAGACAAACCTCCAACATCAAATGCTTAAAAAAATAATAGACACACGAAGACACATTTGTATGACTTAATCTTAGCCAATAAGCTGGTCCAGAAGAAATATTTGATTGATCAAATATTGACTGAACATAATTACACACCTTTAAGACCTCCACCAGACCATCCAGATCTCTATGTCATTGAATTATTATGGGGAGAAGTAAAGCAACGCACCACGGCTGAGTGGTTAGACCGCTTGGCTCTCACCAAGGCAACCCAGGTTCGATTCCAGGTGACCGCAAAGTGAGATCGTGGTGGACAACATGGCACTGGAACGGGTTTTCTCCAGGTCCTCCGGTTTCCCCTGTCAGCATTCCACCAATTGCTCCATTGTCATCTTTCCTATCATTCATTTCACCCTCATCCACTTCCTTTGCCTTTATACCAGGTAGTAGGCTGATTACCTATCCTGGTTCTCTATCGGATCCACAGCTTTTGTTCCTCAGGCCCGACCTTAAGGGATAAAGGAAGAAGAATCGCCTAGCACCATGATAGTAGTACAATTAGTGAAGTTGAGGAAGAAGAGATAAAGCAATGTGTAGCTGTTAGAAATGTAAAATTTTAATCAAAAGACGTAGAAATCCTCTGTAGGCAGAGATTTCAAGACACTGGACAACAGAATGAGAAAAGACACGCCGTCATATCGAAAAAAAAAAGGAAAAATAATACTAGGATAAAGATGCCATAGAAGAAGAAAGGATTGAGCAAATTATTATCCAAGATAATGGAATGAAAAGCAGCGATGAAGAAAATGAAAATAATAGCAATTAAGATGAGGGAGAAATGTTAGGAATAGAAGAAATGCAAGAAACTTAAATGGAAACAGATTGATAGTGTGTAATATGTGTGGCTGATATTACTGGGAGTGTGATAAATTACTTTGTAGTGTTGTATTACTTCTGCTCAGAAGCATGCACATAAATAAACAGCATCTCACTACAGACTGTACCTTTCTCCGATGCCAGAGGTCGCTTAAAAGGTGAGCAGTAACTCACATCCATCTTTTCATATACAGTTTTTATTTGTCAAGAACTAACACACAATGTAAAGAAAGTCATCTGAATGTAATCGATCCTATGTATGTCGTAAACGTTCCACTACATTGGTCAGCAAAATTTAATGTCAGGATGACACGTTGGCCATGGTGGCTCAATGGGTAAGAGCAAATGGACAGAAACCAGAAGATCCGCGGTTTAAATCCTGGCCATGGCATTGAATTTTTCAGGTTGACTTTATTTATTCATAATTTAAGAGGTTTAATGTTATAAATATTAAAAAGCATAAGCATTATTAACAGTAAAGTATTCTTCATTTTTTAATTTGATCCATTAGTCTATGTTTACACTCAACTTCACTTACTATGTTATTGTATAATTGGAACGTTTTCAAGATTCATTCATTCATTCATTCTATATTCATCCTTTTGAAACATATACATGTTTTTGGACACATCATGGTTACAAAGTATATGTACAAAACAAAGAAATAAAATGGTAAAAGTTATTTACTATAGTACATCAATAATCATACATTATTTTTTTACAAATTTACTGTAATGATAATTCTTTTTTCAAAAATTCTTTTATTGAGAGGAAACATCCATTTATACAGTACTTTTTAAGTTCTTTTTTGAAAATGTTATGGTTTTGGATACTTTTTAGGTATGGTGGAAGATTATTGTAAAGTTCACATACTGATGCTTTTGGTTTAGTTCATTTGATCTCATCCACAGCTATTTGGTGACTAAATGAACATTCTTCTTCCTCTACTACTACGGTGCTCCAATCCCTCTGCCATCTGGTGTTAGGGGCACTAAGTTTTAATACTTCATTTAATACCGGGATTTCAAAATTTATAACTTTATTCCGGTTTTTGGTTCTGAATATTTTTTTCCAAATATTAAATTCTATGGGTGTACTTAAAGATTTTAAAGGTTTTATGTTATGCCCAATATTGTGGTTTTCTGTCCAAAAATGGTGTGGCACTGTGGATTTTTCTGATTGTTTCAACTGTATGTTCCTCTGGTGTTCTTTTTGCCTGGTTAACAAGTTTCTCTTAGTTTTTCCTATGTAGCTTTTATCACAGGTTTCACAGTTTATCTGATAAATTTCCGATTTCAAAGTGTTGGGGATTGAATTTTTTAGTGGCTTATTTAGCAGGTTCTTCAGACTGAATTTGTTTTGGAGTGCTAGTTTTAAGTTTAGTCTTTTGAAGATTCGTTCCAATTTTCTATAAGCCCATGGATGGTAGGTGAATTTTCTATATTGCCAGTTTGGGTTTTTAAGTGGTGTGACAGTTGTATTTTTTGATATTATCTTGAGTTTTTCCTTTCTTTTCATTTTGTTCTTTATGATGGCTGGTTTGAATCCATTTAATACTGCTATCTCTTTTATGTGTTGTTGTTCTTTCAAAAACTCCTCCTTACTCAGTAGGATATATTATAGCCGGTGAATTATACTTCTAAAGGCTGCTAGTTGATGTGAAACTGGGTTGTTGTTGTTGTTGTAATTTACATACTTTAACTTTTTAAAGTCATATTGGACGATGAATGGAATGGGTGAAATGATACTCAACTGGGCCCGTTACCTGACTTTCGTCTTTTAGGATAAAGGAAAACTCCAGAAAAAACCTTATCCAGGTAATGCACCCTGACCGAGATTCGAACTTGAGACCTCTTGAACGTGAGGCAGACATGCTACCATCTATGCTACCGAGGCAGGCATCTAATGTTCTTGTTGGCTAATGCTGAATTTCTGAAAATGCAGCCTTTAATGTTCTTGCTCTCCTATATTTTTCACTTGCAGATGGGGTGCTAGAAAGTGCTGGGCATATTTGCAGGCGGTCTTGGCCCATTTCCATATGCAGATCACATAGAGGACAGAGTGGTACAGAATATATCCCAATTCTGTTAAAATGTTTTTCCAGACAATCATGTCCCGTAATCAACCTGAACATTGCAACTACTGGTTTTCGAGGATAGTCAGGAATTACTGCTTGAATATTTGGTAGTTCCCATCGTTTGTATTTTGATTTTACACAGTAATATTTTGCAACAATTTTTTTTGAATTCAGGGTTGACTAATCATTTAGCTGCATAAAATGGTAGATTAGCTGTGGATTTCTGTACACTGCTGGTACCCTTTTATGCAAGATACTCAGCTTTGTCATTATTACTCAGTCCACAGTGAGCTGGTATCCACTGGAAGACTAAGGTGTTTTTGAAGTGCTGTAAGATGGGTCAGCATTATCCAACATTCTAAAATTGTCTGATGTCTTTGATGACAGCTTGGAAGTAAGTGCTATAATTGCTGACCTGGAATCTCAGAGAATAACTGCTGGAGTGAAATGTGATATTCTATATAAAAGAGTTTGGAGGGCCATTTGAATTGCTTCAATTTCTCTACCGAAGTTTGTAGTTCCATAACTTAAACATTTGTATTAGAAGAAGAGGTGACAAGTGACTCCAAACCCTGCACCTTCTTGGTTAGATATCAGTGATTCATAAGTATAATTAAGGAGCCATTCTTGTTCAGGAAATCTAGTATGGATTGTCTCTAATGCCAATAATTTTAGAAAATTAGTTGAAATTAGGGTGACCATATGTCCTCTTTTCTGCTGTAAAAAAAAAAAAGAGCATCCGGGCAGAATTTTGTAAATTCTGCGAAGTTCCTCTTTTTTGCAGCTAGGCATATAATTTCATTTTAAATTGCATAATCTTTCTTTCTGGCCACTGAGATATCGCATATCGTAGAAACTTAAGCCACAGCAAAGGTTGTATACCTAGTGTAACTATACTATTTGGTAATTGCATACTCTCTGCTGCCCTATTAATTTGCGATAAACTATTATTTATTCTATGCGTCCTTCCTGTTCCTTTGCGGCCGGGAAGCTGGTTTCCTTGAAACCACGTGTTAAAATATGTGATGGTGTTTAATTAATTTTCTGATAATTCTGAAATTGTAGCAGTAAATATCTTTGTTAAAATACCTAAACGTAAATGCGTGTACAGTGATGAATGGTATAGTACATATCCATAATTTAAAAAGGCAAGAAATGAATCAGAGGCAGAATATCTCGTCTGCCATGGAGGAACTTTCATATCAATTGCAAAGTAAGACCCTAAAAGTAAAATGTTACTTCTTTGGAAAGAAACATTCAATGCCAATGTGTCTTTGACATGAAATTCTACTCGCACATTAGCATAATGTTTTAATAGTTGTTAAGATAAGGGACCAGTTACAAAAATGAAATATAATCATATAATGCGGCTTTGTTAATATGAGATTATCTATGCAGACTACGTTTTTACGAATTTTATTTCTCGGAAAAGCGCTGTTGTAGAGTTAAACAGTAATTTGTGAGGTATGCCTGTGCGTAGTGCTTCATATTTGTGGTTATTTATTAAATTTTGCTGTATCAAGGGAATCAGGTATCAATAAAAGGAAATTTGCCCCATGTTTAGGGAGGTTAGCCTTAGATTAGTTGTGTGTGTAAAAGCTTATTGAAATAAGAAGCTCTATCCGGGCTAGTCCTGTAAGAGCAAAACCAGCCTAAGTCATGGTTAGCAGCCCCTTATCCTAACAATGACCTAATTATACAAATAAAAATATTTAGAAATCATGTTCCACTTATCTTAAGAAGTTGATGACAATACTTCTTTCTATGAAATTAATTTCATGGACATTTGCCCAATTTTGTAGAAAGAAAATAGAAGTAATGTCATCAACTTCTTAAGATAAGTGGAAAAGAATTACTAAATATTTTTATTTGTATAATATTCATTATTCCCTGTAACTAGCTTCATTTTCTGTGTAATGACCTAATTGTTTGACAAGATAAAGCTAAAGCTGGATTAGCTTGTGCAATATTGGGCAAATATTCCATTTTGTTAAAAACTTCTAAGAGGAAGATTGTAATGTTAAAGCAAGTGAAGCTGTTGAAAGTTGTGCCACTAATTCTCTGTGCTAGATTATAATAACCTTTGAAATGAAATAAAACAAGTACCTGTATTGTTTTTCTTAACCTCTTTAATGCTGGCTGCTTTCTTAAACCTTAACATGTGTATCAAGCTATACATCTATATGCAAACATTACAAACCCCTATTATGGACATCAAACAGTTCCATGCTACAATTTGAATGGGGCGATACTGAAAGTGTCCTCTTTTTCTGCCCATGAGATACGGTTACCCTAGTTAAAATATAACTTTTCTTAACCTCTTCTATCACGTGTAAAGAATATGTGATGTCTAATGTTTGCATAGGATTGACTTTATATATGAAGTTTTCCTTTGAATTAGGAAGGTCTACATTCTTCTTGAAGGCTTGAATTTTGGAAGGAAAGCTCTCCTGAGTCTTTAGCATATGTGTAAACTTTCTGCTGTAGACCGCGCTGTGGCTCAGTGGTTAGACCGCTTGACTCTCACTAAGGCAGCCCGGGTTCGATCCCAGGCGACCGCAAAGTGAGATTTGTGGTGGACAACACGGTGCTGGGGCGAGTTTTCTCCAGGATCTCCAGTTTCCCCCGTCATCTCATTCCACTGGTGCTCCATGTTCATCTCGTGTACCATCAGTGTCATCGCCTGCGGTGCCGTATGTAGTAAAAGCAGGCGTTAAACACTACACATTTCATTTCACTTTCTCTTGTACCATGTATTGAATGGAAGTCTGATGTTTAATGTTAAAAGAAGTATAAAGGGTGATTCTTACTGACTTTTATGTGCTGATTACAAACCTTTTGCATAACTTTTCCATCATTCATTATTTTTGAGTAATTGCATTATAAGATTTCTAGTAATTATAGGCTAATATGTGAGGCACGTCCTTGAATACCTTTCACATACCTAAGATGAATGTTAAATATACATTTGACTGTAGTTTGCTTAAGGAACATCTATCTTGAGTGTCCAGTAATAGTCTCCCAACATATTTGAAGTCCATTTTCTCTGGTAGCATCTTTTCAATGATGTCCTGATGGTAACACTTGCCATGTTCGTCGCTGACAGCGCCGAGGTTCTCAGGAAAGAAGTCAAGATGGGAGTCTAAGATGTATATTTTCAAGGATATATTACATATAATGACCTTGTAGTTCTCAAACAGCTCCCTTACAAGTTCTGTGTAATGTTCAGAACTCTGGTTTTCTAGAACATTTATGATAGTGTGTTTGAAATAGAAACATGCAGCTCATTCTTGCATATTTAAAAGGCTTTCAAACTGTGAATGTTTCATAAGTTTTCTATTTTGATGGCCAACAAATCTTCCCTCTTAATTTTGCTTCACGGATTTTGGAAAACTTAAGTTTCCAGTAGCAGGCATGCACCCATTATGATCCACTAATTTCACAAAGTTCTTAAACAAACCTAGTTCCATGTGCAATGAAGGCAATAAGATTTTGTTAGCACTTACAAGTGGTTGATGAACAACATTTGCCTGTTCTGAGTTAAATGAGTATCTCTTTGGCCAAACCTTGTTTTAACATAATTATTTTTTTTTTTATTTATCCAGATTTATGAACCCTATTTCACACAGTGGTATATTAGGGTTAGAGTTGATACATAAGAATACACAATTTTAACAAAAATATTTTAAATACTAGAAGGAAGAAAATATGTTATAATCTGATGCATATTAATTTAAACTATTTCAGACGATTAAACACTGAGTTTATAAGCATCATGAAGTACTTATACTGTTGTGGCTTCATTAGCAAAGATGTGAGTGGAGCAGAAAATTCAGTTCCTAGAGAGTCTAGCTTGAATATTAATTCTTGTCTTTCTCTCCAGAAAATGGGACAACATAAAAGGAGATGAATCACAGTTTGAAATTCTTCACCACACATGCACTCAGGGTTGGATGTTAAGTGAAAGCGTGATAAGTATTCACCAAATTTTCCATGTCCACCTAAAAATTGTGTCAAAACAAAATTTGGTACAAGAGTTTCACATTTTCCTCTGTCATATACACTAGGGAAAAATAATGTTTTTTTTTTAAACTTCCATTTGGAGTTGTTAGCCATTGTTGGTTCCATTCTTCAAGAATATGTTGATGTATTATTCTCCTTACAGTAGAAATAGGACATAAAGAGTATGTCACAGGAAGATTGGATTCTGCAGCCTTCTTAGCCAAGCAATCAGCTCTCTCGTTACCTAAAATTCCAATGTGTCCTTTAAGCAGACCCATGCAAATATGTCCTGGATGGTTTTGAAGCAAGGTTCTGATTTCATGTGCTAATGAATTTAAGTTGTATTTATCATTAATAGCGAGTAGAGCTGATTGTGAATCACTAAGAATACAGGCACTGTTCCCATTAACAGTACACCATTTAATAGCCTCTTTAATTGCTAAGAGCTCCGACTGGAATACAGAACATTCAGGTGACAATTTAAACATGGAGTGAGTTAGTTCCATTTGGTTTTCATAAACAACAAAAGCACATCCTACTGCAGATATATTATCTTCAAATTGGTAACGTGAACCGTCTGTATATATGTAATAATCATGAAAATTACATATTTCCTTTGAACGGGTTACAAAATTTGATGGGTGCCCTGCTGTGATAAGAAGCTTTTTTCTTTACTATCCCACATTACAAGAAACAGCAAATGCTGTATAACTAAGGTATAATCCATGTAAGATAGCTATCACTTTATAATCTGCACATATCTGCAATGAGTAACGATCATATCGGATATTGGACAGCAAGAGTTGCATGTTCACATAATTCTCTTTCATCTAACTGCATGAGCTATAGGAATGAATGAAAACTTGTTTGCAATATGTAGCAATACTCCCTTCAAGCTTGTTTTCGAAGATCAATGATCAAACGCCAATATTAAGGCTTATGTTGAGTACCCAGGGACTCCATCAAAGAATTGACATCTTTTCAGAAAACTAGATCTTCCTGTTTAGAAAGTAAAAGCACAGATTTCTTTTGGCGTTGACGAAAAGAACTTATTTTGTTGCCATCATGCAACAGGTGCCAGCCTTTTAACCTTGAAATAACTCAGCTTTTTGTTTTCAAAACTCATATGACTCACTGACGTTCCACTCACCCTGAGTTGTGGAACGCCTAACGTGAGTTGTTTCTAACGGTATGTATCGTTACCAAATCAGCGAAATAAATCTCTTTAGCGTTCATGCTCAACTGCATTTTGAAAGTCCTTTGTCCCAAAACATTCCTAACCGAAAGAATACGATAGTCTTCAGACATTGAACTTTTACTAACACAAAGAAAGTAAAGGCCCTTCCTTCTTTCCTTCTCTGAGACATGTATAGATTATTACAGGAATATTTGCTCTTTCTTGCCCGGATGCTAGTATATATGTTACATTAAATGATATTCTTCCTTTCTTATTCTTTAAGTCGACTGCTATTTTCATCATTCTAATTTCATATTATTATAACAAGATTTTTATATTAGTTTAGCAAAGCATTTCTATTAGTTTATCTTCTCTGTTAATTATTAGACTTCGATTAATTTGCCTGCTCCTAATCGCTGCCTGATACTGCGGTTACAACTTTCAAACTCTGCAGTTACATTGCTGTCGTATGGTAGAGTTGGTATGGGAAAGCCTCGTCCATGAGGCACTGGTCGAATTGCCGCTTCTGAACATGGATATTTAATAGTATGTTTGAGCTTAGAACTTCTTCCAGATACATTTGTCAAGCAGATATAGCGGTCTGTTATGATCCTTAAGTTCGACCATATCATAGGAACTGCAAAAGGCATATGACGAGACCCTTAACCAGCCGGTTAATAATGTTACACATTTGGCTAAACAGATTTTCGGAGCACAAAAATTATTCTCGTCTTGTTATTGTTTTGTTATTAATTTATTATCTATTTTTAAAATAACACTCAATCTCTTTTAATTCGAGGAGTCAAATTTTGATTCTGCATTTTTAAAGTGAGCGCACCACAAATGTAACAAAACTGGTTTTTATTGAATACCTACACTTTTCCGAGACATCCTCTTAATTCCCATTGCTTAAAAAAAACACTATTAGAAACACTACACTTCTAAATTTATAGCTGAAAACACACAGGATTAGCCCCTTTGGCAACTATGCAGGACAGATTCCATCTGCAACAAACCTACCTTGTCTGCCGTTGAAGTAAACATTGTGACTTTGTGGGTTCGTGAAATGAAAAGTCCAATTACACAAACTAAACAATGTTCTTTATTTCCACCGACTTACAGTTTAACACTTGCCAATTACACAGAATTACTTAATGCACACAATTACAGTTCACCAGTTCGTCCGTTAAAGTTCCACTTGCCCTCGCGATTACATAACTTCCTCCGACGCACGCACGCACGCAGTCTTCTTGTCCGCTCACTAGCTCGTCGAACACTGACTAACTCCTCTTGCCCGACGTGTTGCTTATATAGGGTCAGCTGGCCGATCTGGAAGGTTCTGGATTAGATGAAATATCCCGTAAGTTCGAGAACACAGGTGGAACAGAAAGAGACGGCGCAGTGACGTTTTTTTCCCAGCCACCCCTCGTTACCGCTATAAGACAAACGAGGGGGGCGTGGCCAACGCCAACCGTCTCCTGCTCGCCCGCTCTATAGGCTGTTCCGACGTTCGGGTGACACTGCTCCCTCCTCAAAGCTGGTCGTCCCGAACAGCACCATCGTAGCGTGCCAGGCGATCCAGGTGTACCACCAACATCTTCCCTCGGGGAACCTTCTGGATGCGGTAGACCACGTCGTTAATCCTCTTCACCACCCGGTGCGGTTCTTGCCTTTGCTGCTGGAGCTTCGGGCAGCGTCCCTTAGTCCGGGTAGGGCAGTACAACCAGACCAGGTCACGTTGCTGGAACCCTTGGCTGTTGTCTTGCCTGTCATATCTGGTCTTCATGCGGTCGCTCGCCTTCTGGTTGTTCTGGCAAGCCAGCTCGTGCATGTCATGGAGATGGTCCACCAAGTTCTCCACATACTCGGTCGCTGGCTGTCTCGCTCCCGGAGGGCTTCCAAAAGCCTGGTCACAAGGGAGGCATAACTCTCGGCCGAACATTAAGCTGGCTGGCGTCATCCCAGTTGTATCCTGTGTAGACGAGTGGTAGGCCAGCAAGAACAGTGGCACCTTGACGTCCCAGTCTTGCTGATGGCTGGCCACGACCTTCCTCAGGTGTTCCTCTAAGATCTTGATGTATCTTTCGAACATGCCATCCGACTGGGGATGTAGAAGAGTCGTGCGGGTCTTGTTCACCCCAAGCCTTTGTAGTGCCTCCTTCATTAGGTTGGACTCAAAATTGCTACCCTGGTCACTGTGTAGCTCTAACGGCACCCCAAATCGACAGAACAATTGCTCCACAAGGCAACCTCTGATTGTATTTGCCTCTTGGTTTGGGACGGCATACACCTCCGGCCACTTGGTGAAGTAGTCCACGACCACCATTAGGTACTTGTTGCCTCGGTCGGAAACTAGGAACGGTCCAGCAATGTCAACAGCGATCCCTTCGAATGGTGCTCCGAAGTTGTACTGCTGCATGCGACCCCGATTCCTAGTCTGGGGGCCGCGACTCACTGCGCACACGTGACACTGACGGCACCATCTCTCAGCATCTGCTCGGAGTCTCAGCCAGTAGTAGCGCTGCCGCAGTTTGTCAATCGTTCGGTTCGCTCCCAGGTGTCCTCCCGAAGTACCGGCGTGCTCTTCCTCCAAGACTTCCGGGACCTTACTCCGGGGAAGTACCAATTGTTCTCTCTGCGTCTTCCCATCGGGTGACTCCCATACCCGGAACAGCGCTAGATCACCAGGCGGCCCAATCGAGGCCATATCGGTAGCCTTCACAATTGGTGTTGGCGCGCATAGGTGGCGTATCCACTTCCATCCCGTCTTGAGTCCATAGGACCAGATGGGGGGCCTTGTTAGTCTCTAGGTCTTGCCCTATGGAAAGCCCCACGGAGGACGCCGAGCGCCCTTTGGAACAGCTCGGATAACTCCCTGGTTGAAGGAGGCCCGGGTCCAGTTCCTACGGGTTCAGGACTAATGGGAGTAGAACCTCTGGGCACAACCCGGAACAGTACGCCATCTCTGGTCTTCAACGAGTCCCATTGGGCCCAGTACGACTTGTAGGTGGCTCTCCTCGGTGCGATGTCCTCCCAGGTTGGTCTCGTCCCTGCCTCCACTTCTTTCAAGAGTGGCCCCAAAACTGCGTCCGCCAGCTGCTCCCTCCTCAGGCCTGCACTATCCCAGCCGTCCGCAGGCACTGCCACAACTACTTGGACTGCTGCGGCACGCTCCTTCTCTTCCACTCTTGTGCACTGGCCGCACTCTTCTGGACAGGGTCTTCGGGACATGGCGTCTACGTTACCGTGGCTCTTCCCTCTGAGATGTTCCGAGGTGAAGTCCTACTCCTGCATCCTCAGGACCCAACGTGCTGTCTGGCCTTCCAGGTTCTTAAAGCTCAATAGCCAGGTTAGGGCGAAATGGTCAGTCCTCAGGTGGAATGGCTGACCGTACAGGTACGTGTAGAAGTGCTCTAAGGTCTCTACTACCGCCAGTAGCTCTCGTCGGGTGACGCAGTAGTTCTTCTCTGCCTTGGATAGCGTCTTGCTGTAGTAAGCTATCACCCGCTCATGGCCGTCCTGGATCTGCGATAGGACACCTCCAATGCAATGGTCGCTGGCGTCGGTGTCCACAGTGAAGGCGCCACCCGGTTGTGGTAAACCCAAAATTGGAGCACTGCACAGGGTCTTCTTCAGGTGCTGGAAAGCGCTTTCGGCGTCCTCCGTCCACACATTAGGCCGGTGTTCCTCTGCCAGGCGGGTGAGGTGTTTTGCGATGTTGGAGAACTCCTTTATGAAACGGCGGTAATAACTATACAGCTCCAGGAAACTGCGCAACTCTTTCTTACCCTTTGGGCGAGGCCAATCACTCACAGCCTGTGTCTTCTCCGGGTCTGTGGCCACTCCGGTTGCTAAGACCCTATGGTCCAAGTAGTTCACTTCCTTGCGGAAGAGCTGGCACGTCTTCGCGTTCAGCTTCAAATTGGTCGCCTGCAGTCTCTGTAGCACCTTTCTCAGACTCACGAGGTGATCTTCAAGAGTCTTCCCGACGATGATGGTGTCTTCCAGGTATAGCAGGTAGTAATCGTAAGTCAGCCCTCTCATCACTGAATCCATGAGGCGTTGGAAGGTAGCTGGTGAGTTGCAGAGGCCAAAGCGCATAACCGTGAACTGCTAGAGCCCTTGGCCCGTCGAGAATGTGGTCTTCTCCTTGTCTCTTGGGTCTAGAGCTACCTGCCAATAGCCCGACTTCAGGTCGAGGGTCGAGAACCACTGTGCACCAGCTAGCGTGTCCAGGGTGTCGTCAATCCGGGGTAAGGGGAATCAGTCCTTCCGGGTGACAGCGTTCAGCTTACTGTAGTCTACGCAGAAGCGCAGCTCGCCGTTCTTCTTCGTCACCAAGACTACAGGGGAACACCAAGGGCTGTCAGACTCTTCCATCACTCCCCTGGACCTCATGTCCTCCAGCATGGCTCGTACCGGCCCTTGCTTCGCCAGTGGAACGCGTCTATGTGGTTGCCGAATAGGCCGGGCGTCCCCGATGTCGATGGGGTGAAGCACTTTGTACGTGCGGCCGTAGTCACTATCACCTCGGCTGAAGACGCGCTGGTATCGTCTTAGCAGTAATCCAACTTTCTCCAGTTGCTCTGCTGTGATGTGGTATGCCGCCCTCTCCAGTAAGCCTTCTAGCCGGGGCCCCAGCTTTTGCGTCGGCACCGGCTCCTGCGTCTTGTCGATTGCTGTTACGCTTACCACGGGCTCGCACGTTCCCAACTCCGTCCCGACCTGGACGACGAGATCGATGTCCGTTGGATTTAGCAGTCTCACTGGCACCTCCTCTCGGTGTGGCAGCAGTACCCTGGCAACACATAGTCCGTGCACAGGCGTCTTATGGTCTAGCATCATGTTCCTGGTTCTCTAGCCTTCCAGTCGCGCCGTCACCACCACCTCGCTCCTCGCGGGGACAACCACATCTTCGTCCAAGACGACCCTGCAAATTCCAAGGCCCTCCTCTGGTTGATGGAGTATAACCTCTTCTCCGTTAAGCCGAAGGGCATTCTTGCTGACGTCGACCGTCGCCTCATGGCTCCTGAGGGCATCCAGTCCCAGAATCACCTCCTCAGCCACCTTCGCAACGAACACCCACAGACGCACGGCACTCCGTCCCAAGGTCAGCTCCAGCAGGGCCTCCTTCTCCACAGATAAGGTGTCGCCCGATGCCGTGACAAGCTGGTATGGTTGGCTCAGCTTCCTTGTCGGCAAACCCTTCGACACGTCAGGTCTGATGATGGTCACGGCCGCTCCGGTGTCCACCAGCTCGCGGCAGGGCTTTCCTCTTACCCAGCCATCCGCGATGAGGCTGTCATCCATACGCCGGCTGACGGCGTGCAGTGTCCCTCGGGGGGATGGTGGTGATGGCGCCGACGTGCCCCTTTCCACGACGGCCCTTACTCGTTTTCCGGCTGCTCTTCCTGGTGTGGGCAGTCTCTCTGCAGGTGTCCGGGCTGTCCACACCCCCAACACAGGCCACTAGGTGTTCGCCGGCGTCCCTCAGCTGGTCTTCTGTCTCCGGCGTAGCGGACACTCCTCGTTCTCGACGTCGGGATAGACGTTACCTTGGCCGCCTCCATCCTTAATGCCGCTGTCAGCGCCTCGTGGATGGTTTTATAATCGCCGAGCGTTAGGCGCTGACGAATCTCCATGTCCCGTACCCCGTCGCCAAAGTTTTAGGCGGCTTCTCAGGATACGAAATCCAGTGGCAGGTCAACAAAGGCCTTGCTAGCCAGCATCTCAATCGCTATGGCAAACTTCTGCAGCGTCTCCCCCGGCTGCTGTGACCTTGCCTTTAGCTGGCTGCGGTATGCTGCGGCTAAGCGGTGGTTCCCGAAACGATTCTCCAGGGCCTCCCAGATGTCCTTGGGCGCCGCCGTTGTCTGCACCGCGTTTAGGACTTCCGCGGCTCGTCCCTGGAGGCTAGCTATTACCTGTGTGGCTTCCTCCTCTGGTGACCATCTGTTGTGCCTGGCCACTGTGTCGAACTGGCGGACGAAGACATCAACCGTTGACGCGCCGTCATACTTGGGAGGTTTGACGCGCACAGATGTTATGTGTCCCGGCGCGTCGGCCTTCAAATCCTTCAGCTACCTGCCGACGACGTCCTCCACCATGGCGTTCAGGGACTTGACTCTGCTGTCGGCCTTTCCCCCCAGGGTGTTTACGCGGTTCGCAAGGTCTTCGACGTCTTCCACCACGGCGTTCAGGGTCTTGGCGTTATTGTCGGCCTTTTCCTCTAAATCATTAAGGCGGTCGTCTACTTGTCCCATCCGCTTGCCCAGCTTCGTGACGTCATTCCTCACGCCGGCCAACTGTTCCTCAAATTTGGCGGCGAGGACCTCGTTCGCCTGCTTCATTTCCGTGGCCAGACTGTCGTTCGCTGCCCTCATTTCTGTGGTCAATTCGGTGTTTATTTCTTCCATCTTCTCGGTGATGTTGTCGTTGGCCGTCTTCATTTGTTTAAACTCGGCGGTGATGTTGTTATTTGCCGCTTCTGTTTTTGCTGTTAACTCGTTCATCTTCGCGTCCATTTTCTAGGTGATGTTCTCATTCGCCGTCTTCATTTCCGATGTCAGTTCGGCCTTCAGTTCCACCACCTTCCCTAAAATCTTTTCCAATGCCGCGTCCATGGTTGTAATGTTCGGTGATGTTGTTATCCCGCTTGCTGACACCACTGTGACTTTGTGGGTTCGTGAAATGAAAAGTCCAATTACACAAACTCAACAATGTTCTTTATTTCCACCGACTTACAGTTTAACACTTGCCAGTTACACACAATTAGGTAATGCACACAATTACAGTTCACCAGTTCGTCCGTTAAAGTTCCAAATGCACTCGCGATTACGTAAACTCCTCCTCCGACGCACGCAGTATTCTTGTTCGTTCACTAGCTCGTCAAGCACTGAATAACTCCTCTTGCCCGACGTGTTGCTTATATAGGGTCAGCTGGCCGATCTGGAAGGTTCTAGATTAGATGAAATATCCCGTAAGTTCGAGAACACAGGTGGAACAGAAAGAGACGGCGCAGTGATGTTTTTTCCCAGCCACCCCTCGTTACCGCTATAAGACAAACGAGGGGGTTGTGGCGAACGCCGACCGCCTCCTGCTTGCCCGCTCTATAGAGTGTTCCGACGTTCGGGTGACAATATTGACCTGGAAGGGAAATGTATAGTTTTGTGAGGAGAGGCTCATTGTTGAACATCGTCATTCCGTAAATCACAGGCAACAATAATCTAAAGCAAGTATTTCATTTGTTGACATATTTGTCGATCTAGTAAATCAAAACTACACACTTTTTTTAATCGGCACATCCACTGCCCTGTGCTTATAACCATGACAATTGTTTTCTTTATATTACAAAAAACTGAAGGGCAATGGTACATTACTAACTTCATTTTTGGCAGATGCAAAGAATCAGCAGAAATTATTCATATTTATTTAACATTTTCGCCATTGGCCAGTCTTATTTCTTGCTGTGTCTTAGAAATTTAATGGGACGTCAATCAAAAACGCCATAATCAAAGACCAATGTTTAATTTTAAGTAATTGTATCCAAAAGCAATTTTTAGTGGATACCTATCTTCTTATTTAATTCTGTTTTATGTAGTACACATTATTTTAAATATCTATATTTTAGCCATAATTTTGTTCATATTTGTATTAATATGCATGGTAAAATAAAATATTAATTAAATGTGGGAAATATAGTGACTTTTAGGACGTTTGAAGCTGCTAGTTTGGCTACCCTGGTTGGTAAAGCTCGCATAATAATCTGTGAGCACGCAAAAGCCGACGTGCAGGTTCTTTATATCTAATGTGCGGCGTCCAGAAACAGGTATTTTTGGCGTATTACTGAATAATTATAAGAGGAGATAAGATTATTGAGAATATCGCAGTCGAGAAGTAAGTGAGAGTTTTAATAACATATTCGTAGATTTTATATTCATACTTTGGTAACATTAACACCGAAACTTTATTTAAACATCAGCCCAGAACCAAGAGTTATGGGAAATGTGTTTCTTTATTCATGCTGTGTTAGTATTATGTGTGTTATAGTTCGCTTAAGTGCTAATACACTCACCTAATTTGCTATCTTACTTGGTCCAATCGGCAGTGATTGCATTTCTCGACCCCAGTTCACAGCGCAATTCCTAACCTCTCACCAGATTTGTTCCCACAAGATTCTGAATCAGTTTCGCATTACCTGAATGTAACTGGCGTTCCAACATGACAGAACATCAATTTAGGACTGGTTCTGAATTTCCAACTGTTTCAACAGATTTGAGAACTAATATACTTTGCAACTAGTACAATCAATAGTTGATCAGGAATAGAAACTGAATATTTTGAGCATGCTCAAATCGTGTAGTATACTGCACGTGCTTAGATTATTCAAAATCCATTGAGATTGAGATTGTTTATTCACCAATTGTAATAGTTTTACAAGGTTTTGTCATGTGAAGTATATCCATAAAGTCAGTTACAATGGAGAGTTACTACTATCTATATTTACAATTTTGACTCTACAGTTTTAACCATTATTTGTTTTTGCAATTTTTATATTTTTCTATTGTATAGAAAGCATTTTTAATCAGATACGATTTTATTTGTTTTATATATATTTGTTTTATTTTTATTTGTTCTTTCCCTATTTCTTTAATCCAGTGAGGTAAATGATTGTACAAATCTTTTGCCTTACTTTCAGTACATTTAGTTTGTAATGAGCCTCTTAGTCTATTCCTAAAGTAATTTTCTTTTGTTCTTGTGTTATGTTCATGGATACTTGTATTTTTGTCTTCTTTATGGGAAGTTAAAACATATTTTAGACATTCATATATATATAGACAAGGCAGCATTAGTATACCTAATTACTTAAATGCTGTTCTGCAGGTGTTTCTTTTTTTGATATTTTTAAGAACTCTTATCGCTCTTTTCTGTAGTCTAAATATTTTTAGTATATGTTTCCTCCCTGCCGAACCCCATAAAATAATCCCATAGGTCAAATGTGAGTGCATAAATGTGTAATATACTTGTGTTGTACTATCTTCATCCATGATTTGTTTAACCTGTTTTAGAATATATATACCCCAATTCAGTTTTTTTTTTCAAAATGTCTATTCCATTTCAGGTTATCTATTACTAGTCCTAAAAAATTTATTTCACTAGCTTGCCTGATTTGCTCACCTTTTATTTCCAAGGAGATATTTGCCTCCATTTCGTTACTTATACTAATCTGCATCCATTCTGTTTTCTTTGTATTTAGTGCCATTCCTAATTCTTCCAGGTAAGTATTAGCCATCTGCAACAGTGCATTTGCATTACTTTGCAATTCAGCCGCTGTACTCCCTGTTACAATAACTGTTGTCATCAGCATAGCCAATGGCTAATCCTCCTGCTTCCTGAAGTCGTTTAAATAGATCATTTATATATAAAATAAACAAATATGGCCCCAATTTTGATCCTTGTGGTACACCGTGTGTTATACGTTTAAATGGGGATTTGATTTTGGATAGCTGTCCATCTGAAACGTGTGCCAAGGATCTATAATTAAATGCCTTGCACAAATAAGGAACTGGAAAATAAAAATAAGCTAAAATAAACTAAACTGTATCTAAGGGAAAATGTATTTACTCATTAGAATTCAAACGTGTATGTTTCATAAAGTAATGCTTTATTAATTAGGCCTTAATATTCTATCACATTACATTAATATTGTATATACCATTTTATATGGAAATTTAGATGCTGTAAATAATTGTTAACCTACCAAAGCCTTGTAATATTTATAAAATAGATGAATAAATGAATGACTGTGCATGAGCAGGGACTAAAGAAAATTATACATGCTCTCTACATTCAGAAATTCAGCAATGATGGAAGCAGCAAAATAGTGAAATAATGGTTCAAGAAAGTGTTCCAACCTCCAAGAGTACAAAAATTCCTAATTAGTTCTGAGGACATATTTGACTGGTGCATATGCATAACAAAGTGGTGTTCGTTCAAAACAGTTTGGTATGTATTCAGAGCCACTTGTTGGGACAAACCTATCACACTCATAACATCTCATCTTCCTAGCAAGTATGCAATTAAAATTTTTTGTAAAATGTTTTTATAAATTAGGATTGCCTAATAGCTGTATGTAACTTAGAAGGACAACTACTGACTGCAGAAGAGTAATATCTTTTTTGGAACATGTCTCATCAAGGCATGCCATGCCTCCTTGCATGGCAAGGTTTGTTGTAAAATAATAGGAGATAGTTCGAAAGAATATATCTAGATTCGAAAGCAAGAGAAAGAATTTTTTTGGTTTTAAATAAGTGTCTACGGAAATAATGGGGTCCAATGGAGTAAATAATGCATAGAGTGCCTTTTTGTAATGCAATGGCTACTATGTGCTGAAACCGTTGTAGATAATTCCATATGGTATCAGGGAGTGAAAGTAGACAAAATATACTCTACTTACAAACTACGTAGTTGCAAGCTTGAGTAATGGTGAAGCAGACAGGTCTCCCAAAATACTTCAACACATCCTACTGAGCAGTCAGATTAAATAGGGTCTCCCACCACTACACACATGTAAACCATGCAACTTTCCTGCTTACGCTTGAAGGTGGTGCATCTCTCATGTCATACGAATGCATTGAGCATATCAAGTACAGTACTATTTATATCGAAATTTAACTGTATTGGAACACCACAGTGAAGTGAAACAATTATTAAATTATAGATGAGTCGTATTTATTACACATCAGCTTCACTTACGTACCTATATTGAAGACATGTTTCGCAAACTATTGTACGCATCATTGGCTCTAATGCTACTAAAGCTTGATCCAGTGGTGTGGGTAGTTCTGAAGCTGCTGCTGACATCCATTGATTTTGTGATGAATTTAAATATAGGGTTGTCTTCTGGCGGGATTTCAAAGTTCATTAGTTGGTTTTCATGTTTCTCTATGTATATTCTCTCCCATATGACGAGTTCACTATGTTTTTGTACATATATTAGTAATATTGTGCTATCTTCAATTTCATGATTTTTAGAACAGAAATTAGCTGCTATTGCGGACTTATCAATATTTTCTATCTTAGGTGCCTAAAATGTTCTTTCTTTCTAGTGGCTATGTTTCGTTTTGTGCTCCCTATGTAAATTTTTTCACAGTCTTTACACTTAATCTTGTAAATGTCTGACTTTTCTTCTGGTTTTATCTTATCAGTATTATTACTGTTAAGTAGGTTTTTAATGTTATAATTGTTTTTTGGTGCCAATGTTTCATTGTATTTCTTGAATATTTTTTGGAACTTTTTTGTAGCCCAGGGGTGGTAAGTAAATTAATCACTAGGCACCTAAAATACAAATATATTGATAAGTCCGCAATAGCAGCTCATTTCTGGTCTGAAAATCATGAAATTGAAGATAGTGCCAAATTACTAAAATACTACAAAAACATAGTGAACTCGTCATATTGGAGAGAATATACATTGAAAACATAAAAACCAACTAATAATTGGAATAGTATATATATATATATATATATATTTCAAGATTATGGCATCAAACTAGGACCACAAAACAGATTCTCACTCTAGAAATTGTTGAATAATCCCTTAAAAAACACGATCCCAGCAGAGCAAAAATCAGGCATATATGGGATAAATATAGGATAAATTGCGAAGACTGTGACAAATTTTATATTGGTTTGACAAAGAGAAATTTAAAAACTAGATTAACAGAACACTTTAGGAACATAAAATATAAACAAACAGAAAAATCTGCAGTTGCTTTTCATTTCTGAAATGATAACCACTACATCGGAGAGGAGATCAAATTACTAAAACCATTGTCAACAAAACTTGAACTTACAACAGAGGAAAAAAATGTTATTATTAAAAATATTCCACATATCCTAAATTTTGATGTGCCATCAGTGAGTGGTTTACCGAACTTATGTGTAGAATCTTCAGAGAGAGGGAGCCAATTACAAGAGATCCAGACAACAACCAACTGTGATGAGTTGTAATCAGTTGAGTATGAAACTGCAATGGTTTTGAAAATGTTCCTGATTTTGTAAAAGGACGTGAATGAAGTTACAAGTTTTAAAATGTATGACTCAATTTTAGTCTTCATACACCAACTAATGAACCTCGAAACCCTGCCACAAGAGAACTCCACGTTTAAATTCATCACAAAATCAACAGAGGGCAGCAGAAGCTCCAGAACTACCTACACCACTGGATCAAGCTTTATTCGCATTAGAGCCGATGATGCGAACAATAGTTCGCGAAACATGTCCTCAATATAGGTACGTAAGTGAAGCTAATGTGTAATAAATACGACTCATCTATAATTTAATACAGTACTATTATTTAATGGAAAGGCCACAGATCACTTGTATACATGTTTCATCAGCACTGCATCTCGAGGATTCTGGAAACTTGCAGTCCATGGCTTTACTGTAAAATGAAAGCACTGTATTTTTTAAATACCACTTTGATATGTAACCCACTTTTCATTTATACTTTTTACAAGTGCAGACTATTTTCTAAACATTCCTTTTTGTATTCAGGGAGTCTTAAAAATGTATTTCCAATAAACTCTGAGCATCAACTTTTTGGGTGGACTGCAATACTTTTATTTTCTAGATGTTCTCGGGCTTCAGGTGAGTTTTAAAGATAGAAAACATAGAATGATTCGGTTAGGTTGTTGGTGTGGACAGACCTTGTACAAATTCTATTTAATTTGATGTTCTATCCATCTAAATTCTGTTTCTTGAGCTGATTGATTTCCATTTTTAAGGCCAGTTTCCAAGAGGTAACACGGTTCAGCATGCTCCATAGGGAGGCTCTGGCTTTTTACAATGAGAAGAGCATGCTGAACTGTGACACCAGATCTCACATCAGTTCCTCTTGGAAAACAGCCGTAAAAATGAGAATTAATCTGCTCAAGAAGCACATATTTAGACAGATTGAACATCCAATTAAGTAATCACATTTTCTACAAGAGCCACCCACACCGGCCTTACTGAATCATTCTATGTTTTCTACCAGATTCATGCCAGCTGCCTAGGCAAGTCTGTATATAGAAGTTTTTTCAAAGCTTTATTCATCATCCTGAGGAGAGAGGGGTACTCTTCCAGAAGTGTCAATGGCTAATCATCTATACACCTGCTTGAAGCCCGATAACTTTTAGTATATATTTGTCTCCAGGAAAGTTTCAAGTCTTATTTCATAATACTTCTACTACTTAATGAAGAAATGGCATACATACTATATGATTGCAATAAGTTGAGCAATCGGGTTCCAAGTCCTCATTCGGTAAGTTTTGTCTAACTCCGTAGACACAGATGACAACTATGAAACTTGAAATGTGCTATACACTGACATCTAGTGGCTAATATGCTAACCTTTATCATGTCTGCCATATTTCGTTTTGAGCATTTTCGAGGTTAATTAGCTAACCAGTTTACAACAAAGGTATGTTGTGGATGTTATGGCTCTCGAAAGGGGACACATTATTCTTCGTCTACCTCCATATAACTGTGATCTGAATGCAATTGAACTGGCCTGAGCAAAACTAAGTATGTTTTCAGCGGATGCAATGTTACTGGTAGTATGTTAGCCACAAATCTGTAAGAACTTGCTATAGAAGCATTATCTTCCATAACCACAATTCATTGCAAGAAGGTCCAAGAGCTGGAAGTGAAATATTGCAGAAACGATGGTGTAATAGAAAATGCAATTGATGAAATTATCGTCAACACATCAGAGGATACTAGCGATGAAAGTGATGCACCGGACTCGAAGAATAACTGTCATAATATTTATTTTCTATTTTTATGTTATATAAACAGTATATAAATATACAGCTTATTGAATCGAGTTCAATTTACTATTTGTCCACATGTTTGCACCATTATCGTCATTTGTTCCAGCGGGCGCATGAATATTTCACTTGGCGCCGGTTATGCGGCCAGCTGATCATGTGACTCGCCAGCGCGCAAGAAAAGAGGCTTCTTCTTCCTTTATAGTTACAGATATGTTGAGACATGTGATGTGCTTCGTTGTGTGGCTGCGTGCAGCTGTTGTTGCAATGAAAGAACCATTTTAGTTTATCTCAAATATTAAATGTATTGTCGTCTTCTTCATGATTATTCACATAAGAAATGTAGCGTGTGCAATAAATTTATCTAGTGATATGAATACAGCTCTATCGAGTACAGTGCACAAAATCAGTTTCCTTGGTTACAGCTAAAATCAAGGTGGTCCTCCGCATTAAATTAAGCACAATACGAACACCACATATCTCGTACTTGCAGCAAATATCTTCGCTTATCTTACAAGCTATTTTGCTGAACTGTGTTTTTCAAGGTTGACCACGCTACAGAAACAAAAGTGTTGGCTCTCGCTTCTTCCCCTCTGTCCGCACCCCACCATAAATCCAGCACTCAACTTATCGTGCTCCTATAGTATATATTACATATGTACCTATGCAATTATTTATTGCAATTCTTTTCAAAGAACAATATAAAGGTTAAACATTCTCCAGCTTTTGCAATTTCTCTCACCTTCTTTTCCAGTTATCATTTTCCCAGTTAATTTATAATTCTGTTGGTCTCTTCTGGCACAAAAGTATGTCATTTCTGGTACATGAATAAAACTGCCTTCATTATAAACTGATAGCAACTTTTGTAAACACCAGTAAGGATCAAAACGCCAGGAAACTTTTTCATTTCTTGCAAATCTATATCCATCCAATCCTTGCAATCCATTTGATCTTCCTTGTTGGTCCACATGCACACTTTCTTAATAAGGGACACACAAAAGAACAACATAAAACAATATTGCTCATTATCCCAATTTCTGATGGAACACCTTGTAGGTCCCTGGTCTTCTTTCAATACCATTTTGCTCTGCCTAGCAGAAGTTCCAGCTTGAGGCATGGTAGCCCATATTTCATTCCCATTACAAGAAAACAGTAAGTCATACTCAGTATAATTTGCCCTATATTGTTCTTCTTCGCAAAGGTGTTCTTCATCACGATCATCTTTCTGTTCTAAATTTTCAACATCTACCTCATTGTCATAACTGGAAAGTTCAAACTCAGCAGGTATGTTTTTGGAGTCAGAAGACTCCTCCAACAATTTCCTTATGCCTTCATTTGACAGTCCCCTTCTCTGTAACATTTCAGTTTGTAGAACACTTAACTATTATGAAACAAGGCACTAAAATAAATGTGTGCTTATCACAAGGAGGGCTGATGAATACTGAAGCAATAACAATGTGAGTCAACAGTGGCAGATGACGTAACACACCTGTTTCACATGTCATTAAGCTATTAGCTATTACTAACAGCGACTGTTTAAAAATGGCTTGTAACTGCGCGGGCTTGTGAGGCCTGCATCGGAGGAAATGTTAGCTAGTTCGTTAACATAAAACTATAGGTAAATTTTTATAATACTTTTATACTATTATGACGAAGAACACAAATTCCGAAAAGTCCTAAAATATTGTCGAAATAAAATTTATAGGTACTAGTACAGAAGATTATAAAAATCACAGACAGTCTCTGAGGTCAGAGAGAGTGACGTTTCTCGGAGGCTTGGGGATAGTTAAAGGGTTAAGGTCAGGCCTGAGGAATCGAAGCTTTGGATCC
Organism: Mantis religiosa; assembly: GCA_030765055.1. Taxonomy (NCBI): domain Eukaryota; kingdom Metazoa; phylum Arthropoda; class Insecta; order Mantodea; family Mantidae; genus Mantis; species Mantis religiosa. The sequence goes on from JAUKNK010000271.1 coordinate 1,974,939, forward strand.
AATAGAGAATCAGGATAGGTGATCAGCGCAATACCTAGTGTTGAGGTAAAGGAAGTGGATGATATGAGGGTGAGATGAATGATAGGAAAAGTGATGATGGAGGAATGCTGATGTGGGAAACCGGAGGACCCAGAGCAAATCCATCCCAGTGCCATGTTGTCCACCACAAATCTCACTTTGGGTTGCCTGGGATCGAACCCGAGCCGCCTTGATGAGAGCCAAGCAGTCAAACCACTCAGCCATTCTAATTTATCATAGGTAACCACAACTAACATTTTTCAACATATGTGTACCTTTTTCTAAAAAAAACTATTAAAAAACTGCTTAATGAAAGTTTCTACACTGCTTACTCTAATAGCAGTGAAGATTTATGCTGTATGAAATTAAAATATTGTGCATATTGTATTGTATGATTATATTGAAAAATTTTTACTAATTGGAAAAGTAACTTTAGAAAATAGCAAATTTTTTTAATGAGATATAGAAAAATTATGCAGCTTAAATTTATGTTCATATATGTAGAGGAAAAATATAAATTTACAGTGTAATTGCATGATTAGTTTTCAAAAGAAAGGTACACAAATAAATGAGAAAATTTACAAAATTGAAAAAAGAGGGAGGAGAAAGTTTTAGTATTTAAGCTTTAGTAAAATTTCAGCTTGTTTCTTATGATCTCTTTAACATAAATGCAAAGTTTCATTTGTTTACATTAAATATTATGAGAGATAAAAATTATTTTGCTTTAGCATGTATATAAGCATACGTTCTCCCTTAAGGCTAGAAACATCATTTACATTTGCAACACTAGTCTCTTGAAATTCAATGGAAATTTCATCAATTTTCTTAAGTGAAGTTTGTGACAATTTATATTTTATGTGGTATTTTTATATAGTATTTGTTGCTTCACTGTTAGCTTCATTTTTTTTAAACATATTAAAAATAAAGTTACATGTTTTCCCATTTAAGTCCCTACTTCTTGGTTCAACCACATAGATAGCATGGGTAGAAAGGTAGTGGAGAAACGTTAATGGGAGATATGGAAGCCACTATTGTTTGTAACTGGAGAGAGAAAATCAACAAATGTGATGTTCTTTATCGTTGTAGAGGGCTTGGAACCTGAATTTGATGCAGCATATCTGGTACATACATATCTATGGTTTTAGTCAAATTTGGTAGTTAGCACAGTTGCTGCCAATCCCGAAATGTGATGCACAGAAACTTGAACAACTGCTTGGTTACTTCTTATGGACGGGTAAAACTTAAAGGGTGAGTACCGCAATCCAAATGTGGATGTGGATTGTGGACATGAAAAAGAAATGCATGGCCTTATTGGGGAAAACTGCTGTCAAATCACTGTGGTTTATCTATAGATGGGAGTTTCTGGCAGGAACAGATTTATAATCCTCAAATGGTATATCCTGGATGTAAACCCATTGTTAAACATCTTAGACTTCTGCTGGACAACAGTGATGACATTGCAGTTTTCGAATCAATGCAGAAGCAATATCAGGTGCTCAGTAGAGCTCAACTTACACCCAGGATGAAGAGAAACAGACTATGGAATGGAAAATTGTATGGAAAAATCTCCTCAGTAAAGTTGTTCCTACCGACTGGCAAGAGACAACATACAAAATATTTAACAAGACCATACCAACAGCGGAAAAACTATAGCGACATGGACACGCACGATCTAACCTATGCCTTATTACATAGAAAATTAACCTAGCTACAGTGGAGCAATGAATATTACACAAATATAAATATTTGTAACAAAAAACTTCACTTATCTTAAGAAAATGGTGTTAATTCTTCTTTCTAATGAAAAAAAAGAATTAACACCATTTTCTTAAGTGAAGTTTTTTGTTAAAAGTGTTTATATTTTTGTAATAACCTATGCCTATTCTTTCCCAATGGATACTTTGCAACATAGGATTGTCTCTTGCAAACTGATTGATAATATCTGGATGGTGCTCAGAAACTTTATTGCAAAATGGTGCCCACCAGAGGTTCCGCCATATCTTTGAAGATTCCAGCATATGGAATTTTTAAAACATGTCACTCCAAAATGTGTGATCTGGTTGGTAATGGGAACATTACACTGGATAATTCAGAAGAATCGTGGAAAAGTGGTGCTAAAGAGAGAATGGTTTGTTTTCCTGTGAAAGGAACATTGGAAGTTAATCACTTCTGGCTTTAGCAGTTCCATGCATCTTTACCTGATTTGAGGTTCCTTACTCTGGTAAAGGAAGTGAAAAATAAACTACTTACTATATCAAGATTTATCTGTATTGGAACACCACAGTGAAGCAAAATAATTATTAATTTTTAGATGGGTCGTATTTATTACACTTCTGCTTCACTTTCTTACCTATTTTGAGGACATGTTTCGCAAATCATCGTTTGCATCTTCGGTTCTTATGCGACGAAAGCTTGATCCAGTGGTGTGGGTAATTCTGGGGTTGCTGCTGCAATCTGTTGATTTAGTGATGAACTTAAATGTGGGATTCTCTTCTGGCGGGATTTCAAAGTTCATTAGTTGGTTTTTATGTTTTCCTATGTATATTCTCTCCCATATGACGAGTTCACTATGTTTTTGTACGTATTTTAGTAATTCTGTGCTATCTTCAATTTCATGATTTTCAGACCAGAAATGAGCTGCTATTGCGGACTTATCAATTCAAGAAATACAATATAACATTGGCACCAAAAGACAATTACAACATTAAAAACCTACTTCACAGTAATAAACCTGATAAGATAAAACCAGAGGAAAAGTCAGGCATTTACAAGATTAAGTGTAAAGACATAGGGAGGACAAAAAGAAACATAGGCACTAGAAAGAAAGAACACTTCAGGTACTTAAGATACAAAAATATTAATAAGTCCGCAATAGCAGCTCAATTCTGGTCTGAAAATCATGAAATTGAAGATAGCACAGAATTACTAAAATATGTACAAAAACATAGTGAACTCGTCATATGGGAGAGAATATATATAGAAAAACATAAAAACCAACTATTGAACTTTGAAATCCCGCCAGAAGAGAATCTCACATTTAAGTTCATCACTAAATCAACAGATGGCAGCAGCAACCCCAGAATTACCCACACCACTGGATCAAGCTTTAGTCGCATAAGAGCTGAAGATGCAAACGATGATTTGCGAATCATGTCCTCAAAATAGGTACGAAAATGATTCAGATGTGTAATAAATATGACTCATCTAAAAGTTAATAAAACTACTTACTGTTTTGACACATGTAAGACATTATAGACACTTTCATTGTGTTAGATGCCATCCTTTCCACCAAATGAATGCAAACCCTCACTACATTAAATAAAAGGAAAACAATTACCTAAATAATGAATACATATTGATAAAGTAAGTATATTTTTAAAAACTAAAAAATTAAAAAAGCATAAAAAATAAAAAATGCAGGAAAAAAAGGTCAAATGGAAAGCACAAGCACATACAAACCTTTCTCTAAAAATACTGTTTTCTAGATTCAAGGATCTTGATATTTACCTTTTGGTGGAGTGCCTAAATTCTCGTATTCGTACACATAATAGAGAAAGCAAAAATGTGCTTTGGGTTCAGGGAGTTTTGGGAAAAAAAGTCTTGAAGAAACAAAAAGAACAAATAAACAGTGACAGCTGCAGAAGTTTATGTGAATTATGCTCTCTGTAAGAAATGTGTCAAAATAGGAATCATTCGTTATGAATTACCATAAATACATCATTTTATATTTTGTAAAATATCTTTGACAGTCAATAACATTGTCTTGCAAAATATAACTTTCATTTACCAGTTTGTGATCGGAAAGATGGTATTGACTAATTTCAGTATGCTAAATTGAATAATGCTGTCCAATTTTTCCTATTATGAAAGATTTTCTCACAAATTGCAAAATAGCAATGTGAAAATAATGCTTCTATGTAAAAAGTTGTGCATTAAAAATTAATACAAAAATAAAAAATTCAGAATAATAAATATATAGAAATACCTGTAACTCTGTAAAGTAAGGTGTGAAGTTATACCACTTTTGGCCAGAAATTGGTTACACTCATTGACATTAGGTCGTGATTAGGGAACTTCCCTTTGCAAGCACCAACAGTAGTCCACTCAAAGTGTTCCATTGACCCTGATATCTCCTACCCATCTCATTGATTTCTTGATGAAAGCATTTAGTTCGTTCATCTCTTGTTCTTGAAGATTTTAACTCTTTCTTGCATGTATATATTCTTGATCCTAAAATTCTTTGTATGCAGTCAGGCCTCATAACAAATAATGTAATTCATAGAATAAACCCTAGACAGAAATGTATCATCCATTATTCCGGTGCTAAACTTTCTTGCTTCCAGAAGCATGTGCATTATGAAACCATCAAAATATTTGGCGCTCTTCCTAATGATTTTAAAGGAAAAAAAATAATAACTTTGGTACTTTTAAAAGTGCTGCTAGAGAGTACCTATGCTCAAGACCATTTTATTCTGTGCAAGATTATCTCAATGACAAATTATCCTGATAATGCTTATGCAGCTCTAAGTAGACTCTAGCTGTTTAGCTTCTCATAACAAATTCTAGCTTCTATAACAAAATCTAGTTTCTAAGAACAAATCAATGCCAATAAACCTCTGATGTCTGTTCAGAAGCTATCTTAATGTATATGTATTGTAGAAATGACAATACATGTATCCATTGCAAATCCAATATTGTGACTTTGTGGGTTCATAAAATTAAAAGTTGAGTTTGCAGACATTCCAAAATGCTCTTTATTTCCATAGAAACACACTTTGGTCAACCCTTACAGTGTCAGAATTACGTAACATACACAAATACAATCCTCAAGGTCGTCAACCACAAACAAAAGACTTTACTTTCAAAACACAGCTGCACAGGCATGAGTCCAATTACAACTGTCCTTACTGGCGAGCTGCAGCTTCTTTTTATAGCTACACTCATTGTTCGAGAAATTACCGGAATTTTCTGTAACAATCAAGAAAGCGAACTTTGCAGTCATCTATCTTTATTTGTTTCAGCAAGGTTTTTATCTCCACGCTGCACTATCTGTCCCTCTGTGTGTGCCAGCCACAACAATGCGATCAGCGACAGTATATAATGCTGAGACATACTGGCAAAAGCCAAGTGAAAATTGATTAAAATAAGTGTTTGATTTTGTAAGCCTGCTTTTGTTCTCCATATTGCTTTTCATATTGCCTGTACATAACGCTTTCTTATGATAAATTTTCAAGTATGCTTTGAAACTCTATACCTCTGGACATGTTCAATGTTCACATTCCTTTGTGGCTACAACTGAACGCAAATCAATCTAATCTAATCTAATCCCTGAGAGATCCAAAATTATCGGGAAAATACAGTTGGTAAATATAACAAAATACAGTTGGTAGTTTAGATGAGAGTACCAGAAGTGAAAGTTCAAACTCATATCTCACTCTGAAGCTCATATCTTTTGAACCACATCTCAATTTTTCGTATCACAAATCTTTTACATTTCCAAAAAAGTTATTGACTACCTTTTTGAAAATACACCACAGTTGTGGTTTTCTATCGAGAATACATATCTTCATTAACTATCTTATCAAGATCCAATATTATACCCTCTTTTATCTTAGCCTCAGACATTAGAGAAAACTTTCTGCTCAGGTATTTGCAACATGAACCATTCTTTGAAAGATAGAGTGAACATGAAAAATTCAATGCCATGACCAGTATTTGAACCATGGATCTCCTGGTTTCCGTTGAGTCGCACTAACCTATTGAGCTACCATCGCCTACTTGCCCTCACGACAAAATTCTCCATTTGACCCGTATATTTCCCCGGTAAACCACTAGGGGCTCTCACATCTGAGATACACTGTTTGTGGCGATTTCCTCCCAGGCTGCATCATTTAACTCTTATTATTTTAGTTAATTGATGGATATTAATCATTTCTTCACACTAGCCATATATAGGCTTAAGGTTTTTGAAAGATAGTCAACTAGCCTATATATGGCTAGTGTGAAGAAATGATTAATTTCCATCAATTAACTAAAATAATAAGAGTTAAATGATGAAACCTGGGACTCAAGCCCTTACGATAGTAAGTTGCCACAAATGGTGTATGTCAAATGCGGGAGCCCCTAGTGGTTTACCAGGGAAATATACAAGTCAAATGGAGAATTTTATGTTGTGACGGCAAGTTGGCCATGGTAGCTCAATGGGTTAGAGTGACTGGGCAGAAACCAGGAGATCCGTGGTTCAAATCCTGGCCATGGCATTGAATTTTTCATGTTGACTATCTTTCAAAGACCATAGCCTAGATATGGCTAGTGTGAGGAAATAATTAATTTCCATCAATTAACTAAAATAAGGGTTAAATGATGAAGCCTGAACCATTCTTGTCTGGTGCTTTCACGTACCTTTTCATAATACATAATTTTGTATTGAAAAGAGGCAGTAATTTTTTTTATTTTTATCGACTAGCATAAATGTTTTTCTCTCCTGACATTAAACCTTTACTCTTAGTCAATTCTCTCACTGTCCAGTGTTTAACCCTATTTCTACCATTTCATTCTTAAAGAAAGCATGTATGTATTTTGTACACCCTCCTTGCTGCTCTAGTAAGATATTGTATACATTTAGGTCTCTGCAGAATAGCCATTGATATTCCTTTTAATTCTAAAATGGTTTCAAGATGTTCATGTAATTGTTCAAGTAACACAAAATGTTTAACTAGTATTGAGGAACATTCAGTTCTATTGTGCAATAAAACAACTTTTAGACATCTTGAAGCATCAATAAATAAATGCTGGTCGTTACTATTGTATGTTTATCTTCCCAGCTTTTTAATTAACCCTGGTACATCACAACAATAAACAGGTTGGTCTCCTTAACTTCATAAATTCTTTGTCTGTCCAGGAAACGGCGGTATCTAGAGCCAGCATATCTCCTCCTTTCACTTTGATCCAAGTAATTTGCTCTTGTGTTTCGTAATAGCTAAAAGTCTTTTAAAGTTGTTCAAATCTTCCTAAATAAAATGCTTTGATATATCAAAGTTTAACTGTATTGGAACACCACAGTGAAGCGAATCAATTATTAAATTATAGATGAGTCGTATTTATTACACATCAGCTTCACATACGTACCTATATTGAGGACATGTTTCAAGAAGCATCATCAGCTCTAATGCGACTAAAGCTTGATCAAGTGGTGTGGGTAGTTCTGGTGTTGTGCTGCCATCTGTTGATTTTGTGATGAATTTAAATGTGGGGTTGTTGTCTTCTGGCGGGATTTCAAAGTTCATTATAATTGTCGCATAGTAAGTTGGTGATTGGCATTTTACCTCCACGTGCTATTCAGCTGCGAAAAAAAGCTGAGGGAATAAACAAGTCACAGACACGTCATTGCGGTCACCTAGCAACCAATATTCCACCAATCAAAAGTAAACTGTTGCCATAGCAACCCGGCATGCTTATCCTACGTTGCCAACTCTATCGCACTACACCACGTGCTTTATGCATGACGCTAGTCTATCGGCATGTTGAGGTTTGCAATAAGCAGACACTGCTACTATTGCTGCTTTGCATATGAATCAGTGGTATCACAATACCGTCGTCATTAGTTGCCCTTTAGTATAAGACGGTATGCGTTCTTGGAAGGGAACAGGTGTGGATTTAGTTTCAAGAAATATCTTATGAGGTTTTCTGGGTTAATGACCAACCTTTTCAGTTTAATGACCAACCCTTCTTACCTGCCTTTGTCCAGTCCAGTTCTAACATGAATAACCCTTACGATACTTAGGGTATTACTCCCTGTCATCACTGCCAAACTAAGAGTGTACTGCCTCAAGTAGTGAATGTTTCACAGAGTGTAATCAGCTTCACATTTTCGCAACATAATTCGTGTGTTTCAGTGATCAACTTTAGTGTTTCAGTGTAACTTTAATATTTAGCTAATTATCACTACTAATGGCTGTCACAAACACTTGAGATACAGAAACAGACAGAAAGAAATTATCTGTGAAGACCACCAAAAAAGTTTTTGGGTACGGAATCCCTATTAAAGGACAAGCAAGGAAAATTATATGTGCGTGTTCAAGACCATTTTAAAAAAAAAGTATGAATTGCTAGATCCGGTAAAAGCAAACCGCAGTTCTCAAAATATACACTTAATGAATTTGGTGCAGAAAAAGGCCACAAAATTATTAGACTTCCTCCCTACCATTGCCATTTTAATGCAATAGAGTTGATTTGGGCCCAAATAAAGGGATATGTAGCGCGCAGCAATACAGATTTCACTATAACACCTGTTATAAAACTAACAGAAGCAATAGCAAAAATAAGTGTTAAAAATTGGGAAGATGCTGTTTGTCACACAAAAAAAGTTATAGTAGCAGCATGGAAAAACGACGGTGTTTTTGAAGAAAGTGGAAGAACTCATGATTTCCATGGGAGATTGCGGTAGCTCTGACGGCGACAATGGTCAGAAAAGCAGTACCATTGACAGCAGCGACTCTGAGATAAGTGGCATATTCCCGTTGGAATAGAATGCATAATTCTGTGCAGGTATGGCACTTTTGTTTCTCTAAATCTTAGCTGAAGCTAACCATTTATTTTTTATTCATTCCGAAGATTTCGTATGCTGTAATTAGGTAACTGCTCACTTAAACGTGTAGACAGTCTTACGGCAGTCTTAGGATTAATACTGTAATATGCAAATTTCTAGGAATATGTGCGTGTACATTACTGCAGTCGAACTTCCTCCTCCCCTCTACCCGACATCTTCGTTGCCTAGCACGTGGAGAGGAATGGTAAAGTGGCAACGACGTTTTCCCCTCTCCTTCCCCACTCCTTCAACTGTCAATCACCAACTTATAATGCACCTATAATAGTTGGTTTTTATGTTCTTCTATGTATATTTTCTCCCATGTAACGAGTTCACTATGTTTTTTATGTATTTTAGTAATTTGCTGCTATCTTCAATTTCATGATTTTCACACCAGAAATGAGCTGCTATTGCGGACTTTTTAGTGCCTATGGGTTTTCTTTTTTTTTTTTTCCTCCGTATGTAAATTTTTTCAGTCTTTATACTCAATCTTGTAAATGCCTGATTTTTCTTCTGGTTTTATCTTATCAGTATTATTATTGTTAAGTAGGTATTTAATTTGTAATTATTTTTTGGTGCCAATGTTATATTGAATTTCTTGAATATTTTGTGGAACTTTTTTGTGGCCCTGGGGTGGTAAGTAAATTTAACAAGTCTAATTTCTTGCTTCATTGGTGAAACAGCTGTTATCTGTTTTAATCTTTTTTGAAGTTTGAATGATTTTATTTTTTTTATCTAAAAACCTACTAACAGTAATAATACTGATAAGATAAAACCAGAAGAAAAGTCAGGCATTTATAAGATTAAGTTTAAAGACTTTGGAAAAATTTACATAGGGAGGACAAAAAAAAAAAGTGTGTAGGCACTAGAAAGAAAGAACATTTTAGGCACTTAAGATACAAAAATATTGATAAGTCTGCAATAGCAGCTCATTTCTGGTCTGAAAATCATGAAATTGAAGATAGCACCCAATTAATAAAATACGTACAAAAACATAGTGAACTCGTCCTATGGGAGAGAATATACATAGAAAAACTTAAAAATCAACTAATGAGCTTTGAAATCCCGCTAGAAGACAATTTAAATTCATCACAAAACCAACAGATGGCAGCAGCAACTCCAGAACTACCCGCACCACTGGATCAAGCTTTTGTCGCATTAAAGCCGATGATTCAAATGATAGTTGGCGAAACATGTCCTCAATATAGGTACTTAAGTGCAGCTGATGTAATAAATACGACTCATCTATAATTTTATAACAATTTTTGGTTCACTGTGGTGTTCCAATACAGTTAAATTTCGGTATAGTGTTAGTTTATGTCTGCAACAAGAAAGAACCACATATGTAACAGAAGTTATTTGGTTGTACATACATTTTCTCCTAGAAAAGGTGGAATCTTTTGTGAACAGGGTATCAATACAAAACACATACTAAAAAGTACAAAATAACAATGATCAATTTTTTGCAGAAACCATATTATCGATCACAGCAAGTTATAGGAAGCAACTTAAGTTCTGAGATGTTAAGATATATACCTTATTTATGCAAATCTAATATGTCAGCGAATCTAATGCACACCCCATCTTTGAGGCTTAAAATTATGAAAAAAAAAAGATTATTGAATGTAATGTGCATCAATGACAGAATATTTGGAATTTTATTTAAATTTATTTTTGTGACAATGAATTTATCGTATGCCTGAACCATCAGATTATAGAATTGAAAGTGCTCTATTCTTAGGTTACACATTGTTGAAGCAGAAAATATGTGAACACGAAATAAGGAAAGTAGACTTTAAAATTTAATTCAGGTTAATACAGTAATGCAAACTACAAGCTTCAATCACCATTATCCACCGATGCTTTCATCACTGGAATCCCCAGAAGTAGACGAGTCCATGTTCATTTCCTCTTTTCCCGTCAAACTCACTGCCATCCAAAACATTCTGCTGAAACGTTTGTAGTTTGTCCTCAAGTCTACAGGAAGCTTCTGCTACAGTGTTGTACAGCATCTTAGAGATAAAGCAGTCCGCTACATGATGATCCACCCATCCAAGGCTAGACTTAAACTCTTGTTTCCGAATACCAATTATTTCAGTCTCTTCTTTAGCTTTCTTTCATATAGTGTCACTAGTCACAGGTACTACATCCTTCTTCTTCCTCTGCACAAATTCAACATCTGGATGCCTTCCTTTGCAGAGACCCGTAAATTTCTTCTACTAGCTTTAGTAACAAATAATACCAATTTCCGTTTTTGCCAGAAGTGAATGTTACTCTCTGATACATTGAACTCACTGTCTTTCTCTTACCATTTTTTCAGCATAATGGAAAAGAAGCAAGCAAGCTTCATAAGAATTTTTTTTTTTTTTTTTTTTTTTTTTTTTTTTTTTTTTTTTTTTTTTTTTTTTGCTCTGCATATTGTAACAAAAGGCTTCCATTTCTCCCTTCTCAATAATAGTGTAGGTCCGCGGCATATCAAACCAATGCTCAGTAATAGGCTAAAGAATGGAACAGATTTTCACTTTAATCTAATATCTTTAATATAATGTGCACCACATTATGAGTACTACATTTGGTCAAAAAAGGTGTGCATTACATTTGCCTAAATACAGTCCCTAAAGGGTGATTATACATGTCTCGTGCAAGTCAGCAGATTTACTGTCTTATCAGCCAACTCATTGCTTAGGAAGATAAGGATTAGAGGGTAGATAAGCACTGCAGGTGTGGTTTGTTTTTCAGCCTGAAAATGCAAAATTTGTTACATTAATATTCATCTTTTGCTGCAAAAATATACACATAATTGCAACTATATATAATGGCCAATATATTAAAATCTCAAATTTCATAAAAACAGTATATGTTATGTGAAAACTGTTATTTTCAAAATCAATATATTTGCTTCGATATAAGTAAACTATTTTCATCAAAACCGGGAAAGTTTTGCAGGACAGTGTAGTTTATTCTTAACTATTTAAAGTATCATATTTGCCATTTGTAGATCCTTATTTCACAGGTGAATTTGTAAATGACAAAAGCTATATATGAATAAATATTTGTGTTGTAGGTATTGCATCATGAGTGAGTCTGGAGAGATCATTTTGACTACAGAAGAAACGGCACAATTATGGAGTGCATGCGTTTGGGATCCAAAAACAGGAACTGCACTAATGACATACAAAGGGGCAGGTGCTACAAGTCCACGTGCAGCTTGTTTCTTGGGAAACGATTACCTTCTTATGAGTGATAAGACAAAGCCAATACTTAATGCTTGGCCCTTGAATAGTCAACATCCAGTAACCTCAGTTAAGTTTGGTTGTACAGGCAAAGTAAATGCATTGGCTGTGACAACTGATGGATTTTACTGTGTAACTGCAGTTAGCAAGAAACTTAGCGTGTGGCAGATAGCATCAGGGCGACAGCTTGCAGTAGTAGAGCGCCACTTCCAACCTGTCACTTGCATCAAATTTACTGACGATGGGTCGCACTTCATATCTGGTGGGGATGATGGCCAAGCTCTTGTCTGGCCCCTGGCATATCTTGTCTCTGTATACAGTGGGGAGTTTCTTCCAGAACAGAGAGAGCCTCGTTACTCATTCTCAGATCACGCACTTCCTATTCGAGACCTTTATGTGGGACATGGTGGAATGAGAGCACACTTTGTTACAGTGTCACTGGACAAGTCTTGCAGGTTGTATGATCTGTCTTGTGGCCAGTTACTAGCAACAATCATTTTTGCTAGTGAACTTTGTGCCGTTACTATGAATCCACGTGAGACAATGACATTTGTGGGTACAATATATGGTACCATCTTCCAGTTGGACATGGTTTCTCCCCCAAGGACACGGGAACATCATGTGAAAGATGATGGAAACGGCAAAGTCTTCATTGGACATAGGAAGCCTGTTACATGTCTGTCTGTCTCCCATGATGCAAGGTGTTTGTTATCAGGCTCATATGACCGACAGGTAATTTTGTGGGACATTACTAGCAGACAGAGCATTCGAACCATTGAGCACAAGGGTCCTATAACAAATGCTTTCTTTGCAATGGCACCTAAACAAATGTTCTCTGAGGATTTCAAGCCTTTATTAGTCTTGAACACATTCGAGAAAATGACAAATGAAAATAAAGGCAGTTTAATTGTTAAAGTACGGACAACAGAAGACCATTGGTATGAAGATTCTGATGATGTGCCCAAAGTTACTGCAGATGCTGATGACTCAGAATTAAAAGAGAAGTTAATGCCAGTTGTCAAAAATAATGCAGATTTATACAAGTTTACCATGGAGAAAATCTTCAAGATATGGGGCAGTTCTGCAGGAAATAAATCAGGTGAGGAGGAACAGATGGAAGCAGAAGAAGAATCAGGCAACTTTGAGGATTGAAGAGTAGAGTTTCCAAGAAGAAAGAAGGTCCAAGAAAAACACAAAAGCAGTAAACAGAAAAGCAAGAAGTTTCTTTCAAGCTCAAAATGATTTATACTGTAGAGAATATTGTTTTGCATTGTTTACTTACTGTAGATTTTTTTTAATATATTTAGATTAGATTTTTATTTTGCATATTCCACAATGGTACAATTTACAACTTTTGGCTACGTTTATTTGTCTTAACGTTGTTGCTACCTTGGTTTACACGACACCCTGGTCTTCTGCTCACCAGGTAGCTTTTAACCTCCATGCCTCCTTGTTACTTAATTAGCCCCATTCTTCCCCTCATCTTCCTTTCTTATATTCTTTACTTTATTCATATACCATTTACATGTTGTTCCTAAACATAGGCCCACACTATATTTATTAGTCCTGCACCATGGCATGGGCTGTAATGTTGTACTCTTGTTTCCTGCTTTAGAAGGTGCCCAAGTTTGATCCCATCTATGGGGTGTGGATTTTTAAGTCCAGGGTATAGGACTAGTGGCCACTCAGCATCGTGAGGAATTTGAAGAGCTGTAATAGGTAGCAAATCCCAGTTTATGAAAGCTAACTTTCCTGCTGGGGCTGCTGAAGGCTTGGCTACTTCTCCCCTATATCTTAAATGCAATTTTGTTGAATTGTATTTTTCTAGGTTGACCACACTGCAGAAACAAGAGCATGTTATCTCTCTCTTCTTCTCCCCTACCTGCACTACACTGTAAAACCAGCACTCAAGAAAATGTGTGCATATAGTACTTCATGACTGCCAGTTATTAGACAGTTCAAGGAGTGGATTTAAAGTGATTGCAGTATATGTTACAGTTAAAAGTGTTCTCCAATATGCAGCCATCAGCACAAATATGCAATATACATTCTTTTCTGAAAATCATGGCTTTTGTTTTCATATTGATATATTTAGTAGCTGTTTAATTTTGTGTAAAAGTTAAAATCCATTATCCGTCAAGACATATGTTTAACAGTGTTTTTGCTTGCTTTGTCTGTGTTAAAATGTGTCAGAACTAAGAAACAAACTCGAGCTTTGCTACTTTTGTATGAAAGTTTAGCATTGTGCAATTTCTATACATATTTCAGCACATTTTTCTGTTAGCATCCCTCCAACAAGAATTCTGTCAGCATAACATTTGGAGCAATTTTTAAAAACAGTGTTAGACTGTAACATAGTTATTTGTAATATGTGACGCGGCGATTTTTTTTTATAATTCCTTCACACTTTTTTATGTTTTTATATACAACCATGATTTTTAATATAATTTCTGTACTTTTTTGTGCAATTTCGTGTTGGAGGGCTTTCTTTTAACGTTATTAATTGTTTACTTACTGCATAATGTAGCCATATTGAAGAATTCAATGCAGCCAAACTATCCTTGTTTCTCCACTGAATGCAATGCTGCCAACAGTCTTACTTGTCCCTAAATTACACTATCTAACAGACTAACACAAAGTAGTACATACCTGTATGAGTTCGCGGATTGTATTGGACTGGTTCGGCTACTGCCGCAAAGTGTGCATGTTGTCAAATGACACCAAGTATACTGCAAGGGGGAAAATTGGTGTCCCGGTCACGTCACTCAAATCAACGAATGCAAAATAGGACGACACAAGTTTCATCGTGGGTGCTGCAATTAGACTGTAGAGCATATTTGTATCCCTCCTGTTGTTGGGGCATATTGTCATCTGCACCTCATTCGTTTCCACGTTAATCATTCCCAAGATCCAGTTGCCCACATATCTTTCTCATGTTGACAGCAAAGAGAGAACCGGCTGTTCGTCTGCTTGCGCATGTGTGTACATGCACCTTTGGACTTAGAAAGTCCAAAGCACAAAAGAAAGTTTCTCCCAAAGATTGCTATACTTCACAATGTAAAAACTACTTAGACTTTTGAATATGACACTGTAACAAATATTAAAATAATTTAATTGTATTTGTCTTGAAAGAAAGATTTCTTTATTAATGCATTGATGAGTCTCAAATACCTGTGTCTAAAGTGTAACCTTTGTAAATTAAAGCCCCTTTGTTTTAAACTATAGCACAAAAGATGTGCACATACTGCTCATGAGCTCAATATGTATTTCTTGAGATAACCTGTTGTACATTTGTAGCCATATAGTTGATGTAAAGTACATTTAACTTGTTTTACAGTTGCCAATTTTAAAGTATTGTACTAATGAGGTATAAAGATGGTAATTTTTCTTTGTATCATTTGTGTGTTTGTGTACATCAATAAAAAGGCTTTTTTAAGATTATTTTAATTATTAACATCTTAATACAAAAACTCGTTTTACAAAATGATGAGTGTTGTTTGATGAAAATGGTGATATACTTGGATGGGTAGAATCAGACTAAAAAATTCAATGCCATAGCCAGTATTTGAACCACAGATCTACCAGTCTCCATCTGGTTGCTCTTAACTATTGAGTTACTATGTCATGCTGGCACATTGCCATGGTAGCTCAATGGTTATGAGCAACTGAACTGAGGGCGGTAGATCTGTGGTTCTGGCTATGGCATTGAGGTTTTCACTCTAACTGTACCTATCGAAACATTGCCCTACACACAGTTAGAGTGGAAGAAGAATTAATTTCCATCAATTAACCAAATGGTGATATATTGTTGAACAGGAAAATGTTCTTCCCTACATTTTGCCAAAGAGTTGAATAAGATGAATATGTTAGGCTTATCTTCCATTATAAAAGGCTTTTGAAATAATGCACTTCTATGTCACAATAGGCCTAGCAGCCACTGAACACATAGAATTTATATGAATATCAGTATTTGAATTGTATGAAGGGACTTGCTTGATAAAATTCATGTTTAACAATTTCCCTATAGATAATTAAATGGATTTAAATCTGCAGAACAAGAAACCATTAGTTGCTTGTCATTAAAAATTTCATAGAAAATTTATGTAAGATGAGCATTACTTTTGTTAATTTCTGTTAATCCATGCTTGGTGTCTGGGGTCTTTATAGACCTCAAGGCTGTTTAAACTACGTAGGAACTAATTTAATGTGAATGTAGACTTCTCATCTTCCAGGTATGCTTTGTACTTTTTATTATAAATGATCAAAATATTTATGGTAATATGACGGTCAGTAGCACCGAATTTTGAATTTTTTGTAACAGGGTCAGAAAATACCCCAGGCATACAATTTGTGATTTTCCAAAATGAAAAAATGAAATGTGTAGTGTTTAACGCCCGCTTTTACTACATACGGCACCGCAGGCGGTGACACTGATGATGCATGAGATGAAAATGGAGCACCGGTGGAATGAGGTGGCGGGGGAAACCGGAGGTCCCGGAGAAAATCCGCCCCAACGCCATGTTGTCCACAACAAATCTCACTTTGCGGTCGCCTGGTATCGAACCCGGGTCGCCTTTGTGAGAGCCAAGCGGTCTAACCACTGAGCCACGGCGAGGCCGTGATTTTCCATGTTGTATTACAAATTTACTACAGTAATTAAAACTTGGCAACAATGCATCTTCTGAACCTTCATTTGTATTGTATTTATTTGATCCTTTGGAACATAATACATATGTTATAGGACACGTCAGTTCAAGATAAAAAGATAAATATAAGAAGTTACATAAGACTAAAAACTGTAACAGATACAGATCCAACAAAAGTCTAAAGTAGAAAAGGAAATGAAAACAAATTGTATAAAGACCATAGAGAAATGCTATATAAAAGTAATTGTTCACAGATGTGGAGTTTACTCTATTTCATGATTTAGGAAATCCTCTACACAATAAAAGTTTCTTTCCATTAAGAAATTAAATAGAGCCTTTTTGAATTTTGGTTTGGGCTCAATATTCTTTATACTCTGTGGTAGTTTATTGAATAAATGTAGACCAGCATATGTGAAGCTCCTTTCATACAATTTGGTTTTATGTGAATTGATAAATAGATTGTTCTTTAAATATCATAAGCAGAGGCATTATTAACAGTGAAGTATTCTTCATTTTTGAGTTTGATTTAGGAGTCACTATGTTTACACTCAACTTCACTTACTATGTTGTTTAATTGAAACGTTTTCAAGATCATTCGATCTCATCCTCAGCTGTTTGGTGTCTAAAGGAACATTCTTTCTCCTCCACTAGTTCGGTGCTCCGATCCCTCTGCCATCTGTTGTTAAGGGCACTAAGTTTTAATACTTCATTTAAAGCTGGGATTTCAAAATTTATAACTTTATCCCGGTTTTTGCTTATGAATATTTTTTCCCAAAAATCCAATTCTATAGGTGTACTAAGAGATTTTAACAGTTTTATGTTATGGCCAATGTTGTGGTTTTCTGTCCAAAAATTGTGTGACACTGCGGATTTCTCTGTTTGTTTCAACTGTATGTTCCTCTGGTGTTCTTTTTGCCTAGTTAACAAGTTTCTCTTAGTTTTTCCTATGTAGCTTTTATCACAGGTTTCACAGTTTATCTGATAAATTTCCGATTTCAAAGTGTTGGGGATTGAATTTTTTAGTGGCTTATTTAGCAGGTTCTTCAGACTGAATTTGTTTTGGAGTGCTAGTTTTAAGTTTAGTCTTTTGAAGATTCGTTCCAATTTTCTATAAGCCCATGGATGGTAGGTGAATTTTCTATATTGCCAGTTTGGGTTTTTAAGTGGTGTGACAGTTGTATTTTTTGATATTATCTTGAGTGTTTCCTTTCTTTTCATTTTGTTCCTTATGATGTTTGGGTTGAATCCATTTAATACTGCTAACTCTTTTATGTGTTGTTGTTCTTTCAAAAACTCCTCCTTACTCAGTGGGATATTGTATAGCCGGTGAATTATACTTCTAAAGGCTGCTAGTTGATGTGAAACTGGGTTGTTGTTGTTGTTGTAATTTACATACTTTAACTTTTTAAAGTCATATTGGACGATGAATGGAATGGATGAAATGATACTCAACTGGGCCCGTTACCTGACTTTCATCTTTTAGGATAAAGGAAAACTCCAGAAAAAACCTTATCCAGGTAACGCACCCTGACCGAGATTCGAACTTGAGACCTCTTGAACGTGAGGCAGACATGCTACCATCTATGCTACCGAGGCAGGCATCTAATGTTCTTGTTGGCTAATGCTGAATTTCTGAAAATGCAGCCTTTAATGTTCTTGCTCTCCTATATTTTTCACTTGCAGATGGGGTGCTAGAAAGTGCTGGGCATATTTGCAGGCGGTCTTGGCCCATTTCCATTTGCAGATCACATAGAGGACAGAGTGGTACAGAATATATCCCAATTCTGTTAAAATGTTTTTCCAGACAATCATGTCCCATAATCAACCTGGACATTGCAACTACTGGTTTTCGAGGATAGTCAGGAATTACTGCTTGAATATTTGGTAGTTCCCATCGTTTGTATTTTGATTTTACACAGTAATATTTTGCAACAATTTTTTTTGAATTCAGGGTTGACTAATCATTTAGCTGCATAAAATGGTAGATTAGCTGTGGATTTCTGTACACTGCTGGTACCCTTTTATGCAAGATACTCAGCTTTGTCATTATTACTCAGTCCACAGTGAGCTGGTATCCACTGGAAGACTAAGGTGTTTTTGAAGTGCTGTAAGATGGGTCAGCATTATCCAACATTCTAAAATTGTCTGATGTCTTTGATGACAGCTTGGAAGTAAGTGCTATAATTGCTGACCTGGAATCTCAGAGAATAACTGCTGGATGGAAATGTGATATTCTATATAAAAGAGTTTGGAGGGCCATTTGAATTGCTTCAATTTCTCTACCGAAGTTTGTAGTTCCATAACTTAAACATTTGTATTAGAAGAAGAGGTGACAAGTGACTCCAACCCCTGCTCCTTCTTGGTTAGATATCAGTGATGCATCAGTATAATTACGGAGCCATTCTTGTTCAGGAAATCTAGTATGGATTGTCTCTAATGCCAATAATTTTAGAAAATTAGTTGAAATTAGGGTGACCATATATCCTCCTTTCTGCTGTAAAAAAAGAAAGCATCTGGGCAGAATTTTGTAAATTCTGCGAATGTCCTCTTTTTTGCAGCTAGGCATACAATTTCATTTTAAATTGCATAATCTTTCTTTCTGGCCACTGAGATATCGCATATTGAAGAAACTTAAGCCACAGCAAAGGTTGTATACCTAGTGTAACTATACTATTTGGTAATTGCATACTCTCTGCTGCCCTATTAATTTGCAATAAATTATTATTTATTCTATGCGTCCTTCCTGTTCCTTTGCGGCCAGGAAGCTAGTTTCCTTGAAACCACGTGTTAAACTATGTGATGGTATTTAATTAATTTTCTGATAATTCTGAAATTGTAGCAGTAAATATCTTTATGAAAATGCCTAAACGGAAATGCCTGTACAGTGATGAATGGTATAGTAAATATCTATAATTTAAAAAAGCAAGAAATGAATCAGAGGCAGAATGTCTCATCTGCCATGGAGGAACTTTCATATTAATTGCAAAGGTAAGACCCTAAAAGTAAAATGTTACTTCTTTGGAAAGAAACATTCAATGCCAATGTGTCTGACATGAAATTCTACTCGCACATTAGCATAATGTTTTATAATTGTTAAGATAAGGGACCAGTTACAAAAATGAAATATAATCATATAATGTGGCTTTGTTAATATGAGATTATCTATGCAGACTACGTTTTTACGAATTTTATTTCTCGGAAAAGCGCTGTTGTAGAGTTAAACACTAATTTGTGTGGTATGCCTGTGCGCAGTGCTTCATATTTGTGGTTATTTATTAAATTTTGCTGTATCAAGGGAATCAGGTATCAATAAAAGAAATTTTCCCCATGTTTAGGGAGGTTAGCCTTAGATTAGTTGTGTGTGTAAAAGCTTATTGAAATAAGAAGCTCTATCCGGGCTAGTCCTGTAAGAGCAAAACCAGCCTAAGTCATATTTAGCAGCCCCTTATCTTAACAATGACCTAATTATACAAATAAAAATATTTAGTAATAATTTTCCACTTATCTTAAGAAGTTGATGATAATACTTCTTTCTATGAAATTAATTTCATGGACATTTGCCCAATTTTGTAGAAAGAAAATAGAAGTAATGTCATCAACTTCTTAAGATAAGTGGAAAAGAATTACTAAATATTTTTATTTGTATAATATTCATTATTCCACTGTAACTAGCTTCATTTTCTGTGTAATGACCTAATTGTTTGACAAGATAAAGCTAAAGCTGGATTAGCTCGTGCAATATTGGGCAAATATTCCATTTTGTTAAAAACTTCTAAGAGGAAGATTGTAATGTTAAAGGAAGTGAAGCTGTTAAAAGTTGTGCCACTAATTCTCTGTGCTAGATTATAATAACCTTTTAAATGAAATAAAACAAGTACCTGTATTGTTTTTCTTAACCTCTTTAATGCTGGCTGCTTTCTTAAACCTTAATCATGTGTATCAAGCTATACATCTATATGCAAACCTTACAAAACCCTATTATGGACATCAAACAGTTCCATGCTACAATTTGAATGGAGCGATACTGAAAGTGTCCTCTTTTTCTGCCCATGAGATATGGTTACCATAGTTAAAATATAACTTTTCTTAACCTCTTCTATCACGTGTAAACAATATGTGATGTCTAATGTTTGCATAGGATTGACTTTATATATGAAGTTTTCCTTTGAATTAGGAAGGTCTACATTCTTCTTGAAGGCTTGAATTTTGGAAAGAAAGCTCTCCTGCATCTTTAGCGTATGTGTAAACTTTCTGTTGTAGACCGCGCTGTGGCTCAGTGGTTAGACCGCTTGACTCTCACTAAGGCAGCCCGGGTTCGATCCCAGGCGACCGCAAAGTGAGATTTGTGGTGGACAACACGGTGCTGGGGCGAGTTTTCTCCGGGATCTCCAGTTTCCCCCGTCATCTCATTCCACTGGTGCTCCATGTTCATCTCGTGTATCATCAGTGTCATCGCCTGCGGTGTCGTATGTAGTAAAAGCAAGCGTTAAACACTGCACATTTCATTTCACTTTCTCTTGTACCGTGTATTGAATGGAAGTCTGATGTTTAATGTTAAAAGAAGTATAAAGGGTGGTTCTTACTGACTTTTGTGTGCTGATTACAAACCTTTTGCATAACTTTTCCATCATTCATTATTTTTGAGTAATTGCATTATAAGATTTCTAGTAATTATAGGTTAATATGTGAGGCACGTCCTTGAATACCTTTTACATACCTAAGATGAATGTTAAATATACATTTGACTGTAGTTTGCTTAAGGAACATCTATCTTGAGTGTCCAGTAATAGTCTCCCAAATATTTGAAGTCCATTTTCTCTGGTAGCATCTTTTCAATGATGTCCTGATGGTAACACTTGCCATGTTCGTCGCTGACAGCGCCGAGGGTCTCAGGAAAGAAGTCAAGATGGGAGTCCAAGATGTATATTTTCAAGGATATATTACATATAATGACCTTGTAGTTCTCAATCAGCTCCCTTACAAGTTCTGTGTAATGTTCAGAATTCTGGTTTTCTAGAACATTTATGATAGTGTGTTTGAAATAGAAACATGCAGCTCATTCTTGCATATTTAGAAGGCTTTCAAACTGTGAATGTTTCATAAGTTTTCTAATTTGATGGCCAACAAATCTTCCCGCTTAATTTTGCTTCACTTATCTTGGAAAACTTAAGTTTCCACTAGCAGGAATGCACCCATTATGATCCACAAATTTCACAAAGTTCTTAAACAAACCTAGTTCCATGTGTAATGAAGGCAATAAGATTTTGTTATCACTTACAAGTGGTTGATGAACAACATTTGCCTGTTCTGAGTTAAATGAGTATCTCTTTGGCCAAACCTTGTTTTAACATAATTATTTATTTTTTTTATTTACCCAGATTTATGAACCCTATTTTACACAGTGGTATATTAGGGTTAGAGTTGATACATAAAAATACACAATTTTAACAAAAATATTTTAAATACTAGAAGGAAGAAAATGTTATAATCTGATGCATATTAATTTAAACTATTTCAGACGTTTAAACACTGAGTTTATAAGCATCATGAAGTACTTATACTGTTGTGGCTTCATTAGCAAAGATGTGAGTGGAGCAGAAAATTCAGTTCCTAGAGAGTCTAGCTTGAATATTAATTCTTGTCTTTCTCTCCAGAAAATGGGACAACATAAAAGGAGATGAACCACAGTTTGAACTTCTTCACCACACATGCACTCAGAGTTGGATGTTAAGTGAAAGCGTGATAAGTATTCACCAAATTTACCATGTCCACTTAAAAATTGTGTCAAAACAAAATTTGGTACAAGAGTTTCACATTTTCCTCTGTCATATACACTAGGGAAAAATAATGTTTTTGTTAAACTTCCATTTGGAGTTGTTAGCCATTGTTGGTTCCATTCTTCAAGAATATGTTGATGTATTATTCTCCTTACAGTAGAAATAGGACATAAAGAGTATGTCACAGGAAGACTGGATTCTGCAGCCTTCTTAGCCAAGCAATCAGCTCTCTCGTTACCTAAAATTCCACTGTGTGCTTTAAGCCAACCCATGCAAATATGTCCTGGATGGTTTTGAAGCAAGGTTCTGATTTCATGTGCTAATGAATTACAGTTGTATTTATCATTAATATCGAGTAGAGTTGATTGTGAATCACTAAGAATACGGGCACTGTTCCCATTAACAGTACACCATTTAATAGCTTCTTTAATTGCTAAGAGCTCCGACTGGAATACAGAACATTCAGGTGACAATTTAAACATGGAGTGAGTTAGTTCCATTTGGTTTTCATAAACAACAAAAGCACATCCTACTGCAGATATATTATCTTCAAATTGGTAACGTGAACCGTCTGTATATATGTAATAATCATGAAAATTACATATTTCCTTTAAACGGGTTACAAAATTTGATGGGTGTCCTGCTGTGATAGGATGCTTTTTTCTTTACTATCCCACATTACAAGAAACAGCAAAATGCTGTATAACTAAGGCATAATCCAAGTAAGATAGCTATCACTTTAAAATCTGCACATATCTGCAATGAGTAATGATCATATCGGATATTGGACAGCAAGAGTTGCATGTTCACATAATTCTCCTTCATCCAACTGCATGGGCTATAGGAATGAAAGGAAACTTGTTTGCATTATGTAGCAATACTCCCTTCAAGCTTGTTTTCGAAGATCAATGATCAAACGCCAATCTCAAGGCCTATGTTGAGTACCCAGGGACTCCATCAAAGAATTGACATCTTTTCAGAAAACTAGATCTTCCTGTTTAGAAAGTAAAAGCACAGATTTCTTTTGGCGTTGGCGAAAAGAACTTATTTTGTTGCCATCATGCAACAGGTGCCAGCCTTTTAACCTTGAAATAACTCGGCTTTTCTTTTAGTTAGTTGATGGAAATTAATCATTTCTTCATATGGTGTATCGCGGATGCGAGAGACCCTAGTGGTTTACCGGGGAAATATATGAATCAAATGGAGAATTTAATGTCATGATGGCAAGTTGGCCATGATAGCTCAATGGGTTAGAGCAACTGGACGGAAACCAGGAGATCCGTGGTTCAAATCCCGGACGTGGCATTGAATTTTTCATGTTGACTCTATCTATCAAAAACCTTAGCCTATATACGGCTAGTGTGAAGAAATGATTAATTTCCATCAATTACCTAAAATAATAAGAGTTAAATGATGAATCCCGGGACTCAACTACTTACGATAGTAAGTCGCCACAAACGGTGTATCTGGGATGCGAGAGCCCCTAGTGGTTTACCGGGGATATATAAGAGTTAAATAGAGAATTTAATGTCACGACGGCAAGTTGACCATGGTAGCTCAATGGTTTAGAGCGACTGCACGGAAACCAGTAGATCCGTGGTTCAAATCCCGGACGTGGCATTGAATTTTTCATGTTGACTCTATCAAAAACTCAGCTTTTCTTTTAGATAATCCGAGATCATGAAGCAAATCACTTAGATGCTTCTTGGTTAATAAGCGCGGCTGGGGTAACTCCATCTATAAAATCTGGGTCACTTTGTTATAATTCACTGTCATCAACACTTTGCGGCCAACCCGCATACCATAGTTAAATTAATTGGATTATAATTGTAGCCTAATTGGAGCTATGGGTTCTCTTGTCCTCAGGTGAATGGTTGTAGGAAATTGATTTTTGTGTTTGTCGTTGGCTACTCAGTCGTATTAATAATACTTGGTTTGTGGTAGAAATATTTGATTTAATTCTTGAATCTATGTTGACTTATCGACTTGGACCAGTGACCACCTCTCAGACTTAGAAATCTTCCCTTCCCTTCTCTTCTTAATGCACATGAACACGTTCTTCCCTTCGTAGTATCAACTTGCAAGTAAAGTTTTTCTTAGTTCACCATTCAGTTCGAACCTTATTCTAACCCCCCTCTATAACTTTATCACGTGGCTAAACTAGCTCACCTTTCTCAAATGTTAAATTATTATTGGTTTCTCATTTTATTCCAAATTTTCGCATTTGTTTTCAAAACTCATATGACTCACTGACGTTCCACTCATCCTGAGTTGTGGAACGCCTGCCCTGATTTGTTTCTAACGGTATGTATCGTTACCAAATCAGCGAACTAAATCTCATGCTCAACTGCATTTTGAAAGTCCTTTGTCCCAAAACATTCCTAACCGATAGAATACAATAGTCTTCAGACATTGAACTTTTACTAACACAAAGAAGGTAACGGCTCTTCCTTCTTTCCTGTCTCTGCGGCATGTATAGATTATTACAAGAATATTTTCTCTTTCTTGACCGGATGCTAGTATATATGTTATATTAAATGATATTCTTCCTTTCTTATTCTTTAAGTCGACTGCTATTTTCATCATTCTAATTTCATATTATGATAACGCATATGACGAGACCCTTAATCAGCCGGTTAATAATGTTACACATTTGGCTAAACAGATTTTCGGAGCACAAAAATTATTCTCGTCTTTTTATTGCTTTGTTATTAATTTATTATTTTTGTTAAATAACATTCAATCTCTTTTAATTCGAGGAGTCAAATTTTGCCTCTGCATTATTAAAGTGAGCGCACCACAAATGTAACAAAACTGGTTTTTATTGAATACCTACACTTTTGCGAGACATCCTCTTAATTCCCATTGCTTAAGAAAAAACACTATTAGAAACACTACACTTCTAAATTTATAGCTGAAAACACACAGGATTAGCTCCTTTGGCAACTATGCAGGACAGCTTCCATCTGCAACAAACCTTCCTTGTCTGCCGTTGAAGTAAACATTGTGACTTTGTGGGTTCGTGAAATGAAAAGTCCAATTACACAAACTCAACAATGTTCTTTATTTCCACCGACTTACAGTTTAACACTTAAAATTACACAGAATTACGTAATGCACACAATTACAGTTCACCAGTTCGTCCGTTAAAGTTCAACTTGCACTCGCGATTACGTAACTTCCTCCGACGCACGCACGCAGTCTTCTTGTCCGCTCACTAGCTCGCCAAGCACTGACTAACTCCTCTTGCCCGACGTGTTGCTTATATAGGGTCAGCTGGCCGATCTGGAATGTTCTAGATTAGATGAAATATCCCGTAAGTTCGACAACACAGGTGGAACAGAAAGAGACGGCGCAGTGACGTTTTTTTCCCAGCCACCCCTCGTTACCGCTATAAGACAAACGAGGGGGGCGTGGCCAACGCCAACCGTCTCCTGCTCGCCCGCTCTATAGGCTGTTACGACGTTCGGGTGACACTGCTCCCTCCTCAAAGCTGGTCGTCCCGAACAGCACCATCGTAGCGTGCCAGGCGATCCAGGTGTACCACCAACATCTTCCCTCGGGGAACCTTCTGGATGTGGTAGACCACGTCGTTAATCCTCTTCACCACCCGGTACGGTCCTTGCCATGGCTGCCGGAGCTTCGGGCAGCGTCCCTTAGTCCGGGTAGGGCGGTACAACCAGACCAGGTCACGTTGCTGGAACCCTTGGCTGTTGGCTTGCCTGTCATACCTGGTCTTCATGCGGTCGCTCGTCTTCTAGATGTTCTGGCGAGCCATCTCGTGCATGTCATGGAGATGGTCCACCAAGTTCTCCACATACTCGGTCGCTGGCTGTCTCGCTTCCGGAGGGCTTCCAAAAGCCAGGTCACAAGGGAGGCGTAACTCTCGGCCGAACATTAAGCTGGTTGGCGTCATCCCAGTTGTGTCGTGTGTAGACGAGCGCTAGGCCAGCAAGAACAGTGGCACCTTGACGTCCCAGTCTCGCTGATGGCTGGCCACGACCTTCCTCATGTGTTCCTCTAAGGTCTTGATGTATCTTTCGACCATGCCATCCGACTGGGGATGTAGAGGAGTCGTGCGGGTCTTGTTCACCCCAAGCCTTTGTAGTGCCTCCTTCATTAGTTTGGACTCAAAGTTGGTACCCTGGTCACTGTGTAGCTCTAACGCCACCCCAAATCGACAGAACAATTGCTCCACGAGGCAGTCTCTGAATGTCTTTGCCTCTTGGTTTGGGATGGCATACACCTCCGGCCACTTGGTGAAGTAGTCCACGACCACCATTAGGTAATTGTTGCCTCGGTCGGAAACTGGGAACGGTCCAGCAATGTCAACAGCGATCCCTTCAAATGGCACTCCGACGTTGTACTGCTGCATGCGAATCCGACTCCTAGTCTTGGGGCCGCGACTCGCTGCCCACACGTGACACTGACGGCACCATCTCTCAGCATCTGCTCGGAGTCTCAGCCAGTAGTAGCGCTGCCGTAGTTTGTCAATCGTTCGGTTCGCTCCCAGGTGTCCTCCCGAAGTACCGGCGTGCACTTCTTCCAAGACTTCCGGGACCTTACTCCGGGGAAGTACCAACTGTTCTCTCTGCGTCTTCCCATCGGGTGACTCCCATACCCGGAACAGCGCTTGATCACCAGGCGGCCCCACCGAGGTCATATCGGTAGTCTTCACCTTTGGTGTTGGCGGGCGTAAGTGGCGTATCCACTTCCATCCCGTCTTGAGTCCATAGGACCAGATGGGGTGGGCTTGATAGTCTCTAGGTCTTACCCTATGGAAAGCCTCACGGAGGACGCCGAGCGCCCTTTGGAACAGCTCGGATAACTCCCTGGTTGAAGGAGGCCCGGGTCCAGTTCCTACGGGTTCAGGACTAATGGGAGTAGAACCTCTGGGCTCAACCCGGAACAGCACGCCATCTCTGGTCTTCAACGAGTCCTATTGGGCGCAGTACGACTTGTAGGTGGCGCTGCTCGGTGCGATGTCCTCCCAGGTTGGTCTCGTCCCTGCCTCCACTGCCCTCAAGAGTGGCCCCAAGTCTGCGTCCGCCAGCTGCTCCCTCCTCAGGCCTGCGCTATCCCAGCCGTCCGCAGGCACTGCCACGACTACTCGGGCTGCTGCGGCACGCCCCTTCTCTTCCACTCTTGTGCACTGGCCGCACTCTTCTGGACAGGGTCTTCGGGATATGGCGTCTGCGATACCGTGGCTCTTCCCTCTGAGATGTTCCGAGGTGAAGTCGTACTCCTGCAGCCTCTGGATCCAACGTGCTGTCTGGCCTTCCAGGTTCTTAAAGCTCAATAGCCAGGTTAGGGTGGAACGGTCAGTCCTCAGGTGGAATGGCTGACCGTACAGGTACTTGTGGAAGTGCCGCAAGGTCTTTACTACCGCCAGTAGCTCTCGTCGGGTGATGCAGTAGTTTTCTCTGCCTTGGATAGCGTCTTGCTTTAGTAAGCTATCACCCGCACATGGCCGTACTGTACCTGCGATAGGACACCTCCAATGCAATGGTCGCTGGCGTCGGTGTCCACAATGAAGGCGCCACCCGGTTGTGGTAAACCCAAAATTGGAGCACTGCACAGGGTCATCTTCAGGTGCTGGAAAGCGCTTTCGGCGTCCTCCGTCCACACATAAGGCCGGTGTTCCTCTGTCAGGCGGGTGAGGGGTTTTGCGATGTTGGAGAATCCCTTTATGAAGCGGCGGTATTAACTGCACAGCCCCAGGAAACCGCGCAGCTCTTTCTTATCCTTTGGGCGAGGCCAATCACTAACAGCCTGTGTCTTCTCCGGGTCTGTGGCCACTCCGGTTGCTAAGACCCTATGGCCCAAGTAGTTAACTTCCTTGCGGAAGAGCTGGCACGTCTTCGCGTTCAGCTTCAAATTGGTCGCCTGCAGTCTGTAGCACCTTACTCTGACTCACGAGGTGATCTTCAAAAGTCTTCCCGACGATGATGATGTCTTCCAGGTATAGCAGGCAGGCATCGTAAGTCAGCCCTCTCACCACTGAATCCATGAGGCGTTGGAAGGTAGCTGGTGCTTTGCAGAGGCCAAGGGGCATAACCGTGAACTGCTAGAGCCCTTGGACCGTCGATAATGCGGTCTTCTCCTTGTCTCCTGGGTCTAGAGCTACCTGCCAGTAGCCCGACTTTAGGTCCAGGGTCGAGAACCACTGTGCACCAGCTAGCGTGTCCAGGATGTCGTCAATCCGGGGTAAGGGGAAACAGTCCTTCCGGGTGACAGCGTTCAGCGTTCTGTAGTCTACCCAGAAGCGCAGCTCGCCGTTCTTCTTCGTCACCAAGACTACAGGGGAACACCAAGGGCTGTCAGACTCTTCAATCACTCCCCTGGACCTCAGATCCTCCGGCATGTCTCGGAGCGTCCCTTGCTTCACCAGCGGAACGCGTCTATGTGGTTGCCGAATAGGGGGGGCGTCCCCGGTGTCGATGCGGTGAAGCACTTTGTCCGTGCGGCTGTAGACACTATCACCTCGGCTGAAGACGCGCTGGTATCTTCTTAGCAGTAATCCCACTTTCTCCAGTTGCTCTGCTGTGAGGTGGTCGGCCGCCCTCTCCAGTAAGCGTTCTAGCCGGGGCCCCAGCTTTTGCGTCGGCACCGGCTCCTGCGTCTTGTCTATTGCTGTTACGCTTACCACGGGCTCGCACGTCCCCAACTCCGTCCCGTTCTGGACGACGAGATCGATGTCCGTTGGATTTAGCAGTCTCACTGGCACCTCCTCTCGGCACGGCGGCAGTGCCCTGGCTACACATAGTCCGTGCACAGGAGTCTTCTGGTCTAGCATCATGTTCCTGGTTCTCTGGCCCTCCAGTCGCGCCGTCACCACCACCTCGCTCCTCGCGGGGACAACCACATCTTCGTCCAAGACGACCCTGCAAATTCCAAGGCGCTCCTCTGGTTGATGGAGTATAACCTCTTCTCCGTTAAGCCGCAGGACCTTCTTGCTGACGTCGACCGTCGCCTCATGACTCCTGAGGGCATCCAGTCCCAGAATCACCTCCTCAGCCACCTTCGCGACGAACACCCACAGACGCACGGCACTCCGTCCCAAGGTCAGCTCCAGCAGGGACTCCTTCTCCACAGGCAAGGTGCCGCCCGATGCCGTCATAAGCGGGTATGGTCGGCTCAGCTTCCTTGTCGGCAAACCCTTCGCCACGTCAGTTATGATGATGGTCACGGCCGCCACGGTGTCCACCAGCACGCGGCACGCCTTTCCTCATACCCAACCGTCCGCGATAAGGCTGTCATCCATACGCTGGCTGACGGCGTGCAGTGTCACTCGAGGGGATGGTGGTGATGTAGCCGACGTGCCCCTCTCCACGACGGCCCTTACTCGTTTTCCGGCTGCTCTTCCTGGTGTGGGCAGTCTCTCTGCAGGTGTCCGGGCTGTCCACACCCCCAACACAGGCCACTAGGTGTTCGCCGGCGTCCCTCAGCTGATCTTCTGTCTCCGGCGTAGCGGACACTCCTCGTTCTCGACGTCGGGATAGACGTTACCTTGGCCGCCTCAATCTTTAATGCCACTGTCAGCGATTCGTGGATGGTTTTATAATCGCCGAGCATTAGGCGCTGACGAATCTCCATGTCCCGTACCCCGTCGACAAAGTTGTAGGTGGCTTCCCGGGATACGAAGTCCAGTGGCAGGTCAACAAAGGCCTTGCTAGCCAGCTTCTCAATTGCTATGGCGAACTCCTGCAGCGTCTCCCCCGGCTGCTGTGACCTTGCCTTTAGCTGGCTGCGGTATGCTGCGGCTAAGCGGTGGTTCCCGAAACGACTTTCCAGGGCCTCCCAGATGTCCTTGGGCGCCGCCGTTGTCTGCATCGCGTTTAGGACTTCCGCGGCTCGTCCCTGGAGGCTGGCTATTACCTGTGTGGCTTCCTCCGGTGACCATCTGTTGTATCTGGCCACTGTGTCGAACTGGCGGCGGAAGACTTCAAACGTTGACGCGCCGTCATACTTGGGAGGTTTGACGCGCACAGATGTTGTGTGTCCCGACGCGTGGGCCTTCAAATCCTTCAGCTACCTGCCGACGACGTCCTCCACCATGGCGTTCAGGGACTTGACGCTGCTGTCGGCCTTTCCCTCCAGGATGTATACGCGGTTCGCAAGGTCTTCGACGTCTTCCACCACGGCGTTCAGGGTCTTGGCGTTATTGTCGGCCTTTTCCTCTAAATCATTAAGGCGGTCGTCTACTTGACCCATCCGCTTGCCCAGCTTCGTGACGTCATTCCTCACGCCGGCTAACTGTTCCTCAAATTTGGCGGCGAGGACCTCGTTCGCCTCCTTCATTTCCGTGGCCAGACTGTCGTTCGCTGCCCTCATTTCTGTGGTCAATTTGGTGTTTATTTCATCCATCTTCTCGGTGATGTTGTCGTTGGCCGTCTTCATTTGTTTAAACTCGGCGGTGATGTTGTTATTTGCCGCTTCTGTTTTTGTTGTGAACTCGTTCATCTTCGCGTCCGTTTTCTAGGTGATGTTGTCATTCGCCGTCTTCATTTCCGATGTCAGTTCGGCCTTCAGTTACACCATCTTCTCCAAAATCTTTTCCAATTTCGCGACCATGTTTGTAATGTTCGGTGATGTTGTTATCCCGCTTCCTGACACCACTGTGACTATGTGGGTTCGTGAAATGAAAAGTCCAATTACACAAACTCAACAATGTTCTTTATTTCCACCGACTTATAGTTTAACACTTGCCAGTTACACACAATTAGGTAATGCACACAATTACAGTTCACCAGTTCGTCCGTTAAAGTTCCAAATGCACTCGCGATTACGTAAACTCCTCCTCCGACGCACGCAGTATTCTTGTCCGTTCACTAGCTCGTCAAGCACTGAATAACTCCTCTTGCCCGACGTGTTGCTTATATAGGGTCAGCTGGCCGATCTGGAAGGTTCTAGATTAGATGAAATATCCCGTAAGTTCGAGAACACAGGTGGAACAGAAAGAGACGGCGCAGTGATGTTTTTTCCCAGCCACCCCTCGTTACCGCTATAAGACAAACGAGGGGGTTGTGGCGAACGCCGACCGCCTCCTGCTTGCCCGCTCTATAGAGTGTTCCGACGTTTGGGTGACAATATTGACCTGGAAGGGAAATGTATAGTTTTGTGAGGAGAGGCTCATTGTTGAACATCGTCATTCCGTAAATCACAGGCAAAAATAATCTAAAGCAAGTATTTCATTTGTTGACATATTTGTCGATCTAGTAAATCAAAACTACACACTTTTTTTAATCGGCACATCCACTGCCCTGTGCTTATAACCATGACAATTGTTTTCTTTATATTACAAAAAACTGAAGGGCAATGGTACATTACTAACTTCATTTTTGGCAGATGCAAAGAATCAGCAGAAATTATTCATATTTATTTAACATTTTCGCCATTGGCCAGGCTTATTTCTTGCTGTGTCTTAGAAATTTAATGGGACGTCAATCAAAAACGCCATAATCAAAGACCAATGTTTAATTTTAAGTAATTGTATCCAAAAGCAATTTTTAGTGGATACCTATCTTCTTATTTAATTCTGTTTTATGTAGTACACATTATTTTAAATATCTATATTTTAGCCATAATTTTGTTCATATTTGTATTAATATGCATGGTAAAATAAAATATTAATTAAATGTGGGTAATATAGTGACTTTTAGGACGTTTGAAGCTGCTAGTTTGGCTACCCTGGTTGGTAAAGCTCGCATAATAATCTGTGAGCACGCAAAAGCCGACGTGCAGGTTCTTTATATCTAATGTGCGGCGTCCAGAAACAGGTATTTTTGGCGTATTACTGAATAATTATAAGAGGAGATAAGATTATTGAGAATATCGCAGTCGAGAAGTAAGTGAGAGTTTTAATAACATATTCGTAGATTTTATATTCATACTTTGGTAACATTAACACCGAAACTTTATTTAAACATCAGCCCAGAACCAAGAGTTATGGGAAATGTGTTTCTTTATTCATGCTGTGTTAGTATTATGTGTGTTATAGTTCGCTTAAGTGCTAATACACTCACCTAATTTGCTTTCTTACTTGGTCCAATCGGCAGTGATTGCATTTCTCGACCCCAGTTCACAGCGCAATTCCTAACCTCTCACCAGATTTGTTCCCACAAGATTCTGAATCAGTTTCGCATTACCTGAATGTAACTGGCGTTCCAACATGACAGAACATCAATTTAGGACTGGTTCTGAATTTCCAACTGTTTCAACAGATTTGAGAACTAATATACTTTGCAACTAGTACAATCAATAGTTGATCAGGAATAGAAACTGAATATTTTGAGCATGCTCAAATCGTGTAGTATACTGCACGTGCTTAGATTATTCAAAATCCATTGAGATTGAGATTGTTTATTCCCCAATTGTAATAGTTTTACAAGGTTTTGTCATGTGAAGTATATCCATAAAGTCAGTTACAATGGAGAGTTACTACTATCTATATTTACAATTTTGACTCTACAGTTTTAACCATTATTTGTTTTTGCAATTTTTATATTTTTCTATTGTATAGAAAGCATTTTTAATCAGATACGATTTTATTTGTTTTATATATATTTGTTTTATTTTTATTTGTTCTTTCCCTATTTCTTTAATCCAGTGAGGTAAATGATTGTACAAATCTTTTGCCTTACTTTCAGTACATTTAGTTTGTAATGAGCCTCTTAGTCTATTCCTAAAGTAATTTTCTTTTGTTCTTGTGTTATGTTCATGGATACTTGTATTTTTGTCTTCTTTATGGGAAGTTAAAACATATTTTAGACATTCATATATATATAGACAAGGCAGCATTAGTATACCTAATTACTTAAATGCTGTTCTGCAGGTGTTTCTTTTTTTGATATTTTTAAGAACTCTTATCGCTCTTTTCTGTAGTCTAAATATTTTTAGTATATGTTTCCTCCCTGCCGAACCCCATAAAATAATCCCATAGGTCAAATGTGAGTGCATAAATGTGTAATATACTTGTGTTGTACTATCTTCATCCATGATTTGTTTAACCTGTTTTAGAATATATATACCCCAATTCAGTTTTTTTTTTTCAAAATGTCTATTCCATTTCAGGTTATCTATTACTAGTCCTAAAAAATTTATTTCACTAGCTTGCCTGATTTGCTCACCTTTTATTTCCAAGGAGATATTTGCCTCCATTTCGTTACTTATACTAATCTGCATCCATTCTGTTTTCTTTGTATTTAGTGCCATTCCTAATTCTTCCAGGTAAGTATTAGCCATCTGCAACAGTGCATTTGCATTACTTTGCAATTCAGCCGCTGTACTCCCTGTTACAATAACTGTTGTCATCAGCATAGCCAATGGCTAATCCTCCTGCTTCCTGAAGTCGTTTAAATAGATCATTTATATATAAAATAAACAAATATGGCCCCAATTTTGATCCTTGTGGTACACCGTGTGTTATACGTTTAAATGGGGATTTGATTTTGGATAGCTGTCCATCTGAAACGTGTGCCAAGGATCTATAATTAAATGCCTTGCACAAATAAGGAACTGGAAAATAAAAATAAGCTAAAATAAACTAAACTGTATCTAAGGGAAAATGTATTTACTCATTAGAATTCAAACGTGTATGTTTCATAAAGTAATGCTTTATTAATTAGGCCTTAATATTCTATCACATTACATTAATATTGTATATACCATTTTATATGGAAATTTAGATGCTGTAAATAATTGTTAACCTACCAAAGCCTTGTAATATTTATAAAATAGATGAATAAATGAATGACTGTGCATGAGCAGGGACTAAAGAAAATTATACATGCTCTCTACATTCAGAAATTCAGCAATGATGGAAGCAGCAAAATAGTGAAATAATGGTTCAAGAAAGTGTTCCAACCTCCAAGAGTACAAAAATTCCTAATTAGTTCTGAGGACATATTTGACTGGTGCATATGCATAACAAAGTGGTGTTCGTTCAAAACAGTTTGGTATGTATTCAGAGCCACTTGTTGGGACAAACCTATCACACTCATAACATCTCATCTTCCTAGCAAGTATGCAATTAAAATTTTTTGTAAAATGTTTTTATAAATTAGGATTGCCTAATAGCTGTATGTAACTTAGAAGGACAACTACTGACTGCAGAAGAGTAATATCTTTTTTGGAACATGTCTCATCAAGGCATGCCATGCCTCCTTGCATGGCAAGGTTTGTTGTAAAATAATAGGAGATAGTTCGAAAGAATATATCTAGATTCGAAAGCAAGAGAAAGAATTTTTTTGGTTTTAAATAAGTGTCTACGGAAATAATGGGGTCCAATGGAGTAAATAATGCATAGAGTGCCTTTTTGTAATGCAATGGCTACTATGTGCTGAAACCGTTGTAGATAATTCCATATGGTATCAGGGAGTGAAAGTAGACAAAATATACTCTACTTACAAACTACGTAGTTGCAAGCTTGAGTAATGGTGAAGCAGACAGGTCTCCCAAAATACTTCAACACATCCTACTGAGCAGTCAGATTAAATAGGGTCTCCCACCACTACACACATGTAAACCATGCAACTTTCCTGCTTACGCTTGAAGGTGGTGCATCTCTCATGTCATACGAATGCATTGAGCATATCAAGTACAGTACTATTTATATCGAAATTTAACTGTATTGGAACACCACAGTGAAGTGAAACAATTATTAAATTATAGATGAGTCGTATTTATTACACATCAGCTTCACTTACGTACCTATATTGAAGACATGTTTCGCAAACTATTGTACGCATCATTGGCTCTAATGCTACTAAAGCTTGATCCAGTGGTGTGGGTAGTTCTGAAGCTGCTGCTGACATCCATTGATTTTGTGATGAATTTAAATATAGGGTTGTCTTCTGGCGGGATTTCAAAGTTCATTAGTTGGTTTTCATGTTTCTCTATGTATATTCTCTCCCATATGACGAGTTCACTATGTTTTTGTACATATATTAGTAATATTGTGCTATCTTCAATTTCATGATTTTTAGAACAGAAATTAGCTGCTATTGCGGACTTATCAATATTTTCTATCTTAGGTGCCTAAAATGTTCTTTCTTTCTAGTGGCTATGTTTCGTTTTGTGCTCCCTATGTAAATTTTTTCACAGTCTTTACACTTAATCTTGTAAATGTCTGACTTTTCTTCTGGTTTTATCTTATCAGTATTATTACTGTTAAGTAGGTTTTTAATGTTATAATTGTTTTTTGGTGCCAATTTTTCATTGTATTTCTTGAATATTTTTTGGAACTTTTTTGTAGCCCAGGGGTGGTAAGTAAATTAATCACTAGGCACCTAAAATACAAATATATTGATAAGTCCGCAATAGCAGCTCATTTCTGGTCTGAAAATCATGAAATTGAAGATAGTGCCAAATTACTAAAATACTACAAAAACATAGTGAACTCGTCATATTGGAGAGAATATACATTGAAAACATAAAAACCAACTAATAATTGGAATAGTATATATATATATATATATATATATATATATATATATATATATATATATATTTCAAGATTATGGCATCAAACTAGGACCACAAAACAGATTCTCACTCTAGAAATTGTTGAATAATCCCTTAAAAAACACGATCCCAGCAGAACAAAAATCAGGCATATATGGGATAAATATAGGATAAATTGCGAAGACTGTGACAAATTTTATATTGGTTTGACAAAGAGAAATTTAAAAACTAGATTAACAGAACACTGTAGGAACATAAAATATAAACAAACAGAAAAATCTGCAGTTGCTTTTCATTTCTGAAATGATAACCACTACATCGGAGAGGAGATCAAATTACTAAAACCATTGTCAACAAAACTTGAACTTACAACAGAGGAAAAAAATGTTATTATTAAAATTATTTTGCTTTAGCATGTATATAAGCATACGTTCTCCCTTAAGGCTAGAAACATCATTTACATTTGCAACACTAGTCTCTTGAAATTCAATGGAAATTTCATCAATTTTCTTAAGTGAAGTTTGTGACAATTTATATTTTATGTGGTATTTTTATATAGTATTTGTTGCTTCACTGTTAGCTTCATTTTTTTTAAACATATTAAAAATAAAGTTACATGTTTTCCCATTTAAGTCCCTACTTCTTGGTTCAACCACATAGATAGCATGGGTAGAAAGGTAGTGGAGAAACGTTAATGGGAGATATGGAAGCCACTATTGTTTGTAACTGGAGAGAGAAAATCAACAAATGTGATGTTCTTTATCGTTGTAGAGGGCTTGGAACCTGAATTTGATGCAGCATATCTGGTACATACATATCTATGGTTTTAGTCAAATTTGGTAGTTAGCACAGTTGCTGCCAATCCCGAAATGTGATGCACAGAAACTTGAACAACTGCTTGGTTACTTCTTATGGACGGGTAAAACTTAAAGGGTGAGTACCGCAATCCAAATGTGGATGTGGATTGTGGACATGAAAAAGAAATGCATGGCCTTATTGGGGAAAACTGCTGTCAAATCACTGTGGTTTATCTATAGATGGGAGTTTCTGGCAGGAACAGATTTATAATCCTCAAATGGTATATCCTGGATGTAAACCCATTGTTAAACATCTTAGACTTCTGCTGGACAACAGTGATGACATTGCAGTTTTCGAATCAATGCAGAAGCAATATCAGGTGCTCAGTAGAGCTCAACTTACACCCAGGATGAAGAGAAACAGACTATGGAATGGAAAATTGTATGGAAAAATCTCCTCAGTAAAGTTGTTCCTACCGACTGGCAAGAGACAACATACAAAATATTTAACAAGACCATACCAACAGCGGAAAAACTATAGCGACATGGACACGCACAATCTAACCTATGCCTTATTACATAGAAAATTAACCTAGCTACAGTGGAGCAATGAATATTACACAAATATAAATATTTGTAACAAAAAACTTCACTTATCTTAAGAAAATGGTGTTAATTCTTCTTTCTAATGAAAAAAAAGAATTAACACCATTTTCTTAAGTGAAGTTTTTTGTTAAAAGTGTTTATATTTTTGTAATAACCTATGCCTATTCTTTCCCAATGGATACTTTGCAACATAGGATTGTCTCTTGCAAACTGATTGATAATATCTGGATGGTGCTCAGAAACTTTATTGCAAAATGGTACCCACCAGAGGTTCCGCCATATCTTTGAAGATTCCAGCATATGGAATTTTTAAAACATGTCACTCCAAAATGTGTGATCTGGTTGGTAATGGGAACATTACACTGGATAATTCAGAAGAATCGTGGAAAAGTGGTGCTAAAGAGAGAATGGTTTGTTTTCCTGTGAAAGGAACATTGGAAGTTAATCACTTCTGGCTTTAGCAGTTCCATGCATCTTTACCTGATTTGAGGTTCCTTACTCTGGTAAAGGAAGTGAAAAATAAACTACTTACTATATCAAGATTTATCTGTATTGGAACACCACAGTGAAGCAAAATAATTATTAATTTTTAGATGGGTCGTATTTATTACACTTCTGCTTCACTTTCGTACCTATTTTGAGGACATGTTTCGCAAATCATCGTTTGCATCTTCGGCTCTTATGCGACGAAAGCTTGATCCAGTGGTGTGGGCAATTCTGGGGTTGCTGCTGCAATCTGTTGATTTAGTGATGAACTTAAATGTGGGATTCTCTTCTGGCGGGATTTCAAAGTTCATTAGTTGGTTTTTATGTTTTCCTATGTATATTCTCTCCCATATGACGAGTTCACTATGTTTTTGTACGTATTTTAGTAATTCTGTGCTATCTTCAATTTCATGATTTTCAGACCAGAAATGAGCTGCTATTGCGGACTTATCAATTCAAGAAATACAATATAACATTGGCACCAAAAGACAATTACAACATTAAAAACCTACTTCACAGTAATAAAGCTGATAAGATAAAACCAGAGGAAAAGTCTGGCATTTACAAGATTAAGTGTAAAGACTGTGAAAAAATTTACATAGGGAGGACAAAAAGAAACATAGGCACTAGAAAGAAAGAACACTTCAGGTACTTCAGATACAAAAATATTAATAAGTCCGCAATAGCAGCTCAATTCTGGTCTGAAAATCATGAAATTGAAGATAGCACAGAATTACTAAAATATGTACAAAAACATAGTGAACTCGTCATATGGGAGAGAATATATATAGAAAAACATAAAAACCAACTATTGAACTTTGAAATCCCGCCAGAAGAGAATCTCATATTTAAGTTCATCACTAAATCAACAGATGGCAGCAGCAACCCCAGAATTACCCACACCACTGGATCAAGCTTTAGTCGCATAAGAGCTGAAGATGCAAACGATGATTTGCGAATCATGTCCTCAAAATAGGTACGAAAATGATTCAGATGTGTAATAAATATGACTCATCTAAAAGTTAATAAAACTACTTACTGTTTTGACACATGTAAGACATTATAGACACTTTCATTGTGTTAGATGCCATCCTTTCCACCAAATGAATGCAAACCCTCACTACATTAAATAAAAGGAAAACAATTACCTAAATAATGAATACATATTGATAAAGTAAGTATATTTTTAAAAACTAAAAAATTAAAAAAGCATAAAAAATAAAAAATGCAGGAAAAAAAGGTCAAATGGAAAGCACAAGCACATACAAACCTTTCTCTAAAAATACTGTTTTCTAGATTCAAGGATCTTGATATTTACCTTTTGGTGGAGTGCCAAAATTCTCGTATTCGTACACATAATAGAGAAAGCAAAAATGTGCTTTGGGTTCAGGGAGTTTTGGGAAAAAAAGTCTTGAAGAAACAAAAAGAACAAATAAACAGTGACAGCTGCAGAAGTTTATGTGAATTATGCTCTCTGTAAGAAATGTGTCAAAATAGGAATCATTCGTTATGAATTACCATAAATACATCATTTTATATTTTGTAAAATATCTTTGACAGTCAATAACATTGTCTTGCAAAATATAACTTTCATTTACCAGTTTGTGATCGGAAAGATGGTATTAACTAATTTCAGTATGCTAAATTGAATAATGCTGTCCAATTTTTCCTATTATGAAAGATTTTCTCACAAATTGCAAAATAGCAATGTGAAAATAATGCTTCTATGTAAAAAGTTGTGCATTAAAAATTAATACAAAAATAAAAAATTCAGAATAATAAATATATAGAAATACCTGTAACTCTGTAAAGTAAGGTGTGAAGTTATACCACTTTTGGCCAGAAATTGGTTACACTCATTGACATTAGGTCGTGATTAGGGAACTTCCCTTTTCAAGCACCAACAGTAGTCCACTCAAAGTGTTCCATTGACCCTGATATCTCCTACCCATCTCATTGATTTCTTGATGAAAGCATTTAGTTCGTTCATCTCTTGTTCTTGAAGATTTTAACTCTTTCTTGCATGTATATATTCTTGATCCTAAAATTCTTTGTATGCAGTCAGGCCTCATAACAAATAATGTAATTCATAGAATAAACCCTAGACAGAAATGTATCATCCATTATTCCGGTGCTAAACTTTCTTGCTTCCAGAAGCATGTGCATTATGAAACCATCAAAATATTTGGCGCTCTTCCTAATGATTTTAAAGGAAAAAAAATAATAACTTTGGTACTTTTAAAAGTGCTGCTAGAGAGTACCTATGCTCAAGACCATTTTATTCTGTGCAAGATTATCTCAATGACAAATTATCCTGATAATGCTTATGCAGCTCTAAGTAGACTCTAGCTGTTTAGCTTCTCATAACAAATTCTAGCTTCTATAACAAAATCTAGTTTCTAAGAACAAATCAATGCCAATAAACCTCTGATGTCTGTTCAGAAGCTATCTTAATGTATATGTATTGTAGAAATGACAATACATGTATCCATTGCAAATCCAATATTGTGACTTTGTGGGTTCATAAAATTAAAAGTTGAGTTTGCAGACATTCCAAAATGCTCTTTATTTCCATAGAAACACACTTTGGTCAACCCTTACAGTGTCAGAATTACGTAACATACACAAATACAATCCTCAAGGTCGTCAACCACAAACAAAAGACTTTACTTTCAAAACACAGCTGCACAGGCATGAGTCCAATTACAACTGTCCTTACTGGCGAGCTGCAGCTTCTTTTTATAGCTACACTCATTGTTCGAGAAATTACCGGAATTTTCTGTAACAATCAAGAAAGCGAACTTTGCAGTCATCTATCTTTATTTGTTTCAGCAAGGTTTTTATCTCCACGCTGCACTATCTGTCCCTCTGTGTGTGCCAGCCACAACAATGCGATCAGCGACAGTATATAATGCTGAGACATACTGGCAAAAGCCAAGTGAAAATTGATTAAAATAAGTGTTTGATTTTGTAAGCCTGCTTTTGTTCTCCATATTGCTTTTCATATTGCCTGTACATAACGCTTTCTTATGATAAATTTTCAAGTATGCTTTGAAACTCTATACCTCTGGACATGTTCAATGTTCACATTCCTTTGTGGCTACAACTGAACGCAAATCAATCTAATCTAATCTAATCCCTGAGAGATCCAAAATTATCGGGAAAATACAGTTGGTAAATATAACAAAATACAGTTGGTAGTTTAGATGAGAGTACCAGAAGTGAAAGTTCAAACTCATATCTCACTCTGAAGCTCATATCTTTTGAACCACATCTCAATTTTTCGTATCACAAATCTTTTACATTTCCAAAAAAGTTATTGACTACCTTTTTGAAAATACACCACAGTTGTGGTTTTCTATCGAGAATACATATCTTCATTAACTATCTTATCAAGATCCAATATTATACCCTCTTTTATCTTAGCCTCAGACATTAGAGAAAACTTTCTGCTCAGGTATTTGCAACATGAACCATTCTTTGAAAGATAGAGTGAACATGAAAAATTCAATGCCATGACCAGTATTTGAACCATGGATCTCCTGGTTTCCGTTGAGTCGCACTAACCTATTGAGCTACCATCGCCTACTTGCCCTCACGACAAAATTCTCCATTTGACCCGTATATTTCCCCGGTAAACCACTAGGGGCTCTCACATCTGAGATACACTGTTTGTGGCGATTTCCTCCCAGGCTGCATCATTTAACTCTTATTATTTTAGTTAATTGATGGATATTAATCATTTCTTCACACTAGCCATATATAGGCTTAAGGTTTTTGAAAGATAGTCAACTAGCCTATATATGGCTAGTGTGAAGAAATGATTAATTTCCATCAATTAACTAAAATAATAAGAGTTAAATGATGAAACCTGGGACTCAAGCCCTTACGATAGTAAGTTGCCACAAATGGTGTATGTCAAATGCGGGAGCCCCTAGTGGTTTACCAGGGAAATATACAAGTCAAATGGAGAATTTTATGTTGTGACGGCAAGTTGGCCATGGTAGCTCAATGGGTTAGAGTGACTGGGCAGAAACCAGGAGATCCGTGGTTCAAATCCTGGCCATGGCATTGAATTTTTCATGTTGACTATCTTTCAAAGACCATAGCCTAGATATGGCTAGTGTGAGGAAATAATTAATTTCCATCAATTAACTAAAATAAGGGTTAAATGATGAAGCCTGAACCATTCTTGTCTGGTGCTTTCACGTACCTTTTCATAATACATAATTTTGTATTGAAAAGAGGCAGTAATTTTTTTTATTTTTATCGACTAGCATAAATGTTTTTCTCTCCTGACATTAAACCTTTACTCTTAGTCAATTCTCTCACTGTCCAGTGTTTAACCCTATTTCTACCATTTCATTCTTAAAGAAAGCATGTATGTATTTTGTACACCCTCCTTGCTGCTCTAGTAAGATATTGTATACATTTAGGTCTCTGCAGAATAGCCATTGATATTCCTTTTAATTCTAAAATGGTTTCAAGATGTTCATGTAATTGTTCAAGTAACACAAAATGTTTAACTAGTATTGAGGAACATTCAGTTCTATTGTGCAATAAAACAACTTTTAGACATCTTGAAGCATCAATAAATAAATGCTGGTCGTTACTATTGTATGTTCATCTTCCCAGCTTTTTAATTAACCCTGGTACATCACAACAATAAACAGGTTGGTCTCCTTAACTTCATAAATTCTTTGTCTGTCCAGGAAACGGCGGTATCTAGAGCCAGCATATCTCCTCCTTTCACTTTGATCCAAGTAATTTGCTCTTGTGTTTCGTAATAGCTAAAAGTCTTTTAAAGTTGTTCAAATCTTCCTAAATAAAATGCTTTGATATATCAAAGTTTAACTGTATTGGAACACCACAGTGAAGCGAATCAATTATTAAATTATAGATGAGTCGTATTTATTACACATCAGCTT
Source organism: Mantis religiosa (assembly GCA_030765055.1). Lineage (NCBI taxonomy): Eukaryota > Metazoa > Arthropoda > Insecta > Mantodea > Mantidae > Mantis > Mantis religiosa. The sequence goes on from JAUKNK010000271.1 coordinate 2,017,481, forward strand.
CACATACGTACCTATATTGAGGACATGTTTCAAGAAGCATCATCAGCTCTAATGCGACTAAAGCTTGATCAAGTGGTGTGGGTAGTTCTGGTGTTGTGCTGCCATCTGTTGATTTTGTGATGAATTTAAATGTGGGGTTGTTGTCTTCTGGCGGGATTTCAAAGTTCATTATAATTGTCGCATAGTAAGTTGGTGATTGGCATTTTACCTCCACGTGCTATTCAGCTGCGAAAAAAAGCTGAGGGAATAAACAAGTCACAGACACGTCATTGCGGTCACCTAGCAACCAATATTCCACCAATCAAAAGTAAACTGTTGCCATAGCAACCCGGCATGCTTATCCTACGTTGCCAACTCTATCGCACTACACCACGTGCTTTATGCATGACGCTAGTCTATCGGCATGTTGAGGTTTGCAATAAGCAGACACTGCTACTATTGCTGCTTTGCATATGAATCAGTGGTATCACAATACCGTCGTCATTAGTTGCCCTTTAGTATAAGACGGTATGCGTTCTTGGAAGGGAACAGGTGTGGATTTAGTTTCAAGAAATATCTTATGAGGTTTTCTGGGTTAATGACCAACCTTTTCAGTTTAATGACCAACCCTTCTTACCTGCCTTTGTCCAGTCCAGTTCTAACATGAATAACCCTTACGATACTTAGGGTATTACTCCCTGTCATCACTGCCAAACTAAGAGTGTACTGCCTCAAGTAGTGAATGTTTCACAGAGTGTAATCAGCTTCACATTTTCGCAACATAATTCGTGTGTTTCAGTGATCAACTTTAGTGTTTCAGTGTAACTTTAATATTTAGCTAATTATCACTACTAATGGCTGTCACAAACACTTGAGATACAGAAACAGACAGAAAGAAATTATCTGTGAAGACCACCAAAAAAGTTTTTGGGTACGGAATCCCTATTAAAGGACAAGCAAGGAAAATTATGTGTGCGTGTTCAAGACCATTTTAAAAAAAAAGTATGAATTGCTAGATCCGGTAAAAGCAAACCGCAATTCTCAAAATATACACTTAATGAATTTGGTGCAGAAAAAGGCCACAAAATTATTAGACTTCCTCCCTACCATTGCCATTTTAATGCAATAGAGTTGATTTGGGCCCAAATAAAGGGATATGTAGCGCGCAGCAATACAGATTTCACTATAACACCTGTTATAAAACTAACAGAAGCAATAGCAAAAATAAGTGTTAAAAATTGGGAAGATGCTGTTTGTCACACAAAAAAAGTTATAGTAGCAGCATGGAAAAACGACGGTGTTTTTGAAGAAAGTGGAAGAACTCATGATTTCCATGGGAGATTGCGGTAGCTCTGACGGCGACAATGGTCAGAAAAGCAGTACCATTGACAGCAGCGACTCTGAGATAAGTGGCATATTCCCGTTGGAATAGAATGCATAATTCTGTGCAGGTATGGCACTTTTGTTTCTCTAAATCTTAGCTGAAGCTAACCATTTATTTTTTATTCATTCCGAAGATTTCGTATGCTGTAATTAGGTAACTGCTCACTTAAACGTGTAGACAGTCTTACGGCAGTCTTAGGATTAATACTGTAATATGCAAATTTCTAGGAATATGTGCGTGTACATTACTGCAGTCGAACTTCCTCCTCCCCTCTACCCGACATCTTCGTTGCCTAGCACGTGGAGAGGAATGGTAAAGTGGCAACGACGTTTTCCCCTCTCCTTCCCCACTCCTTCAACTGTCAATCACCAACTTATAATGCACCTATAATAGTTGGTTTTTATGTTCTTCTATGTATATTTTCTCCCATGTAACGAGTTCACTATGTTTTTTATGTATTTTAGTAATTTGCTGCTATCTTCAATTTCATGATTTTCACACCAGAAATGAGCTGCTATTGCGGACTTTTTAGTGCCTATGGGTTTTCTTTTTTTTTTTTTTCCTCCGTATGTAAATTTTTTCAGTCTTTATACTCAATCTTGTAAATGCCTGATTTTTCTTCTGGTTTTATCTTATCAGTATTATTATTGTTAAGTAGGTATTTAATTTGTAATTATTTTTTGGTGCCAATGTTATATTGAATTTCTTGAATATTTTGTGGAACTTTTTTGTGGCCCTGGGGTGGTAAGTAAATTTCACAAGTCTAATTTCTTGCTTCATTGGTGAAACAGCTGTTATCTGTTTTAATCTTTTTTGAAGTTTGAATGATTTTATTTTTTTTATCTAAAAACCTACTAACAGTAATAATACTGATAAGATAAAACCAGAAGAAAAGTCAGGCATTTATAAGATTAAGTTTAAAGACTTTGGAAAAATTTACATAGGGAGGACAAAAAAAAAAAGTGTGTAGGCACTAGAAAGAAAGAACATTTTAGGCACTTAAGATACAAAAATATTGATAAGTCTGCAATAGCAGCTCATTTCTGGTCTGAAAATCATGAAATTGAAGATAGCACCAAATTAATAAAATACGTACAAAAACATAGTGAACTCGTCCTATGGGAGAGAATATACATAGAAAAACTTAAAAATCAACTAATGAGCTTTGAAATCCCGCTAGAAGACAATTTAAATTCATCACAAAACCAACAGATGGCAGCAGCAACTCCAGAACTACCCACACCACTGGATCAAGCTTTTGTCGCATTAAAGCCGATGATTCAAATGATAGTTGGCGAAACATGTCCTCAATATAGGTACTTAAGTGCAGCTGATGTAATAAATACGACTCATCTATAATTTTATAACAATTTTTGGTTCACTGTGGTGTTCCAATACAGTTAAATTTCGGTATAGTGTTAGTTTATGTCTGCAACAAGAAAGAACCACATATGTAACAGAAGTTATTTGGTTGTACATACATTTTCTCCTAGAAAAGGTGGAATCTTTTGTGAACAGGGTATCAATACAAAACACATACTAAAAAGTACAAAATAACAATGATCAATTTTTTGCAGAAACCATATTATCGATCACAGCAAGTTATAGGAAGCAACTTAAGTTCTGAGATGTTAAGATATATACCTTATTTATGCAAATCTAATATGTCAGCGAATCTAATGCACACCCCATCTTTGAGGCTTAAAATTATGAAAAAAAAAAAGATTATTGAATGTAATGTGCATCAATGACAGAATATTTGGAATTTTATTTAAATTTATTTTTGTGACAATGAATTTATCGTATGCCTGAACCATCAGATTATAGAATTGAAAGTGCTCTATTCTTAGGTTACACATTGTTGAAGCAGAAAATATGTGAACACGAAATAAGGAAAGTAGACTTTAAAATTTAATTCAGGTTAATACAGTAATGCAAACTACAAGCTTGAATCACCATTATCCACCGATGCTTTCATCACTGGAATCCCCAGAAGTAGACGAGTCCATGTTCATTTCCTCTTTTCCCGTCAAACTCACTGCCATCCAAAACATTCTGCTGAAACGTTTGTAGTTTGTCCTCAAGTCTACAGGAAGCTTCTGCTACAGTGTTGTACAGCATCTTAGAGATAAAGCAGTCCGCTACATGATGATCCACCCATCCAAGGCTAGACTTAAACTCTTGTTTCCGAATACCAATTATTTCAGTCTCTTCTTTAGCTTTCTTTCATATAGTGTCACTAGTCACAGGTACTACATCCTTCTTCTTCCTCTGCACAAATTCAACATCTGGATGCCTTCCTTTGCAGAGACCCGTAAATTTCTTCTACTAGCTTTAGTAACAAATAATACCAATTTCCGTTTTTGCCAGAAGTGAATGTTACTCTCTGATACATTGAACTCACTGTCTTTCTCTTACCATTTTTTCAGCATAATGGAAAAGAAGCAAGCAAGCTTCATAAGAATTTTTTTTTTTTTTTTTTTTTTTTTTTTTTTTTTTTTTTTTTTTTTTGCTCTGCATATTGTAACAAAAGGCTTCCATTTCTCCCTTCTCAATAATAGTGTAGGTCCGCGGCATATCAAACCAATGCTCAGTAATAGGCTAAAGAATGGAACAGATTTTCACTTTAATCTAATATCTTTAATATAATGTGCACCACATTATGAGTACTACATTTGGTCAAAAAAGGTGTGCATTACATTTGCCTAAATACAGTCCCTAAAGGGTGATTATACATGTCTCGTGCAAGTCAGCAGATTTACTGTCTTATCAGCCAACTCATTGCTTAGGAAGATAAGGATTAGAGGGTAGATAAGCACTGCAGGTGTGGTTTGTTTTTGAGCCTGAAAATGCAAAATTTGTTACATTAATATTCATCTTTTGCTGCAAAAATATACACATAATTGCAACTATATATAATGGCCAATATATTAAAATCTCAAATTTCATAAAAACAGTATATGTTATGTGAAAACTGTTATTTTCAAAATCAATATATTTGCTTCGATATAAGTAAACTATTTTCATCAAAACCGGGAAAGTTTTGCAGGACAGTGTAGTTTATTCTTAACTATTTAAAGTATCATATTTGCCATTTGTAGATCCTTATTTCACAGGTGAATTTGTAAATGACAAAAGCTATATATGAATAAATATTTGTGTTGTAGGTATTGCATCATGAGTGAGTCTGGAGAGATCATTTTGACTACAGAAGAAACGGCACAATTATGGAGTGCATGCGTTTGGGATCCAAAAACAGGAACTGCACTAATGACATACAAAGGGGCAGGTGCTACAAGTCCACGTGCAGCTTGTTTCTTGGGAAACGATTACCTTCTTATGAGTGATAAGACAAAGCCAATACTTAATGCTTGGCCCTTGAATAGTCAACATCCAGTAACCTCAGTTAAGTTTGGTTGTACAGGCAAAGTAAATGCATTGGCTGTGACAACTGATGGATTTTACTGTGTAACTGCAGTTAGCAAGAAACTTAGCGTGTGGCAGATAGCATCAGGGCGACAGCTTGCAGTAGTAGAGCGCCACTTCCAACCTGTCACTTGCATCAAATTTACTGACGATGGGTCGCACTTCATATCTGGTGGGGATGATGGCCAAGCTCTTGTCTGGCCCCTGGCATATCTTGTCTCTGTATACAGTGGGGAGTTTCTTCCAGAACAGAGAGAGCCTCGTTACTCATTCTCAGATCACGCACTTCCTATTCGAGACCTTTATGTGGGACATGGTGGAATGAGAGCACACTTTGTTACAGTGTCACTGGACAAGTCTTGCAGGTTGTATGATCTGTCTTGTGGCCAGTTACTAGCAACAATCATTTTTGCTAGTGAACTTTGTGCCGTTACTATGAATCCACGTGAGACAATGACATTTGTGGGTACAATATATGGTACCATCTTCCAGTTGGACATGGTTTCTCCCCCAAGGACACGGGAACATCATGTGAAAGATGATGGAAACGGCAAAGTCTTCATTGGACATAGGAAGCCTGTTACATGTCTGTCTGTCTCCCATGATGCAAGGTGTTTGTTATCAGGCTCATATGACCGACAGGTAATTTTGTGGGACATTACTAGCAGACAGAGCATTCGAACCATTGAGCACAAGGGTCCTATAACAAATGCTTTCTTTGCAATGGCACCTAAACAAATGTTCTCTGAGGATTTCAAGCCTTTATTAGTCTTGAACACATTCGAGAAAATGACAAATGAAAATAAAGGCAGTTTAATTGTTAAAGTACGGACAACAGAAGACCATTGGTATGAAGATTCTGATGATGTGCCCAAAGTTACTGCAGATGCTGATGACTCAGAATTAAAAGAGAAGTTAATGCCAGTTGTCAAAAATAATGCAGATTTATACAAGTTTACCATGGAGAAAATCTTCAAGATATGGGGCAGTTCTGCAGGAAATAAATCAGGTGAGGAGGAACAGATGGAAGCAGAAGAAGAATCAGGCAACTTTGAGGATTGAAGAGTAGAGTTTCCAAGAAGAAAGAAGGTCCAAGAAAAACACAAAAGCAGTAAACAGAAAAGCAAGAAGTTTCTTTCAAGCTCAAAATGATTTATACTGTAGAGAATATTGTTTTGCATTGTTTACTTACTGTAGATTTTTTTTAATATATTTAGATTAGATTTTTATTTTGCATATTCCACAATGGTACAATTTACAACTTTTGGCTACGTTTATTTGTCTTAACGTTGTTGCTACCTTGGTTTACACGACACCCTGGTCTTCTGCTCACCAGGTAGCTTTTAACCTCCATGCCTCCTTGTTACTTAATTAGCCCCATTCTTCCCCTCATCTTCCTTTCTTATATTCTTTACTTTATTCATATACCATTTACATGTTGTTCCTAAACATAGGCCCACACTATATTTATTAGTCCTGCACCATGGCATGGGCTGTAATGTTGTACTCTTGTTTCCTGCTTTAGAAGGTGCCCAAGTTTGATCCCATCTATGGGGTGTGGATTTTTAAGTCCAGGGTATAGGACTAGTGGCCACTCAGCATCGTGAGGAATTTGAAGAGCTGTAATAGGTAGCAAATCCCAGTTTATGAAAGCTAACTTTCCTGCTGGGGCTGCTGAAGGCTTGGCTACTTCTCCCCTATATCTTAAATGCAATTTTGTTGAATTGTATTTTTCTAGGTTGACCACACTGCAGAAACAAGAGCATGTTATCTCTCTCTTCTTCTCCCCTACCTGCACTACACTGTAAAACCAGCACTCAAGAAAATGTGTGCATATAGTACTTCATGACTGCCAGTTATTAGACAGTTCAAGGAGTGGATTTAAAGTGATTGCAGTATATGTTACAGTTAAAAGTGTTCTCCAATATGCAGCCATCAGCACAAATATGCAATATACATTCTTTTCTGAAAATCATGGCTTTTGTTTTCATATTGATATATTTAGTAGCTGTTTAATTTTGTGTAAAAGTTAAAATCCATTATCCGTCAAGACATATGTTTAACAGTGTTTTTGCTTGCTTTGTCTGTGTTAAAATGTGTCAGAACTAAGAAACAAACTCGAGCTTTGCTACTTTTGTATGAAAGTTTAGCATTGTGCAATTTCTATACATATTTCAGCACATTTTTCTGTTAGCATCCCTCCAACAAGAATTCTGTCAGCATAACATTTGGAGCAATTTTTAAAAACAGTGTTAGACTGTAACATAGTTATTTGTAATATGTGACGCGGCGATTTTTTTTTATAATTCCTTCACACTTTTTTATGTTTTTATATACAACCATGATTTTTAATATAATTTCTGTACTTTTTTGTGCAATTTCGTGTTGGAGGGCTTTCTTTTAACGTTATTAATTGTTTACTTACTGCATAATGTAGCCATATTGAAGAATTCAATGCAGCCAAACTATCCTTGTTTCTCCACTGAATGCAATGCTGCCAACAGTCTTACTTGTCCCTAAATTACACTATCTAACAGACTAACACAAAGTAGTACATACCTGTATGAGTTCGCGGATTGTATTGGACTGGTTCGGCTACTGCCGCAAAGTGTGCATGTTGTCAAATGACACCAAGTATACTGCAAGGGGGAAAATTGGTGTCCCGGTCACGTCACTCAAATCAACGAATGCAAAATAGGACGACACAAGTTTCATCGTGGGTGCTGCAATTAGACTGTAGAGCATATTTGTATCCCTCCTGTTGTTGGGGCATATTGTCATCTGCACCTCATTCGTTTCCACGTTAATCATTCCCAAGATCCAGTTGCCCACATATCTTTCTCATGTTGACAGCAAAGAGAGAACCGGCTGTTCGTCTGCTTGCGCATGTGTGTACATGCACCTTTGGACTTAGAAAGTCCAAAGCACAAAAGAAAGTTTCTCCCAAAGATTGCTATACTTCACAATGTAAAAACTACTTAGACTTTTGAATATGACACTGTAACAAATATTAAAATAATTTAATTGTATTTGTCTTGAAAGAAAGATTTCTTTATTAATGCATTGATGAGTCTCAAATACCTGTGTCTAAAGTGTAACCTTTGTAAATTAAAGCCCCTTTGTTTTAAACTATAGCACAAAAGATGTGCACATACTGCTCATGAGCTCAATATGTATTTCTTGAGATAACCTGTTGTACATTTGTAGCCATATAGTTGATGTAAAGTACATTTAACTTGTTTTACAGTTGCCAATTTTAAAGTATTGTACTAATGAGGTATAAAGATGGTAATTTTTCTTTGTATCATTTGTGTGTTTGTGTACATCAATAAAAAGGCTTTTTTAAGATTATTTTAATTATTAACATCTTAATACAAAAACTCGTTTTACAAAATGATGAGTGTTGTTTGATGAAAATGGTGATATACTTGGATGGGTAGAATCAGACTAAAAAATTCAATGCCATAGCCAGTATTTGAACCACAGATCTACCAGTCTCCATCTGGTTGCTCTTAACTATTGAGTTACTATGTCATGCTGGCACATTGCCATGGTAGCTCAATGGTTATGAGCAACTGAACTGAGGGCGGTAGATCTGTGGTTCTGGCTATGGCATTGAGGTTTTCACTCTAACTGTACCTATCGAAACATTGCCCTACACACAGTTAGAGTGGAAGAAGAATTAATTTCCATCAATTAACCAAATGGTGATATATTGTTGAACAGGAAAATGTTCTTCCCTACATTTTGCCAAAGAGTTGAATAAGATGAATATGTTAGGCTTATCTTCCATTATAAAAGGCTTTTGAAATAATGCACTTCTATGTCACAATAGGCCTAGCAGCCACTGAACACATAGAATTTATATGAATATCAGTATTTGAATTGTATGAAGGGACTTGCTTGATAAAATTCATGTTTAACAATTTCCCTATAGATAATTAAATGGATTTAAATCTGCAGAACAAGAAACCATTAGTTGCTTGTCATTAAAAATTTCATAGAAAATTTATGTAAGATGAGCATTACTTTTGTTAATTTCTGTTAATCCATGCTTGGTGTCTGGGGTCTTTATAGACCTTTAGGCTGTTTAAACTACGTAGGAACTAATTTAATGTGAATGTAGACTTCTCATCTTCCAGGTATGCTTTGTACTTTTTATTATAAATGATCAAAATATTTATGGTAATATGACGGTCAGTAGCACCGAATTTTGAATTTTTTGTAACAGGGTCAGAAAATACCCCAGGCATACAATTTGTGATTTTCCAAAATGAAAAAATGAAATGTGTAGTGTTTAACGCCCGCTTTTACTACATACGGCACCGCAGGCGGTGACACTGATGATGCATGAGATGAAAATGGAGCACCGGTGGAATGAGGTGGCGGGGGAAACCGGAGGTCCCGGAGAAAATCCGCCCCAACGCCATGTTGTCCACAACAAATCTCACTTTGCGGTCGCCTGGTATCGAACCCGGGTCGCCTTTGTGAGAGCCAAGCGGTCTAACCACTGAGCCACGGCGAGGCCGTGATTTTCCATGTTGTATTACAAATTTACTACAGTAATTAAAACTTGGCAACAATGCATCTTCTGAACCTTCATTTGTATTGTATTTATTTGATCCTTTGGAACATAATACATATGTTATAGGACACGTCAGTTCAAGATAAAAAGATAAATATAAGAAGTTACATAAGACTAAAAACTGTAACAGATACAGATCCAACAAAAGTCTAAAGTAGAAAAGGAAATGAAAACAAATTGTATAAAGACCATAGAGAAATGCTATATAAAAGTAATTGTTCACAGATGTGGAGTTTACTCTATTTCATGATTTAGGAAATCCTCTACACAATAAAAGTTTCTTTCCATTAAGAAATTAAATAGAGCCTTTTTGAATTTTGGTTTGGGCTCAATATTCTTTATACTCTGTGGTAGTTTATTGAATAAATGTAGACCAGCATATGTGAAGCTCCTTTCATACAATTTGGTTTTATGTGAATTGATAAATAGATTGTTCTTTAAATATCATAAGCAGAGGCATTATTAACAGTGAAGTATTCTTCATTTTTGAGTTTGATTTAGGAGTCACTATGTTTACACTCAACTTCACTTACTAATGTTGTTTAATTGAAACGTTTTCAAGATCATTCGATCTCATCCTCAGCTGTTTGGTGTCTAAAGGAACATTCTTTCTCCTCCACTAGTTCGGTGCTCCGATCCCTCTGCCATCTGTTGTTAAGGGCACTAAGTTTTAATACTTCATTTAAAGCTGGGATTTCAAAATTTATAACTTTATCCCGGTTTTTGCTTATGAATATTTTTTCCCAAAAATCCAATTCTATAGGTGTACTAAGAGATTTTAACAGTTTTATGTTATGGCCAATGTTGTGGTTTTCTGTCCAAAAATTGTGTGACACTGCGGATTTCTCTGTTTGTTTCAACTGTATGTTCCTCTGGTGTTCTTTTTGCCTAGTTAACAAGTTTCTCTTAGTTTTTCCTATGTAGCTTTTATCACAGGTTTCACAGTTTATCTGATAAATTTCCGATTTGAAAGTGTTGGGGATTGAATTTTTTAGTGGCTTATTTAGCAGGTTCTTCAGACTGAATTTGTTTTGGAGTGCTAGTTTTAAGTTTAGTCTTTTGAAGATTCGTTCCAATTTTCTATAAGCCCATGGATGGTAGGTGAATTTTCTATATTGCCAGTTTGGGTTTTTAAGTGGTGTGACAGTTGTATTTTTTGATATTATCTTGAGTGTTTCCTTTCTTTTCATTTTGTTCCTTATGATGTTTGGGTTGAATCCATTTAATACTGCTAACTCTTTTATGTGTTGTTGTTCTTTCAAAAACTCCTCCTTACTCAGTGGGATATTGTATAGCCGCTGAATTATACTTCTAAAGGCTGCTAGTTGATGTGAAACTGGGTTGTTGTTGTTGTTGTAATTTACATACTTTAACTTTTTAAAGTCATATTGGACGATGAATGGAATGGATGAAATGATACTCAACTGGGCCCGTTACCTGACTTTCATCTTTTAGGATAAAGGAAAACTCCAGAAAAAACCTTATCCAGGTAACGCACCCTGACCGAGATTCGAACTTGAGACCTCTTGAACGTGAGGCAGACATGCTACCATCTATGCTACCGAGGCAGGCATCTAATGTTCTTGTTGGCTAATGCTGAATTTCTGAAAATGCAGCCTTTAATGTTCTTGCTCTCCTATATTTTTCACTTGCAGATGGGGTGCTAGAAAGTGCTGGGCATATTTGCAGGCGGTCTTGGCCCATTTCCATTTGCAGATCACATAGAGGACAGAGTGGTACAGAATATATCCCAATTCTGTTAAAATGTTTTTCCAGACAATCATGTCCCGTAATCAACCTGGACATTGCAACTACTGGTTTTCGAGGATAGTCAGGAATTACTGCTTGAATATTTGGTAGTTCCCATCGTTTGTATTTTGATTTTACACAGTAATATTTTGCAACAATTTTTTTTGAATTCAGGGTTGACTAATCATTTAGCTGCATAAAATGGTAGATTAGCTGTGGATTTCTGTACACTGCTGGTACCCTTTTATGCAAGATACTCAGCTTTGTCATTATTACTCAGTCCACAGTGAGCTGGTATCCACTGGAAGACTAAGGTGTTTTTGAAGTGCTGTAAGATGGGTCAGCATTATCCAACATTCTAAAATTGTCTGATGTCTTTGATGACAGCTTGGAAGTAAGTGCTATAATTGCTGACCTGGAATCTCAGAGAATAACTGCTGGATGGAAATGTGATATTCTATATAAAAGAGTTTGGAGGGCCATTTGAATTGCTTCAATTTCTCTACCGAAGTTTGTAGTTCCATAACTTAAACATTTGTATTAGAAGAAGAGGTGACAAGTGACTCCAACCCCTGCTCCTTCTTGGTTAGATATCAGTGATGCATCAGTATAATTACGGAGCCATTCTTGTTCAGGAAATCTAGTATGGATTGTCTCTAATGCCAATAATTTTAGAAAATTAGTTGAAATTAGGGTGACCATATGTCCTCCTTTCTGCTGTAAAAAAAGAAAGCATCTGGGCAGAATTTTGTAAATTCTGCAAATGTCCTCTTTTTTGCAGCTAGGCATACAATTTCATTTTAAATTGCATAATCTTTCTTTCTGGCCACTGAGATATCGCATATTGAAGAAACTTAAGCCACAGCAAAGGTTGTATACCTAGTGTAACTATACTATTTGGTAATTGCATACTCTCTGCTGCCCTATTAATTTGCAATAAATTATTATTTATTCTATGCGTCCTTCCTGTTCCTTTGCGGCCAGGAAGCTAGTTTCCTTGAAACCACGTGTTAAACTATGTGATGGTATTTAATTAATTTTCTGATAATTCTGAAATTGTAGCAGTAAATATCTTTATGAAAATGCCTCAACGGAAATGCCTGTACAGTGATGAATGGTATAGTAAATATCTATAATTTAAAAAAGCAAGAAATGAATCAGAGGCAGAATGTCTCATCTGCCATGGAGGAACTTTCATATTAATTGCAAAGGTAAGACCCTAAAAGTAAAATGTTACTTCTTTGGAAAGAAACATTCAATGCCAATGTGTCTGACATGAAATTCTACTCGCACATTAGCATAATGTTTTATAATTGTTAAGATAAGGGACCAGTTACAAAAATGAAATATAATCATATAATGTGGCTTTGTTAATATGAGATTATCTATGCAGACTACGTTTTTACGAATTTTATTTCTCGGAAAAGCGCTGTTGTAGAGTTAAACACTAATTTGTGTGGTATGCCTGTGCGCAGTGCTTCATATTTGTGGTTATTTATTAAATTTTGCTGTATCAAGGGAATCAGGTATCAATAAAAGAAATTTTCCCCATGTTTAGGGAGGTTAGCCTTAGATTAGTTGTGTGTGTAAAAGCTTATTGAAATAAGAAGCTCTATCCGGGCTAGTCCTGTAAGAGCAAAACCAGCCTAAGTCATGGTTAGCAGCCCCTTATCTTAACAATGACCTAATTATACAAATAAAAATATTTAGTAATCATTTTCCACTTATCTTAAGAAGTTGATGATAATACTTCTTTCTATGAAATTAATTTCATGGACATTTGCCCAATTTTGTAGAAAGAAAATAGAAGTAATGTCATCAACTTCTTAAGATAAGTGGAAAAGAATTACTAAATATTTTTATTTGTATAATATTCATTATTCCACTGTAACTAGCTTCATTTTCTGTGTAATGACCTAATTGTTTGACAAGATAAAGCTAAAGCTGGATTAGCTCGTGCAATATTGGGCAAATATTCCATTTTGTTAAAAACTTCTAAGAGGAAGATTGTAATGTTAAAGGAAGTGAAGCTGTTAAAAGTTGTGCCACTAATTCTCTGTGCTAGATTATAATAACCTTTTAAATGAAATAAAACAAGTACCTGTATTGTTTTTCTTAACCTCTTTAATGCTGGCTGCTTTCTTAAACCTTAATCATGTGTATCAAGCTATACATCTATATGCAAACCTTACAAAACCCTATTATGGACATCAAACAGTTCCATGCTACAATTTGAATGGAGCGATACTGAAAGTGTCCTCTTTTTCTGCCCATGAGATATGGTTACCATAGTTAAAATATAACTTTTCTTAACCTCTTCTATCACGTGTAAACAATATGTGATGTCTAATGTTTGCATAGGATTGACTTTATATATGAAGTTTTCCTTTGAATTAGGAAGGTCTACATTCTTCTTGAAGGCTTGAATTTTGGAAAGAAAGCTCTCCTGCATCTTTAGCGTATGTGTAAACTTTCTGTTGTAGACCGCGCTGTGGCTCAGTGGTTAGACCGCTTGACTCTCACTAAGGCAGCCCGGGTTCGATCCCAGGCGACCGCAAAGTGAGATTTGTGGTGGACAACACGGTGCTGGGGCGAGTTTTCTCCGGGATCTCCAGTTTCCCCCGTCATCTCATTCCACTGGTGCTCCATGTTCATCTCGTGTATCATCAGTGTCATCGCCTGCGGTGTCGTATGTAGTAAAAGCAAGCGTTAAACACTGCACATTTCATTTCACTTTCTCTTGTACCGTGTATTGAATGGAAGTCTGATGTTTAATGTTAAAAGAAGTATAAAGGGTGGTTCTTACTGACTTTTGTGTGCTGATTACAAACCTTTTGCATAACTTTTCCATCATTCATTATTTTTGAGTAATTGCATTATAAGATTTCTAGTAATTATAGGTTAATATGTGAGGCACGTCCTTGAATACCTTTTACATACCTAAGATGAATGTTAAATATACATTTGACTGTAGTTTGCTTAAGGAACATCTATCTTGAGTGTCCAGTAATAGTCTCCCAAATATTTGAAGTCCATTTTCTCTGGTAGCATCTTTTCAATGATGTCCTGATGGTAACACTTGCCATGTTCGTCGCTGACAGCGCCGAGGGTCTCAGGAAAGAAGTCAAGATGGGAGTCCAAGATGTATATTTTCAAGGATATATTACATATAATGACCTTGTAGTTCTCAATCAGCTCCCTTACAAGTTCTGTGTAATGTTCAGAATTCTGGTTTTCTAGAACATTTATGATAGTGTGTTTGAAATAGAAACATGCAGCTCATTCTTGCATATTTAGAAGGCTTTCAAACTGTGAATGTTTCATAAGTTTTCTAATTTGATGGCCAACAAATCTTCCCGCTTAATTTTGCTTCACTTATCTTGGAAAACTTAAGTTTCCACTAGCAGGAATGCACCCATTATGATCCACTAATTTCACAAAGTTCTTAAACAAACCTAGTTCCATGTGTAATGAAGGCAATAAGATTTTGTTATCACTTACAAGTGGTTGATGAACAACATTTGCCTGTTCTGAGTTAAATGAGTATCTCTTTGGCCAAACCTTGTTTTAACATAATTATTTATTTTTTTTATTTACCCAGATTTATGAACCCTATTTTACACAGTGGTATATTAGGGTTAGAGTTGATACATAAAAATACACAATTTTAACAAAAATATTTTAAATACTAGAAGGAAGAAAATGTTATAATCTGATGCATATTAATTTAAACTATTTCAGACGTTTAAACACTGAGTTTATAAGCATCATGAAGTACTTATACTGTTGTGGCTTCATTAGCAAAGATGTGAGTGGAGCAGAAAATTCAGTTCCTAGAGAGTCTAGCTTGAATATTAATTCTTGTCTTTCTCTCCAGAAAATGGGACAACATAAAAGGAGATGAACCACAGTTTGAACTTCTTCACCACACATGCACTCAGAGTTGGATGTTAAGTGAAAGCGTGATAAGTATTCACCAAATTTACCATGTCCACTTAAAAATTGTGTCAAAACAAAATTTGGTACAAGAGTTTCACATTTTCCTCTGTCATATACACTAGGGAAAAATAATGTTTTTGTTAAACTTCCATTTGGAGTTGTTAGCCATTGTTGGTTCCATTCTTCAAGAATATGTTGATGTATTATTCTCCTTACAGTAGAAATAGGACATAAAGAGTATGTCACAGGAAGATTGGATTCTGCAGCCTTCTTAGCCAAGCAATCAGCTCTCTCGTTACCTAAAATTCCACTGTGTGCTTTAAGCCAACCCATGCAAATATGTCCTGGATGGTTTTGAAGCAAGGTTCTGATTTCATGTGCTAATGAATTACAGTTGTATTTATCATTAATATCGAGTAGAGTTGATTGTGAATCACTAAGAATACGGGCACTGTTCCCATTAACAGTACACCATTTAATAGCTTCTTTAATTGCTAAGAGCTCCGACTGGAATACAGAACATTCAGGTGACAATTTAAACATGGAGTGAGTTAGTTCCATTTGGTTTTCATAAACAACAAAAGCACATCCTACTGCAGATATATTATCTTCAAATTGGTAACGTGAACCGTCTGTATATATGTAATAATCATGAAAATTACATATTTCCTTTAAACGGGTTACAAAATTTGATGGGTGTCCTGCTGTGATAGGATGCTTTTTTCTTTACTATCCCACATTACAAGAAACAGCAAAATGCTGTATAACTAAGGCATAATCCAAGTAAGATAGCTATCACTTTAAAATCTGCACATATCTGCAATGAGTAATGATCATATCGGATATTGGACAGCAAGAGTTGCATGTTCACATAATTCTCCTTCATCCAACTGCATGGGCTATAGGAATGAAAGGAAACTTGTTTGCATTATGTAGCAATACTCCCTTCAAGCTTGTTTTCGAAGATCAATGATCAAACGCCAATCTCAAGGCCTATGTTGAGTACCCAGGGACTCCATCAAAGAATTGACATCTTTTCAGAAAACTAGATCTTCCTGTTTAGAAAGTAAAAGCACAGATTTCTTTTGGCGTTGGCGAAAAGAACTTATTTTGTTGCCATCATGCAACAGGTGCCAGCCTTTTAACCTTGAAATAACTCGGCTTTTCTTTTAGTTAGTTGATGGAAATTAATCATTTCTTCATATGGTGTATCGCGGATGCGAGAGACCCTAGTGGTTTACCGGGGAAATATATGAATCAAATGGAGAATTTAATGTCATGATGGCAAGTTGGCCATGATAGCTCAATGGGTTAGAGCAACTGGACGGAAACCAGGAGATCCGTGGTTCAAATCCCGGACGTGGCATTGAATTTTTCATGTTGACTCTATCTATCAAAAACCTTAGCCTATATACGGCTAGTGTGAAGAAATGATTAATTTCCATCAATTACCTAAAATAATAAGAGTTAAATGATGAAGCCCGGGACTCAACTACTTACGATAGTAAGTCGCCACAAACGGTGTATCTGGGATGCGAGAGCCCCTAGTGGTTTACCGGGGATATATAAGAGTTAAATAGAGAATTTAATGTCACGACGGCAAGTTGACCATGGTAGCTCAATGGTTTAGAGCGACTGCACGGAAACCAGTAGATCCGTGGTTCAAATCCCGGACGTGGCATTGAATTTTTCATGTTGACTCTATCAAAAACTCAGCTTTTCTTTTAGATAATCCGAGATCATGAAGCAAATCACTTAGATGCTTCTTGGTTAATAAGCGCGGCTGGGGTAACTCCATCTATAAAATCTGGGTCACTTTGTTATAATTCACTGTCATCAACACTTTGCGGCCAACCCGCATACCATAGTTAAATTAATTGGATTATAATTGTAGCCTAATTGGAGCTATGGGTTCTCTTGTCCTCAGGTGAATGGTTGTAGGAAATTGATTTTTGTGTTTGTCGTTGGCTACTCAGTCGTATTAATAATACTTGGTTTGTGGTAGAAATATTTGATTTAATTCTTGAATCTATGTTGACTTATCGACTTGGACCAGTGACCACCTCTCAGACTTAGAAATCTTCCCTTCCCTTCTCTTCTTAATGCACATGAACACGTTCTTCCCTTCGTAGTATCAACTTGCAAGTAAAGTTTTTCTTAGTTCACCATTCAGTTCGAACCTTATTCTAACCCCCCTCTATAACTTTATCACGTGGCTAAACTAGCTCACCTTTCTCAAATGTTAAATTATTATTGGTTTCTCATTTTATTCCAAATTTTCGCATTTGTTTTCAAAACTCATATGACTCACTGACGTTCCACTCATCCTGAGTTGTGGAACGCCTGCCCTGATTTGTTTCTAACGGTATGTATCGTTACCAAATCAGCGAACTAAATCTCTTTAGCGTTCATGCTCAACTGCATTTTGAAAGTCCTTTGTCCCAAAACATTCCTAACCGAAAGAATACAATAGTCTTCAGACATTGAACTTTTACTAACACAAAGAAGGTAACGGCTCTTCCTTCTTTCCTGTCTCTGCGGCATGTATAGATTATTACAAGAATATTTTCTCTTTCTTGACCGGATGCTAGTATATATGTTATATTAAATGATATTCTTCCTTTCTTATTCTTTAAGTCGACTGCTATTTTCATCATTCTAATTTCATATTATGATAACGCATATGACGAGACCCTTAATCAGCCGGTTAATAATGTTACACATTTGGCTAAACAGATTTTCGGAGCACAAAAATTATTCTCGTCTTTTTATTGCTTTGTTATTAATTTATTATTTTTGTTAAATAGCATTCAATCTCTTTTAATTCGAGGAGTCAAATTTTGCCTCTGCATTATTAAAGTGAGCGCACCACAAATGTAACAAAACTGGTTTTTATTGAATACCTACACTTTTGCGAGACATCCTCTTAATTCCCATTGCTTAAGAAAAAACACTATTAGAAACACTACACTTCTAAATTTATAGCTGAAAACACACAGGATTAGCTCCTTTGGCAACTATGCAGGACAGCTTCCATCTGCAACAAACCTTCCTTGTCTGCCGTTGAAGTAAACATTGTGACTTTGTGGGTTCGTGAAATGAAAAGTCCAATTACACAAACTCAACAATGTTCTTTATTTCCACCGACTTACAGTTTAACACTTAAAATTACACAGAATTACGTAATGCACACAATTACAGTTCACCAGTTCGTCCGTTAAAGTTCAACTTGCACTCGCGATTACGTAACTTCCTCCGACGCACGCACGCAGTCTTCTTGTCCGCTCACTAGCTCGTCAAGCACTGACTAACTCCTCTTGCCCGACGTGTTGCTTATATAGGGTCAGCTGGCCGATCTGGAAGGTTCTAGATTAGATGAAATATCCCGTAAGTTCGACAACACAGGTGGAACAGAAAGAGACGGCGCAGTGACGTTTTTTTCCCAGCCACCCCTCGTTACCGCTATAAGACAAACGAGGGGGGCGTGGCCAACGCCAACCGTCTCCTGCTCGCCCGCTCTATAGGCTGTTACGACGTTCGGGTGACACTGCTCCCTCCTCAAAGCTGGTCGTCCCGAACAGCACCATCGTAGTGTGCCAGGCGATCCAGGTGTACCACCAACATCTTCCCTCGGGGAACCTTCTGGATGTGGTAGACCACGTCGTTAATCCTCTTCACCACCCGGTACGGTCCTTGCCATGGCTGCCGGAGCTTCGGGCAGCGTCCCTTAGTCCGGGTAGGGCGGTACAACCAGACCAGGTCACGTTGCTGGAACCCTTGGCTGTTGGCTTGCCTGTCATACCTGGTCTTCATGCGGTCGCTCGTCTTCTAGATGTTCTGGCGAGCCATCTCGTGCATGTCATGGAGATGGTCCACCAAGTTCTCCACATACTCGGTCGCTGGCTGTCTCGCTTCCGGAGGGCTTCCAAAAGCCAGGTAACAAGGGAGGCGTAACTCTCGGCCGAACATTAAGCTGGTTGGCGTCATCCCAGTTGTGTCGTGTGTAGACGAGCGCTAGGCCAGCAAGAACAGTGGCACCTTGACGTCCCAGTCTCGCTGATGGCTGGCCACGACCTTCCTCATGTGTTCCTCTAAGGTCTTGATGTATCTTTCGACCATGCCATCCGACTGGGGATGTAGAGGAGTCGTGCGGGTCTTGTTCACCCCAAGCCTTTGTAGTGCCTCCTTCATTAGTTTGGACTCAAAGTTGGTACCCTGGTCACTGTGTAGCTCTAACGGCACCCCAAATCGACAGAACAATTGCTCCACGAGGCAGTCTCTGAATGTCTTTGCCTCTTGGTTTGGGATGGCATACACCTCCGGCCACTTGGTGAAGTAGTCCACGACCACCATTAGGTAATTGTTGCCTCGGTCGGAAACTGGGAACGGTCCAGCAATGTCAACAGCGATCCCTTCAAATGGCACTCCGACGTTGTACTGCTGCATGCGAATCCGACTCCTAGTCTTGGGGCCGCGACTCGCTGCCCACACGTGACACTGACGGCACCATCTCTCAGCATCTGCTCGGAGTCTCAGCCAGTAGTAGCGCTGCCGTAGTTTGTCAATCGTTCGGTTCGCTCCCAGGTGTCCTCCCGAAGTACCGGCGTGCACTTCTTCCAAGACTTCCGGGACCTTACTCCGGGGAAGTACCAACTGTTCTCTCTGCGTCTTCCCATCGGGTGACTCCCATACCCGGAACAGCGCTTGATCACCAGGCGGCCCCACCGAGGTCATATCGGTAGTCTTCACCTTTGGTGTTGGCGGGCGTAAGTGGCGTATCCACTTCCATCCCGTCTTGAGTCCATAGGACCAGATGGGGTGGGCTTGATAGTCTCTAGGTCTTACCCTATGGAAAGCCCCACGGAGGACGCCGAGCGCCCTTTGGAACAGCTCGGATAACTCCCTGGTTGAAGGAGGCCCGGGTCCAGTTCCTACGGGTTCAGGACTAATGGGAGTAGAACCTCTGGGCTCAACCCGGAACAGCACGCCATCTCTGGTCTTCAACGAGTCCTATTGGGCGCAGTACGACTTGTAGGTGGCGCTGCTCGGTGCGATGTCCTCCCAGGTTGGTCTCGTCCCTGCCTCCACTGCCCTCAAGAGTGGCCCCAAGTCTGCGTCCGCCAGCTGCTCCCTCCTCAGGCCTGCGCTATCCCAGCCGTCCGCAGGCACTGCCACGACTACTCGGGCTGCTGCGGCACGCCCCTTCTCTTCCACTCTTGTGCACTGGCCGCACTCTTCTGGACAGGGTCTTCGGGATATGGCGTCTGCGATACCGTGGCTCTTCCCTCTGAGATGTTCCGAGGTGAAGTCGTACTCCTGCAGCCTCTGGATCCAACGTGCTGTCTGGCCTTCCAGGTTCTTAAAGCTCAATAGCCAGGTTAGGGTGGAACGGTCAGTCCTCAGGTGGAATGGCTGACCGTACAGGTACTTGTGGAAGTGCCGCAAGGTCTTTACTACCGCCAGTAGCTCTCGTCGGGTGATGCAGTAGTTTTCTCTGCCTTGGATAGCGTCTTGCTTTAGTAAGCTATCACCCGCACATGGCCGTACTGTACCTGCGATAGGACACCTCCAATGCAATGGTCGCTGGCGTCGGTGTCCACAATGAAGGCGCCACCCAGTTGTGGTAAACCCAAAATTGGAGCACTGCACAGGGTCATCTTCAGGTGCTGGAAAGCGCTTTCGGCGTCCTCCGTCCACACATAAGGCCGGTGTTCCTCTGTCAGGCGGGTGAGGGGTTTTGCGATGTTGGAGAATCCCTTTATGAAGCGGCGGTATTAACTGCACAGCCCCAGGAAACCGCGCAGCTCTTTCTTATCCTTTGGGCGAGGCCAATCACTAACAGCCTGTGTCTTCTCCGGGTCTGTGGCCACTCCGGTTGCTAAGACCCTATGGCCCAAGTAGTTAACTTCCTTGCGGAAGAGCTGGCACGTCTTCGCGTTCAGCTTCAAATTGGTCGCCTGCAGTCTGTAGCACCTTACTCTGACTCACGAGGTGATCTTCAAAAGTCTTCCCGACGATGATGATGTCTTCCAGGTATAGCAGGCAGGCATCGTAAGTCAGCCCTCTCACCACTGAATCCATGAGGCGTTGGAAGGTAGCTGGTGCTTTGCAGAGGCCAAGGGGCATAACCGTGAACTGCTAGAGCCCTTGGACCGTCGATAATGCGGTCTTCTCCTTGTCTCTTGGGTCTAGAGCTACCTGCCAGTAGCCCGACTTTAGGTCCAGGGTCGAGAACCACTGTGCACCAGCTAGCGTGTCCAGGGTGTCGTCAATCCGGGGTAAGGGGAAACAGTCCTTCCGGGTGACAGCGTTCAGCGTTCTGTAGTCTACCCAGAAGCGCAGCTCGCCGTTCTTCTTCGTCACCAAGACTACAGGGGAACACCAAGGGCTGTCAGACTCTTCATTCACTCC
Source organism: Mantis religiosa (assembly GCA_030765055.1). NCBI lineage: Eukaryota > Metazoa > Arthropoda > Insecta > Mantodea > Mantidae > Mantis > Mantis religiosa. The sequence continues at coordinate 2,038,954 of JAUKNK010000271.1, forward strand.
CCTGGACCTCAGATCCTCCGGCATGTCTCGGAGCGTCCCTTGCTTCACCAGCGGAACGCGTCTATGTGGTTGCCGAATAGGGGGGGCGTCCCCGGTGTCGATGCGGTGAAGCACTTTGTCCGTGCGGCTGTAGACACTATCACCTCGGCTGAAGACGCGCTGGTATCTTCTTAGCAGTAATCCCACTTTCTCCAGTTGCTCTGCTGTGAGGTGGTCGGCCGCCCTCTCCAGTAAGCGTTCTAGCCGGGGCCCCAGCTTTTGCGTCGGCACCGGCTCCTGCGTCTTGTCTATTGCTGTTACGCTTACCACGGGCTCGCACGTCCCCAACTCCGTCCCGTTCTGGACGACGAGATCGATGTCCGTTGGATTTAGCAGTCTCACTGGCACCTCCTCTCGGCACGGCGGCAGTGCCCTGGCTACACATAGTCCGTGCACAGGAGTCTTCTGGTCTAGCATCATGTTCCTGGTTCTCTGGCCCTCCAGTCGCGCCGTCACCACCACCTCGCTCCTCGCGGGGACAACCACATCTTCGTCCAAGACGACCCTGCAAATTCCAAGGCGCTCCTCTGGTTGATGGAGTATAACCTCTTCTCCGTTAAGCCGCAGGACCTTCTTGCTGACGTCGACCGTCGCCTCATGACTCCTGAGGGCATCCAGTCCCAGAATCACCTCCTCAGCCACCTTCGCGACGAACACCCACAGACGCACGGCACTCCGTCCCAAGGTCAGCTCCAGCAGGGACTCCTTCTCCACAGGCAAGGTGCCGCCCGATGCCGTGATAAGCGGGTATGGTCGGCTTGGCTTCCTTGTCGGCAAACCCTTCGCCACGTCAGTTATGATGATGGTCACGGCCGCCACGGTGTCCACCAGCACGCGGCACGCCTTTCCTCATACCCAACCGTCCGCGATAAGGCTGTCATCCATACGCTGGCTGACGGCGTGCAGTGTCACTCGAGGGGATGGTGGTGATGTAGCCGACGTGCCCCTCTCCACGACGGCCCTTACTCGTTTTCCGGCTGCTCTTCCTGGTGTGGGCAGTCTCTCTGCAGGTGTCCGGGCTGTCCACACCCCCGTTATTTGGTAGCTGGTTCATTAAGGACTGGCGCGTATGTGGCGTATCCACATCCGTCCTGTTTGCCGTAAGGCAGACGGGGGGGCAGCTTATAAAACAGGTGCTGTCCTAATGGAAATAACAGATGAGGCCCGGGTTCCCGGTCCTACGGGGCTGGGGCTTATGGGAAGTAGACCTCGGCGAGTATGTCCACACCCCCAACACAGGCCACTAGGTGTTCGCCGGCGTCCCTCAGCTGATCTTCTGTCTCCGGCGTAGCGGACACTCCTCGTTCTCGACGTCGGGATAGACGTTACCTTGGCCGCCTCAATCTTTAATGCCACTGTCAGCGATTCGTGGATGGTTTTATAATCGCCGAGCATTAGGCGCTGACGAATCTCCATGTCCCGTACCCCGTCGACAAAGTTGTAGGTGGCTTCCCGGGATACGAAGTCCAGTGGCAGGTCAACAAAGGCCTTGCTAGCCAGCTTCTCAATTGCTATGGCGAACTCCTGCAGCGTCTCCCCCGGCTGCTGTGACCTTGCCTTTAGCTGGCTGCGGTATGCTGCGGCTAAGCGGTGGTTCCCGAAACGACTTTCCAGGGCCTCCCAGATGTCCTTGGGCGCCGCCGTTGTCTGCATCGCGTTTAGGACTTCCGCGGCTCGTCCCTGGAGGCTGGCTATTACCTGTGTGGCTTCCTCCGGTGACCATCTGTTGTATCTGGCCACTGTGTCGAACTGGCGGCGGAAGACTTCAAACGTTGACGCGCCGTCATACTTGGGAGGTTTGACGCGCACAGATGTTGTGTGTCCCGACGCGTGGGCCTTCAAATCCTTCAGCTACCTGCCGACGACGTCCTCCACCATGGCGTTCAGGGACTTGACGCTGCTGTCAGCCTTTCCCTCCAGGATGTATACGCGGTTCGCAAGGTCTTCGACGTCTTCCACCACGGCGTTCAGGGTCTTGGCGTTATTGTCGGCCTTTTCCTCTAAATCATTAAGGCGGTCGTCTACTTGACCCATCCGCTTGCCCAGCTTCGTGACGTCATTCCTCACGCCGGCTAACTGTTCCTCAAATTTGGCGGCGAGGACCTCGTTCGCCTCCTTCATTTCCGTGGCCAGACTGTCGTTCGCTGCCCTCATTTCTGTGGTCAATTTGGTGTTTATTTCATCCATCTTCTCGGTGATGTTGTCGTTGGCCGTCTTCATTTGTTTAAACTCGGCGGTGATGTTGTTATTTGCCGCTTCTGTTTTTGTTGTGAACTCGTTCATCTTCGCGTCCGTTTTCTAGGTGATGTTGTCATTCGCCGTCTTCATTTCCGATGTCAGTTCGGCCTTCAGTTACACCATCTTCTCCAAAATCTTTTCCAATTTCGCGACCATGTTTGTAATGTTCGGTGATGTTGTTATCCCGCTTCCTGACACCACTGTGACTATGTGGGTTCGTGAAATGAAAAGTCCAATTACACAAACTCAACAATGTTCTTTATTTCCACCGACTTATAGTTTAACACTTGCCAGTTACACACAATTAGGTAATGCACACAATTACAGTTCACCAGTTCGTCCGTTAAAGTTCCAAATGCACTCGCGATTACGTAAACTCCTCCTCCGACGCACGCAGTATTCTTGTCCGTTCACTAGCTCGTCAAGCACTGAATAACTCCTCTTGCCCGACGTGTTGCTTATATAGGGTCAGCTGGCCGATCTGGAAGGTTCTAGATTAGATGAAATATCCCGTAAGTTCGAGAACACAGGTGGAACAGAAAGAGACGGCGCAGTGATGTTTTTTCCCAGCCACCCCTCGTTACCGCTATAAGACAAACGAGGTGGTTGTGGCGAACGCCGACCGCCTCCTGCTTGCCCGCTCTATAGAGTGTTCCGACGTTTGGGTGACAATATTGACCTGGAAGGGAAATGTATAGTTTTGTGAGGAGAGGCTCATTGTTGAACATCGTCATTCCGTAAATCACAGGCAAAAATATTCTAAAGCAAGTATTTCATTTGTTGACATATTTGTCGATCTAGTAAATCAAAACTACACACTTTTTTTAATCGGCACATCCACTGCCCTGTGCTTATAACCATGACAATTGTTTTCTTTATATTACAAAAAACTGAAGGGCAATGGTACATTACTAACTTCATTTTTGGCAGATGCAAAGAATCAGCAGAAATTATTCATATTTATTTAACATTTTCGCCATTGGCCAGGCTTATTTCTTGCTGTGTCTTAGAAATTTAATGGGACGTCAATCAAAAACGCCATAATCAAAGACCAATGTTTAATTTTAAGTAATTGTATCCAAAAGCAATTTTTAGTGGATACCTATCTTCTTATTTAATTCTGTTTTATGTAGTACACATTATTTTAAATATCTATATTTTAGCCATAATTTTGTTCATATTTGTATTAATATGCATGGTATAATAAAATATTAATTAAATGTGGGTAATATAGTGACTTTTAGGACGTTTGAAGCTGCTAGTTTGGCTACCCTGGTTGGTAAAGCTCGCATAATAATCTGTGAGCACGCAAAAGCCGACGTGCAGGTTCTTTATATCTAATGTGCGGCGTCCAGAAACAGGTATTTTTGGCGTATTACTGAATAATTATAAGAGGAGATAAGATTATTGAGAATATCGCAGTCGAGAAGTAAGTGAGAGTTTTAATAACATATTCGTAGATTTTATATTCATACTTTGGTAACATTAACACCGAAACTTTATTTAAACATCAGCCCAGAACCAAGAGTTATGGGAAATGTGTTTCTTTATTCATGCTGTGTTAGTATTATGTGTGTTATAGTTCGCTTAAGTGCTAATACACTCACCTAATTTGCTTTCTTACTTGGTCCAATCGGCAGTGATTGCATTTCTCGACCCCAGTTCACAGCGCAATTCCTAACCTCTCACCAGATTTGTTCCCACAAGATTCTGAATCAGTTTCGCATTACCTGAATGTAACTGGCGTTCCAACATGACAGAACATCAATTTAGGACTGGTTCTGAATTTCCAACTGTTTCAACAGATTTGAGAACTAATATACTTTGCAACTAGTACAATCAATAGTTGATCAGGAATAGAAACTGAATATTTTGAGCATGCTCAAATCGTGTAGTATACTGCACGTGCTTAGATTATTCAAAATCCATTGAGATTGAGATTGTTTATTCACCAATTGTAATAGTTTTACAAGGTTTTGTCATGTGAAGTATATCCATAAAGTCAGTTACAATGGAGAGTTACTACTATCTATATTTACAATTTTGACTCTACAGTTTTAACCATTATTTGTTTTTGCAATTTTTATATTTTTCTATTGTATAGAAAGCATTTTTAATCAGATACGATTTTATTTGTTTTATATATATTTGTTTTATTTTTATTTGTTCTTTCCCTATTTCTTTAATCCAGTGAGGTAAATGATTGTACAAATCTTTTGCCTTACTTTCAGTACATTTAGTTTGTAATGAGCCTCTTAGTCTATTCCTAAAGTAATTTTCTTTTGTTCTTGTGTTATGTTCATGGATACTTGTATTTTTGTCTTCTTTATGGGAAGTTAAAACATATTTTAGACATTCATATATATATAGACAAGGCAGCATTAGTATACCTAATTACTTAAATGCTGTTCTGCAGGTGTTTCTTTTTTTGATATTTTTAAGAACTCTTATCGCTCTTTTCTGTAGTCTAAATATTTTTAGTATATGTTTCCTCCCTGCCGAACCCCATAAAATAATCCCATAGGTCAAATGTGAGTGCATAAATGTGTAATATACTTGTGTTGTACTATCTTCATCCATGATTTGTTTAACCTGTTTTAGAATATATATACCCCAATTCAGTTTTTTTTTTCAAAATGTCTATTCCATTTCAGGTTATCTATTACTAGTCCTAAAAAATTTATTTCACTAGCTTGCCTGATTTGCTCACCTTTTATTTCCAAGGAGATATTTGCCTCCATTTCGTTACTTATACTAATCTGCATCCATTCTGTTTTCTTTGTATTTAGTGCCATTCCTAATTCTTCCAGGTAAGTATTAGCCATCTGCAACAGTGCATTTGCATTACTTTGCAATTCAGCCGCTGTACTCCCTGTTACAATAACTGTTGTCATCAGCATAGCCAATGGCTAATCCTCCTGCTTCCTGAAGTCGTTTAAATAGATCATTTATATATAAAATAAACAAATATGGCCCCAATTTTGATCCTTGTGGTACACCGTGTGTTATACGTTTAAATGGGGATTTGATTTTGGATAGCTGTCCATCTGAAACGTGTGCCAAGGATCTATAATTAAATGCCTTGCACAAATAAGGAACTGGAAAATAAAAATAAGCTAAAATAAACTAAACTGTATCTAAGGGAAAATGTATTTACTCATTAGAATTCAAACGTGTATGTTTCATAAAGTAATGCTTTATTAATTAGGCCTTAATATTCTATCACATTACATTAATATTGTATATACCATTTTATATGGAAATTTAGATGCTGTAAATAATTGTTAACCTACCAAAGCCTTGTAATATTTATAAAATAGATGAATAAATGAATGACTGTGCATGAGCAGGGACTAAAGAAAATTATACATGCTCTCTACATTCAGAAATTCAGCAATGATGGAAGCAGCAAAATAGTGAAATAATGGTTCAAGAAAGTGTTCCAACCTCCAAGAGTACAAAAATTCCTAATTAGTTCTGAGGACATATTTGACTGGTGCATATGCATAACAAAGTGGTGTTCGTTCAAAACAGTTTGGTATGTATTCAGAGCCACTTGTTGGGACAAACCTATCACACTCATAACATCTCATCTTCCTAGCAAGTATGCAATTAAAGTTTTTTGTAAAATGTTTTTATAAATTAGGATTGCCTAATAGCTGTATGTAACTTAGAAGGACAACTACTGACTGCAGAAGAGTAATATCTTTTTTGGAACATGTCTCATCAAGGCATGCCATGCCTCCTTGCATGGCAAGGTTTGTTGTAAAATAATAGGAGATAGTTCGAAAGAATATATCTAGATTCGAAAGCAAGAGAAAGAATTTTTTTGGTTTTAAATAAGTGTCTACGGAAATAATGGTGTCCAATGGAGTAAATAATGCATAGAGTGCCTTTTTGTAATGCAATGGCTACTATGTGCTGAAACCGTTGTAGATAATTCCATATGGTATCAGGGAGTGAAAGTAGACAAAATATACTCTACTTACAAACTACGTAGTTGCAAGCTTGAGTAATGGTGAAGCAGACAGGTCTCCCAAAATACTTCAACACATCCTACTGAGCAGTCAGATTAAATAGGGTCTCCCACCACTACACACATGTAAACCATGCAACTTTCCTGCTTACGCTTGAAGGTGGTGCATCTCTCATGTCATACGAATGCATTGAGCATATCAAGTACAGTACTATTTATATCGAAATTTAACTGTATTGGAACACCACAGTGAAGTGAAACAATTATTAAATTATAGATGAGTCGTATTTATTACACATCAGCTTCACTTACGTACCTATATTGAAGACATGTTTCGCAAACTATTGTACGCATCATTGGCTCTAATGCTACTAAAGCTTGATCCAGTGGTGTGGGTAGTTCTGAAGCTGCTGCTGACATCCATTGATTTTGTGATGAATTTAAATATAGGGTTGTCTTCTGGCGGGATTTCAAAGTTCATTAGTTGGTTTTCATGTTTCTCTATGTATATTCTCTCCCATATGACGAGTTCACTATGTTTTTGTACATATATTAGTAATATTGTGCTATCTTCAATTTCATGATTTTTAGAACAGAAATTAGCTGCTATTGCGGACTTATCAATATTTTCTATCTTAGGTGCCTAAAATGTTCTTTCTTTCTAGTGGCTATGTTTCGTTTTGTGCTCCCTATGTAAATTTTTTCACAGTCTTTACACTTAATCTTGTAAATGTCTGACTTTTCTTCTGGTTTTATCTTATCAGTATTATTACTGTTAAGTAGGTTTTTAATGTTATAATTGTTTTTTGGTGCCAATGTTTCATTGTATTTCTTGAATATTTTTTGGAACTTTTTTGTAGCCCAGGGGTGGTAAGTAAATTAATCACTACGCACCTAAAATACAAATATATTGATAAGTCCGCAATAGCAGCTCATTTCTGGTCTGAAAATCATGAAATTGAAGATAGTGCCAAATTACTAAAATACTACAAAAACATAGTGAACTCGTCATATTGGAGAGAATATACATTGAAAACATAAAAACCAACTAATAATTGGAATAGTATATATATATATATATATATATATATATATATTTCAAGATTATGGCATCAAACTAGGACCACAAAACAGATTCTCACTCTAGAAATTGTTGAATAATCCCTTAAAAAACACGATCCCAGCAGAACAAAAATCAGGCATATATGGGATAAATATAGGATAAATTGCGAAGACTGTGACAAATTTTATATTGGTTTGACAAAGAGAAATTTAAAAACTAGATTAACAGAACACTGTAGGAACATAAAATATAAACAAACAGAAAAATCTGCAGTTGCTTTTCATTTCTGAAATGATAACCACTACATCGGAGAGGAGATCAAATTACTAAAACCATTGTCAACAAAACTTGAACTTACAACAGAGGAAAAAAATGTTATTATTAAAATTATTTTGCTTTAGCATGTATATAAGCATACGTTCTCCCTTAAGGCTAGAAACATCATTTACATTTGCAACACTAGTCTCTTGAAATTCAATGGAAATTTCATCAATTTTCTTAAGTGAAGTTTGTGACAATTTATATTTTATGTGGTATTTTTATATAGTATTTGTTGCTTCACTGTTAGCTTCATTTTTTTTAAACATATTAAAAATAAAGTTACATGTTTTCCCATTTAAGTCCCTACTTCTTGGTTCAACCACATAGATAGCATGGGTAGAAAGGTAGTGGAGAAACGTTAATGGGAGATATGGAAGCCACTATTGTTTGTAACTGGAGAGAGAAAATCAACAAATGTGATGTTCTTTATCGTTGTAGAGGGCTTGGAACCTGAATTTGATGCAGCATATCTGGTACATACATATCTATGGTTTTAGTCAAATTTGGTAGTTAGCACAGTTGCTGCCAATCCCGAAATGTGATGCACAGAAACTTGAACAACTGCTTGGTTACTTCTTATGGACGGGTAAAACTTAAAGGGTGAGTACCGCAATCCAAATGTGGATGTGGATTGTGGACATGAAAAAGAAATGCATGGCCTTATTGGGGAAAACTGCTGTCAAATCACTGTGGTTTATCTATAGATGGGAGTTTCTGGCAGGAACAGATTTATAATCCTCAAATGGTATATCCTGGATGTAAACCCATTGTTAAACATCTTAGACTTCTGCTGATAAACAGTGATGACATTGCAGTTTTCGAATCAATGCAGAAGCAATATCAGGTGCTCAGTAGAGCTTAACTTACACCCAGGATGAAGAGAAACAGACTATGGAATGGAAAATTGTATGGAAAAATCTCCTCAGTAAAGTTGTTCCTACCGACTGGCAAGAGACAACATACAAAATATTTAACAAGACCATACCAACAGCGGAAAAACTATAGCGACATGGACACGCACAATCTAACCTATGCCTTATTACATAGAAAATTAACCTAGCTACAGTGGAGCAATGAATATTACACAAATATAAATATTTGTAACAAAAAACTTCACTTATCTTAAGAAAATGGTGTTAATTCTTCTTTCTAATGAAAAAAAAGAATTAACACCATTTTCTTAAGTGAAGTTTTTTGTTAAAAGTGTTTATATTTTTGTAATAACCTATGCCTATTCTTTCCCAATGGATACTTTGCAACATAGGATTGTCTCTTGCAAACTGATTGATAATATCTGGATGGTGCTCAGTAACTTTATTGCAAAATGGTACCCACCAGAAGTTCCGCCATATCTTTGAAGATTCCAGCATATGGAATTTTTAAAACATGTCACTCCAAAATGTGTGATCTGGTTGGTAATGGGAACATTACACTGGATAATTCAGAAGAATCGTGGAAAAGTGGTGCTAAAGAGAGAATGGTTTGTTTTCCTGTGAAAGGAACATTGGAAGTTAATCACTTCTGGCTTTAGCAGTTCCATGCATCTTTACCTGATTTGAGGTTCCTTACTCTGGTAAAGGAAGTGAAAAATAAACTACTTACTATATCAAGATTTATCTGTATTGGAACACCACAGTGAAGCAAAATAATTATTAATTTTTAGATGGGTCGTATTTATTACACTTCTGCTTCACTTTCGTACCTATTTTGAGGACATGTTTCGCAAATCATCGTTTGCATCTTCGGCTCTTATGCGACGAAAGCTTGATCCAGTGGTGTGGGTAATTCTGGGGTTGCTGCTGCAATCTGTTGATTTAGTGATGAACTTAAATGTGGGATTCTCTTCTGGCGGGATTTCGAAGTTCATTAGTTGGTTTTTATGTTTTCCTATGTATATTCTCTCCCATATGACGAGTTCACTATGTTTTTGTACGTATTTTAGTAATTCTGTGCTATCTTCAATTTCATGATTTTCAGACCAGAAATGAGCTGCTATTGCGGACTTATCAATTCAAGAAATACAATATAACATTGGCACCAAAAGACAATTACAACATTAAAAACCTACTTCACAGTAATAAAGCTGATAAGATAAAACCAGAGGAAAAGTCTGGCATTTACAAGATTAAGTGTAAAGACTGTGAAAAAATTTACATAGGGAGGACAAAAAGAAACATAGGCACTAGAAAGAAAGAACACTTCAGGTACTTCAGATACAAAAATATTAATAAGTCCGCAATAGCAGCTCAATTCTGGTCTGAAAATCATGAAATTGAAGATAGCACAGAATTACTAAAATATGTACAAAAACATAGTGAACTCGTCATATGGGAGAGAATATATATAGAAAAACATAAAAACCAACTATTGAACTTTGAAATCCCGCCAGAAGAGAATCTCACATTTAAGTTCATCACTAAATCAACAGATGGCAGCAGCAACCCCAGAATTACCCACACCACTGGATCAAGCTTTAGTCGCATAAGAGCTGAAGATGCAAACGATGATTTGCGAATCATGTCCTCAAAATAGGTACGAAAATGATTCAGATGTGTAATAAATATGACTCATCTAAAAGTTAATAAAACTACTTACTGTTTTGACACATGTAAGACATTATAGACACTTTCATTGTGTTAGATGCCATCCTTTCCACCAAATGAATGCAAACCCTCACTACATTAAATAAAAGGAAAACAATTACCTAAATAATGAATACATATTGATAAAGTAAGTATATTTTTAAAAACTAAAAAATTAAAAAAGCATAAAAAATAAAAAATGCAGGAAAAAAAGGTCAAATGGAAAGCACAAGCACATACAAACCTTTCTCTAAAAATACTGTTTTCTAGATTCAAGGATCTTGATATTTACCTTTTGGTGGAGTGCCAAAATTCTCGTATTCGTACACATAATAGAGAAAGCAAAAATGTGCTTTGGGTTCAGGGAGTTTTGGGAAAAAAAGTCTTGAAGAAACAAAAAGAACAAATAAACAGTGACAGCTGCAGAAGTTTATGTGAATTATGCTCTCTGTAAGAAATGTGTCAAAATAGGAATCATTCGTTATGAATTACCATAAATACATCATTTTACATTTTGTAAAATATCTTTGACAGTCAATAACATTGTCTTGCAAAATATAACTTTCATTTACCAGTTTGTGATCGGAAAGATGGTATTAACTAATTTCAGTATGCTAAATTGAATAATGCTGTCCAATTTTTCCTATTATGAAAGATTTTCTCACAAATTGCAAAATAGCAATGTGAAAATAATGCTTCTATGTAAAAAGTTGTGCATTAAAAATTAATACAAAAATAAAAAATTCAGAATAATAAATATATAGAAATACCTGTAACTCTGTAAAGTAAGGTGTGAAGTTATACCACTTTTGGCCAGAAATTGGTTACACTCATTGACATTAGGTCGTGATTAGGGAACTTCCCTTTTCAAGCACCAACAGTAGTCCACTCAAAGTGTTCCATTGACCCTGATATCTCCTACCCATCTCATTGATTTCTTGATGAAAGCATTTAGTTCGTTCATCTCTTGTTCTTGAAGATTTTAACTCTTTCTTGCATGTATATATTCTTGATCCTAAAATTCTTTGTATGCAGTCAGGCCTCATAACAAATAATGTAATTCATAGAATAAACCCTAGACAGAAATGTATCATCCATTATTCCGGTGCTAAACTTTCTTGCTTCCAGAAGCATGTGCATTATGAAACCATCAAAATATTTGGCGCTCTTCCTAATGATTTTAAAGGAAAAAAAATAATAACTTTGGTACTTTTAAAAGTGCTGCTAGAGAGTACCTATGCTCAAGACCATTTTATTCTGTGCAAGATTATCTCAATGACAAATTATCCTGATAATGCTTATGCAGCTCTAAGTAGACTCTAGCTGTTTAGCTTCTCATAACAAATTCTAGCTTCTATAACAAAATCTAGTTTCTAAGAACAAATCTATGCCAATAAACCTCTGATGTCTGTTCAGAAGCTATCTTAATGTATATGTATTGTAGAAATGACAATACATGTATCCATTGCAAATCCAATATTGTGACTTTGTGGGTTCATAAAATTAAAAGTTGAGTTTGCAGACATTCCAAAATGCTCTTTATTTCCATAGAAACACACTTTGGTCAACCCTTACAGTGTCAGAATTACGTAACATACACAAATACAATCCTCAAGGTCGTCAACCACAAACAAAAGACTTTACTTTCAAAACACAGCTGCACAGGCATGAGTCCAATTACAACTGTCCTTACTGGCGAGCTGCAGCTTCTTTTTATAGCTACACTCATTGTTCGAGAAATTACCGGAATTTTCTGTAACAATCAAGAAAGCGAACTTTGCAGTCATCTATCTTTATTTGTTTCAGCAAGGTTTTTATCTCCACGCTGCACTATCTGTCCCTCTGTGTGTGCCAGCCACAACAATGCGATCAGCGACAGTATATAATGCTGAGACATACTGGCAAAAGCCAAGTGAAAATTGATTAAAATAAGTGTTTGATTTTGTAAGCCTGCTTTTGTTCTCCATATTGCTTTTCATATTGCCTGTACATAACGCTTTCTTATGATAAATTTTCAAGTATGCTTTGAAACTCTATACCTCTGGACATGTTCAATGTTCACATTCCTTTGTGGCTACAACTGAACGCAAATCAATCTAATCTAATCTAATCCCTGAGAGATCCAAAATTATCGGGAAAATACAGTTGGTAAATATAACAAAATACAGTTGGTAGTTTAGATGAGAGTACCAGAAGTGAAAGTTCAAACTCATATCTCACTCTGAAGCTCATATCTTTTGAACCACATCTCAATTTTTCGTATCACAAATCTTTTACATTTCCAAAAAAGTTATTGACTACCTTTTTGAAAATACACCACAGTTGTGGTTTTCTATCGAGAATACATATCTTCATTAACTATCTTATCAAGATCCAATATTATACCCTCTTTTATCTTAGCCTCAGACATTAGAGAAAACTTTCTGCTCAGGTATTTGCAACATGAACCATTCTTTGAAAGATAGAGTGAACATGAAAAATTCAATGCCATGACCAGTATTTGAACCATGGATCTCCTGGTTTCCGTTGAGTCGCACTAACCTATTGAGCTACCATCGCCTACTTGCCCTCACGACAAAATTCTCCATTTGACCCGTATATTTCCCCGGTAAACCACTAGGGGCTCTCACATCTGAGATACACTGTTTGTGGCGATTTCCTCCCAGGCTGCATCATTTAACTCTTATTATTTTAGTTAATTGATGGATATTAATCATTTCTTCACACTAGCCATATATAGGCTTAAGGTTTTTGAAAGATAGTCAACTAGCCTATATATGGCTAGTGTGAAGAAATGATTAATTTCCATCAATTAACTAAAATAATAAGAGTTAAATGATGAAACCTGGGACTCAAGCCCTTACGATAGTAAGTTGCCACAAATGGTGTATGTCAAATGCGGGAGCCCCTAGTGGTTTACCAGGGAAATATACAAGTCAAATGGAGAATTTTATGTTGTGACGGCAAGTTGGCCATGGTAGCTCAATGGGTTAGAGTGACTGGGCAGAAACCAGGAGATCCGTGGTTCAAATCCTGGCCATGGCATTGAATTTTTCATGTTGACTATCTTTCAAAGACCATAGCCTAGATATGGCTAGTGTGAGGAAATGATTAATTTCCATCAATTAACTAAAATAAGGGTTAAATGATGAAGCCTGAACCATTCTTGTCTGGTGCTTTCACGTACCTGTTCATAATACATAATTTTGTATTGAAAAGAGGCAGTAATTTTTTTTATTTTTATCGACTAGCATAAATGTTTTTCTCTCCTGACATTAAACCTTTACTCTTAGTCAATTCTCTCACTGTCCAGTGTTTAACCCTATTTCTACCATTTCATTCTTAAAGAAAGCATGTATGTATTTTGTACACCCTCCTTGCTGCTCTAGTAAGATATTGTATACATTTAGGTCTCTGCAGAATAGCCATTGATATTCCTTTTAATTCTAAAATGGTTTCAAGATGTTCATGTAATTGTTCAAGTAACACAAAATGTTTAACTAGTATTGAGGAACATTCAGTTCTATTGTGCAATAAAACAACTTTTAGACATCTTGAAGCATCAATAAATAAATGCTGGTCGTTACTATTGTATGTTCATTTTCCCAGCTTTTTAATTAACCCTGGTACATCACAACAATAAACAGGTTGGTCTCCTTAACTTCATAAATTCTTTGTCTGTCCAGGAAACGGCGGTATCTAGAGCCAGCATATCTCCTCCTTTCACTTTGATCCAAGTAATTTGCTCTTGTGTTTCGTAATAGCTAAAAGTCTTTTAAAGTTGTTCAAATCTTCCTAAATAAAATGCTTTGATATATCAAAGTTTAACTGTATTGGAACACCACAGTGAAGCGAATCAATTATTAAATTATAGATGAGTCGTATTTATTACACATCAGCTTCACATACGTACCTATATTGAGGACATGTTTCAAGAAGCATCATCAGCTCTAATGCGACTAAAGCTTGATCAAGTGGTGTGGGTAGTTCTGGTGTTGTGCTGCCATCTGTTGATTTTGTGATGAATTTAAATGTGGGGTTGTTGTCTTCTGGCGGGATTTCAAAGTTCATTATAATTGTCGCATAGTAAGTTGGTGATTGGCATTTTACCTCCACGTGCTATTCAGCTGCGAAAAAAAGCTGAGGGAATAAACAAGTCACAGACACGTCATTGCGGTCACCTAGCAACCAATATTCCACCAATCAAAAGTAAACTGTTGCCATAGCAACCCGGCATGCTTATCCTACGTTGCCAACTCTATCGCACTACACCACGTGCTTTATGCATGACGCTAGTCTATCGGCATGTTGAGGTTTGCAATAAGCAGACACTGCTACTATTGCTGCTTTGCATATGAATCAGTGGTATCACAATACCGTCGTCATTAGTTGCCCTTTAGTATAAGATGGTATGCGTTCTTGGAAGGGAACAGGTGTGGATTTAGTTTCAAGAAATATCTTATGAGGTTTTCTGGGTTAATGACCAACCTTTTCAGTTTAATGACCAACCCTTCTTACCTGCCTTTGTCCAGTCCAGTTCTAACATGAATAACCCTTACGATACTTAGGGTATTACTCCCTGTCATCACTGCCAAACTAAGAGTGTACTGCCTCAAGTAGTGAATGTTTCACAGAGTGTAATCAGCTTCACATTTTCGCAACATAATTCGTGTGTTTCAGTGATCAACTTTAGTGTTTCAGTGTAACTTTAATATTTAGCTAATTATCACTACTAATGGCTGTCACAAACACTTGAGATACAGAAACAGACAGAAAGAAATTATCTGTGAAGACCACCAAAAAAGTATTTGGGTACGGAATCCCTATTAAAGGACAAGCAAGGAAAATTATGTGTGCGTGCTCAAGACCATTTTAAAAAAAAAGTATGAATTGCTAGATCCGGTAAAAGCAAACCGCAGTTCTCAAAATATACACTTAATGAATTTGGTGCAGAAAAAGGCCACAAAATTATTAGACTTCCTCCCTACCATTGCCATTTTAATGCAATAGAGTTGATTTGGGCCCAAATAAAGGGATATGTAGCGCGCAGCAATACAGATTTCACTATAACACCTGTTATAAAACTAACAGAAGCAATAGCAAAAATAAGTGTTAAAAATTGGGAAGATGCTGTTTGTCACACAAAAAAAGTTATAGTAGCAGCATGGAAAAACGACGGTGTTTTTGAAGAAAGTGGAAGAACTCATGATTTCCATGGGAGATTGCGGTAGCTCTGACGGCGACAATGGTCAGAAAAGCAGTACCATTGACAGCAGCGACTCTGAGATAAGTGGCATATTCCCGTTGGAATAGAATGCATAATTCTGTGCAGGTATGGCACTTTTGTTTCTCTAAATCTTAGCTGAAGCTAACCATTTATTTTTTATTCATTCCGAAGATTTCGTATGCTGTAATTAGGTAACTGCTCACTTAAACGTGTAGACAGTCTTACGGCAGTCTTAGGATTAATACTGTAATATGCAAATTTCTAGGAATATGTGCGTGTACATTACTGCAGTCGAACTTCCTCCTCCCCTCTACCCGACATCTTCGTTGCCTAGCACGTGGAGAGGAATGGTAAAGTGGCAACGACGTTTTCCCCTCTCCTTCCCCACTCCTTCAACTGTCAATCACCAACTTATAATGCACCTATAATAGTTGGTTTTTATGTTCTTCTATGTATATTTTCTCCCATGTAACGAGTTCACTATGTTTTTTATGTATTTTAGTAATTTGCTGCTATCTTCAATTTCATGATTTTCACACCAGAAATGAGCTGCTATTGCGGACTTTTTAGTGCCTATGGGTTTTCTTTTTTTTTTTTTCCTCCGTATGTAAATTTTTTCAGTCTTTATACTCAATCTTGTAAATGCCTGATTTTTCTTCTGGTTTTATCTTATCAGTATTATTATTGTTAAGTAGGTATTTAATTTGTAATTATTTTTTGGTGCCAATGTTATATTGAATTTCTTGAATATTTTGTGGAACTTTTTTGTGGCCCTGGGGTGGTAAGTAAATTTAACAAGTCTAATTTCTTGCTTCATTGGTGAAACAGCTGTTATCTGTTTTAATCTTTTTTGAAGTTTGAATGATTTTATTTTTTTTATCTAAAAACCTACTAACAGTAATAATACTGATAAGATAAAACCAGAAGAAAAGTCAGGCATTTATAAGATTAAGTTTAAAGACTTTGGAAAAATTTACATAGGGAGGACAAAAAAAAAAGTGTTTAGGCACTAGAAAGAAAGAACATTTTAGGCACTTAAGATACAAAAATATTGATAAGTCTGCAATAGCAGCTCATTTCTGGTCTGAAAATCATGAAATTGAAGATAGCACCAAATTAATAAAATACGTACAAAAACATAGTGAACTCGTCCTATGGGAGAGAATATACATAGAAAAACTTAAAAATCAACTAATGAGCTTTGAAATCCCGCTAGAAGACAATTTAAATTCATCACAAAACCAACAGATGGCAGCAGCAACTCCAGAACTACCCGCACCACTGGATCAAGCTTTTGTCGCATTAAAGCCGATGATTCAAATGATAGTTGGCGAAACATGTCCTCAATATAGGTACTTAAGTGCAGCTGATGTAATAAATACGACTCATCTATAATTTTATAACAATTTTTGGTTCACTGTGGTGTTCCAATACAGTTAAATTTCGGTATAGTGTTAGTTTATGTCTGCAACAAGAAAGAACCACATATGTAACAGAAGTTATTTGGTTGTACATACATTTTCTCCTAGAAAAGGTGGAATCTTTTGTGAACAGGGTATCAATACAAAACACATACTAAAAAGTACAAAATAACAATGATCAATTTTTTGCAGAAACCATATTATCGATCACAGCAAGTTATAGGAAGCAACTTAAGTTCTGAGATGTTAAGATATATACCTTATTTATGCAAATCTAATATGTCAGCGAATCTAATGCACACCCCATCTTTGAGGCTTAAAATTATGAAAAAAAAAGATTATTGAATGTAATGTGCATCAATGACAGAATATTTGGAATTTTATTTAAATTTATTTTTGTGACAATGAATTTATCGTATGCCTGAACCATCAGATTATAGAATTGAAAGTGCTCTATTCTTAGGTTACACATTGTTGAAGCAGAAAATATGTGAACACGAAATAAGGAAAGTAGACTTTAAAATTTAATTCAGGTTAATACAGTAATGCAAACTACAAGCTTGAATCACCATTATCCACCGATGCTTTCATCACTGGAATCCCCAGAAGTAGACGAGTCCATGTTCATTTCCTCTTTTCCCGTCAAACTCACTGCCATCCAAAACATTCTGCTGAAACGTTTGTAGTTTGTCCTCAAGTCTACAGGAAGCTTCTGCTACAGTGTTGTACAGCATCTTAGAGATAAAGCAGTCCGCTACATGATGATCCACCCATCCAAGGCTAGACTTAAACTCTTGTTTCCGAATACCAATTATTTCAGTCTCTTCTTTAGCTTTCTTTCATATAGTGTCACTAGTCACAGGTACTACATCCTTCTTCTTCCTCTGCACAAATTCAACATCTGGATGCCTTCCTTTGCAGAGACCCGTAAATTTCTTCTACTAGCTTTAGTAACAAATAATACCAATTTCCGTTTTTGCCAGAAGTGAATGTTACTCTCTGATACATTGAACTCACTGTCTTTCTCTTACCATTTTTTCAGCATAATGGAAAAGAAGCAAGCAAGCTTCATAAGATTTTTTTTTTTTTTTTTTTTTTTTTTTTTTTTTTTTTTTTTTTTTTTTTGCTCTGCATATTGTAACAAAAGGCTTCCATTTCTCCCTTCTCAATAATAGTGTAGGTCCGCGGCATATCAAACCAATGCTCAGTAATAGGCTAAAGAATGGAACAGATTTTCACTTTAATCTAATATCTTTAATATAATGTGCACCACATTATGAGTACTACATTTGGTCAAAAAAGGTGTGCATTACATTTGCCTAAATACAGTCCCTAAAGGGTGATTATACATGTCTCGTGCAAGTCAGCAGATTTACTGTCTTATCAGCCAACTCATTGCTTAGGAAGATAAGGATTAGAGGGTAGATAAGCACTGCAGGTGTGGTTTGTTTTTGAGCCTGAAAATGCAAAATTTGTTACATTAATATTCATCTTTTGCTGCAAAAATATACACATAATTGCAACTATATATAATGGCCAATATATTAAAATCTCAAATTTCATAAAAACAGTATATGTTATGTGAAAACTGTTATTTTCAAAATCAATATATTTGCTTCGATATAAGTAAACTATTTTCATCAAAACCGGGAAAGTTTTGCAGGACAGTGTAGTTTATTCTTAACTATTTAAAGTATCATATTTGCCATTTGTAGATCCTTATTTCACAGGTGAATTTGTAAATGACAAAAGCTATATATGAATAAATATTTGTGTTGTAGGTATTGCATCATGAGTGAGTCTGGAGAGATCATTTTGACTACAGAAGAAACGGCACAATTATGGAGTGCATGCGTTTGGGATCCAAAAACAGGAACTGCACTAATGACATACAAAGGGGCAGGTGCTACAAGTCCACGTGCAGCTTGTTTCTTGGGAAACGATTACCTTCTTATGAGTGATAAGACAAAGCCAATACTTAATGCTTGGCCCTTGAATAGTCAACATCCAGTAACCTCAGTTAAGTTTGGTTGTACAGGCAAAGTAAATGCATTGGCTGTGACAACTGATGGATTTTACTGTGTAACTGCAGTTAGCAAGAAACTTAGCGTGTGGCAGATAGCATCAGGGCGACAGCTTGCAGTAGTAGAGCGCCACTTCCAACCTGTCACTTGCATCAAATTTACTGACGATGGGTCGCACTTCATATCTGGTGGGGATGATGGCCAAGCTCTTGTCTGGCCCCTGGCATATCTTGTCTCTGTATACAGTGGGGAGTTTCTTCCAGAACAGAGAGAGCCTCGTTACTCATTCTCAGATCACGCACTTCCTATTCGAGACCTTTATGTGGGACATGGTGGAATGAGAGCACACTTTGTTACAGTGTCACTGGACAAGTCTTGCAGGTTGTATGATCTGTCTTGTGGCCAGTTACTAGCAACAATCATTTTTGCTAGTGAACTTTGTGCCGTTACTATGAATCCACGTGAGACAATGACATTTGTGGGTACAATATATGGTACCATCTTCCAGTTGGACATGGTTTCTCCCCCAAGGACACGGGAACATCATGTGAAAGATGATGGAAACGGCAAAGTCTTCATTGGACATAGGAAGCCTGTTACATGTCTGTCTGTCTCCCATGATGCAAGGTGTTTGTTATCAGGCTCATATGACCGACAGGTAATTTTGTGGGACATTACTAGCAGACAGAGCATTCGAACCATTGAGCACAAGGGTCCTATAACAAATGCTTTCTTTGCAATGGCACCTAAACAAATGTTCTCTGAGGATTTCAAGCCTTTATTAGTCTTGAACACATTCGAGAAAATGACAAATGAAAATAAAGGCAGTTTAATTGTTAAAGTACGGACAACAGAAGACCATTGGTATGAAGATTCTGATGATGTGCCCAAAGTTACTGCAGATGCTGATGACTCAGAATTAAAAGAGAAGTTAATGCCAGTTGTCAAAAATAATGCAGATTTATACAAGTTTACCATGGAGAAAATCTTCAAGATATGGGGCAGTTCTGCAGGAAATAAATCAGGTGAGGAGGAACAGATGGAAGCAGAAGAAGAATCAGGCAACTTTGAGGATTGAAGAGTAGAGTTTCCAAGAAGAAAGAAGGTCCAAGAAAAACACAAAAGCAGTAAACAGAAAAGCAAGAAGTTTCTTTCAAGCTCAAAATGATTTATACTGTAGAGAATATTGTTTTGCATTGTTTACTTACTGTAGATTTTTTTTAATATATTTAGATTAGATTTTTATTTTGCATATTCCACAATGGTACAATTTACAACTTTTGGCTACGTTTATTTGTCTTAACGTTGTTGCTACCTTGGTTTACACGACACCCTGGTCTTCTGCTCACCAGGTAGCTTTTAACCTCCATGCCTCCTTGTTACTTAATTAGCCCCATTCTTCCCCTCATCTTCCTTTCTTATATTCTTTACTTTATTCATATACCATTTACATGTTGTTCCTAAACATAGGCCCACACTATATTTATTAGTCCTGCACCATGGCATGGGCTGTAATGTTGTACTCTTGTTTCCTGCTTTAGAAGGTGCCCAAGTTTGATCCCATCTATGGGGTGTGGATTTTTAAGTCCAGGGTATAGGACTAGTGGCCACTCAGCATCGTGAGGAATTTGAAGAGCTGTAATAGGTAGCAAATCCCAGTTTATGAAAGCTAACTTTCCTGCTGGGGCTGCTGAAGGCTTGGCTACTTCTCCCCTATATCTTAAATGCAATTTTGTTGAATTGTATTTTTCTAGGTTGACCACACTGCAGAAACAAGAGCATGTTATCTCTCTCTTCTTCTCCCCTACCTGCACTACACTGTAAAACCAGCACTCAAGAAAATGTGTGCATATAGTACTTCATGACTGCCAGTTATTAGACAGTTCAAGGAGTGGATTTAAAGTGATTGCAGTATATGTTACAGTTAAAAGTGTTCTCCAATATGCAGCCATCAGCACAAATATGCAATATACATTCTTTTCTGAAAATCATGGCTTTTGTTTTCATATTGATATATTTAGTAGTTGTTTAATTTTGTGTAAAAGTTAAAATCCATTATCCGTCAAGACATATGTTTAACAGTGTTTTTGCTTGCTTTGTCTGTGTTAAAATGTGTCAGAACTAAGAAACAAACTCGAGCTTTGCTACTTTTGTATGAAAGTTTAGCATTGTGCAATTTCTATACATATTTCAGCACATTTTTCTGTTAGCATCCCTCCAACAAGAATTCTGTCAGCATAACATTTGGAGCAATTTTTAAAAACAGTGTTAGACTGTAACATAGTTATTTGTAATATGTGACGCGGCGATTTTTTTTTATAATTCCTTCACACTTTTTTATGTTTTTATATACAACCATGATTTTTAATATAATTTCTGTACTTTTTTGTGCAATTTCGTGTTGGAGGGCTTTCTTTTAACGTTATTAATTGTTTACTTACTGCATAATGTAGCCATATTGAAGAATTCAATGCAGCCAAACTATCCTTGTTTCTCCACTGAATGCAATGCTGCCAACAGTCTTACTTGTCCCTAAATTACACTATCTAACAGACTAACACAAAGTAGTACATACCTGTATGAGTTCGCGGATTGTATTGGACTGGTTCGGCTACTGCCGCAAAGTGTGCATGTTGTCAAATGACACCAAGTATACTGCAAGGGGGAAAATTGGTGTCCCGGTCACGTCACTCAAATCAACGAATGCAAAATAGGACGACACAAGTTTCATCGTGGGTGCTGCAATTAGACTGTAGAGCATATTTGTATCCCTCCTGTTGTTGGGGCATATTGTCATCTGCACCTCATTCGTTTCCACGTTAATCATTCCCAAGATCCAGTTGCCCACATATCTTTCTCATGTTGACAGCAAAGAGAGAACCGGCTGTTCGTCTGCTTGCGCATGTGTGTACATGCACCTTTGGACTTAGAAAGTCCAAAGCACAAAAGAAAGTTTCTCCCAAAGATTGCTATACTTCACAATGTAAAAACTACTTAGACTTTTGAATATGACACTGTAACAAATATTAAAATAATTTAATTGTATTTGTCTTGAAAGAAAGATTTCTTTATTAATGCATTGATGAGTCTCAAATACCTGTGTCTAAAGTGTAACCTTTGTAAATTAAAGCCCCTTTGTTTTAAACTATAGCACAAAAGATGTGCACATACTGCTCATGAGCTCAATATGTATTTCTTGAGATAACCTGTTGTACATTTGTAGCCATATAGTTGATGTAAAGTACATTTAACTTGTTTTACAGTTGCCAATTTTAAAGTATTGTACTAATGAGGTATAAAGATGGTAATTTTTCTTTGTATCATTTGTGTGTTTGTGTACATCAATAAAAAGGCTTTTTTAAGATTATTTTAATTATTAACATCTTAATACAAAAACTCGTTTTACAAAATGATGAGTGTTGTTTGATGAAAATGGTGATATACTTGGATGGGTAGAATCAGACTAAAAAATTCAATGCCATAGCCAGTATTTGAACCACAGATCTACCAGTCTCCATCTGGTTGCTCTTAACTATTGAGTTACTATGTCATGCTGGCACATTGCCATGGTAGCTCAATGGTTATGAGCAACTGAACTGAGGGCGGTAGATCTGTGGTTCTGGCTATGGCATTGAGGTTTTCACTCTAACTGTACCTATCGAAACATTGCCCTACACACAGTTAGAGTGGAAGAAGAATTAATTTCCATCAATTAACCAAATGGTGATATATTGTTGAACAGGAAAATGTTCTTCCCTACATTTTGCCAAAGAGTTGAATAAGATGAATATGTTAGGCTTATCTTCCATTATAAAAGGCTTTTGAAATAATGCACTTCTATGTCACAATAGGCCTAGCAGCCACTGAACACATAGAATTTATATGAATATCAGTATTTGAATTGTATGAAGGGACTTGCTTGATAAAATTCATGTTTAACAATTTCCCTATAGATAATTAAATGGATTTAAATCTGCAGAACAAGAAACCATTAGTTGCTTGTCATTAAAAATTTCATAGAAAATTTATGTAAGATGAGCATTACTTTTGTTAATTTCTGTTAATCCATGCTTGGTGTCTGGGGTCTTTATAGACCTCAAGGCTGTTTAAACTACGTAGGAACTAATTTAATGTGAATGTAGACTTCTCATCTTCCAGGTATGCTTTGTACTTTTTATTATAAATGATCAAAATATTTATGGTAATATGACGGTCAGTAGCACCGAATTTTGAATTTTTTGTAACAGGGTCAGAAAATACCCCAGGCATACAATTTGTGATTTTCCAAAATGAAAAAATGAAATGTGTAGTGTTTAACGCCCGCTTTTACTACATACGGCACCGCAGGCGGTGACACTGATGATGCATGAGATGAAAATGGAGCACCGGTGGAATGAGGTGGCGGGGGAAACCGGAGGTCCCGGAGAAAATCCGCCCCAACGCCATGTTGTCCACAACAAATCTCACTTTGCGGTCGCCTGGTATCGAACCCGGGTCGCCTTTGTGAGAGCCAAGCGGTCTAACCACTGAGCCACGGCGAGGCCGTGATTTTCCATGTTGTATTACAAATTTACTACAGTAATTAAAACTTGGCAACAATGCATCTTCTGAACCTTCATTTGTATTGTATTTATTTGATCCTTTGGAACATAATACATATGTTATAGGACACGTCAGTTCAAGATAAAAAGATAAATATAAGAAGTTACATAAGACTAAAAACTGTAACAGATACAGATCCAACAAAAGTCTAAAGTAGAAAAGGAAATGAAAACAAATTGTATAAAGACCATAGAGAAATGCTATATAAAAGTAATTGTTCACAGATGTGGAGTTTACTCTATTTCATGATTTAGGAAATCCTCTACACAATAAAAGTTTCTTTCCATTAAGAAATTAAATAGAGCCTTTTTGAATTTTGGTTTGGGCTCAATATTCTTTATACTCTGTGGTAGTTTATTGAATAAATGTAGACCAGCATATGTGAAGCTCCTTTCATACAATTTGGTTTTATGTGAATTGATAAATAGATTGTTCTTTAAATATCATAAGCAGAGGCATTATTAACAGTGAAGTATTCTTCATTTTTGAGTTTGATTTAGGAGTCACTATGTTTACACTCAACTTCACTTACTAATGTTGTTTAATTGAAACGTTTTCAAGATCATTCGATCTCATCCTCAGCTGTTTGGTGTCTAAAGGAACATTCTTTCTCCTCCACTAGTTCGGTGCTCCGATCCCTCTGCCATCTGTTGTTAAGGGCACTAAGTTTTAATACTTCATTTAAAGCTGGGATTTCAAAATTTATAACTTTATCCCGGTTTTTGCTTATGAATATTTTTTCCCAAAAATCCAATTCTATAGGTGTACTAAGAGATTTTAACAGTTTTATGTTATGGCCAATGTTGTGGTTTTCTGTCCAAAAATTGTGTGACACTGCGGATTTCTCTGTTTGTTTCAACTGTATGTTCCTCTGGTGTTCTTTTTGCCTAGTTAACAAGTTTCTCTTAGTTTTTCCTATGTAGCTTTTATCACAGGTTTCACAGTTTATCTGATAAATTTCCGATTTGAAAGTGTTGGGGATTGAATTTTTTAGTGGCTTATTTAGCAGGTTCTTCAGACTGAATTTGTTTTGGAGTGCTAGTTTTAAGTTTAGTCTTTTGAAGATTCGTTCCAATTTTCTATAAGCCCATGGATGGTAGGTGAATTTTCTATATTGCCAGTTTGGGTTTTTAAGTGGTGTGACAGTTGTATTTTTTGATATTATCTTGAGTGTTTCCTTTCTTTTCATTTTGTTCCTTATGATGTTTGGGTTGAATCCATTTAATACTGCTAACTCTTTTATGTGTTGTTGTTCTTTCAAAAACTCCTCCTTACTCAGTGGGATATTGTATAGCCGCTGAATTATACTTCTAAAGGCTGCTAGTTGATGTGAAACTGGGTTGTTGTTGTTGTTGTAATTTACATACTTTAACTTTTTAAAGTCATATTGGACGATGAATGGAATTTATGAAATGATACTCAACTGCGCCCGTTACCTGACTTTCATCTTTTAGGATAAAGGAAAACTCCAGAAAAAACCTTATCCAGGTAACGCACCCTGACCGAGATTCGAACTTGAGACCTCTTGAACGTGAGGCAGACATGCTACCATCTATGCTACCGAGGCAGGCATCTAATGTTCTTGTTGGCTAATGCTGAATTTCTGAAAATGCAGCCTTTAATGTTCTTGCTCTCCTATATTTTTCACTTGCAGATGGGGTGCTAGAAAGTGCTGGGCATATTTGCAGGCGGTCTTGGCCCATTTCCATTTGCAGATCACATAGAGGACAGAGTGGTACAGAATATATCCCAATTCTGTTAAAATGTTTTTCCAGACAATCATGTCCCGTAATCAACCTGGACATTGCAACTACTGGTTTTCGAGGATAGTCAGGAATTACTGCTTGAATATTTGGTAGTTCCCATCGTTTGTATTTTGATTTTACACAGTAATATTTTGCAACAATTTTTTTTGAATTCAGGGTTGACTAATCATTTAGCTGCATAAAATGGTAGATTAGCTGTGGATTTCTGTACACTGCTGGTACCCTTTTATGCAAGATACTCAGCTTTGTCATTATTACTCAGTCCACAGTGAGCTGGTATCCACTGGAAGACTAAGGTGTTTTTGAAGTGCTGTAAGATGGGTCAGCATTATCCAACATTCTAAAATTGTCTGATGTCTTTGATGACAGCTTGGAAGTAAGTGCTATAATTGCTGACCTGGAATCTCAGAGAATAACTGCTGGATGGAAATGTGATATTCTATATAAAAGAGTTTGGAGGGCCATTTGAATTGCTTCAATTTCTCTACCGAAGTTTGTAGTTCCATAACTTAAACATTTGTATTAGAAGAAGAGGTGACAAGTGACTCCAACCCCTGCTCCTTCTTGGTTAGATATCAGTGATGCATCAGTATAATTACGGAGCCATTCTTGTTCAGGAAATCTAGTATGGATTGTCTCTAATGCCAATAATTTTAGAAAATTAGTTGAAATTAGGGTGACCATATGTCCTCCTTTCTGCTGTAAAAAAAGAAAGCATCTGGGCAGAATTTTGTAAATTCTGCAAATGTCCTCTTTTTTGCAGCTAGGCATACAATTTCATTTTAAATTGCATAATCTTTCTTTCTGGCCACTGAGATATCGCATATTGAAGAAACTTAAGCCACAGCAAAGGTTGTATACCTAGTGTAACTATACTATTTGGTAATTGCATACTCTCTGCTGCCCTATTAATTTGCAATAAATTATTATTTATTCTATGCGTCCTTCCTGTTCCTTTGCGGCCAGGAAGCTAGTTTCCTTGAAACCACGTGTTAAACTATGTGATGGTATTTAATTAATTTTCTGATAATTCTGAAATTGTAGCAGTAAATATCTTTATGAAAATGCCTAAACGGAAATGCCTGTACAGTGATGAATGGTATAGTAAATATCTATAATTTAAAAAAGCAAGAAATGAATCAGAGGCAGAATGTCTCATCTGCCATGGAGGAACTTTCATATTAATTGCAAAGGTAAGACCCTAAAAGTAAAATGTTACTTCTTTGGAAAGAAACATTCAATGCCAATGTGTCTGACATGAAATTCTACTCGCACATTAGCATAATGTTTTATAATTGTTAAGATAAGGGACCAGTTACAAAAATGAAATATAATCATATAATGTGGCTTTGTTAATATGAGATTATCTATGCAGACTACGTTTTTACGAATTTTATTTCTCGGAAAAGCGCTGTTGTAGAGTTAAACACTAATTTGTGTGGTATGCCTGTGCGCAGTGCTTCATATTTGTGGTTATTTATTAAATTTTGCTGTATCAAGGGAATCAGGTATCAATAAAAGAAATTTTCCCCATGTTTAGGGAGGTTAGCCTTAGATTAGTTGTGTGTGTAAAAGCTTATTGAAATAAGAAGCTCTATCCGGGCTAGTCCTGTAAGAGCAAAACCAGCCTAAGTCATGGTTAGCAGCCCCTTATCTTAACAATGACCTAATTATACAAATAAAAATATTTAGTAATCATTTTCCACTTATCTTAAGAAGTTGATGATAATACTTCTTTCTATGAAATTAATTTCATGGACATTTGCCCAATTTTGTAGAAAGAAAATAGAAGTAATGTCATCAACTTCTTAAGATAAGTGGAAAAGAATTACTAAATATTTTTATTTGTATAATATTCATTATTCCACTGTAACTAGCTTCATTTTCTGTGTAATGACCTAATTGTTTGACAAGATAAAGCTAAAGCTGGATTAGCTCGTGCAATATTGGGCAAATATTCCATTTTGTTAAAAACTTCTAAGAGGAAGATTGTAATGTTAAAGGAAGTGAAGCTGTTAAAAGTTGTGCCACTAATTCTCTGTGCTAGATTATAATAACCTTTTAAATGAAATAAAACAAGTACCTGTATTGTTTTTCTTAACCTCTTTAATGCTGGCTGCTTTCTTAAACCTTAATCATGTGTATCAAGCTATACATCTATATGCAAACCTTACAAAACCCTATTATGGACATCAAACAGTTCCATGCTACAATTTGAATGGAGCGATACTGAAAGTGTCCTCTTTTTCTGCCCATGAGATATGGTTACCATAGTTAAAATATAACTTTTCTTAACCTCTTCTATCACGTGTAAACAATATGTGATGTCTAATGTTTGCATAGGATTGACTTTATATATGAAGTTTTCCTTTGAATTAGGAAGGTCTACATTCTTCTTGAAGGCTTGAATTTTGGAAAGAAAGCTCTCCTGCATCTTTAGCGTATGTGTAAACTTTCTGTTGTAGACCGCGCTGTGGCTCAGTGGTTAGACCGCTTGACTCTCACTAAGGCAGCCCGGGTTCGATCCCAGGCGACCGCAAAGTGAGATTTGTGGTGGACAACACGGTGCTGGGGCGAGTTTTCTCCGGGATCTCCAGTTTCCCCCGTCATCTCATTCCACTGGTGCTCCATGTTCATCTCATGTATCATCAGTGTCATCGCCTGCGGTGTCGTATGTAGTAAAAGCAAGCGTTAAACACTGCACATTTCATTTCACTTTCTCTTGTACCGTGTATTGAATGGAAGTCTGATGTTTAATGTTAAAAGAAGTATAAAGGGTGGTTCTTACTGACTTTTGTGTGCTGATTACAAACCTTTTGCATAACTTTTCCATCATTCATTATTTTTGAGTAATTGCATTATAAGATTTCTAGTAATTATAGGTTAATATGTGAGGCACGTCCTTGAATACCTTTTACATACCTAAGATGAATGTTAAATATACATTTGACTGTAGTTTGCTTAAGGAACATCTATCTTGAGTGTCCAGTAATAGTCTCCCAAATATTTGAAGTCCATTTTCTCTGGTAGCATCTTTTCAATGATGTCCTGATGGTAACACTTGCCATGTTCGTCGCTGACAGCGCCGAGGGTCTCAGGAAAGAAGTCAAGATGGGAGTCCAAGATGTATATTTTCAAGGATATATTACATATAATGACCTTGTAGTTCTCAATCAGCTCCCTTACAAGTTCTGTGTAATGTTCAGAATTCTGGTTTTCTAGAACATTTATGATAGTGTGTTTGAAATAGAAACATGCAGCTCATTCTTGCATATTTAGAAGGCTTTCAAACTGTGAATGTTTCATAAGTTTTCTAATTTGATGGCCAACAAATCTTCCCGCTTAATTTTGCTTCACTTATCTTGGAAAACTTAAGTTTCCACTAGCAGGAATGCACCCATTATGATCCACAAATTTCACAAAGTTCTTAAACAAACCTAGTTCCATGTGTAATGAAGGCAATAAGATTTTGTTATCACTTACAAGTGGTTGATGAACAACATTTGCCTGTTCTGAGTTAAATGAGTATCTCTTTGGCCAAACCTTGTTTTAACATAATTATTTATTTTTTTTATTTACCCAGATTTATGAACCCTATTTTACACAGTGGTATATTAGGGTTAGAGTTGATACATAAAAATACACAATTTTAACAAAAATATTTTAAATACTAGAAGGAAGAAAATGTTATAATCTGATGCATATTAATTTAAACTATTTCAGACGTTTAAACACTGAGTTTATAAGCATCATGAAGTACTTATACTGTTGTGGCTTCATTAGCAAAGATGTGAGTGGAGCAGAAAATTCAGTTCCTAGAGAGTCTAGCTTGAATATTAATTCTTGTCTTTCTCTCCAGAAAATGGGACAACATAAAAGGAGATGAACCACAGTTTGAACTTCTTCACCACACATGCACTCAGAGTTGGATGTTAAGTGAAAGCGTGATAAGTATTCACCAAATTTACCATGTCCACTTAAAAATTGTGTCAAAACAAAATTTGGTACAAGAGTTTCACATTTTCCTCTGTCATATACACTAGGGAAAAATAATGTTTTTGTTAAACTTCCATTTGGAGTTGTTAGCCATTGTTGGTTCCATTCTTCAAGAATATGTTGATGTATTATTCTCCTTACAGTAGAAATAGGACATAAAGAGTATGTCACAGGAAGATTGGATTCTGCAGCCTTCTTAGCCAAGCAATCAGCTCTCTCGTTACCTAAAATTCCACTGTGTGCTTTAAGCCAACCCATGCAAATATGTCCTGGATGGTTTTGAAGCAAGGTTCTGATTTCATGTGCTAATGAATTACAGTTGTATTTATCATTAATATCGAGTAGAGTTGATTGTGAATCACTAAGAATACGGGCACTGTTCCCATTAACAGTACACCATTTAATAGCTTCTTTAATTGCTAAGAGCTCCGACTGGAATACAGAACATTCAGGTGACAATTTAAACATGGAGTGAGTTAGTTCCATTTGGTTTTCATAAACAACAAAAGCACATCCTACTGCAGATATATTATCTTCAAATTGGTAACGTGAACCGTCTGTATATATGTAATAATCATGAAAATTACATATTTCCTTTAAACGGGTTACAAAATTTGATGGGTGTCCTGCTGTGATAGGATGCTTTTTTCTTTACTATCCCACATTACAAGAAACAGCAAAATGCTGTATAACTAAGGCATAATCCAAGTAAGATAGCTATCACTTTAAAATCTGCACATATCTGCAATGAGTAATGATCATATCGGATATTGGACAGCAAGAGTTGCATGTTCACATAATTCTCCTTCATCCAACTGCATGGGCTATAGGAATGAAAGGAAACTTGTTTGCATTATGTAGCAATACTCCCTTCAAGCTTGTTTTCGAAGATCAATGATCAAACGCCAATCTCAAGGCCTATGTTGAGTACCCAGGGACTCCATCAAAGAATTGACATCTTTTCAGAAAACTAGATCTTCCTGTTTAGAAAGTAAAAGCACAGATTTCTTTTGGCGTTGGCGAAAAGAACTTATTTTGTTGCCATCATGCAACAGGTGCCAGCCTTTTAACCTTGAAATAACTCGGCTTTTCTTTTAGTTAGTTGATGGAAATTAATCATTTCTTCATATGGTGTATCGCGGATGCGAGAGACCCTAGTGGTTTACCGGGGAAATATATGAATCAAATGGAGAATTTAATGTCATGATGGCAAGTTGGCCATGATAGCTCAATGGGTTAGAGCAACTGGACGGAAACCAGGAGATCCGTGGTTCAAATCCCGGACGTGGCATTGAATTTTTCATGTTGACTCTATCTATCAAAAACCTTAGCCTATATACGGCTAGTGTGAAGAAATGATTAATTTCCATCAATTACCTAAAATAATAAGAGTTAAATGATGAAGCCCGGGACTCAACTACTTACGATAGTAAGTCGCCACAAACGGTGTATCTGGGATGCGAGAGCCCCTAGTGGTTTACCGGGGATATATAAGAGTTAAATAGAGAATTTAATGTCACGACGGCAAGTTGACCATGGTAGCTCAATGGTTTAGAGCGACTGCACGGAAACCAGTAGATCCGTGGTTCAAATCCCGGACGTGGCATTGAATTTTTCATGTTGACTCTATCAAAAACTCAGCTTTTCTTTTAGATAATCCGAGATCATGAAGCAAATCACTTAGATGCTTCTTGGTTAATAAGCGCGGCTGGGGTAACTCCATCAATAAAATCTGGGTCACTTTGTTATAATTCACTGTCATCAACACTTTGCGGCCAACCCGCATACCATAGTTAAATTAATTGGATTATAATTGTAGCCTAATTGGAGCTATGGGTTCTCTTGTCCTCAGGTGAATGGTTGTAGGAAATTGATTTTTGTGTTTGTCGTTGGCTACTCAGTCGTATTAATAATACTTGGTTTGTGGTAGAAATATTTGATTTAATTCTTGAATCTATGTTGACTTATCGACTTGGACCAGTGACCACCTCTCAGACTTAGAAATCTTCCCTTCCCTTCTCTTCTTAATGCACATGAACACGTTCTTCCCTTCGTAGTATCAACTTGCAAGTAAAGTTTTTCTTAGTTCACCATTCAGTTCGAACCTTATTCTAACCCCCCTCTATAACTTTATCACGTGGCTAAACTAGCTCACCTTTCTCAAATGTTAAATTATTATTGGTTTCTCATTTTATTCCAAATTTTCGCATTTGTTTTCAAAACTCATATGACTCACTGACGTTCCACTCATCCTGAGTTGTGGAACGCCTGCCCTGATTTGTTTCTAACGGTATGTATCGTTACCAAATCAGCGAACTAAATCTCTTTAGCGTTCATGCTCAACTGCATTTTGAAAGTCCTTTGTCCCAAAACATTCCTAACCGAAAGAATACAATAGTCTTCAGACATTGAACTTTTACTAACACAAAGAAGGTAACGGCTCTTCCTTCTTTCCTGTCTCTGCGGCATGTATAGATTATTACAAGAATATTTTCTCTTTCTTGACCGGATGCTAGTATATATGTTATATTAAATGATATTCTTCCTTTCTTATTCTTTAAGTCGACTGCTATTTTCATCATTCTAATTTCATATTATGATAACGCATATGACGAGACCCTTAATCAGCCGGTTAATAATGTTACACATTTGGCTAAACAGATTTTCGGAGCACAAAAATTATTCTCGTCTTTTTATTGCTTTGTTATTAATTTATTATTTTTGTTAAATAACATTCAATCTCTTTTAATTCGAGGAGTCAAATTTTGCCTCTGCATTATTAAAGTGAGCGCACCACAAATGTAACAAAACTGGTTTTTATTGAATACCTACACTTTTGCGAGACATCCTCTTAATTCCCATTGCTTAAGAAAAAACACTATTAGAAACACTACACTTCTAAATTTATAGCTGAAAACACACAGGATTAGCTCCTTTGGCAACTATGCAGGACAGCTTCCATCTGCAACAAACCTTCCTTGTCTGCCGTTGAAGTAAACATTGTGACTTTGTGGGTTCGTGAAATGAAAAGTCCAATTACACAAACTCAACAATGTTCTTTATTTCCACCGACTTACAGTTTAACACTTAAAATTACACAGAATTACGTAATGCACACAATTACAGTTCACCAGTTCGTCCGTTAAAGTTCAACTTGCACTCGCGATTACGTAACTTCCTCCGACGCACGCACGCAGTCTTCTTGTCCGCTCACTAGCTCGTCAAGCACTGACTAACTCCTCTTGCCCGACGTGTTGCTTATATAGGGTCAGCTGGCCGATCTGGAAGGTTCTAGATTAGATGAAATATCCCGTAAGTTCGACAACACAGGTGGAACAGAAAGAGACGGCGCAGTGACGTTTTTTTCCCAGCCACCCCTCGTTACCGCTATAAGACAAACGAGGGGGGCGTGGCCAACGCCAACCGTCTCCTGCTCGCCCGCTCTATAGGCTGTTACGACGTTCGGGTGACACTGCTCCCTCCTCAAAGCTGGTCGTCCCGAACAGCACCATCGTAGCGTGCCAGGCGATCCAGGTGTACCACCAACATCTTCCCTCGGGGAACCTTCTGGATGTGGTAGACCACGTCGTTAATCCTCTTCACCACCCGGTACGGTCCTTGCCATGGCTGCCGGAGCTTCGGGCAGCGTCCCTTAGTCCGGGTAGGGCGGTACAACCAGACCAGGTCACGTTGCTGGAACCCTTGGCTGTTGGCTTGCCTGTCATACCTGGTCTTCATGCGGTCGCTCGTCTTCTAGATGTTCTGGCGAGCCATCTCGTGCATGTCATGGAGATGGTCCACCAAGTTCTCCACATACTCGGTCGCTGGCTGTCTCGCTTCCGGAGGGCTTCCAAAAGCCAGGTCACAAGGGAGGCGTAACTCTCGGCCGAACATTAAGCTGGTTGGCGTCATCCCAGTTGTGTCGTGTGTAGACGAGCGCTAGGCCAGCAAGAACAGTGGCACCTTGACGTCCCAGTCTCGCTGATGGCTGGCCACGACCTTCCTCATGTGTTCCTCTAAGGTCTTGATGTATCTTTCGACCATGCCATCCGACTGGGGATGTAGAGGAGTCGTGCGGGTCTTGTTCACCCCAAGCCTTTGTAGTGCCTCCTTCATTAGTTTGGACTCAAAGTTGGTACCCTGGTCACTGTGTAGCTCTAACGGCACCCCAAATCGACAGAACAATTGCTCCACGAGGCAGTCTCTGAATGTCTTTGCCTCTTGGTTTGGGATGGCATACACCTCCGGCCACTTGGTGAAGTAGTCCACGACCACCATTAGGTAATTGTTGCCTCGGTCGGAAACTGGGAACGGTCCAGCAATGTCAACAGCGATCCCTTCAAATGGCACTCCGACGTTGTACTGCTGCATGCGAATCCGACTCCTAGTCTTGGGGCCGCGACTCGCTGCCCACACGTGACACTGACGGCACCATCTCTCAGCATCTGCTCGGAGTCTCAGCCAGTAGTAGCGCTGCCGTAGTTTGTCAATCGTTCGGTTCGCTCCCAGGTGTCCTCCCGAAGTACCGGCGTGCACTTCTTCCAAGACTTCCGGGACCTTACTCCGGGGAAGTACCAACTGTTCTCTCTGCGTCTTCCCATCGGGTGACTCCCATACCCGGAACAGCGCTTGATCACCAGGCGGCCCCACCGAGGTCATATCGGTAGTCTTCACCTTTGGTGTTGGCGGGCGTAAGTGGCGTATCCACTTCCATCCCGTCTTGAGTCCATAGGACCAGATGGGGTGGGCTTGATAGTCTCTAGGTCTTACCCTATGGAAAGCCCCACGGAGGACGCCGAGCGCCCTTTGGAACAGCTCGGATAACTCCCTGGTTGAAGGAGGCCCGGGTCCAGTTCCTACGGGTTCAGGACTAATGGGAGTAGAACCTCTGGGCTCAACCCGGAACAGCACGCCATCTCTGGTCTTCAACGAGTCCTATTGGGCGCAGTACGACTTGTAGGTGGCGCTGCTCGGTGCGATGTCCTCCCAGGTTGGTCTCGTCCCTGCCTCCACTGCCCTCAAGAGTGGCCCCAAGTCTGCGTCCGCCAGCTGCTCCCTCCTCAGGCCTGCGCTATCCCAGCCGTCCGCAGGCACTGCCACGACTACTCGGGCTGCTGCGGCACGCCCCTTCTCTTCCACTCTTGTGCACTGGCCGCACTCTTCTGGACAGGGTCTTCGGGATATGGCGTCTGCGATACCGTGGCTCTTCCCTCTGAGATGTTCCGAGGTGAAGTCGTACTCCTGCAGCCTCTGGATCCAACGTGCTGTCTGGCCTTCCAGGTTCTTAAAGCTCAATAGCCAGGTTAGGGTGGAACGGTCAGTCCTCAGGTGGAATGGCTGACCGTACAGGTACTTGTGGAAGTGCCGCAAGGTCTTTACTACCGCCAGTAGCTCTCGTCGGGTGATGCAGTAGTTTTCTCTGCCTTGGATAGCGTCTTGCTTTAGTAAGCTATCACCCGCACATGGCCGTACTGTACCTGCGATAGGACACCTCCAATGCAATGGTCGCTGGCGTCGGTGTCCACAATGAAGGCGCCACCCAGTTGTGGTAAACCCAAAATTGGAGCACTGCACAGGGTCATCTTCAGGTGCTGGAAAGCGCTTTCGGCGTCCTCCGTCCACACATAAGGCCGGTGTTCCTCTGTCAGGCGGGTGAGGGGTTTTGCGATGTTGGAGAATCCCTTTATGAAGCGGCGGTATTAACTGCACAGCCCCAGGAAACCGCGCAGCTCTTTCTTATCCTTTGGGCGAGGCCAATCACTAACAGCCTGTGTCTTCTCCGGGTCTGTGGCCACTCCGGTTGCTAAGACCCTATGGCCCAAGTAGTTAACTTCCTTGCGGAAGAGCTGGCACGTCTTCGCGTTCAGCTTCAAATTGGTCGCCTGCAGTCTGTAGCACCTTACTCTGACTCACGAGGTGATCTTCAAAAGTCTTCCCGACGATGATGATGTCTTCCAGGTATAGCAGGCAGGCATCGTAAGTCAGCCCTCTCACCACTGAATCCATGAGGCGTTGGAAGGTAGCTGGTGCTTTGCAGAGGCCAAGGGGCATAACCGTGAACTGCTAGAGCCCTTGGACCGTCGATAATGCGGTCTTCTCCTTGTCTCTTGGGTCTAGAGCTACCTGCCAGTAGCCCGACTTTAGGTCCAGGGTCGAGAACCACTGTGCACCAGCTAGCGTGTCCAGGGTGTCGTCAATCCGGGGTAAGGGGAAACAGTCCTTCCGGGTGACAGCGTTCAGCGTTCTGTAGTCTACCCAGAAGCGCAGCTCGCCGTTCTTCTTCGTCACCAAGACTACAGGGGAACACCAAGGGCTGTCAGACTCTTCAATCACTCCCCTGGACCTCAGATCCTCCGGCATGTCTCGGAGCGTCCCTTGCTTCACCAGCGGAACGCGTCTATGTGGTTGCCGAATAGGGGGGGCGTCCCCGGTGTCGATGCGGTGAAGCACTTTGTCCGTGCGGCTGTAGACACTATCACCTCGGCTGAAGACGCGCTGGTATCTTCTTAGCAGTAATCCCACTTTCTCCAGTTGCTCTGCTGTGAGGTGGTCGGCCGCCCTCTCCAGTAAGCGTTCTAGCCGGGGCCCCAGCTTTTGCGTCGGCACCGGCTCCTGCGTCTTGTCTATTGCTGTTACGCTTACCACGGGCTCGCACGTCCCCAACTCCGTCCCGTTCTGGACGACGAGATCGATGTCCGTTGGATTTAGCAGTCTCACTGGCACCTCCTCTCGGCACGGCGGCAGTGCCCTGGCTACACATAGTCCGTGCACAGGAGTCTTCTGGTCTAGCATCATGTTCCTGGTTCTCTGGCCCTCCAGTCGCGCCGTCACCACCACCTCGCTCCTCGCGGGGACAACCACATCTTCGTCCAAGACGACCCTGCAAATTCCAAGGCGCTCCTCTGGTTGATGGAGTATAACCTCTTCTCCGTTAAGCCGCAGGACCTTCTTGCTGACGTCGACCGTCGCCTCATGACTCCTGAGGGCATCCAGTCCCAGAATCACCTCCTCAGCCACCTTCGCGACGAACACCCACAGACGCACGGCACTCCGTCCCAAGGTCAGCTCCAGCAGGGACTCCTTCTCCACAGGCAAGGTGCCGCCCGATGCCGTGATAAGCGGGTATGGTCGGCTCGGCTTCCTTGTCGGCAAACCCTTCGCCACGTCAGTTATGATGATGGTCACGGCCGCCACGGTGTCCACCAGCACGCGGCACGCCTTTCCTCATACCCAACCGTCCGCGATAAGGCTGTCATCCATACGCTGGCTGACGGCGTGCAGTGTCACTCGAGGGGATGGTGGTGATGTAGCCGACGTGCCCCTCTCCACGACGGCCCTTACTCGTTTTCCGGCTTCTCTTCCTGGTGTGGGCAGTCTCTCTGCAGGTGTCCGGGCTGTCCACACCCCCAACACAGGCCACTAGGTGTTCGCCGGCGTCCCTCAGCTGATCTTCTGTCTCCGGCGTAGCGGACACTCCTCGTTCTCGACGTCGGGATAGACGTTACCTTGGCCGCCTCAATCTTTAATGCCACTGTCAGCGATTCGTGGATGGTTTTATAATCGCCGAGCATTAGGCGCTGACGAATCTCCATGTCCCGTACCCCGTCGACAAAGTTGTAGGTGGCTTCCCGGGATACGAAGTCCAGTGGCAGGTCAACAAAGGCCTTGCTAGCCAGCTTCTCAATTGCTATGGCGAACTCCTGCAGCGTCTCCCCCGGCTGCTGTGACCTTGCCTTTAGCTGGCTGCGGTATGCTGCGGCTAAGCGGTGGTTCCCGAAACGACTTTCCAGGGCCTCCCAGATGTCCTTGGGCGCCGCCGTTGTCTGCATCGCGTTTAGGACTTCCGCGGCTCGTCCCTGGAGGCTGGCTATTACCTGTGTGGATTCCTCCGGTGACCATCTGTTGTATCTGGCCACTGTGTCGAACTGGCGGCGGAAGACTTCAAACGTTGACGCGCCGTCATACTTGGGAGGTTTGACGCGCACAGATGTTGTGTGTCCCGACGCGTGGGCCTTCAAATCCTTCAGCTACCTGCCGACGACGTCCTCCACCATGGCGTTCAGGGACTTGACGCTGCTGTCGGCCTTTCCCTCCGGGATGTATACGCGGTTCGCAAGGTCTTCGACGTCTTCCACCACGGCGTTCAGGGTCTTGGCGTTATTGTCGGCCTTTTCCTCTAAATCATTAAGGCGGTCGCCTACTTGACCCATCCGCTTGCCCAGCTTCGTGACGTTATTCCTCACGCCGGCTAACTGTTCCTCAAATTTGGCGGCGAGGACCTCGTTCGCCTCCTTCATTTCCGTGGCCAGACTGTCGTTCGCTGCCCTCATTTCTGTGGTCAATTTGGTGTTTATTTCATCCATCTTCTCGGTGATGTTGTCGTTGGCCGTCTTCATTTGTTTAAACTCGGCGGTGATGTTGTTATTTGCCGCTTCTGTTTTTGTTGTGAACTCGTTCATCTTCGCGTCCGTTTTCTAGGTGATGTTGTCATTCGCCGTCTTCATTTCCGATGTCAGTTCGGCCTTCAGTTACACCATCTTCTCCAAAATCTTTTCCAATTTCGCGACCATGTTTGTAATGTTCGGTGATGTTATCCCGCTTCCTGACACCACTGTGACTATGTGGGTTCGTGAAATGAAAAGTCCAATTACACAAACTCAACAATGTTCTTTATTTCCACCGACTTATAGTTTAACACTTGCCAGTTACACACAATTAGGTAATGCACACAATTACAGTTCACCAGTTCGTCCGTTAAAGTTCCAAATGCACTCGCGATTACGTAAACTCCTCCTCCGACGCACGCAGTATTCTTGTCCGTTCACTAGCTCGTCAAGCACTGAATAACTCCTCTTGCCCGACGTGTTGCTTATATAGGGTCAGCTGGCCGATCTGGAAGGTTCTAGATTAGATGAAATATCCCGTAAGTTCGAGAACACAGGTGGAACAGAAAGAGACGGCGCAGTGATGTTTTTTCCCAGCCACCCCTCGTTACCGCTATAAGACAAACGAGGGGGTTGTGGCGAACGCCGACCGCCTCCTGCTTGCCCGCTCTATAGAGTGTTCCGACGTTTGGGTGACAATATTGACCTGGAAGGGAAATGTATAGTTTTGTGAGGAGAGGCTCATTGTTGAACATCGTCATTCCGTAAATCACAGGCAAAAATAATCTAAAGCAAGTATTTCATTTGTTGACATATTTGTCGATCTAGTAAATCAAAACTACACACTTTTTTTAATCGGCACATCCACTGCCCTGTGCTTATAACCATGACAATTGTTTTCTTTATATTACAAAAAACTGAAGGGCAATGGTACATTACTAACTTCATTTTTGGCAGATGCAAAGAATCAGCAGAAATTATTCATATTTATTTAACATTTTCGCCATTGGCCAGGCTTATTTCTTGCTGTGTCTTAGAAATTTAATGGGACGTCAATCAAAAACGCCATAATCAAAGACCAATGTTTAATTTTAAGTAATTGTATCCAAAAGCAATTTTTAGTGGATACCTATCTTCTTATTTAATTCTGTTTTATGTAGTACACATTATTTTAAATATCTATATTTTAGCCATAATTTTGTTCATATTTGTATTAATATGCATGGTAAAATAAAATATTAATTAAATGTGGGTAATATAGTGACTTTTAGGACGTTTGAAGCTGCTAGTTTGGCTACCCTGGTTGGTAAAGCTCGCATAATAATCTGTGAGCACGCAAAAGCCGACGTGCAGGTTCTTTATATCTAATGTGCGGCGTCCAGAAACAGGTATTTTTGGCGTATTACTGAATAATTATAAGAGGAGATAAGATTATTGAGAATATCGCAGTCGAGAAGTAAGTGAGAGTTTTAATAACATATTCGTAGATTTTATATTCATACTTTGGTAACATTAACACCGAAACTTTATTTAAACATCAGCCCAGAACCAAGAGTTATGGGAAATGTGTTTCTTTATTCATGCTGTGTTAGTATTATGTGTGTTATAGTTCGCTTAAGTGCTAATACACTCACCTAATTTGCTTTCTTACTTGGTCCAATCGGCAGTGATTGCATTTCTCGACCCCAGTTCACAGCGCAATTCCTAACCTCTCACCAGATTTGTTCCCACAAGATTCTGAATCAGTTTCGCATTACCTGAATGTAACTGGCGTTCCAACATGACAGAACATCAATTTAGGACTGGTTCTGAATTTCCAACTGTTTCAACAGATTTGAGAACTAATATACTTTGCAACTAGTACAATCAATAGTTGATCAGGAATAGAAACTGAATATTTTGAGCATGCTCAAATCGTGTAGTATACTGCACGTGCTTAGATTATTCAAAATCCATTGAGATTGAGATTGTTTATTCACCAATTGTAATAGTTTTACAAGGTTTTGTCATGTGAAGTATATCCATAAAGTCAGTTACAATGGAGAGTTACTACTATCTATATTTACAATTTTGACTCTACAGTTTTAACCATTATTTGTTTTTGCAATTTTTATATTTTTCTATTGTATAGAAAGCATTTTTAATCAGATACGATTTTATTTGTTTTATATATATTTGTTTTATTTTTATTTGTTCTTTCCCTATTTCTTTAATCCAGTGAGGTAAATGATTGTACAAATCTTTTGCCTTACTTTCAGTACATTTAGTTTGTAATGAGCCTCTTAGTCTATTCCTAAAGTAATTTTCTTTTGTTCTTGTGTTATGTTCATGGATACTTGTATTTTTGTCTTCTTTATGGGAAGTTAAAACATATTTTAGACATTCATATATATATAGACAAGGCAGCATTAGTATACCTAATTACTTAAATGCTGTTCTGCAGGTGTTTCTTTTTTTGATATTTTTAAGAACTCTTATCGCTCTTTTCTGTAGTCTAAATATTTTTAGTATATGTTTCCTCCCTGCCGAACCCCATAAAATAATCCCATAGGTCAAATGTGAGTGCATAAATGTGTAATATACTTGTGTTGTACTATCTTCATCCATGATTTGTTTAACCTGTTTTAGAATATATATACCCCAATTCAGTTTTTTTTTTTCAAAATGTCTATTCCATTTCAGGTTATCTATTACTAGTCCTAAAAAATTTATTTCACTAGCTTGCCTGATTTGCTCACCTTTTATTTCCAAGGAGATATTTGCCTCCATTTCGTTACTTATACTAATCTGCATCCATTCTGTTTTCTTTGTATTTAGTGCCATTCCTAATTCTTCCAGGTAAGTATTAGCCATCTGCAACAGTGCATTTGCATTACTTTGCAATTCAGCCGCTGTACTCCCTGTTACAATAACTGTTGTCATCAGCATAGCCAATGGCTAATCCTCCTGCTTCCTGAAGTCGTTTAAATAGATCATTTATATATAAAATAAACAAATATGGCCCCAATTTTGATCCTTGTGGTACACCGTGTGTTATACGTTTAAATGGGGATTTGATTTTGGATAGCTGTCCATCTGAAACGTGTGCCAAGGATCTATAATTAAATGCCTTGCACAAATAAGGAACTGGAAAATAAAAATAAGCTAAAATAAACTAAACTGTATCTAAGGGAAAATGTATTTACTCATTAGAATTCAAACGTGTATGTTTCATAAAGTAATGCTTTATTAATTAGGCCTTAATATTCTATCACATTACATTAATATTGTATATACCATTTTATATGGAAATTTAGATGCTGTAAATAATTGTTAACCTACCAAAGCCTTGTAATATTTATAAAATAGATGAATAAATGAATGACTGTGCATGAGCAGGGACTAAAGAAAATTATACATGCTCTCTACATTCAGAAATTCAGCAATGATGGAAGCAGCAAAATAGTGAAATAATGGTTCAAGAAAGTGTTCCAACCTCCAAGAGTACAAAAATTCCTAATTAGTTCTGAGGACATATTTGACTGGTGCATATGCATAACAAAGTGGTGTTCGTTCAAAACAGTTTGGTATGTATTCAGAGCCACTTGTTGGGACAAACCTATCACACTCATAACATCTCATCTTCCTAGCAAGTATGCAATTAAAATTTTTTGTAAAATGTTTTTATAAATTAGGATTGCCTAATAGCTGTATGTAACTTAGAAGGACAACTGCTGACTGCAGAAGAGTAATATCTTTTTTGGAACATGTCTCATCAAGGCATGCCATGCCTCCTTGCATGGCAAGGTTTGTTATAAAATAATAGGAGATAGTTCGAAAGAATATATCTAGATTCGAAAGCAAGAGAAAGAATTTTTTTGGTTTTAAATAAGTGTCTACGGAAATAATGGGGTCCAATGGAGTAAATAATGCATAGAGTGCCTTTTTGTAATGCAATGGCTACTATGTGCTGAAACCGTTGTAGATAATTCCATATGGTATCAGGGAGTGAAAGTAGACAAAATATACTCTACTTACAAACTACGTAGTTGCAAGCTTGAGTAATGGTGAAGCAGACAGGTCTCCCAAAATACTTCAACACATCCTACTGAGCAGTCAGATTAAATAGGGTCTCCCACCACTACACACATGTAAACCATGCAACTTTCCTGCTTACGCTTGAAGGTGGTGCATCTCTCATGTCATACGAATGCATTGAGCATATCAAGTACAGTACTATTTATATCGAAATTTAACTGTATTGGAACACCACAGTGAAGTGAAACAATTATTAAATTATAGATGAGTCGTATTTATTACACATCAGCTTCACTTACGTACCTATATTGAAGACATGTTTCGCAAACTATTGTACGCATCATTGGCTCTAATGCTACTAAAGCTTGATCCAGTGGTGTGGGTAGTTCTGAAGCTGCTGCTGACATCCATTGATTTTGTGATGAATTTAAATATAGGGTTGTCTTCTGGCGGGATTTCAAAGTTCATTAGTTGGTTTTCATGTTTCTCTATGTATATTCTCTCCCATATGACGAGTTCACTATGTTTTTGTACATATATTAGTAATATTGTGCTATCTTCAATTTCATGATTTTTAGAACAGAAATTAACTGCTATTGCGGACTTATCAATATTTTCTATCTTAGGTGCCTAAAATGTTCTTTCTTTCTAGTGGCTATGTTTCGTTTTGTGCTCCCTATGTAAATTTTTTCACAGTCTTTACACTTAATCTTGT
Source organism: Mantis religiosa (assembly GCA_030765055.1). Classification (NCBI taxonomy): domain Eukaryota; kingdom Metazoa; phylum Arthropoda; class Insecta; order Mantodea; family Mantidae; genus Mantis; species Mantis religiosa. Next base: position 2,081,325 of record JAUKNK010000271.1, read on the forward strand.
AAATGTCTGACTTTTCTTCTGGTTTTATCTTATCAGTATTATTACTGTTAAGTAGGTTTTTAATGTTATAATTGTTTTTTGGTGCCAATGTTTCATTGTATTTCTTGAATATTTTTTGGAACTTTTTTGTAGCCCAGGGGTGGTAAGTAAATTAATCACTAGGCACCTAAAATACAAATATATTGATAAGTCCGCAATAGCAGCTCATTTCTGGTCTGAAAATCATGAAATTGAAGATAGTGCCAAATTACTAAAATACTACAAAAACATAGTGAACTCGTCATATTGGAGAGAATATACATTGAAAACATAAAAACCAACTAATAATTGGAATAGTATATATATATATTTCAAGATTATGGCATCAAACTAGGACCACAAAACAGATTCTCACTCTAGAAATTGTTGAATAATCCCTTAAAAAACACGATCCCAGCAGAACAAAAATCAGGCATATATGGGATAAATATAGGATAAATTGCGAAGACTGTGACAAATTTTATATTGGTTTGACAAAGAGAAATTTAAAAACTAGATTAACAGAACACTGTAGGAACATAAAATATAAACAAACAGAAAAATCTGCAGTTGCTTTTCATTTCTGAAATGATAACCACTACATCGGAGAGGAGATCAAATTACTAAAACCATTGTCAACAAAACTTGAACTTACAACAGAGGAAAAAAATGTTATTATTAAAATTATTTTGCTTTAGCATGTATATAAGCATACGTTCTCCCTTAAGGCTAGAAACATCATTTACATTTGCAACACTAGTCTCTTGAAATTCAATGGAAATTTCATCAATTTTCTTAAGTGAAGTTTGTGACAATTTATATTTTATGTGGTATTTTTATATAGTATTTGTTGCTTCACTGTTAGCTTCATTTTTTTTAAACATATTAAAAATAAAGTTACATGTTTTCCCATTTAAGTCCCTACTTCTTGGTTCAACCACATAGATAGCATGGGTAGAAAGGTAGTGGAGAAACGTTAATGGGAGATATGGAAGCCACTATTGTTTGTAACTGGAGAGAGAAAATCAACAAATGTGATGTTCTTTATCGTTGTAGAGGGCTTGGAACCTGAATTTGATGCAGCATATCTGGTACATACATATCTATGGTTTTAGTCAAATTTGGTAGTTAGCACAGTTGCTGCCAATCCCGAAATGTGATGCACAGAAACTTGAACAACTGCTTGGTTACTTCTTATGGACGGGTAAAACTTAAAGGGTGAGTACCGCAATCCAAATGTGGATGTGGATTGTGGACATGAAAAAGAAATGCATGGCCTTATTGGGGAAAACTGCTGTCAAATCACTGTGGTTTATCTATAGATGGGAGTTTCTGGCAGGAACAGATTTATAATCCTCAAATGGTATATCCTGGATGTAAACCCATTGTTAAACATCTTAGACTTCTGCTGGACAACAGTGATGACATTGCAGTTTTCGAATCAATGCAGAAGCAATATCAGGTGCTCAGTAGAGCTCAACTTACACCCAGGATGAAGAGAAACAGACTATGGAATGGAAAATTGTATGGAAAAATCTCCTCAGTAAAGTTGTTCCTACCGACTGGCAAGAGACAACATACAAAATATTTAACAAGACCATACCAACAGCGGAAAAACTATAGCGACATGGACACGCACAATCTAACCTATGCCTTATTACATAGAAAATTAACCTAGCTACAGTGGAGCAATGAATATTACACAAATATAAATATTTGTAACAAAAAACTTCACTTATCTTAAGAAAATGGTGTTAATTCTTCTTTCTAATGAAAAAAAAGAATTAACACCATTTTCTTAAGTGAAGTTTTTTGTTAAAAGTGTTTATATTTTTGTAATAACCTATGCCTATTCTTTCCCAATGGATACTTTGCAACATAGGATTGTCTCTTGCAAACTGATTGATAATATCTGGATGGTGCTCAGAAACTTTATTGCAAAATGGTACCCACCAGAGGTTCCGCCATATCTTTGAAGATTCCAGCATATGGAATTTTTAAAACATGTCACTCCAAAATGTGTGATCTGGTTGGTAATGGGAACATTACACTGGATAATTCAGAAGAATCGTGGAAAAGTGGTGCTAAAGAGAGAATGGTTTGTTTTCCTGTGAAAGGAACATTGGAAGTTAATCACTTCTGGCTTTAGCAGTTCCATGCATCTTTACCTGATTTGAGGTTCCTTACTCTGGTAAAGGAAGTGAAAAATAAACTACTTACTATATCAAGATTTATCTGTATTGGAACACCACAGTGAAGCAAAATAATTATTAATTTTTAGATGGGTCGTATTTATTACACTTCTGCTTCACTTTCGTACCTATTTTGAGGACATGTTTCGCAAATCATCGTTTGCATCTTCGGCTCTTATGCGACGAAAGCTTGATCCAGTGGTGTGGGTAATTCTGGGGTTGCTGCTGCAATCTGTTGATTTAGTGATGAACTTAAATGTGGGATTCTCTTCTGGCGGGATTTCGAAGTTCATTAGTTGGTTTTTATGTTTTCCTATGTATATTCTCTCCCATATGACGAGTTCACTATGTTTTTGTACGTATTTTAGTAATTCTGTGCTATCTTCAATTTCATGATTTTCAGACCAGAAATGAGCTGCTATTGCGGACTTATCAATTCAAGAAATACAATATAACATTGGCACCAAAAGACAATTACAACATTAAAAACCTACTTCACAGTAATAAAGCTGATAAGATAAAACCAGAGGAAAAGTCAGGCATTTACAAGATTAAGTGTAAAGACTGTTAAAAAATTTACATAGGGAGGACAAAAAGAAACATAGGCACTAGAAAGAAAGAACACTTCAGGTACTTCAGATACAAAAATATTAATAAGTCCGCAATAGCAGCTCAATTCTGGTCTGAAAATCATGAAATTGAAGATAGCACAGAATTACTAAAATATGTACAAAAACATAGTGAACTCGTCATATGGGAGAGAATATATATAGAAAAACACAAAAACCAACTATTGAACTTTGAAATCCCGCCAGAAGAGAATCTCACATTTAAGTTCATCACTAAATCAACAGATGGCAGCAGCAACCCCAGAATTACCCACACCACTGGATCAAGCTTTAGTCGCATAAGAGCTGAAGATGCAAACGATGATTTGCGAATCATGTCCTCAAAATAGGTACGAAAATGATTCAGATGTGTAATAAATATGACTCATCTAAAAGTTAATAAAACTATTTACTGTTTTGACACATGTAAGACATTATAGACACTTTCATTGTGTTAGATGCCATCCTTTCCACCAAATGAATGCAAACCCTCACTACATTAAATAAAAGGAAAACAATTACCTAAATAATGAATACATATTGATAAAGTAAGTATATTTTTAAAATTTAAAAAATTAAAAAAGCATAAAAAAGAAAAAATGCAGGAAAAAAAAGGTCAAATGGAAAGCACAAGCACATACAAACCTTTCTCTAAAAATACTGTTTTCTAGATTCAAGGATCTTGATATTTACCTTTTGGTGGAGTGCCAAAATTCTCGTATTCGTACACATAATAGAGAAAGCAAAAATGTGCTTTGGGTTCAGGGAGTTTTGGGAAAAAAAGTCTTGAAGAAACAAAAAGAACAAATAAACAGTGACAGCTGCAGAAGTTTATGTGAATTATGCTCTCTGTAAGAAATGTGTCAAAATAGGAATCATTCGTTATGAATTACCATAAATACATCATTTTATATTTTGTAAAATATCTTTGACAGTCAATAACATTGTCTTGCAAAATATAACTTTCATTTACCAGTTTGTGATCGGAAAGATGGTATTAACTAATTTCAGTATGCTAAATTGAATAATGCTGTCCAATTTTTCCTATTATGAAAGATTTTCTCACAAATTGCAAAATAGCAATGTGAAAATAATGCTTCTATGTAAAAAGTTGTGCATTAAAAATTAATACAAAAATAAAAAATTCAGAATAATAAATATATAGAAATACCTGTAACTCTGTAAAGTAAGGTGTGAAGTTATACCACTTTTGGCCAGAAATTGGTTACACTCATTGACATTAGGTCGTGATTAGGGAACTTCCCTTTTCAAGCACCAACAGTAGTCCACTCAAAGTGTTCCATTGACCCTGATATCTCCTACCCATCTCATTGATTTCTTGATGAAAGCATTTAGTTCGTTCATCTCTTGTTCTTGAAGATTTTAACTCTTTCTTGCATGTATATATTCTTGATCCTAAAATTCTTTGTATGCAGTCAGGCCTCATAACAAATAATGTAATTCATAGAATAAACCCTAGACAGAAATGTATCATCCATTATTCCGGTGCTAAACTTTCTTGCTTCCAGAAGCATGTGCATTATGAAACCATCAAAATATTTGGCGCTCTTCCTAATGATTTTAAAGGAAAAAAAATAATAACTTTGGTACTTTTAAAAGTGCTGCTAGAGAGTACCTATGCTCAAGACCATTTTATTCTGTGCAAGATTATCTCAATGACAAATTATCCTGATAATGCTTATGCAGCTCTAAGTAGACTCTAGCTGTTTAGCTTCTCATAACAAATTCTAGCTTCTATAACAAAATCTAGTTTCTAAGAACAAATCAATGCCAATAAACCTCTGATGTCTGTTCAGAAGCTATCTTAATGTATATGTATTGTAGAAATGACAATACATGTATCCATTGCAAATCCAATATTGTGACTTTGTGGGTTCATAAAATTAAAAGTTGAGTTTGCAGACATTCCAAAATGCTCTTTATTTCCATAGAAACACACTTTGGTCAACCCTTACAGTGTCAGAATTACGTAACATACACAAATACAATCCTCAAGGTCGTCAACCACAAACAAAAGACTTTACTTTCAAAACACAGCTGCACAGGCATGAGTCCAATTACAACTGTCCTTACTGGCGAGCTGCAGCTTCTTTTTATAGCTACACTCATTGTTCGAGAAATTACCGGAATTTTCTGTAACAATCAAGAAAGCGAACTTTGCAGTCATCTATCTTTATTTGTTTCAGCAAGGTTTTTATCTCCACGCTGCACTATCTGTCCCTCTGTGTGTGCCAGCCACAACAATGCGATCAGCGACAGTATATAATGCTGAGACATACTGGCAAAAGCCAAGTGAAAATTGATTAAAATAAGTGTTTGATTTTGTAAGCCTGCTTTTGTTCTCCATATTGCTTTTCATATTGCCTGTACATAACGCTTTCTTATGATAAATTTTCAAGTATGCTTTGAAACTCTATACCTCTGGACATGTTCAATGTTCACATTCCTTTGTGGCTACAACTGAACGCAAATCAATCTAATCTAATCTAATCCCTGAGAGATCCAAAATTATCGGGAAAATACAGTTGGTAAATATAACAAAATACAGTTGGTAGTTTAGATGAGAGTACCAGAAGTGAAAGTTCAAACTCATATCTCACTCTGAAGCTCATATCTTTTGAACCACATCTCAATTTTTCGTATCACAAATCTTTTACATTTCCAAAAAAGTTATTGACTACCTTTTTGAAAATACACCACAGTTGTGGTTTTCTATCGAGAATACATATCTTCATTAACTATCTTATCAAGATCCAATATTATACCCTCTTTTATCTTAGCCTCAGACATTAGAGAAAACTTTCTGCTCAGGTATTTGCAACATGAACCATTCTTTGAAAGATAGAGTGAACATGAAAAATTCAATGCCATGACCAGTATTTGAACCATGGATCTCCTGGTTTCCGTTGAGTCGCACTAACCTATTGAGCTACCATCGCCTACTTGCCCTCACGACAAAATTCTCCATTTGACCCGTATATTTCCCCGGTAAACCACTAGTGGCTCTCACATCTGAGATACACTGTTTGTGGCGATTTCCTCCCAGGCTGCATCATTTAACTCTTATTATTTTAGTTAATTGATGGATATTAATCATTTCTTCACACTAGCCATATATAGGCTTAAGGTTTTTGAAAGATAGTCAACTAGCCTATATATGGCTAGTGTGAAGAAATGATTAATTTCCATCAATTAACTAAAATAATAAGAGTTAAATGATGAAACCTGGGACTCAAGCCCTTACGATAGTAAGTTGCCACAAATGGTGTATGTCAAATGCGGGAGCCCCTAGTGGTTTACCAGGGAAATATACAAGTCAAATGGAGAATTTTATGTTGTGATGGCAAGTTGGCCATGGTAGCTCAATGGGTTAGAGTGACTGGGCAGAAACCAGGAGATCCGTGGTTCAAATCCTGGCCATGGCATTGAATTTTTCATGTTGACTATCTTTCAAAGACCATAGCCTAGATATGGCTAGTGTGAGGAAATGATTAATTTCCATCAATTAACTAAAATAAGGGTTAAATGATGAAGCCTGAACCATTCTTGTCTGGTGCTTTCACGTACCTTTTCATAATACATAATTTTGTATTGAAAAGAGGCAGTAATTTTTTTTATTTTTATCGACTAGCATAAATGTTTTTCTCTCCTGACATTAAACCTTTACTCTTAGTCAATTCTCTCACTGTCCAGTGTTTAACCCTATTTCTACCATTTCATTCTTAAAGAAAGCATGTATGTATTTTGTACACCCTCCTTGCTGCTCTAGTAAGATATTGTATACATTTAGGTCTCTGCAGAATAGCCATTGATATTCCTTTTAATTCTAAAATGGTTTCAAGATGTTCATGTAATTGTTCAAGTAACACAAAATGTTTAACTAGTATTGAGGAACATTCAGTTCTATTGTGCAATAAAACAACTTTTAGACATCTTGAAGCATCAATAAATAAATGCTGGTCGTTACTATTGTATGTTCATCTTCCCAGCTTTTTAATTAACCCTGGTACATCACAACAATAAACAGGTTGGTCTCCTTAACTTCATAAATTCTTTGTCTGTCCAGGAAACGGCGGTATCTAGAGCCAGCATATCTCCTCCTTTCACTTTGATCCAAGTAATTTGCTCTTGTGTTTCGTAATAGCTAAAAGTCTTTTAAAGTTGTTCAAATCTTCCTAAATAAAATGCTTTGATATATCAAAGTTTAACTGTATTGGAACACCACAGTGAAGCGAATCAATTATTAAATTATAGATGAGTCGTATTTATTACACATCAGCTTCACATACGTACCTATATTGAGGACATGTTTCAAGAAGCATCATCAGCTCTAATGCGACTAAAGCTTGATCAAGTGGTGTGGGTAGTTCTGGTGTTGTGCTGCCATCTGTTGATTTTGTGATGAATTTAAATGTGGGGTTGTTGTCTTCTGGCGGGATTTCAAAGTTCATTATAATTGTCGCATAGTAAGTTGGTGATTGGCATTTTACCTCCACGTGCTATTCAGCTGCGAAAAAAAGCTGAGGGAATAAACAAGTCACAGACACGTCATTGCGGTCACCTAGCAACCAATATTCCACCAATCAAAAGTAAACTGTTGCCATAGCAACCCGGCATGCTTATCCTACGTTGCCAACTCTATCGCACTACACCACGTGCTTTATGCATGACGCTAGTCTATCGGCATGTTGAGGTTTGCAATAAGCAGACACTGCTACTATTGCTGCTTTGCATATGAATCAGTGGTATCACAATACCGTCGTCATTAGTTGCCCTTTAGTATAAGACGGTATGCGTTCTTGGAAGGGAACAGGTGTGGATTTAGTTTCAAGAAATATCTTATGAGGTTTTCTGGGTTAATGACCAACCTTTTCAGTTTAATGACCAACCCTTCTTACCTGCCTTTGTCCAGTCCAGTTCTAACATGAATAACCCTTACGATACTTAGGGTATTACTCCCTGTCATCACTGCCAAACTAAGAGTGTACTGCCTCAAGTAGTGAATGTTTCACAGAGTGTAATCAGCTTCACATTTTCGCAACATAATTCGTGTGTTTCAGTGATCAACTTTAGTGTTTCAGTGTAACTTTAATATTTAGCTAATTATCACTACTAATGGCTGTCACAAACACTTGAGATACAGAAACAGACAGAAAGAAATTATCTGTGAAGACCACCAAAAAAGTTTTTGGGTACGGAATCCCTATTAAAGGACAAGCAAGGAAAATTATGTGTGCGTGTTCAAGACCATTTTAAAAAAAAAAGTATGAATTGCTAGATCCGGTAAAAGCAAACCGCAGTTCTCAAAATATACACTTAATGAATTTGGTGCAGAAAAAGGCCACAAAATTATTAGACTTCCTCCCTACCATTGCCATTTTAATGCAATAGAGTTGATTTGGGCCCAAATAAAGGGATATGTAGCGCGCAGCAATACAGATTTCACTATAACACCTGTTATAAAACTAACAGAAGCAATAGCAAAAATAAGTGTTAAAAATTGGGAAGATGCTGTTTGTCACACAAAAAAAGTTATAGTAGCAGCATGGAAAAACGACGGTGTTTTTGAAGAAAGTGGAAGAACTCATGATTTCCATGGGAGATTGCGGTAGCTCTGACGGCGACAATGGTCAGAAAAGCAGTACCATTGACAGCAGCGACTCTGAGATAAGTGGCATATTCCCGTTGGAATAGAATGCATAATTCTGTGCAGGTATGGCACTTTTGTTTCTCTAAATCTTAGCTGAAGCTAACCATTTATTTTTTATTCATTCCGAAGATTTCGTATGCTGTAATTAGGTAACTGCTCACTTAAACGTGTAGACAGTCTTACGGCAGTCTTAGGATTAATACTGTAATATGCAAATTTCTAGGAATATGTGCGTGTACATTACTGCAGTCGAACTTCCTCCTCCCCTCTACCCGACATCTTCGTTGCCTAGCACGTGGAGAGGAATGGTAAAGTGGCAACGACGTTTTCCCCTCTCCTTTCCCACTCCTTCAACTGTCAATCACCAACTTATAATGCACCTATAATAGTTGGTTTTTATGTTCTTCTATGTATATTTTCTCCCATGTAACGAGTTCACTATGTTTTTTATGTATTTTAGTAATTTGCTGCTATCTTCAATTTCATGATTTTCACACCAGAAATGAGCTGCTATTGCGGACTTTTTAGTGCCTATGGGTTTTCTTTTTTTTTTTTTTCCTCCGTATGTAAATTTTTTCAGTCTTTATACTCAATCTTGTAAATGCCTGATTTTTCTTCTGGTTTTATCTTATCAGTATTATTATTGTTAAGTAGGTATTTAATTTGTAATTATTTTTTGGTGCCAATGTTATATTGAATTTCTTGAATATTTTGTGGAACTTTTTTGTGGCCCTGGGGTGGTAAGTAAATTTAACAAGTCTAATTTCTTGCTTCATTGGTGAAACAGCTGTTATCTGTTTTAATCTTTTTTGAAGTTTGAATGATTTTATTTTTTTTATCTAAAAACCTACTAACAGTAATAATACTGATAAGATAAAACCAGAAGAAAAGTCAGGCATTTATAAGATTAAGTTTAAAGACTTTGGAAAAATTTACATAGGGAGGACAAAAAAAAAAGTGTGTACGCACTAGAAAGAAAGAACATTTTAGGCACTTAAGATACAAAAGTATTGATAAGTCTGCAATAGCAGCTCATTTCTGGTCTGAAAATCATGAAATTGAAGATAGCACCAAATTAATAAAATACGTACAAAAACATAGTGAACTCGTCCTATGGGAGAGAATATACATAGAAAAACTTAAAAATCAACTAATGAGCTTTGAAATCCCGCTAGAAGACAATTTAAATTCATCACAAAACCAACAGATGGCAGCAGCAACTCCAGAACTACCCGCACCACTGGATCAAGCTTTTGTCGCATTAAAGCCGATGATTCAAATGATAGTTGGCGAAACATGTCCTCAATATAGGTACTTAAGTGCAGCTGATGTAATAAATACGACTCATCTATAATTTTATAACAATTTTTGGTTCACTGTGGTGTTCCAATAAAGTTAAATTTCGGTATAGTGTTAGTTTATGTCTGCAACAAGAAAGAACCACATATGTAACAGAAGTTATTTGGTTGTACATACATTTTCTCCTAGAAAAGGTGGAATCTTTTGTGAACAGGGTATCAATACAAAACACATACTAAAAAGTACAAAATAACAATGATCAATTTTTTGCAGAAACCATATTATCGATCACAGCAAGTTATAGGAAGCAACTTAAGTTCTGAGATGTTAAGATATATACCTTATTTATGCAAATCTAATATGTCAGCGAATCTAATGCACACCCCATCTTTGAGGCTTAAAATTATGAAAAAAAAAGATTATTGAATGTAATGTGCATCAATGACAGAATATTTGGAATTTTATTTAAATTTATTTTTGTGACAATGAATTTATCGTATGCCTGAACCATCAGATTATAGAATTGAAAGTGCTCTATTCTTAGGTTACACATTGTTGAAGCAGAAAATATGTGAACACGAAATAAGGAAAGTAGACTTTAAAATTTAATTCAGGTTAATACAGTAATGCAAACTACAAGCTTGAATCACCATTATCCACCGATGCTTTCATCACTGGAATCCCCAGAAGTAGACGAGTCCATGTTCATTTCCTCTTTTCCCGTCAAACTCACTGCCATCCAAAACATTCTGCTGAAACGTTTGTAGTTTGTCCTCAAGTCTACAGGAAGCTTCTGCTACAGTGTTGTACAGCATCTTAGAGATAAAGCAGTCCGCTACATGATGATCCACCCATCCAAGGCTAGACTTAAACTCTTGTTTCCGAATACCAATTATTTCAGTCTCTTCTTTAGCTTTCTTTCATATAGTGTCACTAGTCACAGGTACTACATCCTTCTTCTTCCTCTGCACAAATTCAACATCTGGATGCCTTCCTTTGCAGAGACCCGTAAATTTCTTCTACTAGCTTTAGTAACAAATAATACCAATTTCCGTTTTTGCCAGAAGTGAATGTTACTCTCTGATACATTGAACTCACTGTCTTTCTCTTACCATTTTTTCAGCATAATGGAAAAGAAGCAAGCAAGCTTCATAAGAATTTTTTTTTTTTTTTTTTTTTTTTTTTTTTTTTTTTTTTTTTTTTTTTTTTTTTTGCTCTGCATATTGTAACAAAAGGCTTCCATTTCTCCCTTCTCAATAATAGTGTAGGTCCGCGGCATATCAAACCAATGCTCAGTAATAGGCTAAAGAATGGAACAGATTTTCACTTTAATCTAATATCTTTAATATAATGTGCACCACATTATGAGTACTACATTTGGTCAAAAAAGGTGTGCATTACATTTGCCTAAATACAGTCCCTAAAGGGTGATTATACATGTCTCGTGCAAGTCAGCAGATTTACTGTCTTATCAGCCAACTCATTGCTTAGGAAGATAAGGATTAGAGGGTAGATAAGCACTGCAGGTGTGGTTTGTTTTTGAGCCTGAAAATGCAAAATTTGTTACATTAATATTCATCTTTTGCTGCAAAAATATACACATAATTGCAACTATATATAATGGCCAATATATTAAAATCTCAAATTTCATAAAAACAGTATATGTTATGTGAAAACTGTTATTTTCAAAATCAATATATTTGCTTCGATATAAGTAAACTATTTTCATCAAAACCGGGAAAGTTTTGCAGGACAGTGTAGTTTATTCTTAACTATTTAAAGTATCATATTTGCCATTTGTAGATCCTTATTTCACAGGTGAATTTGTAAATGACAAAAGCTATATATGAATAAATATTTGTGTTGTAGGTATTGCATCATGAGTGAGTCTGGAGAGATCATTTTGACTACAGAAGAAACGGCACAATTATGGAGTGCATGCGTTTGGGATCCAAAAACAGGAACTGCACTAATGACATACAAAGGGGCAGGTGCTACAAGTCCACGTGCAGCTTGTTTCTTGGGAAACGATTACCTTCTTATGAGTGATAAGACAAAGCCAATACTTAATGCTTGGCCCTTGAATAGTCAACATCCAGTAACCTCAGTTAAGTTTGGTTGTACAGGCAAAGTAAATGCATTGGCTGTGACAACTGATGGATTTTACTGTGTAACTGCAGTTAGCAAGAAACTTAGCGTGTGGCAGATAGCATCAGGGCGACAGCTTGCAGTAGTAGAGCGCCACTTCCAACCTGTCACTTGCATCAAATTTACTGACGATGGGTCGCACTTCATATCTGGTGGGGATGATGGCCAAGCTCTTGTCTGGCCCCTGGCATATCTTGTCTCTGTATACAGTGGGGAGTTTCTTCCAGAACAGAGAGAGCCTCGTTACTCATTCTCAGATCACGCACTTCCTATTCGAGACCTTTATGTGGGACATGGTGGAATGAGAGCACACTTTGTTACAGTGTCACTGGACAAGTCTTGCAGGTTGTATGATCTGTCTTGTGGCCAGTTACTAGCAACAATCATTTTTGCTAGTGAACTTTGTGCCGTTACTATGAATCCACGTGAGACAATGACATTTGTGGGTACAATATATGGTACCATCTTCCAGTTGGACATGGTTTCTCCCCCAAGGACACGGGAACATCATGTGAAAGATGATGGAAACGGCAAAGTCTTCATTGGACATAGGAAGCCTGTTACATGTCTGTCTGTCTCCCATGATGCAAGGTGTTTGTTATCAGGCTCATATGACCGACAGGTAATTTTGTGGGACATTACTAGCAGACAGAGCATTCGAACCATTGAGCACAAGGGTCCTATAACAAATGCTTTCTTTGCAATGGCACCTAAACAAATGTTCTCTGAGGATTTCAAGCCTTTATTAGTCTTGAACACATTCGAGAAAATGACAAATGAAAATAAAGGCAGTTTAATTGTTAAAGTACGGACAACAGAAGACCATTGGTATGAAGATTCTGATGATGTGCCCAAAGTTACTGCAGATGCTGATGACTCAGAATTAAAAGAGAAGTTAATGCCAGTTGTCAAAAATAATGCAGATTTATACAAGTTTACCATGGAGAAAATCTTCAAGATATGGGGCAGTTCTGCAGGAAATAAATCAGGTGAGGAGGAACAGATGGAAGCAGAAGAAGAATCAGGCAACTTTGAGGATTGAAGAGTAGAGTTTCCAAGAAGAAAGAAGGTCCAAGAAAAACACAAAAGCAGTAAACAGAAAAGCAAGAAGTTTCTTTCAAGCTCAAAATGATTTATACTGTAGAGAATATTGTTTTGCATTGTTTACTTACTGTAGATTTTTTTTAATATATTTAGATTAGATTTTTATTTTGCATATTCCACAATGGTACAATTTACAACTTTTGGCTACGTTTATTTGTCTTAACGTTGTTGCTACCTTGGTTTACACGACACCCTGGTCTTCTGCTCACCAGGTAGCTTTTAACCTCCATGCCTCCTTGTTACTTAATTAGCCCCATTCTTCCCCTCATCTTCCTTTCTTATATTCTTTACTTTATTCATATACCATTTACATGTTGTTCCTAAACATAGGCCCACACTATATTTATTAGTCCTGCACCATGGCATGGGCTGTAATGTTGTACTCTTGTTTCCTGCTTTAGAAGGTGCCCAAGTTTGATCCCATCTATGGGGTGTGGATTTTTAAGTCCAGGGTATAGGACTAGTGGCCACTCAGCATCGTGAGGAATTTGAAGAGCTGTAATAGGTAGCAAATCCCAGTTTATGAAAGCTAACTTTCCTGCTGGGGCTGCTGAAGGCTTGGCTACTTCTCCCCTATATCTTAAATGCAATTTTGTTGAATTGTATTTTTCTAGGTTGACCACACTGCAGAAACAAGAGCATGTTATCTCTCTCTTCTTCTCCCCTACCTGCACTACACTGTAAAACCAGCACTCAAGAAAATGTGTGCATATAGTACTTCATGACTGCCAGTTATTAGACAGTTCAAGGAGTGGATTTAAAGTGATTGCAGTATATGTTACAGTTAAAAGTGTTCTCCAATATGCAGCCATCAGCACAAATATGCAATATACATTCTTTTCTGAAAATCATGGCTTTTGTTTTCATATTGATATATTTAGTAACTGTTTAATTTTGTGTAAAAGTTAAAATCCATTATCCGTCAAGACATATGTTTAACAGTGTTTTTGCTTGCTTTGTCTGTGTTAAAATGTGTCACAACTAAGAAACAAACTCGAGCTTTGCTACTTTTGTATGAAAGTTTAGCATTTTGCAATTTCTATACATATTTCAGCACATTTTTCTGTTAGCATCCCTCCAACAAGAATTCTGTCAGCATAACATTTGGAGCAATTTTTAAAAACAGTGTTAGACTGTAACATAGTTATTTGTAATATGTGACGCGGCGATTTTTTTTTATAATTCCTTCACACTTTTTTATGTTTTTATATACAACCATGATTTTTAATATAATTTCTGTACTTTTTTGTGCAATTTCGTGTTGGAGGGCTTTCTTTTAACGTTATTAATTGTTTACTTACTGCATAATGTAGCCATATTGAAGAATTCAATGCAGCCAAACTATCCTTGTTTCTCCACTGAATGCAATGCTGCCAACAGTCTTACTTGTCCCTAAATTACACTATCTAACAGACTAACACAAAGTAGTACATACCTGTATGAGTTCGCGGATTGTATTGGACTGGTTCGGCTACTGCCGCAAAGTGTGCATGTTGTCAAATGACACCAAGTATACTGCAAGGGGGAAAATTGGTGTCCCGGTCACGTCACTCAAATCAACGAATGCAAAATAGGACGACACAAGTTTCATCGTGGGTGCTGCAATTAGACTGTAGAGCATATTTGTATCCCTCCTGTTGTTGGGGCATATTGTCATCTGCACCTCATTCGTTTCCACGTTAATCATTCCCAAGATCCAGTTGCCCACATATCTTTCTCATGTTGACAGCAAAGAGAGAACCGGCTGTTCGTCTGCTTGCGCATGTGTGTACATGCACCTTTGGACTTAGAAAGTCCAAAGCACAAAAGAAAGTTTCTCCCAAAGATTGCTATACTTCACAATGTAAAAACTACTTAGACTTTTGAATATGACACTGTAACAAATATTAAAATAATTTAATTGTATTTGTCTTGAAAGAAAGATTTCTTTATTAATGCATTGATGAGTCTCAAATACCTGTGTCTAAAGTGTAACCTTTGTAAATTAAAGCCCCTTTGTTTTAAACTATAGCACAAAAGATGTGCACATACTGCTCATGAGCTCAATATGTATTTCTTGAGATAACCTGTTGTACATTTGTAGCCATATAGTTGATGTAAAGTACATTTAACTTGTTTTACAGTTGCCAATTTTAAAGTATTGTACTAATGAGGTATAAAGATGGTAATTTTTCTTTGTATCATTTGTGTGTTTGTGCACATCAATAAAAAGGCTTTTTTAAGATTATTTTAATTATTAACATCTTAATACAAAAACTCGTTTTACAAAATGATGAGTGTTGTTTGATGAAAATGGTGATATACTTGGATGGGTAGAATCAGACTAAAAAATTCAATGCCATAGCCAGTATTTGAACCACAGATCTACCAGTCTCCATCTGGTTGCTCTTAACTATTGAGTTACTATGTCATGCTGGCACATTGCCATGGTAGCTCAATGGTTATGAGCAACTGAACTGAGGGCGGTAGATCTGTGGTTCTGGCTATGGCATTGAGGTTTTCACTCTAACTGTACCTATCGAAACATTGCCCTACACACAGTTAGAGTGGAAGAAGAATTAATTTCCATCAATTAACCAAATGGTGATATATTGTTGAACAGGAAAATGTTCTTCCCTACATTTTGCCAAAGAGTTGAATAAGATGAATATGTTAGGCTTATCTTCCATTATAAAAGGCTTTTGAAATAATGCACTTCTATGTCACAATAGGCCTAGCAGCCACTGAACACATAGAATTTATATGAATATCAGTATTTGAATTGTATGAAGGGACTTGCTTGATAAAATTCATGTTTAATAATTTCCCTATAGATAATTAAATGGATTTAAATCTGCAGAACAAGAAACCATTAGTTGCTTGTCATTAAAAATTTCATAGAAAATTTATGTAAGATGAGCATTACTTTTGTTAATTTCTGTTAATCCATGCTTGGTGTCTGGGGTCTTTATAGACCTCAAGGCTGTTTAAACTACGTAGGAACTAATTTAATGTGAATGTAGACTTCTCATCTTCCAGGTATGCTTTGTACTTTTTATTATAAATGATCAAAATATTTATGGTAATATGACGGTCAGTAGCACCGAATTTTGAATTTTTTGTAACAGGGTCAGAAAATACCCCAGGCATACAATTTGTGATTTTCCAAAATGAAAAAATGAAATGTGTAGTGTTTAACGCCCGCTTTTACTACATACGGCACCGCAGGCGGTGACACTGATGATGCATGAGATGAAAATGGAGCACCGGTGGAATGAGGTGGCGGGGGAAACCGGAGGTCCCGGAGAAAATCCGCCCCAACGCCATGTTGTCCACAACAAATCTCACTTTGCGGTCGCCTGGTATCGAACCCGGGTCGCCTTTGTGAGAGCCAAGCGGTCTAACCACTGAGCCACGGCGAGGCCGTGATTTTCCATGTTGTATTACAAATTTACTACAGTAATTAAAACTTGGCAACAATGCATCTTCTGAACCTTCATTTGTATTGTATTTATTTGATCCTTTGGAACATAATACATATGTTATAGGACACGTCAGTTCAAGATAAAAAGATAAATATAAGAAGTTACATAAGACTAAAAACTGTAACAGATACAGATCCAACAAAAGTCTAAAGTAGAAAAGGAAATGAAAACAAATTGTATAAAGACCATAGAGAAATGCTATATAAAAGTAATTGTTCACAGATGTGGAGTTTACTCTATTTCATGATTTAGGAAATCCTCTACACAATAAAAGTTTCTTTCCATTAAGAAATTAAATAGAGCCTTTTTGAATTTTGGTTTGGGCTCAATATTCTTTATACTCTGTGGTAGTTTATTGAATAAATGTAGACCAGCATATGTGAAGCTCCTTTCATACAATTTGGTTTTATGTGAATTGATAAATAGATTGTTCTTTAAATATCATAAGCAGAGGCATTATTAACAGTGAAGTATTCTTCATTTTTGAGTTTGATTTAGGAGTCACTATGTTTACACTCAACTTCACTTACTATGTTGTTTAATTGAAACGTTTTCAAGATCATTCGATCTCATCCTCAGCTGTTTGGTGTCTAAAGGAACATTCTTTCTCCTCCACTAGTTCGGTGCTCCGATCCCTCTGCCATCTGTTGTTAAGGGCACTAAGTTTTAATACTTCATTTAAAGCTGGGATTTCAAAATTTATAACTTTATCCCGGTTTTTGCTTATGAATATTTTTTCCCAAAAATCCAATTCTATAGGTGTACTAAGAGATTTTAACAGTTTTATGTTATGGCCAATGTTGTGGTTTTCTGTCCAAAAATTGTGTGACACTGCGGATTTCTCTGTTTGTTTCAACTGTATGTTCCTCTGGTGTTCTTTTTGCCTAGTTAACAAGTTTCTCTTAGTTTTTCCTATGTAGCTTTTATCACAGGTTTCACAGTTTATCTGATAAATTTCCGATTTCAAAGTGTTGGGGATTGAATTTTTTAGTGGCTTATTTAGCAGGTTCTTCAGACTGAATTTGTTTTGGAGTGCTAGTTTTAAGTTTAGTCTTTTGAAGATTCGTTCCAATTTTCTAAAAGCCCATGGATGGTAGGTGAATTTTCTATATTGCCAGTTTGGGTTTTTAAGTGGTGTGACAGTTGTATTTTTTGATATTATCTTGAGTGTTTCCTTTCTTTTCATTTTGTTCCTTATGATGTTTGGGTTGAATCCATTTAATACTGCTAACTCTTTTATGTGTTGTTGTTCTTTCAAAAACTCCTCCTTACTCAGTGGGATATTGTATAGCCGGTGAATTATACTTCTAAAGGCTGCTAGTTGATGTGAAACTGGGTTGTTGTTGTTGTTGTAATTTACAACTTTAACTTTTTAAAGTCATATTGGACGATGAATGGAATGGATGAAATGATACTCAACTGGGCCCGTTACCTGACTTTCATCTTTTAGGATAAAGGAAAACTCCAGAAAAAACCTTATCCAGGTAACGCACCCTGACCGAGATTCGAACTTGAGACCTCTTGAACGTGAGGCAGACATGCTACCATCTATGCTACCGAGGCAGGCATCTAATGTTCTTGTTGGCTAATGCTGAATTTCTGAAAATGCAGCCTTTAATGTTCTTGCTCTCCTATATTTTTCACTTGCAGATGGGGTGCTAGAAAGTGCTGGGCATATTTGCAGGCGGTCTTGGCCCATTTCCATTTGCAGATCACATAGAGGACAGAGTGGTACAGAATATATCCCAATTCTGTTAAAATGTTTTTCCAGACAATCATGTCCCGTAATCAACCTGGACATTGCAACTACTGGTTTTCGAGGATAGTCAGGAATTACTGCTTGAATATTTGGTAGTTCCCATCGTTTGTATTTTGATTTTACACAGTAATATTTTGCAACAATTTTTTTTGAATTCAGGGTTGACTAATCATTTAGCTGCATAAAATGGTAGATTAGCTGTGGATTTCTGTACACTGCTGGTACCCTTTTATGCAAGATACTCAGCTTTGTCATTATTACTCAGTCCACAGTGAGCTGGTATCCACTGGAAGACTAAGGTGTTTTTGAAGTGCTGTAAGATGGGTCAGCATTATCCAACATTCTAAAATTGTCTGATGTCTTTGATGACAGCTTGGAAGTAAGTGCTATAATTGCTGACCTGGAATCTCAGAGAATAACTGCTGGATGGAAATGTGATATTCTATATAAAAGAGTTTGGAGGGCCATTTGAATTGCTTCAATTTCTCTACCGAAGTTTGTAGTTCCATAACTTAAACATTTGTATTAGAAGAAGAGGTGACAAGTGACTCCAACCCCTGCTCCTTCTTGGTTAGATATCAGTGATGCATCAGTATAATTACGGAGCCATTCTTGTTCAGGAAATCTAGTATGGATTGTCTCTAATGCCAATAATTTTAGAAAATTAGTTGAAATTAGGGTGACCATATGTCCTCCTTTCTGCTGTAAAAAAAGAAAGCATCTGGGCAGAATTTTGTAAATTCTGCGAATGTCCTCTTTTTTGCAGCTAGGCATACAATTTCATTTTAAATTGCATAATCTTTCTTTCTGGCCACTGAGATATCGCATATTGAAGAAACTTAAGCCACAGCAAAGGTTGTATACCTAGTGTAACTATACTATTTGGTAATTGCATACTCTCTGCTGCCCTATTAATTTGCAATAAATTATTATTTATTCTATGCGTCCTTCCTGTTCCTTTGCGGCCAGGAAGCTAGTTTCCTTGAAACCACGTGTTAAACTATGTGATGGTATTTAATTAATTTTCTGATAATTCTGAAATTGTAGCAGTAAATATCTTTATGAAAATGCCTAAACGGAAATGCCTGTACAGTGATGAATGGTATAGTAAATATCTATAATTTAAAAAAGCAAGAAATGAATCAGAGGCAGAATGTCTCATCTGCCATGGAGGAACTTTCATATTAATTGCAAAGGTAAGACCCTAAAAGTAAAATGTTACTTCTTTGGAAAGAAACATTCAATGCCAATGTGTCTGACATGAAATTCTACTCGCACATTAGCATAATGTTTTATAATTGTTAAGATAAGGGACCAGTTACAAAAATGAAATATAATCATATAATGTGGCTTTGTTAATATGAGATTATCTATGCAGACTACGTTTTTACGAATTTTATTTCTCGGAAAAGCGCTGTTGTAGAGTTAAACACTAATTTGTGTGGTATGCCTGTGCGCAGTGCTTCATATTTGTGGTTATTTATTAAATTTTGCTGTATCAAGGGAATCAGGTATCAATAAAAGAAATTTTCCCCATGTTTAGGGAGGTTAGCCTTAGATTAGTTGTGTGTGTAAAAGCTTATTGAAATAAGAAGCTCTATCCGGGCTAGTCCTGTAAGAGCAAAACCAGCCTAAGTCATGGTTAGCAGCCCCTTATCTTAACAATGACCTAATTATACAAATAAAAATATTTAGTAATCATTTTCCACTTATCTTAAGAAGTTGATGATAATACTTCTTTCTATGAAATTAATTTCATGGACATTTGCCCAATTTTGTAGAAAGAAAATAGAAGTAATGTCATCAACTTCTTAAGATAAGTGGAAAAGAATTACTAAATATTTTTATTTGTATAATATTCATTATTCCACTGTAACTAGCTTCATTTTCTGTGTAATGACCTAATTGTTTGACAAGATAAAGCTAAAGCTGGATTAGCTCGTGCAATATTGGGCAAATATTCCATTTTGTTAAAAACTTCTAAGAGGAAGATTGTAATGTTAAAGGAAGTGAAGCTGTTAAAAGTTGTGCCACTAATTCTCTGTGCTAGATTATAATAACCTTTTAAATG
The DNA here is from genome assembly GCA_030765055.1 of Mantis religiosa. Classification (NCBI taxonomy): domain Eukaryota; kingdom Metazoa; phylum Arthropoda; class Insecta; order Mantodea; family Mantidae; genus Mantis; species Mantis religiosa. The sequence goes on from JAUKNK010000271.1 coordinate 2,101,659, forward strand.
AAATAAAACAAGTACCTGTATTGTTTTTCTTAACCTCTTTAATGCTGGCTGCTTTCTTAAACCTTAATCATGTGTATCAAGCTATACATCTATATGCAAACCTTACAAAACCCTATTATGGACATCAAACAGTTCCATGCTACAATTTGAATGGAGCGATACTGAAAGTGTCCTCTTTTTCTGCCCATGAGATATGGTTACCATAGTTAAAATATAACTTTTCTTAACCTCTTCTATCACGTGTAAACAATATGTGATGTCTAATGTTTGCATAGGATTGACTTTATATATGAAGTTTTCCTTTGAATTAGGAAGGTCTACATTCTTCTTGAAGGCTTGAATTTTGGAAAGAAAGCTCTCCTGCATCTTTAGCGTATGTGTAAACTTTCTGTTGTAGACCGCGCTGTGGCTCAGTGGTTAGACCGCTTGACTCTCACTAAGGCAGCCCGGGTTCGATCCCAGGCGACCGCAAAGTGAGATTTGTGGTGGACAACACGGTGCTGGGGCGAGTTTTCTCCGGGATCTCCAGTTTCCCCCGTCATCTCATTCCACTGGTGCTCCATGTTCATCTCGTGTATCATCAGTGTCATCGCCTGCGGTGTCGTATGTAGTAAAAGCAAGCGTTAAACACTGCACATTTCATTTCACTTTCTCTTGTACCGTGTATTGAATGGAAGTCTGATGTTTAATGTTAAAAGAAGTATAAAGGGTGGTTCTTACTGACTTTTGTGTGCTGATTACAAACCTTTTGCATAACTTTTCCATCATTCATTATTTTTGAGTAATTGCATTATAAGATTTCTAGTAATTATAGGTTAATATGTGAGGCACGTCCTTGAATACCTTTTACATACCTAAGATGAATGTTAAATATACATTTGACTGTAGTTTGCTTAAGGAACATCTATCTTGAGTGTCCAGTAATAGTCTCCCAAATATTTGAAGTCCATTTTCTCTGGTAGCATCTTTTCAATGATGTCCTGATGGTAACACTTGCCATGTTCGTCGCTGACAGCGCCGAGGGTCTCAGGAAAGAAGTCAAGATGGGAGTCCAAGATGTATATTTTCAAGGATATATTACATATAATGACCTTGTAGTTCTCAATCAGCTCCCTTACAAGTTCTGTGTAATGTTCAGAATTCTGGTTTTCTAGAACATTTATGATAGTGTGTTTGAAATAGAAACATGCAGCTCATTCTTGCATATTTAGAAGGCTTTCAAACTGTGAATGTTTCATAAGTTTTCTAATTTGATGGCCAACAAATCTTCCCGCTTAATTTTGCTTCACTTATCTTGGAAAACTTAAGTTTCCACTAGCAGGAATGCACCCATTATGATCCACTAATTTCACAAAGTTCTTAAACAAACCTAGTTCCATGTGTAATGAAGGCAATAAGATTTTGTTATCACTTACAAGTGGTTGATGAACAACATTTGCCTGTTCTGAGTTAAATGAGTATCTCTTTGGCCAAACCTTGTTTTAACATAATTATTTATTTTTTTTATTTACCCAGATTTATGAACCCTATTTTACACAGTGGTATATTAGGGTTAGAGTTGATACATAAAAATACACAATTTTAACAAAAATATTTTAAATACTAGAAGGAAGAAAATGTTATAATCTGATGCATATTAATTTAAACTATTTCAGACGTTTAAACACTGAGTTTATAAGCATCATGAAGTACTTATACTGTTGTGGCTTCATTAGCAAAGATGTGAGTGGAGCAGAAAATTCAGTTCCTAGAGAGTCTAGCTTGAATATTAATTCTTGTCTTTCTCTCCAGAAAATGGGACAACATAAAAGGAGATGAACCACAGTTTGAACTTCTTCACCACACATGCACTCAGAGTTGGATGTTAAGTGAAAGCGTGATAAGTATTCACCAAATTTACCATGTCCACTTAAAAATTGTGTCAAAACAAAATTTGGTACAAGAGTTTCACATTTTCCTCTGTCATATACACTAGGGAAAAATAATGTTTTTGTTAAACTTCCATTTGGAGTTGTTAGCCATTGTTGGTTCCATTCTTCAAGAATATGTTGATGTATTATTCTCCTTACAGTAGAAATAGGACATAAAGAGTATGTCACAGGAAGATTGGATTCTGCAGCCTTCTTAGCCAAGCAATCAGCTCTCTCGTTACCTAAAATTCCACTGTGTGCTTTAAGCCAACCCATGCAAATATGTCCTGGATGGTTTTGAAGCAAGGTTCTGATTTCATGTGCTAATGAATTACAGTTGTATTTATCATTAATATCGAGTAGAGTTGATTGTGAATCACTAAGAATACGGGCACTGTTCCCATTAACAGTACACCATTTAATAGCTTCTTTAATTGCTAAGAGCTCCGACTGGAATACAGAACATTCAGGTGACAATTTAAACATGGAGTGAGTTAGTTCCATTTGGTTTTCATAAACAACAAAAGCACATCCTACTGCAGATATATTATCTTCAAATTGGTAACGTGAACCGTCTGTATATATGTAATAATCATGAAAATTACATATTTCCTTTAAACGGGTTACAAAATTTGATGGGTGTCCTGCTGTGATAGGATGCTTTTTTCTTTACTATCCCACATTACAAGAAACAGCAAAATGCTGTATAACTAAGGCATAATCCAAGTAAGATAGCTATCACTTTAAAATCTGCACATATCTGCAATGAGTAATGATCATATCGGATATTGGACAGCAAGAGTTGCATGTTCACATAATTCTCCTTCATCCAACTGCATGGGCTATAGGAATGAAAGGAAACTTGTTTGCATTATGTAGCAATACTCCCTTCAAGCTTGTTTTCGAAGATCAATGATCAAACGCCAATCTCAAGGCCTATGTTGAGTACCCAGGGACTCCATCAAAGAATTGACATCTTTTCAGAAAACTAGATCTTCCTGTTTAGAAAGTAAAAGCACAGATTTCTTTTGGCGTTGGCGAAAAGAACTTATTTTGTTGCCATCATGCAACAGGTGCCAGCCTTTTAACCTTGAAATAACTCGGCTTTTCTTTTAGTTAGTTGATGGAAATTAATCATTTCTTCATATGGTGTATCGCGGATGCGAGAGACCCTAGTGGTTTACCGGGGAAATATATGAATCAAATGGAGAATTTAATGTCATGATGGCAAGTTGGCCATGATAGCTCAATGGGTTAGAGCAACTGGACGGAAACCAGGAGATCCGTGGTTCAAATCCCGGACGTGGCATTGAATTTTTCATGTTGACTCTATCTATCAAAAACCTTAGCCTATATACGGCTAGTGTGAAGAAATGATTAATTTCCATCAATTACCTAAAATAATAAGAGTTAAATGATGAAGCCCGGGACTCAACTACTTACGATAGTAAGTCGCCACAAACGGTGTATCTGGGATGCGAGAGCCCCTAGTGGTTTACCGGGGATATATAAGAGTTAAATAGAGAATTTAATGTCACGACGGCAAGTTGACCATGGTAGCTCAATGGTTTAGAGCGACTGCACGGAAACCAGTAGATCCGTGGTTCAAATCCCGGACGTGGCATTGAATTTTTCATGTTGACTCTATCAAAAACTCAGCTTTTCTTTTAGATAATCCGAGATCATGAAGCAAATCACTTAGATGCTTCTTGGTTAATAAGCGCGGCTGGGGTAACTCCATCTATAAAATCTGGGTCACTTTGTTATAATTCACTGTCATCAACACTTTGCGGCCAACCCGCATACCATAGTTAAATTAATTGGATTATAATTGTAGCCTAATTGGAGCTATGGGTTCTCTTGTCCTCAGGTGAATGGTTGTAGGAAATTGATTTTTGTGTTTGTCGTTGGCTACTCAGTCGTATTAATAATACTTGGTTTGTGGTAGAAATATTTGATTTAATTCTTGAATCTATGTTGACTTATCGACTTGGACCAGTGACCACATCTCAGACTTAGAAATCTTCCCTTCCCTTCTCTTCTTAATGCACATGAACACGTTCTTCCCTTCGTAGTATCAACTTGCAAGTAAAGTTTTTCTTAGTTCACCATTCAGTTCGAACCTTATTCTAACCCCCCTCTATAACTTTATCACGTGGCTAAACTAGCTCACCTTTCTCAAATGTTAAATTATTATTGGTTTCTCATTTTATTCCAAATTTTCGCATTTGTTTTCAAAACTCATATGACTCACTGACGTTCCACTCATCCTGAGTTGTGGAACGCCTGCCCTGATTTGTTTCTAACGGTATGTATCGTTACCAAATCAGCGAACTAAATCTCTTTAGCGTTCATGCTCAACTGCATTTTGAAAGTCCTTTGTCCCAAAACATTCCTAACCGAAAGAATACAATAGTCTTCAGACATTGAACTTTTACTTACACAAAGAAGGTAACGGCTCTTCCTTCTTTCCTGTCTCTGCGGCATGTATAGATTATTACAAGAATATTTTCTCTTTCTTGACCGGATGCTAGTATATATGTTATATTAAATGATATTCTTCCTTTCTTATTCTTTAAGTCGACTGCTATTTTCATCATTCTAATTTCATATTATGATAACGCATATGACGAGACCCTTAATCAGCCGGTTAATAATGTTACACATTTGGCTAAACAGATTTTCGGAGCACAAAAATTATTCTCGTCTTTTTATTGCTTTGTTATTAATTTATTATTTTTGTTAAATAACATTCAATCTCTTTTAATTCGAGGAGTCAAATTTTGCCTCTGCATTATTAAAGTGAGCGCACCACAAATGTAACAAAACTGGTTTTTATTGAATACCTACACTTTTGCGAGACATCCTCTTAATTCCCATTGCTTAAGAAAAAACACTATTAGAAACCCTACACTTCTAAATTTATAGCTGAAAACACACAGGATTAGCTCCTTTGGCAACTATGCAGGACAGCTTCCATCTGCAACAAACCTTCCTTGTCTGCCGTTGAAGTAAACATTGTGACTTTGTGGGTTCGTGAAATGAAAAGTCCAATTACACAAACTCAACAATGTTCTTTATTTCCACCGACTTACAGTTTAACACTTAAAATTACACAGAATTACGTAATGCACACAATTACAGTTCACCAGTTCGTCCGTTAAAGTTCAACTTGCACTCGCGATTACGTAACTTCCTCCGACGCACGCACGCAGTCTTCTTGTCCGCTCACTAGCTCGTCAAGCACTGACTAACTCCTCTTGCCCGACGTGTTGCTTATATAGGGTCAGCTGGCCGATCTGGAAGGTTCTAGATTAGATGAAATATCCCGTAAGTTCGACAACACAGGTGGAACAGAAAGAGACGGCGCAGTGACGTTTTTTTCCCAGCCACCCCTCGTTACCGCTATAAGACAAACGAGGGGGGCGTGGCCAACGCCAACCGTCTCCTGCTCGCCCGCTCTATAGGCTGTTACGACGTTCGGGTGACACTGCTCCCTCCTCAAAGCTGGTCGTCCCGAACAGCACCATCGTAGCGTGCCAGGCGATCCAGGTGTACCACCAACATCTTCCCTCGGGGAACCTTCTGGATGTGGTAGACCACGTCGTTAATCCTCTTCACCACCCGGTACGGTCCTTGCCATGGCTGCCGGAGCTTCGGGCAGCGTCCCTTAGTCCGGGTAGGGCGGTACAACCAGACCAGGTCACGTTGCTGGAACCCTTGGCTGTTGGCTTGCCTGTCATACCTGGTCTTCATGCGGTCGCTCGTCTTCTAGATGTTCTGGCGAGCCATCTCGTGCATGTCATGGAGATGGTCCACCAAGTTCTCCACATACTCGGTCGCTGGCTGTCTCGCTTCCGGAGGGCTTCCAAAAGCCAGGTCACAAGGGAGGCGTAACTCTCGTCCGAACATTAAGCTGGTTGGCGTCATCCCAGTTGTGTCGTGTGTAGACGAGCGCTAGGCCAGCAAGAACAGTGGCACCTTGACGTCCCAGTCTCGCTGATGGCTGGCCACGACCTTCCTCATGTGTTCCTCTAAGGTCTTGATGTATCTTTCGACCATGCCATCCGACTGGGGATGTAGAGGAGTCGTGCGGGTCTTGTTCACCCCAAGCCTTTGTAGTGCCTCCTTCATTAGTTTGGACTCAAAGTTGGTACCCTGGTCACTGTGTAGCTCTAACGGCACCCCAAATCGACAGAACAATTGCTCCACGAGGCAGTCTCTGAATGTCTTTGCCTCTTGGTTTGGGATGGCATACACATCCGGCCACTTGGTGAAGTAGTCCACGACCACCATTAGGTAATTGTTGCCTCGGTCGGAAACTGGGAACGGTCCAGCAATGTCAACAGCGATCCCTTCAAATGGCACTCCGACGTTGTACTGCTGCATGCGAATCCGACTCCTAGTCTTGGGGCCGCGACTCGCTGCCCACACGTGACACTGACGGCACCATCTCTCAGCATCTGCTCGGAGTCTCAGCCAGTAGTAGCGCTGCCGTAGTTTGTCAATCGTTCGGTTCGCTCCCAGGTGTCCTCCCGAAGTACCGGCGTGCACTTCTTCCAAGACTTCCGGGACCTTACTCCGGGGAAGTACCAACTGTTCTCTCTGCGTCTTCCCATCGGGTGACTCCCATACCCGGAACAGCGCTTGATCACCAGGCGGCCCCACCGAGGTCATATCGGTAGTCTTCACCTTTGGTGTTGGCGGGCGTAAGTGGCGTATCCACTTCCATCCCGTCTTGAGTCCATAGGACCAGATGGGGTGGGCTTGATAGTCTCTAGGTCTTACCCTATGGAAAGCCCCACGGAGGACGCCGAGCGCCCTTTGGAACAGCTCGGATAACTCCCTGGTTGAAGGAGGCCCGGGTCCAGTTCCTACGGGTTCAGGACTAATGGGAGTAGAACCTCTGGGCTCAACCCGGAACAGCACGCCATCTCTGGTCTTCAACGAGTCCTATTGGGCGCAGTACGACTTGTAGGTGGCGCTGCTCGGTGCGATGTCCTCCCAGGTTGGTCTCGTCCCTGCCTCCACTGCCCTCAAGAGTGGCCCCAAGTCTGCGTCCGCCAGCTGCTCCCTCCTCAGGCCTGCGCTATCCCAGCCGTCCGCAGGCACTGCCACGACTACTCGGGCTGCTGCGGCACGCCCCTTCTCTTCCACTCTTGTGCACTGGCCGCACTCTTCTGGACAGGGTCTTCGGGATATGGCGTCTGCGATACCGTGGCTCTTCCCTCTGAGATGTTCCGAGGTGAAGTCGTACTCCTGCAGCCTCTGGATCCAACGTGCTGTCTGGCCTTCCAGGTTCTTAAAGCTCAATAGCCAGGTTAGGGTGGAACGGTCAGTCCTCAGGTGGAATGGCTGACCGTACAGGTACTTGTGGAAGTGCCGCAAGGTCTTTACTACCGCCAGTAGCTCTCGTCGGGTGATGCAGTAGTTTTCTCTGCCTTGGATAGCGTCTTGCTTTAGTAAGCTATCACCCGCACATGGCCGTACTGTACCTGCGATAGGACACCTCCAATGCAATGGTCGCTGGCGTCGGTGTCCACAATGAAGGCGCCACCCGGTTGTGGTAAACCCAAAATTGGAGCACTGCACAGGGTCATCTTCAGGTGCTGGAAAGCGCTTTCGGCGTCCTCCGTCCACACATAAGGCCGGTGTTCCTCTGTCAGGCGGGTGAGGGGTTTTGCGATGTTGGAGAATCCCTTTATGAAGCGGCGGTATTAACTGCACAGCCCCAGGAAACCGCGCAGCTCTTTCTTATCCTTTGGGCGAGGCCAATCACTAACAGCCTGTGTCTTCTCCGGGTCTGTGGCCACTCCGGTTGCTAAGACCCTATGGCCCAAGTAGTTAACTTCCTTGCGGAAGAGCTGGCACGTCTTCGCGTTCAGCTTCAAATTGGTCGCCTGCAGTCTGTAGCACCTTACTCTGACTCACGAGGTGATCTTCAAAAGTCTTCCCGACGATGATGATGTCTTCCAGGTATAGCAGGCAGGCATCGTAAGTCAGCCCTCTCACCACTGAATCCATGAGGCGTTGGAAGGTAGCTGGTGCTTTGCAGAGGCCAAGGGGCATAACCGTGAACTGCTAGAGCCCTTGGACCGTCGATAATGCGGTCTTCTCCTTGTCTCTTGGGTCTAGAGCTACCTGCCAGTAGCCCGACTTTAGGTCCAGGGTCGAGAACCACTGTGCACCAGCTAGCGTGTCCAGGATGTCGTCAATCCGGGGTAAGGGGAAACAGTCCTTCCGGGTAACAGCGTTCAGCGTTCTGTAGTCTACCCAGAAGCGCAGCTCGCCGTTCTTCTTCGTCACCAAGACTACAGGGGAACACCAAGGGCTGTCAGACTCTTCAATCACTCCCCTGGACCTCAGATCCTCCGGCATGTCTCGGAGCGTCCCTTGCTTCACCAGCGGAACGCGTCTATGTGGTTGCCGAATAGGGGGGGCGTCCCCGGTGTCGATGCGGTGAAGCACTTTGTCCGTGCGGCTGGAGACACTATCACCTCGGCTGAAGACGCGCTGGTATCTTCTTAGCAGTAATCCCACTTTCTCCAGTTGCTCTGCTGTGAGGTGGTCGGCCGCCCTCTCCAGTAAGCGTTCTAGCCGGGGCCCCAGCTTTTGCGTCGGCACCGGCTCCTGCGTCTTGTCTATTGCTGTTACGCTTACCACGGGCTCGCACGTCCCCAACTCCGTCCCGTTCTGGACGACGAGATCGATGTCCGTTGGATTTAGCAGTCTCACTGGCACCTCCTCTCGGCACGGCGGCAGTGCCCTGGCTACACATAGTCCGTGCACAGGAGTCTTCTGGTCTAGCATCATGTTCCTGGTTCTCTGGCCCTCCAGTCGCGCCGTCACCACCACCTCGCTCCTCGCGGGGACAACCACATCTTCGTCCAAGACGACCCTGCAAATTCCAAGGCGCTCCTCTGGTTGATGGAGTATAACCTCTTCTCCGTTAAGCCGCAGGACCTTCTTGCTGACGTCGACCGTCGCCTCATGACTCCTGAGGGCATCCAGTCCCAGAATCACCTCCTCAGCCACCTTCGCGACGAACACCCACAGACGCACGGCACTCCGTCCCAAGGTCAGCTCCAGCAGGGACTCCTTCTCCACAGGCAAGGTGCCGCCCGATGCCGTCATAAGCGGGTATGGTCGGCTCAGCTTCCTTGTCGGCAAACCCTTCGCCACGTCAGTTATGATGATGGTCACGGCCGCCACGGTGTCCACCAGCACGCGGCACGCCTTTCCTCATACCCAACCGTCCGCGATAAGGCTGTCATCCATACGCTGGCTGACGGCGTGCAGTGTCACTCGAGGGGATGGTGGTGATGTAGCCGACGTGCCCCTCTCCACGACGGCCCTTACTCGTTTTCCGGCTGCTCTTCCTGGTGTGGGCAGTCTCTCTGCAGGTGTCCGGGCTGTCCACACCCCCAACACAGGCCACTAGGTGTTCGCCGGCGTCCCTCAGCTGATCTTCTGTCTCCGGCGTAGCGGACACTCCTCGTTCTCGACGTCGGGATAGACGTTACCTTGGCCGCCTCAATCTTTAATGCCACTGTCAGCGATTCGTGGATGGTTTTATAATCGCCGAGCATTAGGCGCTGACGAATCTCCATGTCCCGTACCCCGTCGACAAAGTTGTAGGTGGCTTCCCGGGATACGAAGTCCAGTGGCAGGTCAACAAAGGCCTTGCTAGCCAGCTTCTCAATTGCTATGGCGAACTCCTGCAGCGTCTCCCCCGGCTGCTGTGACCTTGCCTTTAGCTGGCTGCGGTATGCTGCGGCTAAGCGGTGGTTCCCGAAACGACTTTCCAGGGCCTCCCAGATGTCCTTGGGCGCCGCCGTTGTCTGCATCGCGTTTAGGACTTCCGCGGCTCGTCCCTGGAGGCTGGCTATTACCTGTGTGGCTTCCTCCGGTGACCATCTGTTGTATCTGGCCACTGTGTCGAACTGGCGGCGGAAGACTTCAAACGTTGACGCGCCGTCATACTTGGGAGGTTTGACGCGCACAGATGTTGTGTGTCCCGACGCGTGGGCCTTCAAATCCTTCAGCTACCTGCCGACGACGTCCTCCACCATGGCGTTCAGGGACTTGACGCTGCTGTCGGCCTTTCCCTCCAGGATGTATACGCGGTTCGCAAGGTCTTCGACGTCTTCCACCACGGCGTTCAGGGTCTTGGCGTTATTGTCGGCCTTTTCCTCTAAATCATTAAGGCGGTCGTCTACTTGACCCATCCGCTTGCCCAGCTTCGTGACGTCATTCCTCACGCCGGCTAACTGTTCCTCAAATTTGGCGGCGAGGACCTCGTTCGCCTCCTTCATTTCCGTGGCCAGACTGTCGTTCGCTGCCCTCATTTCTGTGGTCAATTTGGTGTTTATTTCATCCATCTTCTCGGTGATGTTGTCGTTGGCCGTCTTCATTTGTTTAAACTCGGCGGTGATGTTGTTATTTGCCGCTTCTGTTTTTGTTGTGAACTCGTTCATCTTCGCGTCCGTTTTCTAGGTGATGTTGTCATTCGCCGTCTTCATTTCCGATGTCAGTTCGGCCTTCAGTTACACCATCTTCTCCAAAATCTTTTCCAATTTCGCGACCATGTTTGTAATGTTCGGTGATGTTGTTATCCCGCTTCCTGACACCACTGTGACTATGTGGGTTCGTGAAATGAAAAGTCCAATTACACAAACTCAACAATGTTCTTTATTTCCACCGACTTATAGTTTAACACTTGCCAGTTACACACAATTAGGTAATGCACACAATTACAGTTCACCAGTTCGTCCGTTAAAGTTCCAAATGCACTCGCGATTACGTAAACTCCTCCTCCGACGCACGCAGTATTCTTGTCCGTTCACTAGCTCGTCAAGCACTGAATAACTCCTCTTGCCCGACGTGTTGCTTATATAGGGTCAGCTGGCCGATCTGGAAGGTTCTAGATTAGATGAAATATCCCGTAAGTTCGAGAACACAGGTGGAACAGAAAGAGACGGCGCAGTGATGTTTTTTCCCAGCCACCCCTCGTTACCGCTATAAGACAAACGAGGGGGTTGTGGCGAACGCCGACCGCCTCCTGCTTGCCCGCTCTATAGAGTGTTCCGACGTTTGGGTGACAATATTGACCTGGAAGGGAAATGTATAGTTTTGTGAGGAGAGGCTCATTGTTGAACATCGTCATTCCGTAAATCACAGGCAAAAATAATCTAAAGCAAGTATTTCATTTGTTGACATATTTGTCGATCTAGTAAATCAAAACTACACACTTTTTTTAATCGGCACATCCACTGCCCTGTGCTTATAACCATGACAATTGTTTTCTTTATATTACAAAAAACTGAAGGGCAATGGTACATTACTAACTTCATTTTTGGCAGATGCAAAGAATCAGCAGAAATTATTCATATTTATTTAACATTTTCGCCATTGGCCAGGCTTATTTCTTGCTGTGTCTTAGAAATTTAATGGGACGTCAATCAAAAACGCCATAATCAAAGACCAATGTTTAATTTTAAGTAATTGTATCCAAAAGCAATTTTTAGTGGATACCTATCTTCTTATTTAATTCTGTTTTATGTAGTACACATTATTTTAAATATCTATATTTTAGCCATAATTTTGTTCATATTTGTATTAATATGCATGGTAAAATAAAATATTAATTAAATGTGGGTAATATAGTGACTTTTAGGACGTTTGAAGCTGCTAGTTTGGCTACCCTGGTTGGTAAAGCTCGCATAATAATCTGTGAGCACGCAAAAGCCGACGTGCAGGTTCTTTATATCTAATGTGCGGCGTCCAGAAACAGGTATTTTTGGCGTATTACTGAATAATTATAAGAGGAGATAAGATTATTGAGAATATCGCAGTCGAGAAGTAAGTGAGAGTTTTAATAACATATTCGTAGATTTTATATTCATACTTTGGTAACATTAACACCGAAACTTTATTTAAACATCAGCCCAGAACCAAGAGTTATGGGAAATGTGTTTCTTTATTCATGCTGTGTTAGTATTATGTGTGTTATAGTTCGCTTAAGTGCTAATACACTCACCTAATTTGCTTTCTTACTTGGTCCAATCGGCAGTGATTGCATTTCTCGACCCCAGTTCACAGCGCAATTCCTAACCTCTCACCAGATTTGTTCCCACAAGATTCTGAATCAGTTTCGCATTACCTGAATGTAACTGGCGTTCCAACATGACAGAACATCAATTTAGGACTGGTTCTGAATTTCCAACTGTTTCAACAGATTTGAGAACTAATATACTTTGCAACTAGTACAATCAATAGTTGATCAGGAATAGAAACTGAATATTTTGAGCATGCTCAAATCGTGTAGTATACTGCACGTGCTTAGATTATTCAAAATCCATTGAGATTGAGATTGTTTATTCACCAATTGTAATAGTTTTACAAGGTTTTGTCATGTGAAGTATATCCATAAAGTCAGTTACAATGGAGAGTTACTACTATCTATATTTACAATTTTGACTCTACAGTTTTAACCATTATTTGTTTTTGCAATTTTTATATTTTTCTATTGTATAGAAAGCATTTTTAATCAGATACGATTTTATTTGTTTTATATATATTTGTTTTATTTTTATTTGTTCTTTCCCTATTTCTTTAATCCAGTGAGGTAAATGATTGTACAAATCTTTTGCCTTACTTTCAGTACATTTAGTTTGTAATGAGCCTCTTAGTCTATTCCTAAAGTAATTTTCTTTTGTTCTTGTGTTATGTTCATGGATACTTGTGTTTTTGTCTTCTTTATGGGAAGTTAAAACATATTTTAGACATTCATATATATATAGACAAGGCAGCATTAGTATACCTAATTACTTAAATGCTGTTCTGCAGGTGTTTCTTTTTTTGATATTTTTAAGAACTCTTATCGCTCTTTTCTGTAGTCTAAATATTTATAGTATATGTTTCCTCCCTGCCGAACCCCATAAAATAATCCCATAGGTCAAATGTGAGTGCATAAATGTGTAATATACTTGTGTTGTACTATCTTCATCCATGATTTGTTTAACCTGTTTTAGAATATATATACCCCAATTCAGTTTTTTTTTTTCAAAATGTCTATTCCATTTCAGGTTATCTATTACTAGTCCTAAAAAATTTATTTCACTAGCTTGCCTGATTTGCTCACCTTTTATTTCCAAGGAGATATTTGCCTCCATTTCGTTACTTATACTATTCTGCATCCATTCTGTTTTCTTTGTATTTAGTGCCATTCCTAATTCTTCCAGGTAAGTATTAGCCATCTGCAACAGTGCATTTGCATTACTTTGCAATTCAGCCGCTGTACTCCCTGTTACAATAACTGTTGTCATCAGCATAGCCAGTGGCTAATCCTCCTGCTTCCTGAAGTCGTTTAAATAGATCATTTATATATAAAATAAACAAATATGGCCCCAATTTTGATCCTTGTGGTACACCGTGTGTTATACGTTTAAATGGGGATTTGATTTTGGATAGCTGTCCATCTGAAACGTGTGCCAAGGATCTATAATTAAATGCCTTGCACAAATAAGGAACTGGAAAATAAAAATAAGCTAAAATAAACTAAACTGTATCTAAGGGAAAATGTATTTACTCATTAGAATTCAAACGTGTATGTTTCATAAAGTAATGCTTTATTAATTAGGCCTTAATATTCTATCACATTACATTAATATTGTATATACCATTTTATATGGAAATTTAGATGCTGTAAATAATTGTTAACCTACCAAAGCCTTGTAATATTTATAAAATAGATGAATAAATGAATGACTGTGCATGAGCAGGGACTAAAGAAAATTATACATGCTCTCTACATTCAGAAATTCAGCAATGATGGAAGCAGCAAAATAGTGAAATAATGGTTCAAGAAAGTGTTCCAACCTCCAAGAGTACAAAAATTCCTAATTAGTTCTGAGGACATATTTGACTGGTGCATATGCATAACAAAGTGGTGTTCGTTCAAAACAGTTTGGTATGTATTCAGAGCCACTTGTTGGGACAAACCTATCACACTCATAACATCTCATCTTCCTAGCAAGTATGCAATTAAAATTTTTTGTAAAATGTTTTTATAAATTAGGATTGCCTAATAGCTGTATGTAACTTAGAAGGACAACTACTGACTGCAGAAGAGTAATATCTTTTTTGGAACATGTCTCATCAAGTCATGCCATGCCTCCTTGCATGGCAAGGTTTGTTGTAAAATAATAGGAGATAGTTCGAAAGAATATATCTAGATTCGAAAGCAAGAGAAAGAATTTTTTTGGTTTTAAATAAGTGTCTACGGAAATAATGGGGTCCAATGGAGTAAATAATGCATAGAGTGCCTTTTTGTAATGCAATGGCTACTATGTGCTGAAACCGTTGTAGATAATTCCATATGGTATCAGGGAGTGAAAGTAGACAAAATATACTCTACTTACAAACTACGTAGTTGCAAGCTTGAGTAATGGTGAAGCAGACAGGTCTCCCAAAATACTTCAACACATCCTACTGAGCAGTCAGATTAAATAGGGTCTCCCACCACTACACACATGTAAACCATGCAACTTTCCTGCTTACGCTTGAAGGTGGTGCATCTCTCATGTCATACGAATGCATTGAGCATATCAAGTACAGTACTATTTATATCGAAATTTAACTGTATTGGAACACCACAGTGAAGTGAAACAATTATTAAATTATAGATGAGTCGTATTTATTACACATCAGCTTCACTTACGTACCTATATTGAAGACATGTTTCGCAAACTATTGTACGCATCATTGGCTCTAATGCTACTAAAGCTTGATCCAGTGGTGTGGGTAGTTCTGAAGCTGCTGCTGACATCCATTGATTTTGTGATGAATTTAAATATAGGGTTGTCTTCTGGCGGGATTTCAAAGTTCATTAGTTGGTTTTCATGTTTCTCTATGTATATTCTCTCCCATATGACGAGTTCACTATGTTTTTGTACATATATTAGTAATATTGTGCTATCTTCAATTTCATGATTTTTAGAACAGAAATTAGCTGCTATTGCGGACTTATCAATATTTTCTATCTTAGGTGCCTAAAATGTTCTTTCTTTCTAGTGGCTATGTTTCGTTTTGTGCTCCCTATGTAAATTTTTTCACAGTCTTTACACTTAATCTTGTAAATGTCTGACTTTTCTTCTGGTTTTATCTTATCAGTATTATTACTGTTAAGTAGGTTTTTAATGTTATAATTGTTTTTTGGTGCCAATGTTTCATTGTATTTCTTGAATATTTTTTGGAACTTTTTTGTAGCCCAGGGGTGGTAAGTAAATTAATCACTACGCACCTAAAATACAAATATATTGATAAGTCCGCAATAGCAGCTCATTTCTGGTCTGAAAATCATGAAATTGAAGATAGTGCCAAATTACTAAAATACTACAAAAACATAGTGAACTCGTCATATTGGAGAGAATATACATTGAAAACATAAAAACCAACTAATAATTGGAATAGTATATATATATATTTCAAGATTATGGCATCAAACTAGGACCACAAAACAGATTCTCACTCTAGAAATTGTTGAATAATCCCTTAAAAAACACGATCCCAGCAGAACAAAAATCAGGCATATATGGGATAAATATAGGATAAATTGCGAAGACTGTGACAAATTTTATATTGGTTTGACAAAGAGAAATTTAAAAACTAGATTAACAGAACACTGTAGGAACATAAAATATAAACAAACAGAAAAATCTGCAGTTGCTTTTCATTTCTGAAATGATAACCACTACATCGGAGAGGAGATCAAATTACTAAAACCATTGTCAACAAAACTTGAACTTACAACAGAGGAAAAAAATGTTATTATTAAAATTATTTTGCTTTAGCATGTATATAAGCATACGTTCTCCCTTAAGGCTAGAAACATCATTTACATTTGCAACACTAGTCTCTTGAAATTCAATGGAAATTTCATCAATTTTCTTAAGTGAAGTTTGTGACAATTTATATTTTATGTGGTATTTTTATATAGTATTTGTTGCTTCACTGTTAGCTTCATTTTTTTTAAACATATTAAAAATAAAGTTACATGTTTTCCCATTTAAGTCCCTACTTCTTGGTTCAACCACATAGATAGCATGGGTAGAAAGGTAGTGGAGAAACGTTAATGGGAGATATGGAAGCCACTATTGTTTGTAACTGGAGAGAGAAAATCAACAAATGTGATGTTCTTTATCGTTGTAGAGGGCTTGGAACCTGAATTTGATGCAGCATATCTGGTACATACATATCTATGGTTTTAGTCAAATTTGGTAGTTAGCACAGTTGCTGCCAATCCCGAAATGTGATGCACAGAAACTTGAACAACTGCTTGGTTACTTCTTATGGACGGGTAAAACTTAAAGGGTGAGTACCGCAATCCAAATGTGGATGTGGATTGTGGACATGAAAAAGAAATGCATGGCCTTATTGGGGAAAACTGCTGTCAAATCACTGTGGTTTATCTATAGATGGGAGTTTCTGGCAGGAACAGATTTATAATCCTCAAATGGTATATCCTGGATGTAAACCCATTGTTAAACATCTTAGACTTCTGCTGGACAACAGTGATGACATTGGAGTTTTCGAATCAATGCAGAAGCAATATCAGGTGCTCAGTAGAGCTCAACTTACACCCAGGATGAAGAGAAACAGACTATGGAATGGAAAATTGTATGGAAAAATCTCCTCAGTAAAGTTGTTCCTACCGACTGGCAAGAGACAACATACAAAATATTTAACAAGACCATACCAACAGCGGAAAAACTATAGCGACATGGACACGCACAATCTAACCTATGCCTTATTACATAGAAAATTAACCTAGCTACAGTGGAGCAATGAATATTACACAAATATAAATATTTGTAACAAAAAACTTCACTTATCTTAAGAAAATGGTGTTAATTCTTCTTTCTAATGAAAAAAAAGAATTAACACCATTTTCTTAAGTGAAGTTTTTTGTTAAAAGTGTTTATATTTTTGTAATAACCTATGCCTATTCTTTCCCAATGGATACTTTGCAACATAGGATTGTCTCTTGCAAACTGATTGATAATATCTGGATGGTGCTCAGAAACTTTATTGCAAAATGGTACCCACCAGAGGTTCCGCCATATCTTTGAAGATTCCAGCATATGGAATTTTTAAACCATGTCACTCCAAAATGTGTGATCTGGTTGGTAATGGGAACATTACACTGGATAATTCAGAAGAATCGTGGAAAAGTGGTGCTAAAGAGAGAATGGTTTGTTTTCCTGTGAAAGGAACATTGGAAGTTAATCACTTCTGGCTTTAGCAGTTCCATGCATCTTTACCTGATTTGAGGTTCCTTACTCTGGTAAAGGAAGTGAAAAATAAACTACTTACTATATCAAGATTTATCTGTATTGGAACACCACAGTGAAGCAAAATAATTATTAATTTTTAGATGGGTCGTATTTATTACACTTCTGCTTCACTTTCGTACCTATTTTGAGGACATGTTTCGCAAATCATCGTTTGCATCTTCGGCTCTTATGCGACGAAAGCTTGATCCAGTGGTGTGGGTAATTCTGGGGTTGCTGCTGCAATCTGTTGATTTAGTGATGAACTTAAATGTGGGATTCTCTTCTGGCGGGATTTCGAAGTTCATTAGTTGGTTTTTATGTTTTCCTATGTATATTCTCTCCCATATGACGAGTTCACTATGTTTTTGTACGTATTTTAGTAATTCTGTGCTATCTTCAATTTCATGATTTTCAGACCAGAAATGAGCTGCTATTGCGGACTTATCAATTCAAGAAATACAATATAACATTGGCACCAAAAGACAATTACAACATTAAAAACCTACTTCACAGTAATAAAGCTGATAAGATAAAACCAGAGGAAAAGTCAGGCATTTACAAGATTAAGTGTAAAGACTGTGAAAAAATTTACATAGGGAGGACAAAAAGAAACATAGGCACTAGAAAGAAAGAACACTTCAGGTACTTCAGATACAAAAATATTAATAAGTCCGCAATAGCAGCTCAATTCTGGTCTGAAAATCATGAAATTGAAGATAGCACAGAATTACTAAAATATGTACAAAAACATAGTGAACTCGTCATATGGGAGAGAATATATATAGAAAAACATAAAAACCAACTATTGAACTTTGAAATCCCGCCAGAAGAGAATCTCACATTTAAGTTCATCACTAAATCAACAAATGGCAGCAGCAACCCCAGAATTACCCACACCACTGGATCAAGCTTTAGTCGCATAAGAGCTGAAGATGCAAACGATGATTTGCGAATCATGTCCTCAAAATAGGTACGAAAATAATTCAGATGTGTAATAAATATGACTCATCTAAAAGTTAATAAAACTACTTACTGTTTTGACACATGTAAGACATTATAGACACTTTCATTGTGTTAGATGCCATCCTTTCCACCAAATGAATGCAAACCCTCACTACATTAAATAAAAGGAAAACAATTACCTAAATAATGAATACATATTGATAAAGTAAGTATATTTTTAAAATTTAAAAAATTAAAAAAGCATAAAAAAGAAAAAATGCAGGAAAAAAAGGTCAAATGGAAAGCACAAGCACATACAAACCTTTCTCTAGAAATACTGTTTTCTAGATTCAAGGATCTTGATATTTACCTTTTGGTGGAGTGCCAAAATTCTCGTATTCGTACACATAATAGAGAAAGCAAAAATGTGCTTTGGGTTCAGGGAGTTTTGGGAAAAAAAGTCTTGAAGAAACAAAAAGAACAAATAAACAGTGACAGCTGCAGAAGTTTATGTGAATTATGCTCTCTGTAAGAAATGTGTCAAAATAGGAATCATTCGTTATGAATTACCATAAATACATCATTTTATATTTTGTAAAATATCTTTGACAGTCAATAACATTGTCTTGCAAAATATAACTTTCATTTACCAGTTTGTGATCGGAAAGATGGTATTAACTAATTTCAGTATGCTAAATTGAATAATGCTGTCCAATTTTTCCTATTATGAAAGATTTTCTCACAAATTGCAAAATAGCAATGTGAAAATAATGCTTCTATGTAAAAAGTTGTGCATTAAAAATTAATACAAAAATAAAAAATTCAGAATAATAAATATATAGAAATACCTGTAACTCTGTAACGTAAGGTGTGAAGTTATACCACTTTTGGCCAGAAATTGGTTACACTCATTGACATTAGGTCGTGATTAGGGAACTTCCCTTTTCAAGCACCAACAGTAGTCCACTCAAAGTGTTCCATTGACCCTGATATCTCCTACCCATCTCATTGATTTCTTGATGAAAGCATTTAGTTCGTTCATCTCTTGTTCTTGAAGATTTTAACTCTTTCTTGCATGTATATATTCTTGATCCTAAAATTCTTTGTATGCAGTCAGGCCTCATAACAAATAATGTAATTCATAGAATAAACCCTAGACAGAAATGTATCATCCATTATTCCGGTGCTAAACTTTCTTGCTTCCAGAAGCATGTGCATTATGAAACCATCAAAATATTTGGCGCTCTTCCTAATGATTTTAAAGGAAAAAAAATAATAACTTTGGTACTTTTAAAAGTGCTGCTAGAGAGTACCTATGCTCAAGACCATTTTATTCTGTGCAAGATTATCTCAATGACAAATTATCCTGATAATGCTTATGCAGCTCTAAGTAGACTCTAGCTGTTTAGCTTCTCATAACAAATTCTAGCTTCTATAACAAAATCTAGTTTCTAAGAACAAATCAATGCCAATAAACCTCTGATGTCTGTTCAGAAGCTATCTTAATGTATATGTATTGTAGAAATGACAATACATGTATCCATTGCAAATCCAATATTGTGACTTTGTGGGTTCATAAAATTAAAAGTTGAGTTTGCAGACATTCCAAAATGCTCTTTATTTCCATAGAAACACACTTTGGTCAACCCTTACAGTGTCAGAATTACGTAACATACACAAATACAATCCTCAAGGTCGTCAACCACAAACAAAAGACTTTACTTTCAAAACACAGCTGCACAGGCATGAGTCCAATTACAACTGTCCTTACTGGCGAGCTGCAGCTTCTTTTTATAGCTACACTCATTGTTCGAGAAATTACCGGAATTTTCTGTAACAATCAAGAAAGCGAACTTTGCAGTCATCTATCTTTATTTGTTTCAGCAAGGTTTTTATCTCCACGCTGCACTATCTGTCCCTCTGTGTGTGCCAGCCACAACAATGCGATCAGCGACAGTATATAATGCTGAGACATACTGGCAAAAGCCAAGTGAAAATTGATTAAAATAAGTGTTTGATTTTGTAAGCCTGCTTTTGTTCTCCATATTGCTTTTCATATTGCCTGTACATAACGCTTTCTTATGATAAATTTTCAAGTATGCTTTGAAACTCTATACCTCTGGACATGTTCAATGTTCACATTCCTTTGTGGCTACAACTGAACGCAAATCAATCTAATCTAATCTAATCCCTGAGAGATCCAAAATTATCGGGAAAATACAGTTGGTAAATATAACAAAATACAGTTGGTAGTTTAGATGAGAGTACCAGAAGTGAAAGTTCAAACTCATATCTCACTCTGAAGCTCATATCTTTTGAACCACATCTCAATTTTTCGTATCACAAATCTTTTACATTTCCAAAAAAGTTATTGACTACCTTTTTGAAAATACACCACAGTTGTGGTTTTCTCTCGAGAATACATATCTTCATTAACTATCTTATCAAGATCCAATATTATACCCTCTTTTATCTTAGCCTCAGACATTAGAGAAAATCTTCTGCTCAGGTATTTGCAACATGAACCATTCTTTGAAAGATAGAGTGAACATGAAAAATTCAATGCCATGACCAGTATTTGAACCATGGATCTCCTGGTTTCCGTTGAGTCGCACTAACCTATTGAGCTACCATCGCCTACTTGCCCTCACGACAAAATTCTCCATTTGACCCGTATATTTCCCCGGTAAACCACTAGGGGCTCTCACATCTGAGATACACTGTTTGTGGCGATTTCCTCCCAGGCTGCATCATTTAACTCTTATTATTTTAGTTAATTGATGGATATTAATCATTTCTTCACACTAGCCATATATAGGCTTAAGGTTTTTGAAAGATAGTCAACTAGCCTATATATGGCTAGTGTGAAGAAATGATTAATTTCCATCAATTAACTAAAATAATAAGAGTTAAATGATGAAACCTGGGACTCAAGCCCTTACGATAGTAAGTTGCCACAAATGGTGTATGTCAAATGCGGGAGCCCCTAGTGGTTTACCAGGGAAATATACAAGTCAAATGGAGAATTTTATGTTGTGACGGCAAGTTGGCCATGGTAGCTCAATGGGTTAGAGTGACTGGGCAGAAACCAGGAGATCCGTGGTTCAAATCCTGGCCATGGCATTGAATTTTTCATGTTGACTATCTTTCAAAGACCATAGCCTAGATATGGCTAGTGTGAGGAAATGATTAATTTCCATCAATTAACTAAAATAAGGGTTAAATGATGAAGCCTGAACCATTCTTGTCTGGTGCTTTCACGTACCTTTTCATAATACATAATTTTGTATTGAAAAGAGGCAGTAATTTTTTTTATTTTTATCGACTAGCATAAATGTTTTTCTCTCCTGACATTAAACCTTTACCCTTAGTCAATTCTCTCACTGTCCAGTGTTTAACCCTATTTATACCATTTCATTCTTAAAGAAAGCATGTATGTATTTTGTACACCCTCCTTGCTGCTCTAGTAAGATATTGTATACATTTAGGTCTCTGCAGAATAGCCATTGATATTCCTTTTAATTCTAAAATGGTTTCAAGATGTTCATGTAATTGTTCAAGTAACACAAAATGTTTAACTAGTATTGAGGAACATTCAGTTCTATTGTGCAATAAAACAACTTTTAGACATCTTGAAGCATCAATAAATAAATGCTGGTCGTTACTATTGTATGTTCATCTTCCCAGCTTTTTAATTAACCCTGGTACATCACAACAATAAACAGGTTGGTCTCCTTAACTTCATAAATTCTTTGTCTGTCCAGGAAACGGCGGTATCTAGAGCCAGCATATCTCCTCCTTTCACTTTGATCCAAGTAATTTGCTCTTGTGTTTCGTAATAGCTAAAAGTCTTTTAAAGTTGTTCAAATCTTCCTAAATAAAATGCTTTGATATATCAAAGTTTAACTGTATTGGAACACCACAGTGAAGCGAATCAATTATTAAATTATAGATGAGTCGTATTTATTACACATCAGCTTCACATACGTACCTATATTGAGGACATGTTTCAAGAAGCATCATCAGCTCTAATGCGACTAAAGCTTGATCAAGTGGTGTGGGTAGTTCTGGTGTTGTGCTGCCATCTGTTGATTTTGTGATGAATTTAAATGTGGGGTTGTTGTCTTCTGGCGGGATTTCAAAGTTCATTATAATTGTCGCATAGTAAGTTGGTGATTGGCATTTTACCTCCACGTGCTATTCAGCTGCGAAAAAAAGCTGAGGGAATAAACAAGTCACAGACACGTCATTGCGGTCACCTAGCAACCAATATTCCACCAATCAAAAGTAAACTGTTGCCATAGCAACCCGGCATGCTTATCCTACGTTGCCAACTCTATCGCACTACACCACGTGCTTTATGCATGACGCTAGTCTATCGGCATGTTGAGGTTTGCAATAAGCAGACACTGCTACTATTGCTGCTTTGCATATGAATCAGTGGTATCACAATACCGTCGTCATTAGTTGCCCTTTAGTATAAGACGGTATGCGTTCTTGGAAGGGAACAGGTGTGGATTTAGTTTCAAGAAATATCTTATGAGGTTTTCTGGGTTAATGACCAACCTTTTCAGTTTAATGACCAACCCTTCTTACCTGCCTTTGTCCAGTCCAGTTCTAACATGAATAACCCTTACGATACTTAGGGTATTACTCCCTGTCATCACTGCCAAACTAAGAGTGTACTGCCTCAAGTAGTGAATGTTTCACAGAGTGTAATCAGCTTCACATTTTCGCAACATAATTCGTGTGTTTCAGTGATCAACTGTAGTGTTTCAGTGTAACTTTAATATTTAGCTAATTATCACTACTAATGGCTGTCACAAACACTTGAGATACAGAAACAGACAGAAAGAAATTATCTGTGAAGACCACCAAAAAAGTTTTTGGGTACGGAATCCCTATTAAAGGACAAGCAAGGAAAATTATGTGTGCGTGTTCAAGACCATTTTAAAAAAAAAGTATGAATTGCTAGATCCGGTAAAAGCAAACCGCAGTTCTCAAAATATACACTTAATGAATTTGGTGCAGCAAAAGGCCACAAAATTATTAGACTTCCTCCCTACCATTGCCATTTTAATGCAATAGAGTTGATTTGGGCCCAAATAAAGGGATATGTAGCGCGCAGCAATACAGATTTCACTATAACACCTGTTATAAAACTAACAGAAGCAATAGCAAAAATAAGTGTTAAAAATTGGGAAGATGCTGTTTGTCACACAAAAAAAGTTATAGTAGCAGCATGGAAAAACGACGGTGTTTTTGAAGAAAGTGGAAGAACTCATGATTTCCATGGGAGATTGCGGTAGCTCTGACGGCGACAATGGTCAGAAAAGCAGTACCATTGACAGCAGCGACTCTGAGATAAGTGGCATATTCCCGTTGGAATAGAATGCATAATTCTGTGCAGGTATGGCACTTTTGTTTCTCTAAATCTTAGCTGAAGCTAACCATTTATTTTTTATTCATTCCGAAGATTTCGTATGCTGTAATTAGGTAACTGCTCACTTAAACGTGTAGACAGTCTTACGGCAGTCTTAGGATTAATACTGTAATATGCAAATTTCTAGGAATATGTGCGTGTACATTACTGCAGTCGAACTTCCTCCTCCCCTCTACCCGACATCTTCGTTGCCTAGCACGTGGAGAGGAATGGTAAAGTGGCAACGACGTTTTCCCCTCTCCTTCCCCACTCCTTCAACTGTCAATCACCAACTTATAATGCACCTATAATAGTTGGTTTTTATGTTCTTCTATGTATATTTTCTCCCATGTAACGAGTTCACTATGTTTTTTATGTATTTTAGTAATTTGCTGCTATCTTCAATTTCATGATTTTCACACCAGAAATGAGCTGCTATTGCGGACTTTTTAGTGCCTATGGGTTTTCTTTTTTTTTTTTTCCTCCGTATGTAGATTTTTTCAGTCTTTATACTCAATCTTGTAAATGCCTGATTTTTCTTCTGGTTTTATCTTATCAGTATTATTATTGTTAAGTAGGTATTTAATTTGTAATTATTTTTTGGTGCCAATGTTATATTGAATTTCTTGAATATTTTGTGGAACTTTTTTGTGGCCCTGGGGTGGTAAGTAAATTTAACAAGTCTAATTTCTTGCTTCATTGGTGAAACAGCTGTTATCTGTTTTAATCTTTTTTGAAGTTTGAATGATTTTATTTTTTTTATCTAAAAATCTACTAACAGTAATAATACTGATAAGATAAAACCAGAAGAAAAGTCAGGCATTTATAAGATTAAGTTTAAAGACTTTGGAAAAATTTACATAGGGAGGACAAAAAAAAAAAGTGTGTAGGCACTAGAAAGAAAGAACATTTTAGGCACTTAAGATACAAAAATATTGATAAGTCTGCAATAGCAGCTCATTTCTGGTCTGAAAATCATGAAATTGAAGATAGCACCAAATTAATAAAATACGTACAAAAACATAGTGAACTCGTCCTATGGGAGAGAATATACATAGAAAAACTTAAAAATCAACTAATGAGCTTTGAAATCCCGCTAGAAGACAATTTAAATTCATCACAAAACCAACAGATGGCAGCAGCAACTCCAGAACTACCCGCACCACTGGATCAAGCTTTTGTCGCATTAAAGCCGATGATTCAAATGATAGTTGGCGAAACATGTCCTCAATATAGGTACTTAAGTGCAGCTGATGTAATAAATACGACTCATCTATAATTTTATAACAATTTTTGGTTCACTGTGGTGTTCCAATACAGTTAAATTTCGGTATAGTGTTAGTTTATGTCTGCAACAAGAAAGAACCACATATGTAACAGAAGTTATTTGGTTGTACATACATTTTCTCCTAGAAAAGGTGGAATCTTTTGTGAACAGGGTATCAATACAAAACACATACTAAAAAGTACAAAATAACAATGATCAATTTTTTGCAGAAACCATATTATCGATCACAGCAAGTTATAGGAAGCAACTTAAGTTCTGAGATGTTAAGATATATACCTTATTTATGCAAATCTAATATGTCAGCGAATCTAATGCACACCCCATCTTTGAGGCTTAAAATTATGAAAAAAAAAGATTATTGAATGTAATGTGCATCAATGACAGAATATTTGGAATTTTATTTAAATTTATTTTTGTGACAATGAATTTATCGTATGCCTGAACCATCAGATTATAGAATTGAAAGTGCTCTATTCTTAGGTTACACATTGTTGAAGCAGAAAATATGTGAACACGAAATAAGGAAAGTAGACTTTAAAATTTAATTCAGGTTAATACAGTAATGCAAACTACAAGCTTGAATCACCATTATCCACCGATGCTTTCATCACTGGAATCCCCAGAAGTAGACGAGTCCATGTTCATTTCCTCTTTTCCCGTCAAACTCACTGCCATCCAAAACATTCTGCTGAAACGTTTGTAGTTTGTCCTCAAGTCTACAGGAAGCTTCTGCTACAGTGTTGTACAGCATCTTAGAGATAAAGCAGTCCGCTACATGATGATCCACCCATCCAAGGCTAGACTTAAACTCTTGTTTCCGAATACCAATTATTTCAGTCTCTTCTTTAGCTTTCTTTCATATAGTGTCACTAGTCACAGGTACTACATCCTTCTTCTTCCTCTGCACAAATTCAACATCTGGATGCCTTCCTTTGCAGAGACCCGTAAATTTCTTCTACTAGCTTTAGTAACAAATAATACCAATTTCCGTTTTTGCCAGAAGTGAATGTTACTCTCTGATACATTGAACTCACTGTCTTTCTCTTACCATTTTTTCAGCATAATGGAAAAGAAGCAAGCAAGCTTCATAAGAATTTTTTTTTTTTTTTTTTTTTTTTTTTTTTTTTTTTTTTTTTTTTTTTTTTTTGCTCTGCATATTGTAACAAAAGGCTTCCATTTCTCCCTTCTCAATAATAGTGTAGGTCCGCGGCATATCAAACCAATGCTCAGTAATAGGCTAAAGAATGGAACAGATTTTCACTTTAATCTAATATCTTTAATATAATGTGCACCACATTATGAGTACTACATTTGGTCAAAAAAGGTGTGCATTACATTTGCCTAAATACAGTCCCTAAAGGGTGATTATACATGTCTCGTGCAAGTCAGCAGATTTACTGTCTTATCAGCCAACTCATTGCTTAGGAAGATAAGGATTAGAGGGTAGATAAGCACTGCAGGTGTGGTTTGTTTTTGAGCCTGAAAATGCAAAATTTGTTACATTAATATTCATCTTTTGCTGCAAAAATATACACATAATTGCAACTATATATAATGGCCAATATATTAAAATCTAAAATTTCATAAAAACAGTATATGTTATGTGAAAACTGTTATTTTCAAAATCAATATATTTGCTTCGATATAAGTAAACTATTTTCATCAAAACCGGGAAAGTTTTGCAGGACAGTGTAGTTTATTCTTAACTATTTAAAGTATCATATTTGCCATTTGTAGATCCTTATTTCACAGGTGAATTTGTAAATGACAAAAGCTATATATGAATAAATATTTGTGTTGTAGGTATTGCATCATGAGTGAGTCTGGAGAGATCATTTTGACTACAGAAGAAACGGCACAATTATGGAGTGCATGCGTTTGGGATCCAAAAACAGGAACTGCACTAATGACATACAAAGGGGCAGGTGCTACAAGTCCACGTGCAGCTTGTTTCTTGGGAAACGATTACCTTCTTATGAGTGATAAGACAAAGCCAATACTTAATGCTTGGCCCTTGAATAGTCAACATCCAGTAACCTCAGTTAAGTTTGGTTGTACAGGCAAAGTAAATGCATTGGCTGTGACAACTGATGGATTTTACTGTGTAACTGCAGTTAGCAAGAAACTTAGCGTGTGGCAGATAGCATCAGGGCGACAGCTTGCAGTAGTAGAGCGCCACTTCCAACCTGTCACTTGCATCAAATTTACTGACGATGGGTCGCACTTCATATCTGGTGGGGATGATGGCCAAGCTCTTGTCTGGCCCCTGGCATATCTTGTCTCTGTATACAGTGGGGAGTTTCTTCCAGAACAGAGAGAGCCTCGTTACTCATTCTCAGATCACGCACTTCCTATTCGAGACCTTTATGTGGGACATGGTGGAATGAGAGCACACTTTGTTACAGTGTCACTGGACAAGTCTTGCAGGTTGTATGATCTGTCTTGTGGCCAGTTACTAGCAACAATCATTTTTGCTAGTGAACTTTGTGCCGTTACTATGAATCCACGTGAGACAATGACATTTGTGGGTACAATATATGGTACCATCTTCCAGTTGGACATGGTTTCTCCCCCAAGGACACGGGAACATCATGTGAAAGATGATGGAAACGGCAAAGTCTTCATTGGACATAGGAAGCCTGTTACATGTCTGTCTGTCTCCCATGATGCAAGGTGTTTGTTATCAGGCTCATATGACCGACAGGTAATTTTGTGGGACATTACTAGCAGACAGAGCATTCGAACCATTGAGCACAAGGGTCCTATAACAAATGCTTTCTTTGCAATGGCACCTAAACAAATGTTCTCTGAGGATTTCAAGCCTTTATTAGTCTTGAACACATTCGAGAAAATGACAAATGAAAATAAAGGCAGTTTAATTGTTAAAGTACGGACAACAGAAGACCATTGGTATGAAGATTCTGATGATGTGCCCAAAGTTACTGCAGATGCTGATGACTCAGAATTAAAAGAGAAGTTAATGCCAGTTGTCAAAAATAATGCAGATTTATACAAGTTTACCATGGAGAAAATCTTCAAGATATGGGGCAGTTCTGCAGGAAATAAATCAGGTGAGGAGGAACAGATGGAAGCAGAAGAAGAATCAGGCAACTTTGAGGATTGAAGAGTAGAGTTTCCAAGAAGAAAGAAGGTCCAAGAAAAACACAAAAGCAGTAAACAGAAAAGCAAGAAGTTTCTTTCAAGCTCAAAATGATTTATACTGTAGAGAATATTGTTTTGCATTGTTTACTTACTGTAGATTTTTTTTAATATATTTAGATTAGATTTTTATTTTGCATATTCCACAATGGTACAATTTACAACTTTTGGCTACGTTTATTTGTCTTAACGTTGTTGCTACCTTGGTTTACACGACACCCTGGTCTTCTGCTCACCAGGTAGCTTTTAACCTCCATGCCTCCTTGTTACTTAATTAGCCCCATTCTTCCCCTCATCTTCCTTTCTTATATTCTTTACTTTATTCATATACCATTTACATGTTGTTCCTAAACATAGGCCCACACTATATTTATTAGTCCTGCACCATGGCATGGGCTGTAATGTTGTACTCTTGTTTCCTGCTTTAGAAGGTGCCCAAGTTTGATCCCATCTATGGGGTGTGGATTTTTAAGTCCAGGGTATAGGACTAGTGGCCACTCAGCATCGTGAGGAATTTGAAGAGCTGTAATAGGTAGCAAATCCCAGTTTATGAAAGCTAACTTTCCTGCTGGGGCTGCTGAAGGCTTGGCTACTTCTCCCCTATATCTTAAATGCAATTTTGTTGAATTGTATTTTTCTAGGTTGACCACACTGCAGAAACAAGAGCATGTTATCTCTCTCTTCTTCTCCCCTACCTGCACTACACTGTAAAACCAGCACTCAAGAAAATGTGTGCATATAGTACTTCATGACTGCCAGTTATTAGACAGTTCAAGGAGTGGATTTAAAGTGATTGCAGTATATGTTACAGTTAAAAGTGTTCTCCAATATGCAGCCATCAGCACAAATATGCAATATACATTCTTTTCTGAAAATCATGGCTTTTGTTTTCATATTGATATATTTAGTAACTGTTTAATTTTGTGTAAAAGTTAAAATCCATTATCCGTCAAGACATATGTTTAACAGTGTTTTTGCTTGCTTTGTCTGTGTTAAAATGTGTCACAACTAAGAAACAAACTCGAGCTTTGCTACTTTTGTATGAAAGTTTAGCATTTTGCAATTTCTATACATATTTCAGCACATTTTTCTGTTAGCATCCCTCCAACAAGAATTCTGTCAGCATAACATTTGGAGCAATTTTTAAAAACAGTGTTAGACTGTAACATAGTTATTTGTAATATGTGATGCGGCGATTTTTTTTTATAATTCCTTCACACTTTTTTATGTTTTTATATACAACCATGATTTTTAATATAATTTCTGTACTTTTTTGTGCAATTTCGTGTTGGAGGGCTTTCTTTTAACGTTATTAATTGTTTACTTACTGCATAATGTAGCCATATTGAAGAATTCAATGCAGCCAAACTATCCTTGTTTCTCCACTGAATGCAATGCTGCCAACAGTCTTACTTGTCCCTAAATTACACTATCTAACAGACTAACACAAAGTAGTACATACCTGTATGAGTTCGCGGATTGTATTGGACTGGTTCGGCTACTGCCGCAAAGTGTGCATGTTGTCAAATGACACCAAGTATACTGCAAGGGGGAAAATTGGTGTCCCGGTCACGTCACTCAAATCAACGAATGCAAAATAGGACGACACAAGTTTCATCGTGGGTGCTGCAATTAGACTGTAGAGCATATTTGTATCCCTCCTGTTGTTGGGGCATATTGTCATCTGCACCTCATTCGTTTCCACGTTAATCATTCCCAAGATCCAGTTGCCCACATATCTTTCTCATGTTGACAGCAAAGAGAGAACCGGCTGTTCGTCTGCTTGCGCATGTGTGTACATGCACCTT
Source organism: Mantis religiosa (assembly GCA_030765055.1). Classification (NCBI taxonomy): domain Eukaryota; kingdom Metazoa; phylum Arthropoda; class Insecta; order Mantodea; family Mantidae; genus Mantis; species Mantis religiosa. Next base: position 2,131,523 of record JAUKNK010000271.1, read on the forward strand.
TGGACTTAGAAAGTCCAAAGCACAAAAGAAAGTTTCTCCCAAAGATTGCTATACTTCACAATGTAAAAACTACTTAGACTTTTGAATATGACACTGTAACAAATATTAAAATAATTTAATTGTATTTGTCTTGAAAGAAAGATTTCTTTATTAATGCATTGATGAGTCTCAAATACCTGTGTCTAAAGTGTAACCTTTGTAAATTAAAGCCCCTTTGTTTTAAACTATAGCACAAAAGATGTGCACATACTGCTCATGAGCTCAATATGTATTTCTTGAGATAACCTGTTGTACATTTGTAGCCATATAGTTGATGTAAAGTACATTTAACTTGTTTTACAGTTGCCAATTTTAAAGTATTGTACTAATGAGGTATAAAGATGGTAATTTTTCTTTGTATCATTTGTGTGTTTGTGTACATCAATAAAAAGGCTTTTTTAAGATTATTTTAATTATTAACATCTTAATACAAAAACTCGTTTTACAAAATGATGAGTGTTGTTTGATGAAAATGGTGATATACTTGGATGGGTAGAATCAGACTAAAAAATTCAATGCCATAGCCAGTATTTGAACCACAGATCTACCAGTCTCCATCTGGTTGCTCTTAACTATTGAGTTACTATGTCATGCTGGCACATTGCCATGGTAGCTCAATGGTTATGAGCAACTGAACTGAGGGCGGTAGATCTGTGGTTCTGGCTATGGCATTGAGGTTTTCACTCTAACTGTACCTATCGAAACATTGCCCTACACACAGTTAGAGTGGAAGAAGAATTAATTTCCATCAATTAACCAAATGGTGATATATTGTTGAACAGGAAAATGTTCTTCCCTACATTTTGCCAAAGAGTTGAATAAGATGAATATGTTAGGCTTATCTTCCATTATAAAAGGCTTTTGAAATAATGCACTTCTATGTCACAATAGGCCTAGCAGCCACTGAACACATAGAATTTATATGAATATCAGTATTTGAATTGTATGAAGGGACTTGCTTGATAAAATTCATGTTTAACAATTTCCCTATAGATAATTAAATGGATTTAAATCTGCAGAACAAGAAACCATTAGTTGCTTGTCATTAAAAATTTCATAGAAAATTTATGTAAGATGAGCATTACTTTTGTTAATTTCTGTTAATCCATGCTTGGTGTCTGGGGTCTTTATAGACCTCAAGGCTGTTTAAACTACGTAGGAACTAATTTAATGTGAATGTAGACTTCTCATCTTCCAGGTATGCTTTGTACTTTTTATTATAAATGATCAAAATATTTATGGTAATATGACGGTCAGTAGCACCGAATTTTGAATTTTTTGTAACAGGGTCAGAAAATACCCCAGGCATACAATTTGTGATTTTCCAAAATGAAAAAATGAAATGTGTAGTGTTTAACGCCCGCTTTTGCTACATACGGCACCGCAGGCGGTGACACTGATGATGCATGAGATGAAAATGGAGCACCGGTGGAATGAGGTGGCGGGGGAAACCGGAGGTCCCGGAGAAAATCCGCCCCAACGCCATGTTGTCCACAACAAATCTCACTTTGCGGTCGCCTGGTATCGAACCCGGGTCGCCTTTGTGAGAGCCAAGCGGTCTAACCACTGAGCCACGGCGAGGCCGTGATTTTCCATGTTGTATTACAAATTTACTACAGTAATTAAAACTTGGCAACAATGCATCTTCTGAACCTTCATTTGTATTGTATTTATTTGATCCTTTGGAACATAATACATATGTTATAGGACACGTCAGTTCAAGATAAAAAGATAAATATAAGAAGTTACATAAGACTAAAAACTGTAACAGATACAGATCCAACAAAAGTCTAAAGTAGAAAAGGAAATGAAAACAAATTGTATAAAGACCATAGAGAAATGCTATATAAAAGTAATTGTTCACAGATGTGGAGTTTACTCTATTTCATGATTTAGGAAATCCTCTACACAATAAAAGTTTCTTTCCATTAAGAAATTAAATAGAGCCTTTTTGAATTTTGGTTTGGGCTCAATATTCTTTATACTCTGTGGTAGTTTATTGAATAAATGTAGACCAGCATATGTGAAGCTCCTTTCATACAATTTGGTTTTATGTGAATTGATAAATAGATTGTTCTTTAAATATCATAAGCAGAGGCATTATTAACAGTGAAGTATTCTTCATTTTTGAGTTTGATTTAGGAGTCACTATGTTTACACTCAACTTCACTTACTATGTTGTTTAATTGAAACGTTTTCAAGATCATTCGATCTCATCCTCAGCTGTTTGGTGTCTAAAGGAACATTCTTTCTCCTCCACTAGTTCGGTGCTCCGATCCCTCTGCCATCTGTTGTTAAGGGCACTAAGTTTTAATACTTCATTTAAAGCTGGGATTTCAAAATTTATAACTTTATCCCGGTTTTTGCTTATGAATATTTTTTCCCAAAAATCCAATTCTATAGGTGTACTAAGAGATTTTAACAGTTTTATGTTATGGCCAATGTTGTGGTTTTCTGTCCAAAAATTGTGTGACACTGCGGATTTCTCTGTTTGTTTCAACTGTATGTTCCTCTGGTGTTCTTTTTGCCTAGTTAACAAGTTTCTCTTAGTTTTTCCTATGTAGCTTTTATCACAGGTTTCACAGTTTATCTGATAAATTTCCGATTTCAAAGTGTTGGGGATTGAATTTTTTAGTGGCTTATTTAGCAGGTTCTTCAGACTGAATTTGTTTTGGAGTGCTAGTTTTAAGTTTAGTCTTTTGAAGATTCGTTCCAATTTTCTATAAGCCCATGGATGGTAGGTGAATTTTCTATATTGCCAGTTTGGGTTTTTAAGTGGTGTGACAGTTGTATTTTTTGATATTATCTTGAGTGTTTCCTTTCTTTTCATTTTGTTCCTTATGATGTTTGGGTTGAATCCATTTAATACTGCTAACTCTTTTATGTGATGTTGTTCTTTCAAAAACTCCTCCTTACTCAGTGGGATATTGTATAGCCGGTGAATTATACTTCTAAAGGCTGCTAGTTGATGTGAAACTGGGTTGTTGTTGTTGTTGTAATTTACATACTTTAACTTTTTAAAGTCATATTGGACGATGAATGGAATGGATGAAATGATACTCAACTGGGCCCGTTACCTGACTTTCATCTTTTAGGATAAAGGAAAACTCCAGAAAAAACCTTATCCAGGTAACGCACCCTGACCGAGATTCGAACTTGAGACCTCTTGAACGTGAGGCAGACATGCTACCATCTATGCTACCGAGGCAGGCATCTAATGTTCTTGTTGGCTAATGCTGAATTTCTGAAAATGCAGCCTTTAATGTTCTTGCTCTCCTATATTTTTCACTTGCAGATGGGGTGCTAGAAAGTGCTGGGCATATTTGCAGGCGGTCTTGGCCCATTTCCATTTGCAGATCACATAGAGGACAGAGTGGTACAGAATATATCCCAATTCTGTTAAAATGTTTTTCCAGACAATCATGTCCCGTAATCAACCTGGACATTGCAACTACTGGTTTTCGAGGATAGTCAGGAATTACTGCTTGAATATTTGGTAGTTCCCATCGTTTGTATTTTGATTTTACACAGTAATATTTTGCAACAATTTTTTTTGAATTCAGGGTTGACTAATCATTTAGCTGCATAAAATGGTAGATTAGCTGTGGATTTCTGTACACTGCTGGTACCCTTTTATGCAAGATACTCAGCTTTGTCATTATTACTCAGTCCACAGTGAGCTGGTATCCACTGGAAGACTAAGGTGTTTTTGAAGTGCTGTAAGATGGGTCAGCATTATCCAACATTCTAAAATTGTCTGATGTCTTTGATGACAGCTTGGAAGTAAGTGCTATAATTGCTGACCTGGAATCTCAGAGAATAACTGCTGGATGGAAATGTGATATTCTATATAAAAGAGTTTGGAGGGCCATTTGAATTGCTTCAATTTCTCTACCGAAGTTTGTAGTTCCATAACTTAAACATTTGTATTAGAAGAAGAGGTGACAAGTGACTCCAACCCCTGCTCCTTCTTGGTTAGATATCAGTGATGCATCAGTATAATTACGGAGCCATTCTTGTTCAGGAAATCTAGTATGGATTGTCTCTAATGCCAATAATTTTAGAAAATTAGTTGAAATTAGGGTGACCATATGTCCTCCTTTCTGCTGTAAAAAAAGAAAGCATCTGGGCAGAATTTTGTAAATTCTGCGAATGTCCTCTTTTTTGCAGCTAGGCATACAATTTCATTTTAAATTGCATAATCTTTCTTTCTGGCCACTGAGATATCGCATATTGAAGAAACTTAAGCCACAGCAAAGGTTGTATACCTAGTGTAACTATACTATTTGGTAATTGCATACTCTCTGCTGCCCTATTAATTTGCAATAAATTATTATTTATTCTATGCGTCCTTCCTGTTCCTTTGCGGCCAGGAAGCTAGTTTCCTTGAAACCACGTGTTAAACTATGTGATGGTATTTAATTAATTTTCTGATAATTCTGAAATTGTAGCAGTAAATATCTTTATGAAAATGCCTAAACGGAAATGCCTGTACAGTGATGAATGGTATAGTAAATATCTATAATTTAAAAAAGCAAGAAATGAATCAGAGGCAGAATGTCTCATCTGCCATGGAGGAACTTTCATATTAATTGCAAAGGTAAGACCCTAAAAGTAAAATGTTACTTCTTTGGAAAGAAACATTCAATGCCAATGTGTCTGACATGAAATTCTACTCGCACATTAGCATAATGTTTTATAATTGTTAAGATAAGGGACCAGTTACAAAAATGAAATATAATCATATAATGTGGCTTTGTTAATATGAGATTATCTATGCAGACTACGTTTTTACGAATTTTATTTCTCGGAAAAGCGCTGTTGTAGAGTTAAACACTAATTTGTGTGGTATGCCTGTGCGCAGTGCTTCATATTTGTGGTTATTTATTAAATTTTGCTGTATCAAGGGAATCAGGTATCAATAAAAGAAATTTTCCCCATGTTTAGGGAGGTTAGCCTTAGATTAGTTGTGTGTGTAAAAGCTTATTGAAATAAGAAGCTCTATCCGGGCTAGTCCTGTAAGAGCAAAACCAGCCTAAGTCATGGTTAGCAGCCCCTTATCTTAACAATGACCTAATTATACAAATAAAAATATTTAGTAATCATTTTCCACTTATCTTAAGAAGTTGATGATAATACTTCTTTCTATGAAATTAATTTCATGGACATTTGCCCAATTTTGTAGAAAGAAAATAGAAGTAATGTCATCAACTTCTTAAGATAAGTGGAAAAGAATTACTAAATATTTTTATTTGTATAATATTCATTATTCCACTGTAACTAGCTTCATTTTCTGTGTAATGACCTAATTGTTTGACAAGATAAAGCTAAAGCTGGATTAGCTCGTGCAATATTGGGCAAATATTCCATTTTGTTAAAAACTTCTAAGAGGAAGATTGTAATGTTAAAGGAAGTGAAGCTGTTAAAAGTTGTGCCACTAATTCTCTGTGCTAGATTATAATAACCTTTTAAATGAAATAAAACAAGTACCTGTATTGTTTTTCTTAACCTCTTTAATGCTGGCTGCTTTCTTAAACCTTAATCATGTGTATCAAGCTATACATCTATATGCAAACCTTACAAAACCCTATTATGGACATCAAACAGTTCCATGCTACAATTTGAATGGAGCGATACTGAAAGTGTCCTCTTTTTCTGCCCATGAGATATGGTTACCATAGTTAAAATATAACTTTTCTTAACCTCTTCTATCACGTGTAAACAATATGTGATGTCTAATGTTTGCATAGGATTGACTTTATATATGAAGTTTTCCTTTGAATTAGGAAGGTCTACATTCTTCTTGAAGGCTTGAATTTTGGAAAGAAAGCTCTCCTGCATCTTTAGCGTATGTGTAAACTTTCTGTTGTAGACCGCGCTGTGGCTCAGTGGTTAGACCGCTTGACTCTCACTAAGGCAGCCCGGGTTCGATCCCAGGCGACCGCAAAGTGAGATTTGTGGTGGACAACACGGTGCTGGGGCGAGTTTTCTCCGGGATCTCCAGTTTCCCCCGTCATCTCATTCCACTGGTGCTCCATGTTCATCTCGTGTATCATCAGTGTCATCGCCTGCGGTGTCGTATGTAGTAAAAGCAAGCGTTAAACACTGCACATTTCATTTCACTTTCTCTTGTACCGTGTATTGAATGGAAGTCTGATGTTTAATGTTAAAAGAAGTATAAAGGGTGGTTCTTACTGACTTTTGTGTGCTGATTACAAACCTTTTGCATAACTTTTCCATCATTCATTATTTTTGAGTAATTGCATTATAAGATTTCTAGTAATTATAGGTTAATATGTGAGGCACGTCCTTGAATACCTCTTACATACCTAAGATGAATGTTAAATATACATTTGACTGTAGTTTGCTTAAGGAACATCTATCTTGAGTGTCCAGTAATAGTCTCCCAAATATTTGAAGTCCATTTTCTCTGGTAGCATCTTTTCAATGATGTCCTGATGGTAACACTTGCCATGTTCGTCGCTGACAGCACCGAGGGTCTCAGGAAAGAAGTCAAGATGGGAGTCCAAGATGTATATTTTCAAGGATATATTACATATAATGACCTTGTAGTTCTCAATCAGCTCCCTTACAAGTTCTGTGTAAAGTTCAGAATTCTGGTTTTCTAGAACATTTATGATAGTGTGTTTGAAATAGAAACATGCAGCTCATTCTTGCATATTTAGAAGGCTTTCAAACTGTGAATGTTTCATAAGTTTTCTAATTTGATGGCCAACAAATCTTCCCGCTTAATTTTGCTTCACTTATCTTGGAAAACTTAAGTTTCCACTAGCAGGAATGCACCCATTATGATCCACTAATTTCACAAAGTTCTTAAACAAACCTAGTTCCATGTGTAATGAAGGCAATAAGATTTTGTTATCACTTACAAGTGGTTGATGAACAACATTTGCCTGTTCTGAGTTAAATGAGTATCTCTTTGGCCAAACCTTGTTTTAACATAATTATTTATTTTTTTTATTTACCCAGATTTATGAACCCTATTTTACACAGTGGTATATTAGGGTTAGAGTTGATACATAAAAATACACAATTTTAACAAAAATATTTTAAATACTAGAAGGAAGAAAATGTTATAATCTGATGCATATTAATTTAAACTATTTCAGACGTTTAAACACTGAGTTTATAAGCATCATGAAGTACTTATACTGTTGTGGCTTCATTAGCAAAGATGTGAGTGGAGCAGAAAATTCAGTTCCTAGAGAGTCTAGCTTGAATATTAATTCTTGTCTTTCTCTCCAGAAAATGGGACAACATAAAAGGAGATGAACCACAGTTTGAACTTCTTCACCACACATGCACTCAGAGTTGGATGTTAAGTGAAAGCGTGATAAGTATTCACCAAATTTACCATGTCCACTTAAAAATTGTGTCAAAACAAAATTTGGTACAAGAGTTTCACATTTTCCTCTGTCATATACACTAGGGAAAAATAATGTTTTTGTTAAACTTCCATTTGGAGTTGTTAGCCATTGTTGGTTCCATTCTTCAAGAATATGTTGATGTATTATTCTCCTTACAGTAGAAATAGGACATAAAGAGTATGTCACAGGAAGATTGGATTCTGCAGCCTTCTTAGCCAAGCAATCAGCTCTCTCGTTACCTAAAATTCCACTGTGTGCTTTAAGCCAACCCATGCAAATATGTCCTGGATGGTTTTGAAGCAAGGTTCTGATTTCATGTGCTAATGAATTACAGTTGTATTTATCATTAATATCGAGTAGAGTTGATTGTGAATCACTAAGAATACGGGCACTGTTCCCATTAACAGTACACCATTTAATAGCTTCTTTAATTGCTAAGAGCTCCGACTGGAATACAGAACATTCAGGTGACAATTTAAACATGGAGTGAGTTAGTTCCATTTGGTTTTCATAAACAACAAAAGCACATCCTACTGCAGATATATTATCTTCAAATTGGTAACGTGAACCGTCTGTATATATGTAATAATCATGAAAATTACATATTTCCTTTAAACGGGTTACAAAATTTGATGGGTGTCCTGCTGTGATAGGATGCTTTTTTCTTTACTATCCCACATTACAAGAAACAGCAAAATGCTGTATAACTAAGGCATAATCCAAGTAAGATAGCTATCACTTTAAAATCTGCACATATCTGCAATGAGTAATGATCATATCGGATATTGGACAGCAAGAGTTGCATGTTCACATAATTCTCCTTCATCCAACTGCATGGGCTATAGGAATGAAAGGAAACTTGTTTGCATTATGTAGCAATACTCCCTTCAAGCTTGTTTTCGAAGATCAATGATCAAACGCCAATCTCAAGGCCTATGTTGAGTACCCAGGGACTCCATCAAAGAATTGACATCTTTTCAGAAAACTAGATCTTCCTGTTTAGAAAGTAAAAGCACAGATTTCTTTTGGCGTTGGCGAAAAGAACTTATTTTGTTGCCATCATGCAACAGGTGCCAGCCTTTTAACCTTGAAATAACTCGGCTTTTCTTTTAGTTAGTTGATGGAAATTAATCATTTCTTCATATGGTGTATCGCGGATGCGAGAGACCCTAGTGGTTTACCGGGGAAATATATGAATCAAATGGAGAATTTAATGTCATGATGGCAAGTTGGCCATGATAGCTCAATGGGTTAGAGCAACTGGACGGAAACCAGGAGATCCGTGGTTCAAATCCCGGACGTGGCATTGAATTTTTCATGTTGACTCTATCTATCAAAAACCTTAGCCTATATACGGCTAGTGTGAAGAAATGATTAATTTCCATCAATTACCTAAAATAATAAGAGTTAAATGATGAAGCCCGGGACTCAACTACTTACGATAGTAAGTCGCCACAAACGGTGTATCTGGGATGCGAGAGCCCCTAGTGGTTTACCGGGGATATATAAGAGTTAAATAGAGAATTTAATGTCACGACGGCAAGTTGACCATGGTAGCTCAATGGTTTAGAGCGACTGCACGGAAACCAGTAGATCCGTGGTTCAAATCCCGGACGTGGCATTGAATTTTTCATGTTGACTCTATCAAAAACTCAGCTTTTCTTTTAGATAATCCGAGATCATGAAGCAAATCACTTAGATGCTTCTTGGTTAATAAGCGCGGCTGGGGTAACTCCATCTATAAAATCTGGGTCACTTTGTTATAATTCACTGTCATCAACACTTTGCGGCCAACCCGCATACCATAGTTAAATTAATTGGATTATAATTGTAGCCTAATTGGAGCTATGGGTTCTCTTGTCCTCAGGTGAATGGTTGTAGGAAATTGATTTTTGTGTTTGTCGTTGGCTACTCAGTCGTATTAATAATACTTGGTTTGTGGTAGAAATATTTGATTTAATTCTTGAATCTATGTTGACTTATCGACTTGGACCAGTGACCACATCTCAGACTTAGAAATCTTCCCTTCCCTTCTCTTCTTAATGCACATGAACACGTTCTTCCCTTCGTAGTATCAACTTGCAAGTAAAGTTTTTCTTAGTTCACCATTCAGTTCGAACCTTATTCTAACCCCCCTCTATAACTTTATCACGTGGCTAAACTAGCTCACCTTTCTCAAATGTTAAATTATTATTGGTTTCTCATTTTATTCCAAATTTTCGCATTTGTTTTCAAAACTCATATGACTCACTGACGTTCCACTCATCCTGAGTTGTGGAACGCCTGCCCTGATTTGTTTCTAACGGTATGTATCGTTACCAAATCAGCGAACTAAATCTCTTTAGCGTTCATGCTCAACTGCATTTTGAAAGTCCTTTGTCCCAAAACATTCCTAACCGAAAGAATACAATAGTCTTCAGACATTGAACTTTTACTTACACAAAGAAGGTAACGGCTCTTCCTTCTTTCCTGTCTCTGCGGCATGTATAGATTATTACAAGAATATTTTCTCTTTCTTGACCGGATGCTAGTATATATGTTATATTAAATGATATTCTTCCTTTCTTATTCTTTAAGTCGACTGCTATTTTCATCATTCTAATTTCATATTATGATAACGCATATGACGAGACCCTTAATCAGCCGGTTAATAATGTTACACATTTGGCTAAACAGATTTTCGGAGCACAAAAATTATTCTCGTCTTTTTATTGCTTTGTTATTAATTTATTATTTTTGTTAAATAACATTCAATCTCTTTTAATTCGAGGAGTCAAATTTTGCCTCTGCATTATTAAAGTGAGCGCACCACAAATGTAACAAAACTGGTTTTTATTGAATACCTACACTTTTGCGAGACATCCTCTTAATTCCCATTGCTTAAGAAAAAACACTATTAGAAACACTACACTTCTAAATTTATAGCTGAAAACACACAGGATTAGCTCCTTTGGCAACTATGCAGGACAGCTTCCATCTGCAACAAACCTTCCTTGTCTGCCGTTGAAGTAAACATTGTGACTTTGTGGGTTCGTGAAATGAAAAGTCCAATTACACAAACTCAACAATGTTCTTTATTTCCACCGACTTACAGTTTAACACTTAAAATTACACAGAATTACGTAATGCACACAATTACAGTTCACCAGTTCGTCCGTTAAAGTTCAACTTGCACTCGCGATTACGTAACTTCCTCCGACGCACGCACGCAGTCTTCTTGTCCGCTCACTAGCTCGTCAAGCACTGACTAACTCCTCTTGCCCGACGTGTTGCTTATATAGGGTCAGCTGGCCGATCTGGAAGGTTCTAGATTAGATGAAATATCCCGTAAGTTCGAGAACACAGGTGGAACAGAAAGAGACGGCGCTGTGACGTTTTTTTCCCAGCCACCCCTCGTTACCGCTATAAGACAAACGAGGGGGGCGTGGCCAACGCCAACCGTCTCCTGCTCGCCCGCTCTATAGGCTGTTCCGACGTTCGGGTGACACTGCTCCCTCCTCAAAGCTGGTCGTCCCGAACAGCACCATCGTAGCGTGCCAGGCGATCCAGGTGTACCACCAACATCTTCCCTCGGGGAACCTTCTGGATGTGGTAGACCACGTCGTTAATCCTCTTCACCACCCGGTACGGTCCTTGCCATGGCTGCCGGAGCTTCGGGCAGCGTCCCTTAGTCCGGGTAGGGCGGTACAACCAGACCAGGTCACGTTGCTGGAACCCTTGGCTGTTGGCTTGCCTGTCATACCTGGTCTTCATGCGGTCGCTCGCCTTCTAGATGTTCTGGCGAGCCATCTCGTGCATGTCATGGAGATGGTCCACCAAGTTCTCCACATACTCGGTCGCTGGCTGTCTCGCTTCCGGAGGGCTTCCAAAAGCCAGGTCACAAGGGAGGCGTAACTCTCGGCCGAACATTAAGCTGGTTGGCGTCATCCCAGTTGTGTCGTGTGTAGACGAGCGCTAGGTCAGCAAGAACAGTGGCACCTTGACGTCCCAGTCCTCGCTGATGGCTGGCCACGACCTTCCTCATGTGTTCCTCTAAGGTCTTGATGTATCTTTCGACCATGCCATCCGACTGGGGATGTAGAGGAGTCGTGCGGGTCTTGTTCACCCCAAGCCTTTGTAGTGCCTCCTTCATTAGTTTGGACTCAAAGTTGGTACCCTGGTCACTGTGTAGCTCTAACGGCACCCCAAATCGACAGAACAATTGCTCCACAAGGCAGTCTCTGAATGTCTTTGCCTCTTGGTTTGGGATGGCATACACCTCCGGCCACTTGGTGAAGTAGTCCACGACCACCATTAGGTAATTGTTGCCTCGGTCGGAAACTGGGAACGGTCCAGCAATGTCAACAGCGATCCCTTCAAATGGCGCTCCGACGTTGTACTGCTGCATGCGAATCCGACTCCTAGTCTTGGGGCCGCGACTCGCTGCCCACACGTGACACTGACGGCACCATCTCTCAGCATCTGCTCGGAGTCTCAGCCAGTAGTAGCGCTGCCGTAGTTTGTCAATCGTTCGGTTCGCTCCCAGGTGTCCTCCCGAAGTACCGGCGTGCACTTCTTCCAAGACTTCCGGGACCTTACTCCGGGGAAGTACCAACTGTTCTCTCTGCGTCTTCCCATCGGGTGACTCCCATACCCGGAACAGCGCTTGACCACCAGGCGGCCCCACCGAGGTCATATCGGTAGTCTTCACCTTTGGTGTTGGCGGGCGTAAGTGGCGTATCCACTTCCATCCCGTCTTGAGTCCATAGGACCAGATGGGGTGGGCTTGATAGTCTCTAGGTCTTACCACATGGAAATCCCACGGAGGACGCCGAGCGCCCTTTGGAACAGCTCGGATAACTCCCTGGTTGAAGGAGGCCCGGGTCCAGTTCCTACGGGTTCAGGACTAATGGGAGTAGAACCTCTGGGCTCAACCCGGAACAGCACGCCATCTCTGGTCTTCAACGAGTCCTATTGGGCCCAGTACGACTTGTAGGTGGCGCTGCTGGGTGCGATGTCCTCCCAGGTTGGTCTCGTCCCTGCCTCCACTGCCCTCAAGAGTGGCCCCAAGTCTGCGTCCGCCAGCTGCTCCCTCCTCAGGCCTGCGCTATCCCAGCCGTCCGCAGGCACTGCCACGACTACTCGGGCTGCTGCGGCACGCCCCTTCTCTTCCACTCTTGTGCACTGGCCGCACTCTTCTGGACAGGGTCTTCGGGATATGGCGTCTGCGATACCGTGGCTCTTCCCTCTGAGATGTTCCGAGGTGAAGTCGTACTCCTGCAGCCTCTGGATCCAACGTGCTGTCTGGCCTTCCAGGTTCTTAAAGCTCAATAGCCAGGTTAGGGTGGAACGGTCAGTCCTCAGGTGGAATGGCTGACCGTACAGGTACTTGTGGAAGTGCCGCAAGGTCTTTACTACCGCCAGTAGCTCTCGTCGGGTGATGCAGTAGTTTTCTCTGCCTTGGATAGCGTCTTGCTTTAGTAAGCTATCACCCGCACATGGCCGTACTGTACCTGCGATAGGACACCTCCAATGCAATGGTCGCTGGCGTCGGTGTCCACAATGAAGGCGCCACCCGGTTGTGGTAAACCCAAAATTGGAGCACTGCACAGGGTCATCTTCAGGTGCTGGAAAGCGCTTTCGGCGTCCTCCGTCCACACATAAGTCCGGTGTTCCTCTGTCAGGCGGGTGAGGGGTTTTGCGATGTTGGAGAATCCCTTTATGAAGCGGCGGTATTAACTGCACAGCCCCAGGAAACCGCGCAGCTCTTTCTTATCCTTTGGGCGAGGCCAATCACTAACAGCCTGTGTCTTCTCCGGGTCTGTGGCCACTCCGGTTGCTAAGACCCTATGGCCCAAGTAGTTAACTTCCTTGCGGAAGAGCTGGCACGTCTTCGCGTTCAGCTTCAAATTGGTCGCCTGCAGTCTGTAGCACCTTACTCTGACTCACGAGGTGATCTTCAAAAGTCTTCCCGACGATGATGATGTCTTCCAGGTATAGCAGGCAGGCATCGTAAGTCAGCCCTCTCATCACTGAATCCATGAGGCGTTGGAAGGTAGCTGGTGCTTTGCAGAGGCCAAGGGGCATAACCGTGAACTGCTAGAGCCCTTGGACCGTCGAGAATGCGGTCTTCTCCTTGTCTCTTGGGTCTAGAGCTACCTGCCAGTAGCCCGACTTTAGGTCCAGGGTCGAGAACCACTGTGCACCAGCTAGCGTGTCCAGGATGTCGTCAATCCGGGGTAAGGGGAAACAGTCCTTCCGGGTGACAGCGTTCAGCGTTCTGTAGTCTACCCAGAAGCGCAGCTCGCCGTTCTTCTTCGTCACCAAGACTACAGGGGAACACCAAGGGCTGTCAGACTCTTCAATCACTCCCCTGGACCTCAGGTCCTCCGGCATGTCTCGTAGCGTCCCTTGCTTCACCAGCGGAACGCGTCTATGTGGTTGCCGAATAGGCGGGGCGTCCCCGGTGTCGATGCGGTGAAGCACTTTGTCCGTGCGGCTGTAGTCACTATCACCTCGGCTGAAGACGCGCTGGTATCTTCTTAGCAGTAATCCCACTTTCTCCAGTTGCTCTGCTGTGAGGTGGTCGGCCGCCCTCTCCAGTAAGCGTTCTAGCCGGGGCCCCAGCTTTTGCGTCGGCACCGGCTCCTGCGTCTTGTCTATTGCTGTTACGCTTACCACGGGCTCGCACGTCCCCAACTCCGTCCCGTTCTGGACTACGAGATCGATGTCCGTTGGATTTAGCAGTCTCACTGGCACCTGCTCTCGGCACGGCGGCAGTGCCCTGGCTACACATAGTCCGTGCACAGGAGTCTTCTGGTCTAGCATCATGTTCCTGGTTCTCTGGCCCTCCAGTCGCGCCGTCACCACCACCTCGCTCCTCGCGGGGACAACCACATCTTCGTCCAAGACGAACCTGCAAATTCCAAGGCGCTCCTCTGGTTGATGGAGTATAACCTCTTCTCCGTTAAGCCGCAGGACCTTCTTGCTGACGTTGACCGTCGCCTCATGACTCCTGAGGGCATCTAGTCCCAGAATCACCTCCTCAGCCACCTTCGCGACGAACACCCACAGACGCACGGCACTCCGTCCCAAGGTCAGCTCCAGCAGGGCCTCCTTCTCCACAGGCAAGGTGCCGCCCGATGCCGTGACAAGCGGGTATGGTCGGCTCGGCTTCCTTGTCGGCAAACCCTTCGCCACGTCAGTTATGATGATGGTCACGGCCGCCACGGTGTCCACCAGCACGCGGCACGCCTTTCCTCATACCCAACCTTCCGCGATAAGGCTGTCATCCATACGCTGGCTGACGGCGTGCAGTGTCACTAAAGGGGATGGTGGTGATGGCGCCGACGTGCCCCTCTCCACGACGGCCCTTACTCGTTTTCCGGCTGCTCTTCCTGGTGTGGGACGTCTCTCTGCAGGTGTCCGGGCTGTCCACACCCCCAACACAGGCCACTAGGTGTTCGCCGGCGTCCCTCAGCTGATCTGTCTCCGGCGTAGCGGACACTCCTCGTTCTCGACGTCGGGATAGACGTTACCTTGGCCGCCTCAATCTTTAATGCCACTGTCAGCGATTCGTGGATGGTTTTATAATCGCCGAGCATTAGGCGCTGACGAATCTCCATGTCCCGTACCCCGTCGACAAAGTTGTAGGTGGCTTCCCGGGATACGAAGTCCAGTGGCAGGTCAACAAAGGCCTTGCTAGCCAGCTTCTCAATTGCTATGGCGAACTCCTGCAGCGTCTCCCCCGGCTGCTGTGACCTTGCCTTTAGCTGGCTGCCGTATGCTGCGGCTAAGCGGTGGTTCCCGAAACGACTTTCCAGGGCCTCCCAGATGTCCTTGGGCGCCGCCGTTGTCTGCATCGCGTTTAGGACTTCCGCGGCTCGTCCCTGGAGGCTGGCTATTACCTGTGTGGCTTCCTCCTCCGGTGACCATCTGTTGTATCTGGCCACTGTGTCGAACTGGCGGCGGAAGACTTCAAACGTTGACGCGCCGTCATACTTGGGAGGTTTGACGCGCACAGATGTTGTGTGTCCCGGCGCGTGGGCCTTCAAATCCTTCAGCTACCTGCCGACGACGTCCTCCACCATGGCGTTCAGGGACTTGACGCTGCTGTCGGCCTTTCCCTCCAGGATGTATACGCGGTTCGCAAGGTCTTCGACGTCTTCCACCACGGCGTTCAGGGTCTTGGCGTTATTGTCGGCCTTTTCCTCTAAATCATTAAGGCGGTCGTCTACTTGACCCATCCGCTTGCCCAGCTTCGTGACGTCATTCCTCACGCCGGCCAACTGTTCCTCAAATTTGGCGGCGAGGACCTCGTTCGCCTCCTTCATTTCCGTGGCCAGACTGTCGTTCGCTGCCCTCATTTCTGTGGTCATTTTGGTGTTTATTTCTTCCATCTTCTCGGTGATGTTGTCGTTGGCCGTCTTCATTTGTTTAAACTCGGCGGTGATGTTGTTATTTGCCGCTTCTGTTTTTGTTGTGAACTCGTTCATCTTCGCGTCCGTTTTCTAGGTGATGTTGTCATTCGCCGTCTTCATTTCCGATGTCAGTTCGGCCTTCAGTTACACCATCTTCTCCAAAATCTTTTCCAATTTCGCGACCATGTTTGTAATGTTCGGTGATGTTGTTATCCCGCTTCCTGACACCACTGTGACTATGTGGGTTCGTGAAATGAAAAGTCCAATTACACAAACTCAACAATGTTCTTTATTTCCACCGACTTACAGTTTAACACTTGCCAGTTACACAGAATTACGTAATGCACACAATTACAGTTCACCAGTTCGTCCAATAAAGTTCCAATTGCACTCGCGTTTAGGTAAACTCCTCCGACGCACGCAGTCTTCTTGTCCGTTCAGTAGCTCGTCAAGCACTGAATAACTCCTCTTGCCCGACGTGTTGCTTATATAGGGTCAGCTGGCCGATCTGGAAGGTTCTAGATTAGATGAAATATCCCGTAAGTTCGAGAACACAGGTGGAACAGAAAGAGACGGCGCAGTGATGTTTTTTCCCGGCCACCCCTCGTTACCGCTATAAGACAAACGAGGGGGGTGTGGCGAACGCCAACCGTCTCCTGCTTGCCCGCTCTATAGAGTGTTCCGACGTTTTGGTGACAATATTGACCTGGAAGGGAAATGTATAGTTTTGTGAGGAGAGGCTCATTGTTGAACATCGTCATTCCGTAAATCACAGGCAACAATAATCTAAAGCAAGTTTTTCATTTGTTGACATATTTGTCGATCTAGTACAACAAAACCACACACTTTTTTTAATCGTCACATCCACTGCTCTGTGCTAATAACCATGACAATTGTTTTCTTTATATTACAAAAAACTGAAGGGCAATTGAACATTACTAACTTCATTTTTGGCAGATGCAAAGAATCAGCAGAAATTATTCATATTTATTTAACATTTTCGCCAATGGCCAGTCTTATTTCTTGCTGTGTCTTAGAAATTTAATGGGACGTCAATCAATAACACCACAATCAAAGACCAATGTTTAATTTTAAGTAATTGTATCCAAAAGCAATTTTTAGTGGATACCTATCTTCTTATTTAATTCTGTTTTATGTAGTACACATTATTTTAAATATCTATATTTTTGCCACAATTTTGTTCATTTTGTATTAATATGCATGGTAAAAAAAATAGTAATTAAATGTGGGAAATATAGTGACTTTTAGGACGTTTGAAGCTGCTAGTTTGGCTGCCCTGGTTGGTAAAGCTCGCATATTAATCTGTGAGCACGCAAAAACCGGCGTGCAGGTTCTGTATATTTACTTTGCGGCGTCCAGAAACAGGAATTTTTGGCGTATTACTGAATAATTATAAGAGGAGATAAGATTATTGAGAATATCGCAGTCGAGAAGTAAGTGAGAGTTTTAATAACATATTCGTAGATTTTATATTCATACTTTGGTAACATTAACACCGAAACTTTATTTAAACATCAGTCCAGAACCAAGAGTTACGGGAAATGTGTTTCTTTATTCATGCTGTGTTAGTATTATGTGTGTTATAGTTCTCTTAAGTGCTAATACACTCACCTAATTTGCTTTCTTACTTGGTCCAATCGGCTGTGATTGTATTTCTCGACCCCAGTTCACAGCGCAATTCCTAACCTCTCACCAGATTTGTTCCCACAAGATTCTGAATCAGTTTCGCATTACCTGAATTTAACTGGCGTTACAACATGACAGAACATCAATTTAGGACTGGTTCTGAATTTCCAACTGTTACAACAGATTTGAGAACTAATTTACTTTGCTACTAGTACAATCAATAGTTGATCAGGAATATAAACTGAATATTTTGAACATGCTCAAATCGTGTAGTATACTGCACGTGCTTAGATTATTCAAAATCCATTGAGATTGAGATTGTTTATTCACCAATTGTAATAGTTTTACAAGGTTTTGTCATGTGAAGTATATCCATAAAGTCAGTTACAATGGAGAGTTACTACTATCTATATTTACAATTTTGACTCTACAGTTTTAACCATTATTTGTTTTTGCAATTTTTATATTTTTCTATTGTATAGAAAGCATTTTTAATCAGATACGATTTTATTTGTTTTATATATATTTGTTTTATTTTTATTTGTTCTTTCCCTATTTCTTTAATCCAGTGAGGTAAATGATTGTACAAATCTTTTGCCTTACTTTCAGTACATTTAGTTTGTAATGAGCCTCTTAGTCTATTCCTAAAGTAATTTTCTTTTGTTCTTGTGTTATGTTCATGGATACTTGTATTTTTGTCTTCTTTATGGGAAGTTACAACATATTTTAGACATTCATATATATACAAGGCAGCATTAGTATATACCTATATATTATATAATATATTATATAATATAATATATTATATAATATAATATAATATATTATATAATATAATATATTATATTATATTAGTATATTATTATATACCTAATTACTTAAATGCTGTTCTACAGGTGTTTATTTTTTTGATATTTTTAAGAACTCTTATCGCTCTTTTCTGTAGTATAAATATTTTTAGTATATGTTTCCTCCCTGCTGATCCCCATAAAATAATCCCATAGCTCAAATGTGAGTGCATAAATGCGTAATATACTTGTGTTGTACTATCTTCATCCATGATTTGTTTAACCTGTTTTAGAATACATATACCCCTATTCAGTTTTTTTTCTAAATGTCTATTCCATTTCAGGTTGTTATCTATTACTAGTCCTAAAAAATTTATTTCACTAGCTTGCCTGATTTTCTTACCTTTTATTTCCAAGGAGATATTCGCCTCCATTTTGTTACTTATACTAATCTGCATCCATTCTGTTTTCTTTGTATTTAGTGCCATTCCTAATTCTTCCAGGTAAGTATTAACCATCTCCAATAATGCATTTGCATTACTTTGCAATTCAGCCGCTGTACTCCCTGTTACAATAACTGTTGTGTCATCAGCATAGCCAATGGCTAATCCTCCTGCTTCCTGAAGTCGTTTAAATAGATCATTTATGCATAAAATAAACAAATATGGCCCCAATTTTGATCCTTGTAGTACACCGTGTGTTATACGTTTAAATGGGGATTTGATTTTGGATAGCTGTCCATCTGAAACGTGTGCCAAGGATCTGTATAATTAAATGCCTTGCACAAATAAGGAACTGGAAAATAAAAATAAGCTAAAATAAATTAAACTGTATCTAAGGGAAAATGTATTTACTCATTAGAATTCAAACATGTATGTTTCATAAAGTAATGTTTTATTAATTAGGCCTTAATATTCTATCACATTACATTAATATTGTATATACCATTTTATATGGAAATTTAGATGCTGTAAATAATTGTTAACCTACCAAAGCCTTATAATATTTATAAAATAGATGAATAAATGAATGACTGTGCATGAGCAGGGACTAAAGAAAATTATACATGTGCTCTACATTCAGAAATTCAGCAATGATGGAAGCAGCAAAATAGTGAAATAATGGTTCAAGTAAGTGTCCAACCTCCAAGAGTACAAAAATTCCAAACTAGTTCTGAGGACATATTTGACTGGTGCATATGCATAACAAAGTGGTGTTCGTTCAAAACAGTTTGGTATGTATTCAGAGCCACTTGTTGGGACAAACCTATCACACTCATAATATCTCATCTTCCTAGCAAGTATGTAATTAAAATTTTTTGTAAAATTTTTTGTAAATTAGGATTGCCTAATAGCAGTATGTAACTTAGAAGGACAACTACTGACTGCAGAAGAGTAATATCTTTTTTGGAACATGTCTCATCAAGGCATGCCATGCCTCCTTACATGGCAAGGTTTGTTGTAAAATAATAGGAGATAGTTCGAAAGAATATATCTAGATTCGAAAGCAAGTGAAAGAATTTTTTTGGTTTTAAATAAGTGTCTACGGAAATAATAGGGTCCAATGGAGTAAATAATGCATAGAGTGCCTTTTTGTAATGCAAAGGCTACTGTGTGCTGAAACCGTTGTAGATAATTCCATATGGTATCAGGGACAGAAAGTAGACAAAATATACTCTACTTACAAACTAAGTAGTTGCCAGCTTGAGTGATGGTGAAGCAGACAGGTCTCCCAAAATACTTCAACACATCCTACTGAGCAGTCAGATTAAATAGGGTCTCCCACCACTACACACATGTAAACCATGCAACTTTCCTGCTTACGCTTGAAGGTGGTGCATCTCTCATGTCATATGAATGCATTGAGCATATCAAGTACAGTACTATTTATATCGAAATTTAACTGTATTGGAACACCACAGTGAAGTGAAACAATTATTAAATTGTAGATGAGTCGTATTTATTACACATCTGCTTCACTTTCGTACCTATTTTGAGGACATGTTTCGCAAATCACCGTTTGCATCTTCGGCTCTTATGCGACTAAAGCTTGATCCAGTGGTGTGGGTAATTCTGGGGTTGCTGCTGCCATCTGTTGATTTAGTGATGAACTTAAATGTGGGATTCTCTTCTGGCGGGATTTCAAAGTTCATTAGTTGGTTTTTATGTTTTTCTATGTATATTCTCTCCCATATGACGAGTTCACTATGTTTTTGTACATATTTTAGTAATTCTGTGCTATCTTCAATTTCATGATTTTCAGACCAGAAATGAGCTGCTATTGCGGACTTATCAATTCAAGAAATACAATATAACATTGGCACCAAAAGACAATTACAACATTCAAAGCCTACTTCACAGTAATAATACTGATAAGATAAAACCAGAGGAAAAGTCAGGCATTTACATGATTAAGTGTAAAGACTGTGAAAAAATTTACATAGGGAGGATAAGAAGAAACATAGGCACTAGAAAGAAAGAACACTTCAGGCACTTAAGATACAAAAATATTGATAAGTCCGCAATAGCAGCTCATTTCTGGTCTGAAAATGATGAAATTGAAGATAGCACAGAGTTACTAAAATACGTACAAAAACATAGTGAACTCGTCATATGGGAGAGAATATACATAGAAAAACATAAAAACCAACTAATGCACTTTGAAATCCCGCCAGAAGAGAATCTCACATTTAAGTTCATCACTAAATCAACAGATGGCAAGAGGAATCCCAGAATTACCTACACCACTGGATCAAGCTTTAGACGCAGAAGAGCCGAAGATGCAAACGATGATTTGCGAAACATGTCCTCAAAATAGGTACGAAAGTGAAGCAGATGTGTAATAAATATGTCTCATCTAAAAACTAATAAAACTACTTACTGTTTTGACACATGTAAGACATTATAGACACTTTCATTGTGTTAGATGCCATCCTTTCCACCAAATGAATGGAAACCCTCACTACATTAAATAAAAGGAAAACAATTACCTAAATAATGAATATATATTGAAAAAGTTAGTATATTTTTAAAATTTAAAAAATTAAAAAAGCATAAAAAAGAAAAAATGCAGGAAAAAAAGGTCAAATGGAAAGCACAAGCACATACAAACCTTTCTCTAAAAATCCTGTTTTCTAGATTCAAGGATCTTGATATTTCCCTTTTGGTGGAGTGCCAAAATTCTCGTATTCGTACACATAATAGAGAAAGCAAATCTGTGCTTTGGGTTCAGGGAGTTTTGGGAAAAAAGTCCTGAAGAAAAAAAAAAGAACAAATAAACAGTGATAGCTGCAGAAGTTTATGTGAATTATGCTCTCTGTAAGAAATGTGTCAAAACAGGAATCATTCGTTATGAATTACCATAAATACATCATTTTATATTTTGTAAAATATCTTTGACAGTCAATAACATTGTCCTGCAAAATATAACTTTCATTTACCAGTTTGTGATCGGAAAGATATATATATATAGAAATACCTGCAACTCTGTAAAGTAAGGTGTGAAGTTATACTATTTGTGGCCAGAAATTGGTTATACTCATTGACATTAGGTCGTGATTAGGGAACTTCCCTTCTCAAGCACCAACAGTAGTCCACTCAAAGTGTTCCATTGACCCTGAAAGCTCCTACCCATCTCCTTGATTTCTTGATGAAAACATTTAGTTCTTTCATCTCTTGTTCTTGAAGATTTTAACTCTTTCTTGCATGTATATATTCTTGATCCTAAAATTCTTTGTATGCAGTCAGGCCTCATAACAAATAATGTAATTCATAGAATAAACCCTAGACAGAAATGTATCATCCGTTATTCCGGTGCTAAACTTTCTAATTCCAGAAGCATGTGCATTATGAAACCATCAAAATATTTGGCGCTCTTCCTAATGATTTTAAAGGAAAAAAAATAATAACTTTGGTACTTTTAAAAGTGCTGCTAGAGAGTACCTATGCTCAAGACCATTTTATTCTGTGCAAGATTATCTGAATGACAAATTATCTTGATAATGCTTATGCAGCTCTAAGTAGACTCTGGCTGTTTAGCTTCTAACAACAAATTCTAGCTTCTATAACAAAGTCTTGTTTCTAAGAACAAATCAATGCCAATAAACCTCTGATGTCTGTTCAGAAGCTATTTTAATGTATATGTATTGAAGAAATGACAATACATGTATCCATTGCAAATCCAATATTGTGACTTTGTGGGTTCATAAAATTAAAAGTTGAGTTTGCAGACATTCCAAAATACCTCTTTATTTCCATAGAAACACACTTTGGTCAACCCTTACAGTATCAGAATTACGTAACATACACAAATACAATCCTCAAGGTCGTCAACCACAAACAAAAGACTTTACTTTCAAAACACAGCTGCACAGGCATGAGTCCAATTACAACTGTCCTTACTGGCGAGCTGCAGCTTCTTTTTATAGCTACACTCATTGTTCGAGAAATTACCGGAATTTTCTGTAACAATCAAGAAAGCGAAATTTGCAGTCATCTATCTTTATTTGTTTCAGCAAGGTTTTTATCTCCACGCTGCACTATCTGTCCCTTTGTGCATGCCAGCCGCAACAATGTGATCAGCAATGGTATATAATGCTAAGACATACTGGCAAAAGCCAAGTGAAAATTGATTAAAATAATTGTTTGATTTTGTAAGCCTGCTTTTGTTCTCCATATTGCTTTTCATATTGCCTGTACATAACGCTTTCTTATGATAAATTTTCAAGTATGCTTTGAAACTCTATACCTCTGGACAAGTTCAATGTTCACATTCCTTTGCAGCTACAACTGAACCCACTGAACGCAAATCAATCTAATCTAATCTAATCCCTGAGGGATCCAAAATTATCAGGAAAATACAGTTGGTAAATATAACAAAATACAGTTGGTAGTTTAGATGAGAGTACCAGAAGTGAAAGTTCAAACTCATATCTCACTCTGAAGCTCATATCTTTTGAACCACATCTCAATTTTTCGTATCACAAATCTTTTACATTTCCAAAAAAGTTATTGACTACCTTTTTGAAAATACACCATAGTTGTGGTTTTCTATCGAGAATACATATCTTCATTAACTATCTTATCAAGATCCAATATTATTCCCTCTTTTATCTTAGCCTCAGACATTAGAGAAAATCTTCTGCTCAGATATTTGCAACATGAACCATTCTTTGAAAGATAGAGTGAACTTGAAAAATTCAATGCCATGACCGGTATTTGAACCATGGATCTCCTAGTTTCCGTCCAGTCGCACTAACCTATTGAGCTACCATCGCCTACTTGCCGTCACGACATAAAATTTTCCATTTGACTCGTATATTTCCCCGGTAAACCACTAGGGGCTCTCACATCTGAGATACACTGTTTGTGGCGATTTCCTCCCAGGCTTTATCATTTAACTCTTATTATTTTAGTTAATTGATGGATATTAATCATTTCTTCACACTAGCCATATATAGGTTTAAGGTCTTTGAAAGATAGTCAACTAGCCTATATGTGGCTAGTGTGAAGAAATGATTAATTTCCATCAATTAACTAAAATAATAAGAGTTAAATGATGACACCTGGGACTCAAGCACTTACGATAGTAGGTTGCCACAAACTGTGTATCTCAAATGCGGGAGCCCCTAGTGGTTTACCAGGGAAATATACAAGTCAAATGGAGAATTCTATGTTGTGACGGCAAGTTGGCCATGGTAGCTCAATGGGTTAGAGTGACTGGGCAGAAACCAGGAGATCCGTGGTTCAAATCCGGGCCATGGCATTGAATTTTTCATGTTGACTATCTTTCAAAGACCTTAGCCTAGGTATGGCTAGCGTGAAGAAATGATTAATTTCCATCAATTAACTAAAATAAGAGTTAAATGATGAAGCCTGAACCATTCTTGTCTGGTGCTTTCACGTACCTTTTCATAATACATAATTTTGTATTGAAAAGAGGCAGTAATTTTTTTTATTTTTATCGACTAGCATAAATGTTTTTCTCTCCTGACATTAAACCTTTACTCTTAGTCAATTCTCTCACTGTCCAGTGTTTAACCCTATTTCTACCATTTCATTCTTAAAAAAAGCATGTATGTATTTTGTACACCCTCCTTGCTGCTCTAGTAAGATATTGTATACATTTAGGTCTCTGCAGAATAGGCATTGATATTCCTTTTAATTCCAAAATGGTTTCAAGATTTTCATGTAATTCTTCAAGTAACACAAAATGTTTAACTAGTATTGAGGAACATTCAGTTCTATTGTGCAATAAAACAACTTTTAGACATCTTGAAGCATCAATAAATAAATGCTGGTCGTTACTATTGTATGCTCATCTTCCCAGTTTTTTAATTAACCCTGGTACATCACAACAATAAACAAGTTCGTCTCCTTAACTTCATAAATTCTTTGTCTGTCCAGGAAAAGGTGGTATCTAGAGCCAGCATATCTTCTCTTTTCACTTTGATCCAAGTAATTTGCTCTTGTGTTTCGTAATAGCTAAAAGTCTTTGAAAGTTGTTCAAATCTTCCTAAATAAAATGCTTTGATATATCAAAGTTGAACTGTATTGGAACACCACAGTGAAGCGAATCAATTATTAAATTATAGATGAGTCGTATTTATTACACATCAGCTTCACATACGTACCTATATTGAGGACATGTTTCAAGAAGCATCATCAGCTCTAATGCGACTAAAGCTTGATCCAGTGGTGTGGGTAGTTCTGGTGTTGTGCTGCCATCTGTTGATTTTGTGATGAATTTAAATGTGGGGTTGTTGTCTTCTGGCGGGATTTCAAAGTTCATTATAATTGTCGCATAGTAAGTTGGTGATTGGCATTTTGCCTCCATGTGCTATTCAGCAGCGAAAAAAAGCAGTGGGAATAAACACGTCACAGACACGTAATTGCGGTCACCTAACAACCAATAATCCACCAATCAAAAGTAAACTGTTGCCATAGCAACCCGGCATGCTTATCCTACGTTGCCAATTCTATTGCACTACACCACGTGCTTTATGCATGACGCTAGTCCAACGGCATGTTGAGGTTTGCAATAAGCAGACACTGCTACTATTGCTGCTTTGCATATGAATCAGCGGTATCACAATACCATCGTCATTAGTTGCCCTTTAGTATAAGACGGTATGCGTTCTTGGAAGGGAACAGGTGTGGATTTAGTTTCAAGAAATATCTTATGAGGTTTTCTGGGTTAATGACCAACCTTTTCAGTTTAATGACCAACCCTTCTTACCTGCCTTTGTCCGGTCCAGTTCTAACATGAATAACCCTTACGGTACTTAGGGTATTTCTCCCTGTCATCACTGCCAAACTAAGAGTGTACTGCCTCAAGTAGTGAATGTTTCACAGAGTGTAAACAGCTTCACATTTTCGCAACATAATTCGTGTGTTTCAGTGATCAACTTTAGTGTTTCAGTGTAACTTTAATATTTAGCTAATTATCATTACTAATGGCCGTCACAAACACTTGTGATACAGAAACAGACAGAAAGAAATTATCTGTGAAGACCACCAAAAAAGTTTTTGGGTACGGAATCCCTATTAAAGGACAAGTAAGGGAGATTATATGTGCGTGTTCAAGACCATTTTAAAAAAAAGTATGAATTGCTAGAACCGGTAAAAGCAAACCGCAGTTCTCAAAATATATACTTAATGAAATTGCTGCAGAAAAAGGCCACAAAATTATTAGACTTCCTCCCTACCATTGCCATTTTAATGCAATAGAGTTGATTTGGGCCCAAATAAAGGGATATGTAGCCTGCAACAATACAGATTTCACTATAACATCTGTTATAAAACTAACAGAAGCAATAGCAAAAATAAGTGTTAAAAATTGGGAAGATGCTGTTTGTCACACAGAAAAGTTATAGTAGCAGCATGGGAAAACGACAGCATTTTGGAAGAAAGTGGAAGAACTCATGATTTCCGTGGGAGATTGCAGTAGCTTTGACGGCGACAATGGTCAGAAAAGCAGTACCATTGACAGTAGCGACTCTGAGATAAGCGGCATATTCCCGTTGGAATAGACTGCATAATTCTGTGCAGGTATGGCACTTTTGTTTCTCTAAATCTTAGCTGAAGCGAACCATTTATTTTTTATTCATTCCGAAGATTTCGTATGCTGTAATTAGGTAACTGCTCACTTAAACGTGTAGACAGTCTTACGGCGGTCTTATGATTAATACTGCAATATGCAAATTTCTAGGAATATGTGCGTGTACATTACCGCAGTCGAACTTCCTCCTCCCCTCTACCCGCCATCTTCGTTGCCTAGCACGTGAAGAGGAATTGTAAAGTGGCAACGACGTTATCCCCTCTCCTTCCCCACTCCTTCAACTGTCAATCACCAACTTATAATGCACCCATAATAGTTGGTTTTTATGTTTTTCTATGTATATTTTCTCCCATATAACGAGTACACTATGTTTTTGCACGTATTTTAGTAATTTGCTGCTATCTTCAATTTCATGATTTTCAGACCAGAAATGAGCTGCTATTGCGGCCTTTTTAGTGCCTATGGGTTTTCTTTTTTTTTCCCCTCCCTATGTAAATTTTTTCAGTCTTTACACTCAATCTTGTAAATGCCTGATTTTTCTTCTGGTTTTATCTTATCAGTACTATTATTGTTAAGTAGGTATTTAATTTGTCATTATTTTTTGGTGCCAATGTTATATTGTATTTCTTGAATATTTTGTGGAACTTTTTTGTGGCCCTGGGATGGTAAGTAAATTTAACAAATCTAATTTCTTGTTTCATTGGTGAAACAGCTGTTATCTGTTTTAATCTTTTTTGAAGTTTGAATGAATTTATTTTTTTATCTAAAAACCTACTAACAGTAATAATACTGATAAGATAAAACCAGAAGAAAAGTCAGGCATTTATAAGATTAAGTTTAAAGACTGTGGAAAAATTTACATAGGGAGGACAAAAAAAAAAGTGTGTAGGCACTAGAAAGAAAGAACATTTTAGGCACTTAAGATACAAAAATATTGATAAGTCCGCAATAGCAGCTCATTTCTGGTCTGAAAATCATGAAATTGAAGATAGCACCAAATTACTAAAATACGTACAAAAACATAGTGAACTCGTCATATGGGAGAGAATATACATAGAAAAACTTAAAAAGCAACTAATGAGCTTTGAAATCCCGCTAGAAGACACCCCGCATTTAAATTCATCACAAAACCAACAGATGGCAGCAGCAACTCCAGAACTACCCACACCACTGGATCAAGCTTTCGTCGCATTAGAGCCGATGATTCAAATGATAGTTGGCAAAACATGTCCTCAATATAGGTACTTAAGTGAAGCTGATGTAATAAATACGACTCATCTATAATGTTATAACAATTTTGGTTCACTGTGGTGTTCCAATACAGTTAAATTTCGGTATAGTGTTAGTTTATGTCTGCAACAAGAAAGAACCACATATGTAACAGAAGTTATTTGGTTTTTCATACATTTTCTCCTAGAAAAGTTGGAATCTTTTGTGAACAGGGTATCAATACAAAACACATACTAAAAAGTACAAAATAACAATGATCACTTTTTTGCAGAAACCATATTATCGATCACAGCAAGTTATAGGAAGCAACTTAAGTTCTGAGATGTTAAGATATATACCTTATTTATGCAAATCTAATATGTCAGCAAATCTAATGCACACCCCATCTTTGAGGCTTAAAATTATGAAAAAAAGATTATTGAATGTAATGTGCATCAATTACAAAATATTAGGAATTTTATTTAAATTTATTTTTGAAACAATGAATTTATGGTATGCATGAACCATCAGATTATAGAATTGAAAGTGCCCTATTCTTAGGTTACACATTGTTGAAGCAGAAAACATGTGAACACGAAATAAGGAAAGTAGACATTAAAATTTAATTCAGGTTAATACAGTAATGTGAACTACAAGCTTGAATCACCATTATCTACTGATGCTTTCATCACTGGAATCCCCAGAAGTAGACGAGTCCATGTTCATTTCCTCTTTCCCCGTCAACCTCACTGCCATCCAAAACATTCTGCTGAAACGTTTGTAGTTTGTCCTCAAGTCTACAGGAAGCTTCTGCTACAGTGTTGTACAGCATCTTAGAGATAAAGCAATCTGCTACACGATGATCCACCCATCCAAGGCTAGACTTAAACTCTTGTTTCCGAATACCAATTATTTCAGTCTCTTCTTTAGCTTTCTTTCATATAGTGTCACTAGTCACAGGTACTACATCCTTCCTCTTCCTCTGCACAAATTCAACATCTGGATGCCTTCCTTTGCAGAGACCTGTAAGTTTCTTCTACTAGCTTTAGTAACAAATAATACCAATTTCCGTTTTTGCCAGAAGTGAATGTTACTCTCTGATACATTGAACTCACTGTCTTTCTCTTACCATTTTTTCAGCATAATGGAAAAGAAGCAAGCAAGCTTCATAAGATTTTTTTTTTTTTTTTTTTTTTGCTCTCCATATTGTAACAAAAGGCTTCCATTTCTCCCTTCTCAATAATAGTGTAGGTCCGCGGCATATCAAACCAATGCTCAGTAATAGGCTAAAGAATGGAACAGATTTTCACTTGAATCTAATATCTTTAATATAATGTGCACCACATTATGAGTACTACATTTGGTCAAAAAAGGTGTGCATTACATTTGCGTAAATACAGTCCCTAATGGGTGATTATACATGTCTTGTGCAAGTCAGCAGATTTACTGTCTTATCAGCCGACTCATTGCTTAGGAAGATAAGGATTAGAGGGTAGATAAGCACTGCAGGTGTGGTTTGTTTTTGAGCCTGAAAATGCAAAATTTGTTACATTAATATTCATCTTTTGCTGCAAAAATATACACATAATTGCAACTATATATAATGGCCAATATATTAAAATCTCAAATTTCATAAAAGCAGTATATGTTATGTGAAAACTGTTATTTTCAAAATCAGTATATTTGCTTCGTTATAAGTAAACTATTTTCATCAAAACCGGGAAAGTTTTACAGGACAGTGTAGTTTATTCTTAACTATTTAAAGTATCATATTTGCCATTTGTAGATTCTTATTTCACAGGTGAATTTGTAAATGACAAAAGCTATATATGAATAAATATTTGTGTTGTAGGTATTGCATCATGAGTGAGTCTGGAGAGATCATTTTGACTACAGAAGAAACGGCACAATTATGGAGTGCATGCGTTTGGGATCCAAAAACAGGAACTGCACTAATGACATACAAAGGGGCAGGTGCTACAAGTCCACGTGCAGCTTGTTTCTTGGGAAACGATTACCTTCTTATGAGTGATAAGACAAAGCCAATACTTAATGCTTGGCCCTTGAATAGTCAACATCCAGTAACGTCAGTTAAGTTCGGTTGTACAGGCAAAGTAAATGCATTGGCTGTGACAACTGATGGATTTTACTGTGTAACTGCAGTTAGCAACAAACTTAGCGTGTGGCAGATAGCATCAGGGCGACAGCTTGCAGTAGTAGAGCGCCACTTCCAACATGTCACTTGCATCAAATTTACTGACGATGGGTCGCACTTCATATCTGGTGGGGATGATGGCCAAGCTCTTGTCTGGCCCCTGGCATATCTTGTCTCTGCATATAGTGGGGAGTTTCTTCCAGAACAGAGAGAGCCTCGTTACTCATTCTCAGATCACGCACTTCCTATTCGAGACCTTTATGTGGGACATGGTGGAATGAGAGCACACTTTGTTACAGTGTCACTGGACAAGTCTTGCAGTTTGTATGATCTGTCTTGTGGCCAGTTACTAGCAACAATCATTTTTGCTAGTGCCCTTTGTGCTGTTACTATGAATCCACGTGAGACAATGACATTTGTGGGTACAATAAATGGGACCATCTTCCAGTTGGACATGGTTTCTCCCCCAAGGACACGGGAACATCATGTGAAAGATGATGGAAACGGCAAAGTCTTCATAGGACATAGGAAGCCTGTTACATGTCTGTCTGTCTCCCATGATGCAAGGTGTTTGTTATCAGGCTCATATGACCGACAGGTAATTTTGTGGGACATTGCTAGCAGACAGAGCATTCGAACCATTGAGCACAAGGGTCCTATAACAAATGCTTTCTTTGCAATGGCACCTAAACAAATGTTCTCTGAGGATTTCAAGCCTTTATTAGTCTTGAACACATTCCAGAAAATGACAAATGAAAATGAAGGCAGTTTAATTGTTAAAGTACGGACAACAGAAGACCATTGGTATGAAGATTCTGATGATGTGCCCCAAGTTACTGCAGATGCTGATGACTCAGAATTAAAAGAGAAGTTAGTGCCAGTTGCCAAAAATAATGCAGATTTATACAAGTTTACCATGGACAAAATCTTCAAGATATGGGACAGTTCTGCAGGAAATAAATCAGGTGAGGAGGAACAGATGGAAGCAGAAGAAGAATCAGGCAACTTTGAAGGTTGTAGAGTAGAGTTTCCAAGAAGAAAGAAGGTCCAAGAAAAACACAAAAGCAGTAAACAGAAAAGCAAGAAGTTTCTTTCAAGCTCAAAATGATTTATACTGTAGAGAATATTCTTTTGCATTGTTTACTTACTGTAGATTTTTTTTAATATATTTATATTAGATTTTTATTTTGCATATTCCACAATGGTACAATTTACAACTTTTGGCTACGTTTATTTGTCTTAACGTTGTTGCTACCTTGGTTTACACGACACCCTGGTCTTCTGCTCACCAGGTAGCTTTTAACCTCCATGCCTCCTTGTTACTTAATTAGCACCATTCTTCCCCTCATCTTCCTTTCTTATATTCTTTACTGTATTCATCTACCATTTACATGTTGTTCCTAAACATAGGCCCACACTATATTTATTAGTCCTGCACCATGGCATGGGCTGTAATGTTGTACTCTTGTTTCCTGCTGTAGAAGGTGCCCAAGTTTGATCCCATCTATGCGGTGTGGATTTTTAAGTCCAGGGTATAGGACTAGTGGCCACTCAGCATCATGAGGAATTTGAAGAGCTGTAATAGGTAGCAAATCCCAGTTTATGAAAGCTAACTTTCCTGCTGGGGCTGCTGAAGGCTTGGCTACTTCTCCCCTATATCTTAAATGCAATTTTGTTGAATTGTATTTTTCTAGGTTGACCACACTACAGAAACAAGAGCATGTTATCTCTCTCTTCTTCTCCCCTACCTGCACTACACTGTAACACCAGCACTCAAGAAAATGTGTGCATATAGTACTTCATGACTGCCAGTTATTAGACAGTTCAAGGAGTGGATTTAAAGTGATTGCAGTATATGTTACAGTTAAAAGTGTTCTCCAATATGCAGCCATCAGCACAAATATGCAATATATATTCTTTTCTGAAAATCATGGCTTTTGTTTTCATATTGATATATTTAGTAACTGTTTAATTTTGTGTAAAAGTTAAAATCCATTATCCGTCAAGACATATGTTTAACAGTGCTTTTGCTTGCTTTGTCTGTGTTAAAATGTGTCAGAACTAAGAAACAAACTCGAGCTTTGCTACTTTTGTATGAAAGTTTAGCATTTTGCAATTTCTATACATATTTCAGCATATTTTTCTGTTAGCATCCCTCCAACAAGAATTCTGTCAGCATAACATTTGGAGCAATTTTTAAAAACAGTGTTAGACTGTAACATAGTTATTTGTAATATGTGACGTGGCGATTTTTTTTTATAATTCCTTCACACTTTTTTATGTTTTTATATACAACCATGATTTTTAATATAATTTCTGTACTTTTTTGTGCAATTTCGTGTTGGAGGGCATTCTTTTAACGTTATTAATTGTTTACTACTGCATAATGTAGCCATATTGAAGGATTCAATGCAGCCAAACTATCCTTGTTTCTCCACTGAATGCAATGCTGCCAACAGTCTTACTTGTCCCTAAATTACACTATCTAACAGACTAACACAAAGTAGTACATACCTGTATGAGTTCGCGGATTGTATTGGACTGGTTCGGCTACTGCCGCAAAGTGTGCATGATGTCAAATGACACCAAGTATACTGCAAGGGGGAAAACTGGTGGTCCCGGTCACATCACTCAAATCAACGAATGCAAAATAGGATGACACAAGTTTCATCGTGGGTGCTGCAATTAGACTGTAGAGCATATTTGCATCCCTCCTGTTGTTGGGGCATATTGTCATCTGCACCTCATTCGTTTCCACGTTAATCATTCCCAAGATCCAGTTGCCCTCTATGACGCGCCCACATATCTTTCTCATGTTGACAGCAAAGAGAGAACCGGCTGTTCGTCTGCTTGCGCATGTGTGTACATGCACCTTTGGACTTAGAAAGTCCAAAGCACAAAAGAAAGTTTCTCCCAAAGATTGCTATATTTCACAATGTAAAAACTAGTTAGACTTTTGAATATGACACTGTAACAAATACTAAAATAATTTAATTGTATTTGTCTTCAAAGAAAGATTTTTTTATTAAATGAATTGATGAGTCTAAAATACCTGTGTCTAAAGTGCAACATTTGTAAATTAAAGCCCCTTTGTTTCAAACTATAGCACAAAAGATGTGCACATACTGCTCATGAGCTCAATATGTATTTCTTGAGATAACCTGTTGTACATTTGTAGCCATATATTTGATGTAAAGTACATTTAACTTGTTTTACAGTTGCCAATTTTAAAGTATTGTACTAATGAGGTATAAAGATGGTAACTTTTCTTTGTATCATTTGTGTGTTTGTGTACATCAATAAAAAGGCTTTTTTAAGATTATTTTAATTATTAACATCTTAATACAAAAATTTGTTTTACAAAATGATGAGTGTTGTTTGATGAAATGGTGATATACTTGGATGGGTAGAATCAGACTAAAAAATTCAATGCCATAGCCAGTATTTGAACCACACATCTACCAGTCTCCATCTGGTTGCTCTTAACTATTGAGTTACTATGTCATGCTGGCACATTGCCATGGTAGCTCAATGGTTATGAGCAACTAAACTGAGGGCGGTAGATCTGTGGTTCTGGCTATGGCATTGAGGTTTTCACTCTAACTTACCTATCGAAACATTGCCCTACACACAGTTAGAGTGGAAGAAGAATTAATTTCCATCAATTAACCAAATGGTGATATATTGTTGAACAGGAAAATGTCCTTCCCTACATTTTGCCAAAGAGTTGAATAAGATGAATATGTTAGGCTTATCTTCCATTATAAAAGGCTTTTGAAATAATGCACTTCTATGTCACAATAGGCCTAGCAGCCACTGAACACATAGAATTTATATGAATATCAGTATTTGAATTGTATGAAGGTACTTGTTTGATAAAATTCATGTTTAACAATTTCCCTATAGATAATTAAATGGATTTAAATCTGCAGAGCAAGAAACCATTAGTTGCTTGTCATTAAAAATTTCATAGAAAATTTATGTAAGATGAGCATTACTTTTTTTAATTTCTGTTAATCCATGCTTAGTGTCTGGGGTCTTTATAGATCTCAAGGCTGTTTAAACTACGTAGGAACTAATTTAATGTGAATGTAGACTTCTCATCTTCCAGGTATGCTTTGTACTTTTTATTATAAATGATCAAAATATTTATGGTAATAATACGGTCAGTAGCACCGAATTTTGAATTTTTTGTAACAGGGCCAGAAAATACCCCAGGCATACAATTTGTGATTTTCCAAAATGAAATGTGTAGTGTCTAACGCCCGCTTTTACTACATACGGCAACGCAGGCGGTGACACTGATGAAGCACGAGATGAAAATGGAGCACCGGTGGAATGAGGGGGCGGAGGAAACCGGAGGTCCCGGAGAAAACCAGCCCCAATGCCATGTTGTCCACCACAAATCTCACTTTGCGGTCACCTGGTATCGAACCCGGGCCGGCTTGGTGAGAGCCAAGCGGTCTAACCATTGAGCCACGGCGTGGCCGTGATTTTCTATGTTGTATTACAAATTTACCACAGTAATTAAAACTATATTTTCTTGGTTCAAGGTATCCTTATAAGGTATGCCCATCATAATTAATTCTCTATCCAATGTCTTATTTATACATAACTAAAAAATTTCATATACAGTAAGACCTCATTAACCTGGACCAGTTTTGAAAAACAAAATTACGTTTAGCATAGCAAATGAAGACTTGTTTTACAGAAGATAAATTGCTATTTTCAGTAGGGACATTACTCTAATTCTCTTGCCAGCAGTCAAATTTATTAAACTTACTCCACCTGCTTGGGACCAGGTTGGAAGAGAAACTTGGATAAAGTAATGTAAAAAGTTATGTTCGTGTGTGTTTCTTGCCAGAAAACAAGATTGAAGAAGAAAAAATGTGTGGAAGAAGATTAGACTTTTTAAAAATATGGAGCAGCTGTTCTGATGTTGATGAAGACAGTGACAATGACAGGGGTCATAAACCACTTAGAGAGAAGGCATTATTGCAGCATGCAATGTCACTGAA
Organism: Mantis religiosa; assembly: GCA_030765055.1. NCBI lineage: Eukaryota > Metazoa > Arthropoda > Insecta > Mantodea > Mantidae > Mantis > Mantis religiosa. The sequence continues at coordinate 2,166,224 of JAUKNK010000271.1, forward strand.
AATCAAGAGTATTGTGACTTTGTGGGTCCGTAGAATTAAAAGTCAGAGTTGCAGATATTCAAAATGTTCTTTATTTCCGTAGAAATGCACTGTTCAATTCTCACGTAGCAACATTACATCACATACACACAGTCTACCAAGGTCAATGACAATAACAATCAGCTCTCGTTACAACACACTACAGGTATTTACTGATTACGACTCACTGTTGTTTTACAACTGTCCACTGGCGTGTCACAATCTCTTATATATCTCATTCATAAATTTGAGAGATTTCTGGGACAAACAAGAAGCCATCTGTTCCGTACAATCACTAGATGTTTCTGGAATAGCAAGACATCGAATGATGAAATCCGAAACCTACAGATGCGTAACTTAATCTGCACTGGCAAGTCCTTAACCTCCGCTATCTTTATTTGCCAGCTCTGTGTACACAAGCCGCGCTATCGTAGATAAAGGATTCACGGCAGTATTCAGATTCAGACATTGTTGATAAGCCAGCTGTGTTTATGACCCATGCACAAGCAGTAGCAAACATAGGGAGATCGATTTATTTCAAGAGTCAAGCCGAAACTTTGCCAAATAAACTTTTCATGTCAAAGCAGGTGCAATCCCGCACTGCTCGTAAGCAATACACTAAACTGAGACAGCAGAGGCTCACTGCTTCTTATATTACCGACTTGTTTGTAGCTATATTGTGTATAGTGCAAATACAGATTATTACAGTATATACAGTGCATGTGTGTTTAGGAGAGAGTGTACCAATAGTAATTTCTATACTCAATTAAAAATATTTTGTTGCTGATGCATATGTTATTTTTTTTCGTCATTCTTAGGATATCGTAGATTTTCGGTACCTCCGATCGGCCCTGGTCCCAGTTGATCTGGTTCAGCAAGGTTCTACTGTATATGCCGGTTTTTCTTATCTATGTGCAATTCTGCTGCATTGTATTAGCGTTTTAATCATTCTCTTTGTTAATATATGTCAGCATGTCACCTTTTAGTTTCTTCACCTATGGTCTCAAAAATTAGTTGCGTACTTGTGAGTTTCACTAAAACGTTGCTATTTCTCTTCCCAAAACAGAAAGCATCACAGATTTCAAATTTAATCTCCATTCTTAGTCTTTCTCCTAAAGGAACTTGTACTTAAGCCTCGTGTCCCTGCATTCTCTTAAATCCCTGAAATAAACAGATTTTATCTTCTGTTCTAATCTAAATTCTCTGCTGCTTTTATAGACAGGTGAGGTCAATAAGAGAAATTAGCAGTCAAGGATAACTTGGTGTAGCTTAAGGATTTCGAAATTGAAAGGGCCGAGGGAATGAAATTACACAACAGCTCTGCCCATTGTGTGGAGAAGAAACAAAAATGAGTTGCATGTAATGTTCTAATGAAGTTAACATGTTTAACTTTATTTAAACTCCATCCAGCCAAAGCAATGTGGGATTAACAGTTTATAATTAACATTTATAAGTTCTTGGTATGGATCTTAGCCTTTGTTTCTTAGATTTTGGTGGCATCTAAATTTTAATCAAAATAAAATTTTGAAATAGGAATATATACTGCAGCTTTCCCTATTCATAAGAGGACCACCCTGGTAAAGAGGAATAGTTTCAATTGATTGTCTAATGCCAACTTCACAAAAACCAATTATTTAAACTATCTTTGGTTGTGGTTGCAAAGTCAACGCCCTCATGCCATGGCACAAGAAAATACAAGTCAGTTATGTACATATGTTTAAAATAAATCCTCTTTATTTCACATACAGGTTATATCCACTGCGTCTAGGATTGGTACATCTGGAGATGTCTGGTGCAAGTACTGCAATTTTTTTTCAGTCAGGATTATTCCCCATCCTCCCTGTAATGTGTATCAACGTGTATGCATGAATTTAATGTAATAACCAACAGTAATATAAACCCAAAGATTAACACCACTGGAAGTGAGTGAACATCATTGTTGATAAGCAATTGTCCCTATGGTAAATAGCTGCCTTCGACTTTAAAATGACCATATAAAGGGAACATGTAAATATATATGATGTTAGCTACTCAGAAAAGTAACAAAGAAATTGCAGTGCATTAGAGAGATATTTTTAGAGGTGGTGCGTGACCTTGCTCAGATGTGCCTGAGTAACATGCAAATCAATGGTGGAGGTAAGATCTTTGCTTTCACCAGCAGACTGCTGATAAAGCTAGTGGGTTAGATGACAGATGACTAACTTGACATCCCTGTTTCTTACAAATGGATAGGTGGACTCGGCCATAAACTACTGTGCAACATCATGTCATATGTCATGTCAAAAAATACCTCTGTAATTCTTCTATCTACTTTTTATTACTAAAAATCCTTAATTATTTACCCATTTTATATAGGCTTAGTAAAAATGAAATAAATTAAAGCAATAGGTACATCTCTTTAAAGCTCGTTGGTTTTTAAATCATGGCTTCTTTTAACTATCAGGATGTCATAGTTCCATTACATTTGTGCATACGTTTCCAATGTTTATTCTCACAAATATTCCTAGCCTCTATGAAGAATTGGGAATAATTCTCACTTAAAAAGACCAGCCAGGATTAAAATTCTAATTTCAAATAAATTGTGTGATTTCATGAATTGTATCAACATTTTTTGTGTGGAAGTAAAAAAAATACTACTAGATAATACCTCTATAACACTGGACCAACCATGAAAATATGGACTTGCTAGTATGAGGCTTACAGCTTAGGAAATAACCTATATAGAATAGTATGCATTTGCTGTGAACACTTAAAACATTATGCAGCACTTCAAAACTATCAAGATCTAACCTCTAAATATTGGAAAGCATGGAGAAGAACGTCTTCATTGTTAACTCCGGAGCTTTAGATAGACACATTAATAATTTTGTTGTGTAGTAAGATTGAGCCACGCCATGGCTGAGTGGTTCGATTGCGTAGCTCTCATCAAAGCGGCCTGGGTTCAATCCCAGGCGACCGCAAAGTGAGATTTGTGGGTTATCTCCGGGTACTCTGGTTTTTCCTACCATCTCATACCAGCAGTGCTCCAACTTCATCTCATGTATCATCAGTGCCACTGCCTGCGGTGCTGTCAGTGGCGGCTGGTGGATTAAATTATTGATTGTGCACAAATGAAAAATAAAATACAGAGTAGTACTGACTCACCTATTTGTACAGAAACTCTGCTCTCCTCTCCCTAGACCTGGCGAATCTATCGATAACTTTTGCGTTGAAGTCGCTGATCTTCATAACAAACTCCCTCTCAATTGAAAGCATTGCTAATGCTGACAATCTTTCCTGTGACATTGTGTTCCTAATGAAAGCTTTTACTCTTTTTAAAGTTGAGAAACAGCGTTTTGCTTCAGCGGTAGACATTGGCATAGTTAACACTCGCAGGAGTTTGACATAAATTGTTTTCCTTAATGAAGTCCATCAAGCACAAAGCGTCGGACATTCCACGAAATTCTTCTGGGCTGTAAATTACAGCCAGTTTTGTACGAATTTTTGTTCCAATGATAAAAGGATAGACCATATTGTTTCTCTAAGGGAATCCTCTGGGAATGTCTTATCATAGTTGGAGAAATTTTCTTGATGAAATAAAGTCGAGGCTACCACATGCCCCATGAAATTAAGAATGTCACAGACTTCAAGTGCTTCTATTCTTTTCACACCATGAGCTTCTATTCTTCTCCTCTTAATTGAAGTTTCTTCGTGTTCCTCAATATCCACGCTATTTCTTACTTTTTGCACTTTCCTTTCAAATGCGTTTAGCTGGGCGAGGGCAAATATTGCATTTCAGTCTCGTTTCTGCAGCTGATTGTACAAAATGTCCACATGGGGCATGATCTTGTGGAAGAAAGACAGCCAGAATACAAAATTATCATCTTTCAAAGTGGCCATAAACCCAGAAGTCTGAACAAGTGTGGTGTTGTTTAACATAGCTCTCTTCTGAATGACCTCCATATATTTAATTAAATTTTCCCTGTGTTCGAAAATGGTATTGACGGTCCGTGAATGAAAATTACATCGTGTCGAAACAGAACGTGCCAATCTTTCTGCACAAGTTCATTAAGCACAGCTGTTCTTTGAGGAGAATTTGAAAAAATGTGCAAATAGGCAAAAAAACAACCTCACACTGGTGTTAATTGAGGCTGCATTCAGTATTATTAAATTAAGTATATGTGCATGGCAGTGTATATAAGAGACATAGGGATACTTCTCTTTCACAATTGCCTGAACACCGTGTTTCCTACCTCCCATGATGGATGCACCATCATAGGTCTGTGCTATAAGTTTATTCGGGCACCCTGACAGTTGCAGATCAAGTTCAGATTTAATGATTGGCAAGAGAGTCTGCATCATGACCAGCAGGTCGAACAAAACTCCAAAATCTTTCTATGGGTTTGTCATTCACAGGATATCTGTAGATAATAACCATCTGATACACTGAGGAAACATCAGTGGTTTCAGCTGCTATGACAGCAAGGAATTCTGAATCCTTAATCTCCTTCATTATTTCCTCTTGGCATACCTCTAACATACACTGAAGAATTTCGTTTTGTATAGTTTTTGAAGTGCCCTTAAAAACAGTTGCTTTTTCCATATGGCCCTTCCGGACACTATCGAGATCAGTGCTGAAATCTATTAGGCCTCGAAAGATACCAGAGTTTTGTGAAGTATCAGATTCATCATGACTTCTCAAAGCCAGCTCAAATGAGCCGCAAAACCGTATACAGTTTATTATTATATATAGGACATATCTATTCTGCGTACCTTTATCGTTATGCAGCTTTATGTTCCTTCTGTATGCACTGTCCATTTGTGCAGCAATATTAATATTGCCATACATTGCTAAACTTAATGCATTTTTTATGAGACGAAGAGGACTCATGTTTTTTAACACGGTCGTGCATGTGTTGTATGTCTTTCATTCCTTGCTTCACCCAGGAATCATCTCTAAAGAGCAGGCATGGGAAACAGTATAAAGAATTACTAACTTTCACATAAGCAGTCGTGCTTCTTGTACATGTCAGGGTTGAACTTCCTATTGAATGTTCCAGCTTTTGACTCAATCGCTTGTGTTATAGAAATGTTTGGCGTGGGCCTACCCATTCGTTTCATTTCAGATTTTTCTTCAGCAATCCGTTGCGAAAAAGGTTTTTTCAGTAAAGATTGCACGGTCTTCATTCTATCAGAATTTTAAGAACGTACAAAAGCAACACCTCACAATAAGCACTATAAATAAAATGTTAGAATACTCAGTTTAACCTTAAACAAAGCTTTCTCAAAGCTCTGCAAGCACGAAACCACACTACAGAACAAGCAGACACACAGAAGTTAAGCCTGAATGTCACGCTATAGCCGTTGCTAAGAGTAGGAGGAACTAGGTTTATAAACCTCCATTTAAGCAATGCATAAGGAGCCACTCTCATCTCTTCACCTTCCCGCAACCCCCTCAGAGAGCCTACATTTGGGCGAAATTTGTGGTTAACACTTCGCTGCAAACCTGGCAGCTCCTACAGCTAACCTCTGTTTATTTCGACTTCTGTGGTCATGGACAGCTACAGACGATAAGCGTAATCGAAACATGTTTGTATATAAAACAATGCAAACAAGTACAACTTTAATGTGCAAAATGCACCTGTTATACATTCAAAATCAGTGGGTGTAGCGCAAACCTGCAACCTTATGGAGGAGCCGACCCTGGGTCTGTATGTAGTAAAAGCGGCATTAAACACTAGGCACTTCGTTTTGTAGTAAGATTTCGTTTGATACAGTTCACAAACAAGTCAGAATGACAAAAACTTTTAGCAAGTATTGCTAAAAGAATCTCTAGGTGAATTCAGGGGAGGCTGATGAGGCATTGTATTGACGGTGCCATAAGTAAATAAGGGTTGTTAAAATATAAATGTTTACAAACGATTTAGGTAATCTGATCAACAATCCATCCTACTTTATAATACCTATACTGTACCATACAGAACGTACAGGGAAACGTAAATAGATATTTATCACATCCGTACTCTTTGTTACGCACAGGTGTAGCGAGTACAGTAAAAGTTTGATAATACAGTTCATGGAGAATGTGATACGAAGCGTTCGTGTACGATTTCGCGACAGAGAGACAGTGTTATTGCTTTAGCCATATTTTTTCTCGCGCAGAAATCAAGCGTAAAAAACTTGAGAAATATTTGTCTGACACTCACAAACATACGAGCGAGTGCACACACACAAGACGCAATTTTTCACTGCAAAATGAGTAATCTGAACTTTTAAAAATGGGTTTACTGAAATTACTAACTTTTAAAAATTAAAAGCATCTGTACTCACAGAAAGCAGCAACTCCATGACTTTATGATGACAGCTTCAAATGGATTAGTAGGAACGGCATTTGAAATCCATTCTTCGCTCCTTCCTGCTGGCAAATAAATCTATCACCTTTGAATTGAAATTGTCAATTTTGCCCTCGAATAGCTGTTCACAGGATAGCATTCCTAAGGCACTCAATCGTTCTTCTTGTGTTTCGTAGAAAAGTTTTAATCCTCTTTAGCATCGAAAAGCACCGTCAGCTTCTGATGTTGAGATAGGCATAGTGATTAACAATTTAAAAACTTAAAGTCTCTTCAAAAGTAGCACAGAATTCATCCTCTAGAATCAGCGAAAGAAACGGAACCGCACCGGAAACTCAGGTCTAGCATAGAACACTTGAAGCTCTCCCTTCAACTTTCTTTTCTCCATAAATATACATGTGTCTGCAATTTCAAGATATTTGTCTGGAAATTGTGTCACGTAATTGTCAAACTGGCTTACATCAAATATGTGTTTGCAATGAGGTGCCAAGTGAACTGAAAACATTTTATTTCAGAAATGATGGCATCACACACCTCCAAAGCATCTTGCTTTTGGTTGTCGTCAACCCTTGGTCTCTTGTAAGACATTGTTTCGTCATTTTCAAAACTAATCTGACTGATGATAGAGTCAATGTCATCTCTGATGTTTTGCATTATTGTTTCAAAGTTCTGAATGTCTTGTTTTACCTTGGTTGGTTCAGTTATCTTCTTTTGAAATTAATTAAAATGAGGCATTATCTTATAGAAAAACAACAGCCAGAAAATGAAGTCTATCTTGCAGTCTTTGTGTGAACCACTTTTTCAAAAGTAGAAGGTAATGTTATGTTCTCACTCGTTTCAATTGTTTTCTTCCTGTCTTCATAAATATCCGTTACTACTCGCGAATGGTAATTCCATCTTGTGAGAGGCACACGGGGTAAGCGTTTCTGAATTATGCTATGCAGCACTTTCAATCTTGGTGGCGAATTTGAAAAGAAAGAAGAAATGCCTGAAAGATGTGAAAAAAATGCTGGCTCTGTGATTGAGGCTGCAATAGACATTATAAGGTTGAACTGGTGCGCATAGTAATGAATGTAGTGCGCATTTGGGTATTTGTTTCTGTACTCTATGATTCGCCACTCAGAACGTTTACACCATCGTAATTCTGAGCTATTAGTTTTGCTCAGTCATCTCCATTTAAGGGTTCGATTTCCTTCAGAATACACTTCAAGATAGACTGAGCATTCTGACATTTTGGATTAACAAAATTCCAAAATCTTTAAACGGGGGTTCCATAAACAATGTATCGCAAAACAATAACCAACTGAAATTGGCAAGACACATCAGTGGTTCCATCAGCGATTATTGCAACATAATCCGCACGCTTTATTTCTTTGCGAACTTCCTCGTGACACATTTCCAACATGCATGTCAGGAGCTCGTTTTGAAGTCTTAGAAATGTCTATGGATACTGATGACTGGCTGAGATGTGCTTGAAGTTCTTTATCAAACTCCGCACTAAACTGAATCAGCTTAAGAAAAAAACCCTTATTTTGAGAGGTGTCAAAATCATCGTGCCACCTAAGAGCCAGCTCCAAAGCACCACAGAAACGAATAAGTTCAATATATGCCTGTTCTTGTCTACTTGTTTGTTATGGATGTTGTCTGTTGCCGAATTCTGCGAATCGAATTTGTCCTGAATGTTGGTTTTGCCTAGAAATGAAAGACTCAGAACATTGTTCATGTTACGCTTCGACATTTCATGCACTTTCATTTTAGACCATAAATTCCCAATATCAGTTATTCCAGTGTTATACCAATGGGCATCTCCCCCAAATAACACACAAGGAAAACAAAAATTGCATTGATTTCATCAAAGCCGCAAATCCATTTGTTCTTTTTATAAATATCCGGATTAAACTTACGGAACCGATTATTTGTTTGCTGCTGCAGATTCAGATTCGAGAGTGGCCTACACATTGTTTTTATCCGAATTTTTTCACTTATGCCCGGTTTCACCAACAAATGTTAAGACTTAACACGAGTTTAGCAATAGTTAAAACAAAAATTGCATTTCACCAACAAGTTTTAGCGTAACACTCGTGTTAAATCGCATGTTAAACTAACAGGCCGAATTTCTAATGTTAAGTCCTTAAGAATTGTAAATCGTCAAGATGGCGAGCATGAACTCAGCTGTTGATGTTGATTTGCTATATTTAAGATCGTCTAAACGGCATTCATAATAGAGTACGGCCTATGAGGAGAAATGATTTTGTGGAACTATCCGAAGAAAATTGTTTTACGGAGGTATAGATTGTCGAAACATGTTGCTATGAAGGTTACTGCGGAAGTATAAGAGGTTATAACATGCATCGAAACGAATATGGCGATCTCGCCTTTGCTTCAAGTATCAATAAACTTACGAGTTTATAATTCACTGAATTATATGGATAATACATTGTCCACCTCTCGTCTTGAAACGTTCAAGTCACTTGTCCTTCTTCGCACCTCGTTTTAAATTTACGTAATACTGAGTTAAAACATGCATCCAACGGAATATGTCGATCTCGCCTTTGCTTCAAGTATTAGTAACTTTGCGATTTTATAATTCACTGAATTATGTGGATAATACATTGTTCACCTCCCGTCTTGAAGCGTTTAAGGCACTTGTTCTTCGCACCTCGTTTTAAATTTACGTAATACTGACAAGTTGTTTGGTGCTTGTAGTAGTGACATATGCATTTGAATTAAATTCGTTTCCAATATTTTCCCCGTGACATCTTTCTCTTTTACATTCACTGCATACGTCCGCTTATTTTCCACGATATTCTTACACTTCGTCACCATTTCAATTAACAATTCTTTCTCCGTCCATGAGAAATTTGTCTCACGGCTTTATTTATGATTTTGTTCATCCGCCATTTCTGCAGACGAAAATGGAAACAAAAGTGCATCTCAGTACGATCAGAAGATAATACGACTCATCCATAGCCTTCTATAGCTGTGATATTTAAAATTTTCTTGACGTTAACACAGGTTTGTTAACATTTTCAGAAAACAGGTTGGTGAAATGCAAGAAATTTAACATTAGTTTTAGCGCTGTGACAATTGTTACGTTTAGGCTTAGGCTTTCTATTTTTGTTTGATATACCTGGTGCCGGTACAATGGACCCGGCTTACAGGCTCTACATTTGCATGATATTACAGTTTTCAGTTTTTGTTGGTTTTGACATCATGGCTTTATATAAAGCCCATACGGCGTCCCTTTATGGGCGCACCGAGAACAACTTTACTTCGTTTTCTTTTAGATGCTCCAGTTTTCCTTGAATTTTATGCTTTTTTGCTGATTTTATTTACATATATAGCACACACACTCACGCACACACTCATGGGCATACGTAGTACGTCCCTCGAACTCACACTCTCATTCGCGCACACTTCACTTCACTTTGTACACTATTTACACTCAGCTGTCCTGCTGTGCGGCAGCATGTCGCTCAGTTCCTTTGGCAGCCCGAGAGTGGCGGCCCCTGCCGGTGGTTTGTGAGGCCTTGGGCCTGGAATTTTGGGCGCGCAATGGGTGGTGAGCCGTCCTTATTTACAGTATTTTCACCCGTTTATGTTTGCGGTGTTTTGACTCAGCTTTTCTGATGTTATGGATTAAAGGGTTTGTATACCGACGAATGCGCGCCCAAATGGAGGAGGCTCATTTTTCCAATGCCTCGGGGATGGTCGGGATGCGGACTTCTTGATGGAGGGAGTCGTTTGTGGTGCCGATGGGAGTGGAAAATATTTTCCTGAGGGAGAGGTTTTGCACCGTTTGAAGGTATTTGATGGTTGTTTTGGATGCATTTGCCCAGGCCACGCATGCGTATAGAACCACTGACAGAATGAACGACTTGTACAAGATAACCTTTGAGCGGAGTTTCAGTTGTTTACTCCTAAGTATGGGGGCACACATCTTTAATCGCTGCCGCCCTTCTTTAGCAATATCTTTTATGTAGGTGGACCAGTTCATTGTGTGTGTCAAAGTTACGACGGGGTATTTGACTTGCTGACGGCAGTGCAATACTTGACCACCAACCGTTAGATCCATAACCAAAGGGCGCCGCTCTGAAAAATGGATAAGCTGGCATTTATTTGCATTAATTTTAATTTTCCAGTCATGGAGCCATGAAAGGAAGCGGTCAATATACCGCTGCATCTCTAATAGGCCGAAACGAGGATTTTTGTGGTGGTTGTATATTGCAGTGTCGTCAGCGTACATGGCCACTTTCCATCTGGCGTCCACGGGGAAGTCGTTGGTAAACAGTATGTACAATAGCGGGGACATGATGGCCCCTTGCGGGACGCCAGCATGCATGACTCTCTCCTTAGAGGAGGAGCCGCCCACTTGGACGTTGAAGCGTCTGTTTTCTAAAGAGTTGTGCAGCAGTGCTAAGGAATTTTGGAGTCCGGAAAACTTTCGGTGCAGTTTGTAAATCAGGCCGTTGTGCCAGCACCGATAAAATTCAGCTTCTACGTCCAGAAATAGTGCCAACGTTGAAGCCCCATTGTTAAATTGCTCTGTCACGACCTCAGTTAATCTTAAGAGTTGTAGATCTGTTGAATGTTATTTTCCAAAGCCGAATTGGGAGTTGGAAATGTCATTCAGTGACGAAAGTTGATTTTGGAGTCGAAACAGTGTCATCTTTTCGTGCAATTTACCAATAGTGGACAGGGGGACTAATGGGGCGGTAGTTTTGAGGCTGCCTGTTTCTTTTTCCATGCTGCGGGAGCATTATGACCTTGGCTCGTTTCCAATTGTCAGGGAAGTAGTTTTGCTGCAAACAGGAGTTGTCTGTTATAAGTTCTACCAGGAGATTTCCAGCTGCGTTTGCTCGGCGGGAGTACCACCAGGTGTGCCAGGCGTTGAAATCTCCTGCAATCATAACGTGCCCCTCCATTGCGAGGATTTGTTCGAGATCTTGTCGGAAATTGGGAGAGTGCGCCGGCCGATAGAGGGCTACCAGCATCACCGTTGTCCTGTTAATACGTGTTTTAAGAGCCATGCACCATAACGCTTTTAGTGGTGGCAGCGTGACAGGGGCATGAGCAACTTTGTTTTTGAGTAAAATGGCGCTTCCACCCCCTGTCTGCCAATTCTGCCATTCCGAAAAGTCTGGTAACCCCTGAGTTTAAAATTGTACTCTTGTTTTAATTTTTTTCGCAAATAAATGTGTCATGAATTTTGTTACGCCGCAGGTAGTTCTCAAGTTCGTGCTGCTGCCTGTAGATGCCGTCGGTATTCCACAGGAGCGCGCGAGTTATAGTTGTACCTCCCCTTGGTTGAGCCATTTACTCGAAGACTTCTGAGAGGAACCATACTATAGCTTCTAATTTTTCCAAAGTGCGGCTGCAGCTTTTAAACTTCGTAACGAAGGGCTTTAGCTTTGGTAAGATTGCTTGAATATTCAGTTCCTTAAGGAGACTGAATACCTCTTTAATGCCAGCCAGGTTTCCAGAAGGCGCCTGGGTGGGGGGAGCTGTTGGAGGTTGGCCAGTTTGTGGTGGCACGGGTGCTGGAGGCACGAGTGCCGTTTGCCCTCTCATGGTGCCTGCAAATGAGACGCCTTCTCTGACCAGGGCCGGGTTGGCAATGGGTCTTGGACTTGGTTGAGCACTTTGGGGTGCCCGGACTATGGCTGCCAGTTGGCGACGGTTGCGTTCGTTGCGGAACGTCTCGAAACCACTATAGCTGGCAAGGGTGCGTCTCCCCACAGTTCGCACAGTGGGGTGTGACGACCTGCTTGGCCTTCTTTCGGCAGTCAGCTAAACGGTGGAGGCCACCGCAGAGGACACACTGGGAGGTCATCTGGCACATTTTAAATGTGTGCCCTAACTGCTAGCAGTTAAAGGACTGAGCAGGGGCGGCTTCTCAATGGGGTAGCATGTTTGCGGTACAACCAAAATGCTGGGTCTCCCTTTAATGCAAGGATATGTTCCATTTGGCGTTCAGTTCGACCTTGTCTAGTGCAGTGACCCTCAGCGCGCTGTATGTTTGCAGGTGCCAAGTAGTTCACTCTCAGTTGCAAACCACTGGCATACAATGGGGAGGTATAGGGCAGGATGAACCTTAGGTGTGCCGAGGCAAGTAGGGGGGAAGGGCGGAGCTTATGGCTGCCTAAGGCTGGTTAACCTAGCATGCCTGAGAATAGTGAATACCAAGCTTTCTCCTTCTGTTTTCAGCGCCACCTATTATTCTCATATTAAATGTTCGCATCGGTCAAATATTACCACAGATTACTATTACCTACCAGAGCATAGCCACATGTTTTGTGCCGTGTTTTGTCAGCTGTGTCGTGCTTTGAGTAGTGAATAAGAGTGATTTATTTAAATACAAGTATATTGTGTTATATATGGAGAAACAATGAATTCCATAAAGTGTCTAATAGCACATCCTTTTTAAAAATGAGCTTAGAAGAAAAAACCGAAAATAAGTGACTTGGAAGTCCCACGCCAAATATAAAAATCACATAGGTAGTCAAAACAAAAACAAGAAATTTGAACAGGAACTTTCACAACAATGTACATGAGAAATATAATTTGATCAGTGGTTGTAATATTAAAAATAGCCTGTTTTGCTTTCCTTGCGTTCTCTTTGGCGGTGAGGATCCGTGGACAAAACATGGCGTGAATGCTTTGCATCATCTTCATGAACGCGCTAAAAACACGTAACTTAAAAACTGCACATGAAAAACACAGTTTTGCTATGCTTGGCAATGTAAATATAGCAAAGCAGATGAAATGTGTAGTGCTTAACGCCCGCTTTTACTACATAGGGCACCGCAGGCGATGGTACTGATGATATATGAGATGAAGATGGAGCACCGGTGGAATGAGATGGCGGGAGCAACCGGAGATCCCGGAAAAAACCCGCCCCAGCGCCGTGTTGTCCACCACAAATTTCACTTTGCAAAGCAGATGGACAGTGTATATCGGAGAAAAATTGAAGAACACAGCCAGAAAGTGGCTCAAAATAGGTATGTTTTAAACATTATTGTTAACTGCATTAGGTTTTGTGGAACCTTTGAGTTAGCTCTACGAGGACACAATGATTCAGCTACGTCAGGCAATCCTGGTATTTCTCCAGGACTGATAAACTTCAGTGCGCTGATGACCGCCGTAGTTGAGCGCCCTTATATACATCACCACCACCACCGCCACCACCACCGCCACCGCCACCGCCACCACCACCACCACCACCACCACCACCACACCCACCACCACCACCACCACCACCACCACCACCACCACCACCACCACCACCACCACCACCACCACCACCATCACCTTCAGTGCAGAGCTAGACTGTGCTCTGAAAAACCTATCTGGAGAATGATACAGTGTTTAAGGGGACCTCCAAGACAATCCTGAACGAAAACTTGCAATTTACACTTGAAGTCTGCCATAAAGAGATATAAAGTCCATTTTTAGCCGCATAAATAGAAAAGTGTTATGCTCTAGAGTGTTTCTGAAGTACGCATGTTGTGTTATACGCTGTGAATTACCGTTAACTTGTGTATGCAGCAGTCTATAGTGGTAGGCTTAAACAACGTTACTTTAAAAATATTAAATTGCATGGATAAATTTGTGAACAACCGATTTTCAGAGCCACCAGCCGCCCCTGGGATTGAGTAATATTACGGTTTGTTTTGAAGACCTTCACGGTGGCCATGATATGGCACACCTATCGCTCTTGCAACAAGTTCTGATTTTTTGCTGTTCTGTCTAGTGTAACTTGAAGTATTGGCAGGGGCGTGCCATGGGATTTAAGCTGGCGCACCTGGACGCCGGTGTAGCCTTTCCCCTTCAGGTCTTCTCGGATAAAGCCCTCCTCGAGGTCCTCAGGGAGCCGCTTCACGATGTGGAGGGGCTGGTCGCTCCTGGGGGTGAAGCTGAAATTTTCAATGCTGGCGTTCTTCAGGAGCGTCATGGTCGGCACTGCATCCTGCTTCCGTTGAAGAAAGAGCTTCAGGCATGTGCGTGTCTTCTGCAGCTTGTATTATCCGGCGGGAAGTGAGCTCCGGAGGATGCGGAGAACGTTTGTCGTCTGGCGACCGTCGGGAGTGACGATACGCGGTGGCTTTTAGGCGTCAGTTGAAGGAGTGATTGTAGCGGCGTTAGTCGGGGTGGGGGTAGTCGTGGAGGTGGACGGTTTTGAGTGTTGTATTATGGGGGATTGTCGGGTGGGTAGTTGTGGTTTTGGGAGCGTGGGTGTGGGATTTGAACGTGCTGGTAAGCTGGCGTCGGTTTTTGCTGGCATCGGTTGGTCAATGTCTTCATCCTCCTCAGATGAAGAGAGCGCCGCGTATCTATTCGCCGTGTTGAGCGGCAGGTTGAGGTGCCGTGTCTTATTTTTCTTTTCCCGGAATGGGGTCCCGGGCGCTCACCGTCGGTATCCGTTTCCCGGCCACAGCTCCGGTGTAAGGGGCGCTTTATTTGTGGGGGGGGTGGCTTGCCACCCTTCGCTGAGCTACACTAGATGACCCATTTTAATAGCATGCTCTTGGTAGCAGCGCGCCAGGTTGGTAGCAATTTTTTTGGAAATCCCGGGACTCCGGGGCCATGGCTTCCAGGATTTCTTGAAAGTGAGAGATCTCCTTCTGGAGCTCTTTAACTTCCCGGGACAGTTTTTGGAATTTTCGGGCCATCTGCTCGTCCTCCGCGCTGCTCTGGTTCATGGGGACGTCACCGCTGGTGGATGGTGCAGCCAATGGTGCTCTGAGAGGAGGATCGTGGCTGCTAGTGGTATGCTGTGCATCTATAAAGGCGGCCGGCTGACCGCCACGATGGCTGGCGGGTGGTTGTAGGGCTGCAGCTGCTGCTACGGGCGGCTGACCGAGTCGAAGCATTAGTGAGGCAGTCGCTCGGCTGGCACATTGTGGTAGGGCTGCTGTTGCCGCAGCTGCGGCCGCCATTTTGGAGCAGCGCAAGTGCTGCTGGGCGTGGCCTGGCCTGCGCACGCTACTTGTTGCATGCAGCAAGCGCACATAGCCGCGCGTCCCACATTGCTTTCGGCGGGGTTTAGGCGCCTTGGCCCTGGTCACTGGCACTTTGATATCTCACTGTTATTAAAACACACACACACACACACACACACACATACACACACACTGTTATTGCACTGTTTCCACTACCTATCTATTTGCATTACCAATGCAATTTGCACATTTTCCACAAAGACACGCACAAGTATTTTAAGATAAGTATATTCGTGCACACAGTGCTTCGGAACTACACCGAAAACTATAGCGTAACACCTTAACACACTAGTTCAGCAGTACTCGATATAAAATTCACAACTATATGCTCAGGAACAAACTTCAATACACAATCCAAAAAAATACACACCAGTCACAATCACTATCATCATCTCCGCTTCGGTCATTGTTACGTTACATTTGTTAACGTCGATTTTAACATCTGTTGGTGAAATCGGGCATTAGAGTCCTACTACTAAATGGAGTTTTCAATAATTCACTCATCTTGTTTATGTTCGTAACTTTAACAGACCATTGAATTTTATCTTAAGAAAAAGCACTGAACGCTGTTTTAAAAATCGGTGCTCACGATGAACTACAATCTCTTGGGAATAAACAGCATTACAGGGACACATACAGAACTACTATACCATTGGCAGCTAGGTGGCAGGATCGTGGTTCTCTTAGGTCCCATGCTTTACTGCACTTTAACGGATAAAGCGTAAGTTATGCGCCAGAGCAATCTCGGCACCACCTTCTCGCATAAAAAGCCGTGTATAAGCAGACATCCTAGCCCTTAACACAGGCGCTTATGAGCGTAATGGTGCCGTTCTGGAATCGGCACCAAGCCACGGAAAACAACCAGGACAGAGCACTTGCGTTTAACGCGCCTATTACACGGGATGTAATACTATTATTTAAGAATACCTATGCCACTATGTACCTATAGAGCATATGTGGCCTAGTTAGTAGTGTGTCTGCCTCACGTTCAAGAGTTCCCGAATTCTCTCCTCTTTCAGGGTAAATTATATGGATTAGTTGTTTCCAGGGTGTTTCCTTATCCTGAAATGTGAATGTCGGCTAACTCAAAGATCTACGGATCTCCTTTCATCCATTTTCATTCATCATGCGATATAACTTAGGTTGGAGAGTGAAAATTAAAAAAAAATTGTACACATTTTATGTTAAACCAATGTTAATGAATTAATTTGTTTATGCTCAGAGCTCACAGAATGACAAGACAGTCCACCATGTTTTTATGAAATTATTTTAGCTAACGGAAACCCAAGTTTTAATACTTAAGGAAAACTTTTTCAGAATGTGATAAGTATACTCTGCATCAGACTACTTTAATGCAACTTACATCTATCTTTTTGTGTGATGTTCAACGCAACTTTTATAGCACTGTCATATGTATTCTGAAATAAGCGGTGTTTAATCTAACTGGAACTTAAATGAAATAAAAACGTGTCAAAAATATAATGCGAATTCAGTACTTTTGAGTCTTTGCTTAATGTCATATCCAGTCACTTATTACAGCTTCGCGTTCTTATGTGCGGTTCATATTTTGAGTTTAACATGCCTTATAGGTTCTTTTTGGTATCCATTAGCTATAAAACAACAACTTTCCAATATAACCTTGCATGCCCCGTGAAATAGTCACAGAAAAGTTACTTAATCTAGGAGTAATCGTGGCCATTCTGAATGAGTCAACCGAAATGCCGGTTACAGATTACACAGCTACATTGAATAGTAAGTTGTTTTTGGCGTTGTTACATTGTTTCCCAATTAAGGAAAAGAAAAATAAATAACGAGCAACTTCATTCAGTTGTTTTCTTTTTCTACGAACAAAACAAGAATTACAAATACAATGAAAATTACTCCAAAAACCGATAGAATCCTGTAGCATTTATGAACAACAAAACTAAAGGTTAAGTATGGCTTATTGTCTCAACTCGTTACGTGTCGCCACACAGGGCAGTTGAAGAATAAAGGTCAAGCAGACAGTTTATTTTAAAGGCTACATGGAGCAAGTCACACCGAAAACAAAATCAGCTCAGGAATAAAACAGTCAGATAGCCTAGCTTTTCCAGGAGCATCGTCTTTATCGCTAGTTTACATTAATTACATCATTAAAATAACTAAGCGTGTGCGCACTACAGATCAATGGTAAGGAAAAAACAAAATTTCCGAAAAGCATAAGCATGACAGGAAAATTCTTCTGTCATTGATATGAAATTTGAATGCAACTCAGTCTATTTTATTCCGGCCTGACAAGGCATCATGTTTTTGTGCCAGATTTACAACCAAATTTCTATAGCATAACAATGTTCAACACGTTGCCAAACTGGACAGCCCTATTTCAGTAACCCAATATAGGCCTATTAAGAGGTTCTGGGCACTAATGAAGCAGCAGATGACTACAAAGAAGCAGCTCAATCAGAGCATTGCACAGTTGAAGCAAAACTGGTCACAAATTTCGAAGCAAATGGTGAAAAACATGGAAAACTCCTATTTCACGAATTCAATTGCAATGTTCAGCATAAGAAAATGCACATATTGTTTCCATAAAGCTATTATAGTTCATTTATTTAATATGTATTTCATGAAATAAATAAGTTTTCTTATGAAATTGTTTTTCTCCATTTCCTTTCTCCTAACCTATGACAATAAACCCTATTCCCTTATAAGCAAGGCAGCATGGACAACTTACTGAACCATAGCCATGAACTTCATCTGATAATAATTAGTACGGCATATAACCGTGTCTTCTCGAAGCTGCGGACGCGAGGTTAAAGAAACATAAAACTGTATTGCGAAAACTTGTGTGCAACATATAACTTAACATTTTTCTTGCGGTAAAAGTATATTGAAATTTTAATACAAGTGGTTATCAGAGTTTCAATAATTATTCAGAAGCAGGTGAGGATGTTTCTTGTAAGTTTTGTTATTTTTATAGCGGAATTCCATTCAAGGATAAATGCACAGGTTCACTAGGGTGCGTTAGTCCAAAATTTTAAAGCGCAATTAATGAGTCAAAGAAGATGCAAAGAGCTGATATTACACGGAAGCCTCCATTTCATTTCAGCATTCTATATTTGAAAATATAGCTAATGTTAACATTCAACTGATTAAATATTTGAAAAAAGGATGAAAGAAAGAGAAAACAATAAGTGAAAACCTATTGTTAAACCGTATATTTGAGGAACCAGAGGGATTACCACAGTTAGGACTCATGGATATGTACAGCTGTCAGAGATGAAGATGCAATTAAAAAAATGTTAAATGTAAGATACCATTAAGATTTAAGATTAAGATTTTTAACTGAGATAGCAGATACAACTTAAAAATAATGTAGATGGTGCAGGAACTGATAACAGATTATGGAACAAAGACATTCAGAATAATATCTTACGCTTCTGGAGCATTTCTATAGAAATATGTTCAGAAAAGGGTTTTTTAATATTCTAGCAGATAAAATTCAACACAACTATTTGAGCTTTGTGATCGATATGAAAATATGGATTATGGCTTCACGGGTGATCATCCGCGTCAAATTGATGAAGTTCCTGATGAAGGCCATAGAGTTCACAATGACCGAAAGCTCGATCTTCATCAATTTGACGCGGCTGATCACCCGTGAAGCCATAATCCATAACGCTCGCCGCGAAAGCGTCAAGTCTTACTATATGAAAATAAATAAACAGCTGTCGTCATAATGCTTGAAGTTTTCCACAATTTTTTTTTTCTGTTTATAATGTTCGTGGATTCGCTTCACTGGTGCTTTCAAGGTAACATTACTGGTCTGGGGATATACCTGAACAATGTTCATGGATCAAGTTTCTATAGTTAGCGATTATGAACGGCTTGTCCAATGGAAGAGCTGCAAAATTCCAAGACCACATTCACTAGCAATTTACATCCACTGTGTTATTTATTAAGTGTAGGTACTAGCCATTCGTGTACTGTTTCTTCTAATCAATAACATTTAAGACGGCATAAAATCAGAACTGTTTCAGAGATCCTTCTTAAAAGGGAAAAGTACTTGTAGTTGAAGGTTCATAAAAAGGAGTATTAAATTCTGTGACACCTGTCGGGTATAAACGCTGACGGCGTTTCTTTGTTTGTTATGTGAAAATCTATAAGGAGAACGAAAATTTTCTACCGAGTGTACAAGTTGGCAGAAGGTGGCTGTGCGTACTGGAATTACAATCTAGAACCATAGTGGGACGAACACAGTGCAAATTTAAGACTGAGATTTATGAAGAGTACTACAGGCTTTACAATTTTGTTCCTGTTACTCCTTTTAAACTTAATTGAATTCTAAAACACAAACATATCGCCCGCGCAAGCGTTCCTATGCCTCCCTTAATCATGTTTTAACAATTAAGACGCAGTACAACTAAACAGAACACAATATATTTTGTAACCTCAATGCAATATTGATATCAATGTCAATATCTTTTAATAACCTTCGTGTAACAGTTTTGCTTTATTTCCTTTATGCTAATGTTGTAATAGAGATTTTATTAGACCATGCTAAATAATTTTTAACTGCAAACGTTAGAAATAGATAACCAATGTTTCATAAATGAGAATATTGGTTTTCTCGAAGGTCGCAGACTATGCATATTTTCCAAAGAGGATTTGTTAGCTTTGGAGTGCGAAATCTGTATATTCAGCACCTGCATTTCGTTTGTTACATATTCTAAGTGTTTGTATATTATGCGTACCCTGTATGATATTAAATAATCACAGGACCAAAGAAAAGAGTACTAAGTTACAAACGTTCGCCTTGAGTAATTATCTAACAAACTCCTCAACTATTGCGATCGATGAAAGTTTTATAGCCGAAGGGTATTCTTACCTTATATAGCATTTCCAGAATTTGAAAGACTGTTGGAGAGGTAAAGTTAAGAAAGTCAACCAATATTTTAATAAATACGGAAAATAAGTTAAATTAATTTTTCATTGGTCTTTTCAAGGCCATTTCCTATATTTCAGTTAAAAAGAATGTACTTTTAGTGCCACAGTAAAATAGTTTTAAAGGTAAAATGAGTAATAAGTTAAATTCAAAGTTATTTTATTAAACTTATGTATGACAATTACCTAGGTATTTTCGACTTTTCCAGAAGCAAACTAAATTGCTTGGTTAAAACGTTGGGTGATTTTACAAAAGCGTTTACACTTCTACTTCTTCCACGGTTGTTGACTATAAGCCATTGGCGTGTTGAAATAGGAATATATAGTGATAAAAAGAACGTGTTCTACAGTCCTAGTAAGGGAGAACTCCTTAGCATCCCCACCATTAGCTTGTAATGGGCCATAAACTTTGTCATACGGTATTCATTTTCACATTTTTGACCTAATGACGCTTTTAAATACTTAAAAATGTTTACTTATGATAGTATGATTGCTATAGACTGGGGACTTCATTATTACCTCATCATCAGCATGATCAGCTAATCAACTATTTTAAAAAAGATCTGATTATGTGGTTTCTAGAAAGAACTATCTGGTGTGTTGTACTTACGTGACACTCTCTACTCTCGTTGAAACTATTCTTACCTTATTCTTCTACTTAATGTTAATCGCGATAAATATCTTATTGCTAATGTTCTTGTAGTTACAAGGGAATACTTTAGACTTTAAGCGACAATCAAATGCTTTGAATCTGTTTGTTAAGTGATGTCTTGGAAATTGCATTCTCTTTGTATGTCCAAGAGATAAAAAGACGAGTAACGACTTTGCATTTGAGAGAAGTGTAAGCCTCAAAGGCGTATCTCGGAAATGGTTCAGTCTACCAAAAATGTATATCTTACACCCGTAAATTGCGCGTTTTAACCAGATCTATATTTTTTGTGTAATAACATTTTGTTTATCTCTTACTATTTACCAGTTCTGTAGAGATCATTTAGAATGAACAGGACTTCTGAGCACATTAGCAGAAACTTCAAGATGTACATGCCTCTGGTTATGAAAATATCTTTAACATGTAGTACAATAAACATCTGTAGAGCAGGTGATAGCGTGTGTGCCACATGTTCAAGACCTGCCGAGTTCTGATCTCGGCCTGAAAAATAAATGCCTGGTAACTGTAAACTCTAGGGTCCCTGGGCTCATTTGAACATCATTTTATTTATTGTCTGATGTGACGTTAATTTAAAAAAGTTATGTAAATGGAACAACGATATGGATGTGACATTTTATATTACACTGCTCACAGGTTGATAGAACGGATCAAGCTGGTAACGTGTGTGATACATTCAAGAAATCCCGATAACAGTCTCTGAACTGCATGTTCCTGCTGCCCTCTATCGGTCTGTGGTTTCCATTTATTTCATTCCTTTGCCTGGATGGGTAGTCAATAATTACCTGCTCTTTCGTTGTGGTCAAGATATTCCCCTCAGTTCTTTAGATCTCATGTACTACTAGTGGAGATTGAGGTTGATTTTAACTTGACGCTGGCTGTCCCAACACAAACGGAGAACAGTTTAGACGATAGTTCTGTACACGGGTGAGGCCTGGATACGCAATGACTATCTGGACGGTGGACGAGCCTCAGTTCTTTCTAGAGCATGTGAAGTAAATGAACACTGGCTAATTTGAACATCATCTCACCAAATTCGTTCCTCGTCCGATATGATGAACGAATAAAAGACTTTAAATATAAACACAATTAAATACTACTAGGCTATTACTCTGCATTGCTGAACTTTATTCCCTTCTCTCTCTCTCTCTCACGAAAGAGAGAATAAAGTGGGGTTAACGAGATTCAAACGCTCAGCAGGCAAATGCTTCTCTTTGGACCGCTATTCACAACTCTTCCCATTTGAAAAACACGATAGTTGCATTAGTAAAGATGCTCGTGGTCTCTCTTTACCACGAGCGATGGATCTAGCTGTAGATGCTTCTCTTTAGATGCCAAAGAAGCCGCCTCACTTATTTTAAGAACACGTGTAGTTCTTTTCATCACCTGGTTATAGAATAACAAGTTAATTGAAAGTAATGCATTCTTCTCCTGCTCTTACTAACAATAGAGATACATTCTTTAGCTTGGCTGTGCGATTTAACACCGGAAGTTGATATTTGTCTTCTGCTATGAATCCTCATCCACCTCCATCAAGTCTTAATTCAGTAGTTGCGTATTCTGATATAAATATTTTAACTAGTGGGCTACTAACAAAATGCAACTGAACGACCACACCATTTCTCTTTCAGGCACACAATGATAATTGCATATTATTTACCAGTGGACCAATGAGGCAAACTTTGTTAACGTTTCCACAGTAACGGCTTTCGTCTCTTGCTCCCTACCCTTCTTGCTAAAACTAGACTGTTTTGTACACGTTTTGAAGTGTTTACAATACAAAAAGCAGGATTATAAAAGCAAAGTATCACACCGCATAAACAAATGAGCACCGAGTTTACAAAATGGTG
Organism: Mantis religiosa; assembly: GCA_030765055.1. Classification (NCBI taxonomy): domain Eukaryota; kingdom Metazoa; phylum Arthropoda; class Insecta; order Mantodea; family Mantidae; genus Mantis; species Mantis religiosa. The sequence goes on from JAUKNK010000271.1 coordinate 2,189,013, forward strand.
GGCACATAATTATCACATAGTGCCGTATTTATGCATTGAAAGTTCTCTCGTCCACTAAATTAAATTATGTTTAAGTTTAGTTTAGCATTTTATAACATATCTGTAGATAAGTCGGAAACTGTAACAGCGACATATTTGGATAACGCGAAATCAACTTCAGTATGAGACTGTATAAGCACAAAGCTTTCTTGAAATGCGCGCTAATTCCATTAAGAGGAAAAAGGAAACATAAACAAATAAGGTCTCTGTACATCAGGCCTATACTTGTAATTGAGATGTTGCTGAATGCAAATATTACACTGATGTAATGCGATTGATAGGAAGTCGTAATGTGCAAATGCTTAATTTGTTTTACAGAGGAAGCAAGAAGCTTTATTATATAATCCTTTCAAATATAAGTAACTTTCGTCAAAGCAAGACTATCCTTAATGAAACTTTCGAAAGCTATAAAAGTCAAATATCTGGAATAAATTAAGTTTCCTTTATTTAAATACTAGAAAATTACAATTAACGCAATTCAACACTTTTCGCCTCAACTTAATTTTGACTTCTCTGTTACGTTTAGTATCTATTTACATATTTAGAATCAGCTATGATTTACAAATTTTAGCAATTATTTGCATCTGAGCAAACACAATGTAAACAACTATTTGTAAATTCTGATATTAATACCATTGTTACATTCGTTAGTATTTTATTTTACTTTGTAATATTATTTTACCTTCAGTTGTTTCTTTCCCGTACTACCACTTTTTAATGCAATAACCGCCATGATAAGAATAACCTTTAATCAGTTTGAAGGAAGTAATTATACTGATAAACTCGCCCGATTTACGCAGTGTATTTTATACTTGGGGGTGTATTGTACAATTATAGCGGCCAAAGGTTCTCATAGTGCCCCCCTTCCGTATGACGTTATTAGCAGGTGAACAGCTCGGGATCAAACAGAATGGCGGGAATTTTTTTGACCGCAAATTTTGTTTTGGATGTTAAAAAATAAAAGGAGCTCTTTCATTACTTCATTTTTAGGATATTAATTGGATTTTTATGTCCATTTCTTAATTTATATAAATTTTTCACAAATTTATAGAGCTTTATTGCTTCCCAGCATGTTTGCCACAACTGGCAGGAAATTTTAGTGAACGCTGTTCTACCTCCCACCCCTAATTCTGGTACATTCCAGAGCGCGCGCACACAAATGATCCTTTCTGAACAACGCGCCATAATGGAAACGTAATATCGAGTGCGATAAGAATTTCTTCGCGAAATTCTTTGGGTTTGGAATCTTTAACGTGCTGTGTTACTGATTAATTAATTGATTTTTAACATCCAATCATTTAAAATGATTAACATAATGTATTATATATTTATTTCCATTTGCTTAATAATATCAGCTCTTAAGCTTTAGAAGCAACAAGTTACAAGTTGATTCAGTTTGCTTTGCTTGACAAAGCAACGTAAATTCCATTGATTACTTACAAAGCTCGTTTAACAGATGTGCTTGTTGAAACTCAGCCTAATTCTTACTTGTTTTTGTCTATCATTCATCGTAATTATATTGAACTATGGAAAAACCTATAAATTATTTGTATAAATAATTCTGGTGCACACCTTGGTTTGTCTTGCTGAATTTACAATATATTTGCAAGTAATGCTTCTTCTCTCCATCCATAAGAAGTTTAATTTGAAATGCTTAGGCATCCTTTGTTATTACATTGCTTGTGATCATTGAAAGTGATGGACCATGGTAAATAAGATTGTCCTCAATTTTACATTTTACAGCTGCTAGACATTGTTTTTATATTACATAAAATTATTGCTTTATATCTCAATTCTTACATTAGGTTACTAACTGCCACAATAGTTTGTTACTGGCAGTAAAACTTTTCAATTTTACATCATTTTTGGCTACACTTTACTTACAAAAAGTGGCTCTTCTCTCCTGCGTATTTATATAAATACGCACTTTTAACACCAAGATAGTTTTTAAAATATTTGAAGTTCATTTTTTCAGTCACATACTTCCACATTCTTTTCGCAAGTTAGTGATATAATTGTTCATGCCAATGCTAGTGATTGGACTAAGTTGCCAAATTTCTCCTGATCAATAGACCCAACATCTTCTATGTCACATTATTTTACTGCGGAGGCACTCACAGTTTATTACATATTTTATCTTATATTACTTTCTTCCATATAAACTTTATTCATTTAGATCCTGCTCAAAATATCTTTGCCAGTTTATAGTTTTTTGAATATAAATATTATTCCAAGATGTATTTTTGAAGTCGTCTTTCTCTTGCTTTTTCTAATAAATGATATCTTCAATAAATTTAGCCAATTAAAGCTCTCCTATTTGAGTCAATGCCTGTCAGATATTTATGACCTAAGAGATATCAAGCTTGGATCTGTGGTAAACAGCAGTTGTGCTTTGCTTTTTACTGATGCAAAAGATTCAAAAATATTTATTTAAGATGAGTTGGTACTAGTTACACTAACATCACTTTTTTAATCTCTGTTAACATGTTGCGAAAATGTGTTTTCATCTTCATGTGTCCAGGTTGTAGTTGTTGTCTATAATGGTAGCATCATGGGGTAGTGAGATGTACTTCCAGAAGGTACTTGGCGGTGGTAAATAAAAATTCATTAACTTTCGTTTGTGTTTCAAAGTGATCTTTTTCCATGTGTCCAATTCTACTCTATGGTTGGTCGGTTTGATTAGTGTAATGTTTGGTTTGATGCTATGATTGGTCGTCCAGAAATGGTATGAAACCACAGATGTATCCATTTGTTTGTATTTAAAGCATCTCATATGTTCCTTAAGCCTGGTTTCTAGATTTCTTATTGTTTTTTCTTTATCACAATTGGAGCAATTGATTTTGTAAATTCCAGCTTTTTTGTCTTGTGGTATAGGGTCTTTTAATCTATTACAAAGTAATTTCTGTATGCTAAATTTTTTCTATGGTGCTAGGCTGATGCGTTTCATGAAAATCTTCTAAAATTTGTAAAATGTTTTTGGATGATATGTGACTTCCTTAAATTTCAATTCCTTTTGGTTCTTGGGCAAATTTGTGATATCTTTAGTATGTATATGTCACTTAAATTTTGCAATTTTCTTGTTGACTGTTGTTTTTGGCTGTTCATATTCTAGAGGATATTCTTATTTGTTGAGGGGAGTGTACATCAGTCTCTGTGTTAAGCCGTTTAGTGCTCCATGTTTGTGTGTTAGCGGATTGAAACTGTGGATCTTTATGTAATCATCTAAATGTGGAGGTTTCTTGTATAAACCAAAGGTTATATTTTCTTTTTTTCTGATTATTTTCAGACCTAAGAAGAGTAACATGCATTCTTCTTCCACTTCCACTGTGAATTTTATTGAATGATTTTGTAAGTTAAGTAAGCTAATGGAGTCTTGTATGAACTTATAGGGGACTATAGCAAAGATGTCATCAATAAATTGGTACCAAATTTTGGAAATACATGGGAAGGAAGTTCTCATCTGCAATTGCAGGTCCTTATAAATAATTCTGCAAGGAACAGTGAGAGCAGATTTCCCATTGTTAAGTCTGTTGGTTGATGGTAGATTTTCTGATTGAAACTAAAGCTGTTCTGTGTGATGCACAAGTTGGTTCATTTTAAAAGGTCTTGTCTTCTGTTCCATTATGCAACAATTATGCCAACTGCAATGCTCTGCTTTTTTATTTATTTATTTTCTCATTCCTTTAAGTCTTCTGTGTGTAGTTTCCGTAGAGGTGTAGTTTCTGTAGAGTAGAAGTAGTATTAACTTTAGTGGTAGTAATAGTTGTAGTAGTATTTAAGAAACACACACAGAGACTTCCTTATTTTCTTTAGTTCTTTTATTTTTAATTTTTTCAGTAGATATTGCAGTGGTGTTCTTGTGGCATACCAACATGCTCTATCTTTCAATAAAGTGATATCTGTTGGTTTTAGAAGAGTATAGTTCCTTATTGTCTTCTGTAATAAACAAAATAGGAACATTATCATTGTCCGTTATGTCCTTTTGACATAATGTGCTGCCGATGTGTCAGTTTCTTGCTGCAGGAGTTCTTTTATTTGTCAGTAAATCTAATGCCATTTGAAAGTTTGGATAATGCTGTTAAGGATCTTATAATAATTAATTGTGAGAGGAATATGATATACTTTGTTACTGGAAAAAGTTACTTTTATTAACGCATTGTTAAGTACTGCTGCAAGCTGAGAGTGCATTGTTGTCATCCTCTAAGGAGTTTCAGAACATGTCTTCAAGATGGCATAAAATTGCAGTCCCTCCCAATCAAAAATGCAGTGTGTACGGGTGCTATCGGCAAAACTAAACAAAGGATTTCGCAGCAGATTTTAATAAATGCAAAAATAAACGGATATGGTGTAGATTTTGTATGTTTCGTGGTAAAAGGCCTAGCTACCGATATAATTATCGGAAGTGACCTATTAAACGCACTGTACTCTGTGATTGATTACGAGCAGTCGCAGGCCACATTCACCATAGCAGGCGTAACAACTCAAATACCATTTACCTCTGTGTCACAGGATAACATGTTTTTACCTGAAGAGGAAGAAATTCAAAACGAAGAATTTTTCGTTGAACTAGTAAATATAGGAAATGGTGGCGAGATAATTAGGTTAATGGCACAGAATGTACAAGACGTGGTGGAGTACAATGACGTGGAAGAGGCAGCATGTGTCGAAAGGGAGACAATAGTGAACGTAGAGAGGAAGAGAGAACCCTTCTCCAACCAGGTAAAAACTCGCATCAGAGGGTTAACCGAGTTGAGTGAAATACAAAAGGAACGCCTATACCAGCTGATATTGACACACAGAGAAATTTTCTCAGACCGTACAGGCTTATGCAACGCATATCAGTATTCATTTGAAATAGCAGAAATGCCAATAACCCGACACAAGTGCAGAATGATCCCTTTGGCCATGAAAGACGCGTCTAAAAAAATTGACGAGATGTCGGAACAAGGAATTAGAGAGTTTTCAGACACTCCATATGTACAACCTTTGTGTATCGTAAAGAAAAAATATGGGACAGTGAGATTGACAGTTGATGCACGAATATTAAATCAGTACATAGTCCCAGACCATATGCGCACAGAAAATATCGAAGAAATCCTCGCTGGTATTGGAAGGCAGCGATGGTTCACGTCACTTGTTTTAACTAATTCTTACCTACAGATTGAAATTGCGCCAAGACTCAGGAAGTATTTAGGATTCATCCACCAGGGAAGAGTTTGTCAATTTCGTCGTTGTGCATTTGGACTGAGCGTATCTGGAAGTGGTTTCTTAAGAGTCATGCACACCATATTCGGTACACAATCGGAAGGATACATATCTCAATATGTGGACGACATATTAATTCAAGACTTGAGCGCCGACGAACACCTTGACCATTTGGAAATCGTGTTTAACAAATTAAAAAAGTGGCACGACACTAAATTGGGAAAAATGTTTTTTTTTTAAAAATCAGTGAAATTTTTAGGCTACGTAATTTCAGGAGAAAGTTTATCACCAGACAAGAAGAGAATCGAAGCAGTACTAAATATACCGCGTCCGAAAAACGTCAAACAAGTAAAAAATTTCTAGGTATTTTAGGTTATCAAAGTAGATTCCTTATAAATTATGCCAAGGAGACAGCACAGCTTAGAGCTTTGTTAGTTACGAATACAAAATGGCGGTGGTCTGACGTGGAAGAGACAGCCTTTCAACGATTAAAAGATTTATTCAGCAACTCCATTCTCCTAACACGTCCGCGAATGAACTTACCATTTCTTATATACACCGATGCTTCAATGATAGCGTACGGCTGCATCCTAGCACAAGTATCCCAAGATGGCGAAATGCGCATAATTACAACGGCATCCAGATCCTTAAGCCGAACGGAACGCATTGTCTGCGTGACCGAACAGGAAATTAGTGCAATATTCTTTGCAATTCAGAAATTCAAACATTACATATACAATAAACAAATCATAGTGTACACGGATCATATACGCTTATCGTTTATAAAGAACTGCAAAATGACCAGTAGTAAGCAATCGCGTTACATCCATGAAATAATTTCCTACAACTTAGACATCAGGCATATCCCAGAGAGCATTAACGTTTTCAGCGACCTACTATCCAGGATTAAAGTAGGAGAGAACCTTCCGGAAGCAATAGGAAGCTCTCAAAGACAGGTGAAAATATTTACGCTAGACTTACATTTAAATAACCGCGTCGCAAAAGAAATGAAATTGTTGCAGAAATGTCAACAGAAAGACAGCAAATTAGCTGCAATATGGGAGAACGTGTCCTGAGAACAAAACGAAGTTTGGAAAACTGGATGGCGTGATTTACAAGCTAGTAGATAAGCATGCCCCAGCATGGAAAACTTACGTACCAGCAGCTCTGGAAGCACTAATTATATAGGCCTACCATGTTGCACTAATTCATGCAGGTGTGGAGAGGACGAGCCTAGTTATCTCCGAACACTTATACCGCTCAAAGATAGGTAGGAAAGTCAGAGCGTTTGTCGCAACTTGTGATTTGTGCCAAAGAGCGAAACCGTTCCTTTGGAACTAGTAGCAGTTGACGCACACGGACCTTTACCGACAGCAAGGGCAGGCTTAAAGTATATCTTCGTGTTGGCTTATGTGATGTCAAAATTTGTAAGATTATACCCCATGAAAAATTTAACAAGTGCGACCTGCGCGGACAAAATAGTAAAAGATTACGCTCAGAAGTATGGTAAAATGAAGGCAATCCTCGTAGATAATACTTCTGTGCATCACGGCCGAAAATTTGTAACCAAACTACACGATGCAAATATAATGATTTACCATATCAGCAATTACCACCCGGTTTCTAACCCATGCGAAAAAGTAATGCGAGATTTAAAATCCTATCTCAGAATAATATGCCACATGAAGCATACGACATGTCCCGAGTACCTAACTTATATAGAGTGGATCATGAACCACTCAATCAACACAAACCATGGTTATCCACCTGTCCAGCTGATGACAGGGAGGCCACACGAACCGGTTATCAGTGGAGTACCAGCCTCTTTACCAAGTATACCTGAGTGCGATGTTGAAAGAATAGGGAAGGCATTTGGGCGCACAAAGAATAAAGCAGACAAAAGGCGTGCCAAACAGAAAAGGTATTTACATAAATGGGAACCACAAATCAATGACAAAGTACTAGTAAGGAATTTCGATAAATCCTCATAAGCAAAAAATGTTTACAAAACATTAAATTTATTGTGGAAGGGACCTGTCAAGATAACTGGTCAAATTGGGTGATAGAACCTACATACTACAAGATATAAGAACGGGCAAACCCATTGGCAAATACCTCATCAGTGCATTACGTCCCTATAGGGAAAAGAATACACCTAAATAAATAAGCACCTCCGCTAAGCATTGAACGGGTTGGTGTGAGAACGGTAGAGTTCGTACAGGAGAACCGCTTGGGCAGATGCAACATGATATTCGCATGACAGCCCAAGTCCTCTCATTGTAATTTGACATTAAATAACAAGGAAGTAAAGAGGATTTCCCTACAGGTTGTTTATTTCATTCTTTCTTTCTTTCATTGATTGCCTTACGTCATAGGATTACAATTATGTCCGAAAACAGAAATTACCAGGTACATTGAACGAAGGTAACTGTGTTATGGGAATAAAAGAAAAAGAAGTGTGAAGTGTATGTAAATATATGTGTTAGCTTTAGGTTGTGATAGCAGTAAAAGAGGTGTATGTAGCACACGGACTTTGGTGAATTTTCATTACTAGTCGCTCCCTTAACTCCCCGAAACAGAGTGTTTTTCCTAGCGACGATCAAACGTCGTCTTTGTTCAAATTTCCCCTTCCTTTCGCCAAACTTTGGACACTTTAGAGGTCATGTGACCTGTTACTTGTTTCTGATAGGTCGTATTTCACCCCTACTCTTAAATCTAAAAGCAATTTCTCGTGTCTGAAACGTGTATTCTATGAGATTTTCACTTTCCCACCGTCAAGCTAATTAATTCACAAACACGTCTAAAAATGTGTAAATTAAATCCCGGTGTCCATTCTATCATCACGTAGCATGACCGGTCAAGACCTGGACTGGCGCCGAGGGTCTAACCTGAACAATGCCACCTTTTTCGGCAAGAGGATCAAAGGAAGTACCTGTGAAGAAAGGTGGTCATTCACCTCGCAGTTTGGGTTCTCGTGTTTTCGATAATATATATCGGGATTGTTATGACAATGTTATCCCTAACAGGGGCGGTATCATATGCCCTTCTGATAATTTAGAACAGGGCTTTTATATTAAAAGTCACTTTCGAAATTATCAGAATATCCCAACATTTTATGAGCTGGTTGGTGTATGTATATTATGATATGCGTCGTCAATAGTGACGAGTGGAGGTAGTTACATATTGGCTTATACAATACGTTACATCTAGTATACAAACACAATATTTCTTAAAGCTATAACCAGATATCTCATAAACATATAACCTATGAATATTATTTAATCACATTCCTCATTCATATTTTTTTATACAAATGTAGTCTCCTCTAGCGGATGTTTAATCATTTCACTCACTCACTCACTTACTACACTCATAAAACTGCAATGTTCTGGTTTTCCAGTTCTCTTAATGTCTTTTCTCACCCTAGATATACATTCTTTCTACTCTCTATTTTTTACATTGTATTTATCACTTCACACTAGCATTCAGGTATCTACATTTACATGTCATTCTTATCATTTTAGTATTCATTCCTATATTGATGACCCCTTCAATTACACTACTGCCTTCATTAACATTCCTAGAATTCCACCCACTTTGTTCATAACCCTTTTCTTATGGCGGATTAAGTAAAAACAATGGTTCCACAACGCACCTTGTTTCAACCTTGTTTGCAGCCAGATGTATGTGTACATATATCTCTTTTATTGCTATCACAACCTAAAGCTAACACATATATTTACATACACTTCACATTTATTTTTCTTTTATTCCCATAACATAGTTACCTTCGTTCAATGCACCTGGTACTTTCTGTTTTCGGACATAATTGTAAACCTATGACGTAAGGCAATCAATGAAAGAAAGAAAAAATGAAATAAACAACCCGTGAGGAAATCCTCTTTACTTCCTTGTTATTTAATGTCAAATTACAATGAGGGGACTTGGGGTGTCTTGCGAATATCATGTTATCGCGTCTGCCCAAATGGTTCTCCTGTTCGAACTCTACCGGTCTCACACCAACCCGTTCAATGCTTAGCGGAGGTGCTTATTTATTTAGGTGTATTCGCTTCCCTATATGGACGTAATGCACTGATGTGGTATTTGCCAATGGGTTTACCCGTTCTTATATGTTGTAGTATGTAGGTTCTATCTCCTATTTGACCAGTTATCTTGACGGGTCCCTTCCACAATAAATTTAATGTTTTGTAAACATTTTTTGCTAATGAGGATTTATCGAAATTCCTTACTAGTACTTTATCATTGATTTGTGGCTCCCATTTATGTAAATACCTTTTCTGTTTGGCACGCCTTTTGTCTGCTTTATTCTTTGTGCGCAAAAATGCCTTTCCTATCCTTTCAGCATCGCACTCAGGTATACTTGGTAAAGAGGCTGGTTCTCCACTGATAACCGGTTCGTGTGGCCTACCTGTCATCAGCTGGACAGGTGAATAACCATGGCTTGTGTTGATTGAATGGTTCATGATCCATTCTATATGTTAGATACTCGGGCCAGGTCGTATGCTTCAAGTGGCATATTATTCTGAGATAGGCATTTAAATCTCGCATTACTCTTTCGCATGGGTTAGAATTCGGGTGGTAACTGCTGATGTGGTAAATCTTTATATTTGCATCGTGTAGTTTGGTTACAAATTTTCGGCCGTGATGCACAGAAGCATTATCTACGAGGATTGCCTTCATATTACCATACTTCTGAGCGTAATCTTTTACTATTTTGTCCGCGCAGGTTGCACTTGTTAACTTTTTCATGGGGTATAATCTTACAAATTTTGACATCACATCAACCAATACGAAGATATACTTTAAGCCTGCCCTTGCTGTCGGTAAAGGTCCGTGGGCGTCAACTGCTACTAGTTCCAAAGGGAATTGCCTTAATATTGACTGAGGAGGGCGGTCATATCGTTTATTGAGCGGTTTCGCTCTTTGGCACAAATCACAAGTTGCGACAAACGCTCTTACTTTCCTACCTACCTTTGGGAGGTATAAGTGTTCGGAGATAACTAGGCTAGTCCTCTCCACACCTGCATGAATTAGTGCAACATGGTAGGCTTCTATAATTAGTGCTTCCAGAGCTGCTGGTACATATGCTTTCCATGCTGGGGCATGCTTATCTACTAGCTTGTAAATTACGCCATCCATTTTTCCAAACTTCGTTTTGTTCTCAGGACAGATAGGTGGCACGTTCTCCCATATTGCAGCTAATTTGCTGTCTTCCTGTTGATATTTTCATTTCTTTTGCGACGCGGTTATTTAAATGTAAGTCTAGCTTCAATATTTTCAGCTCTCTTTGAGAGCTTCCTATTGTTTCCGGAAGGTTCTCTCCTACTTTAATCCTGGATAGTAGGTCGCTGAAAACGTTAATGCTCCCTGGGATATGCCTGATGTCTACGTTGTAGGACATTATTTCATGGATGTAACGCGATAGCTTACTACTGGTCATTTTGCAGTCCTTTATAAACGATAAGCTTATGTGATCCGTGTACACTATGATTGGTTTATTGTATATGTAATGTTTGAATTTCTGAATGGCAAAGAATATTGCACTAATTTCCTGTTCGGTCACGCAGGCAATGCCTTCCGTTCTGCTTAAGGATCTGGATGCCGTTGCAGTTATGCGCATTTCGCCATCTTGGGATACTTGTGCTAGGATGCAGCGATACGCTATCATTGAAGCATCGGCGTATATAAGAAATGGTAAGTTCATTCTCGGACGTGTGAGGAGAATGGAGTTGCTAAATAAATCTTTTAATCGTTGGAAGGCTGTCTCTTCCACGTCAGACCACCGCCATTTTGTATTCGCAACTAACAAAGCTCTAAGCGGTGCTGTCTCCTTGGCGTAATTTATAAGGAATCTACTTTGATAACCTAAAATACCTAGAAACTTCTTTACTTGTTTGACGTTTTTCGGACGCGGTATATTTAGTACTGCTTCGATTCTCTCCTTGTCTGGTGATAAACTTTCTCCTGAAATTACGAAGCCTAAAAATTTCACTGATTTTTTAAAAAATTTACATTTTTCCCAATTTAGTGTCATGCCACAATTTTTTAATTTGTTAAACACGATTTCTAAATAGTCAAGGTGTTCGTCGGCGCTCAAGTCATGAATTAATATGTCGTCCATATATTGAGATATGTATCCTGCCGGTTGTGTACCGAATATGGTGTGCATGGCTCTTAAGAAACCACTTCCAGATACGCTCAGTCCAAATGCACAATGACGAAATTGATAAATTCTTCCCTGGTGAATGAATCCTAAATATTTCCTGAGTCTTGGCGCGATTTCAATTTGGAGGTAAGAATTAGTTAAATCAAGTGACGCGAACCATCGCTGCCTTCCAATACCAGCGAGGATTTCTTCGATATTTTCTGTGCGCATATGATCTGGGACTATGTACTGATTTAATATTCGTGCATCAACTGTCAATCTCACTGTCCCATATTTTTTCTTTACGATACACAAAGGTTGTACATATGGAGTGTCTGAAAACTCTATAATTCCTTGTTCCAACATCTCGTCAATTTTTTTTGACACCGCGTCTTTCACGGCCAAAGGAATCATTCTGCACTTGTGTCGGGTTATTGGCATTTATGCTATTTCAAATGAATACTGATATGCGTTGCATAAGCCTGTACGGTCTGAGAAAATTTCTCTGTGTGTCAATATCAGCTGGTATAGGCGTTCCTTTTGTATTTCACTCAACTTGGTTAACCCTCTGATGCGAGCTTTTACCTGCCTGGAGAAGGGTTCTCTCTTGCTCTCTACGTTCACTATTGTCTCCCTTTCGGCACCTGCTGCTTCTTCCGCGTCATTGTACTCTAGCACGTCTTGTACATTCTGTGCCATTAACCTAATTATCTCGCCGCATTTTCCTATATTTACTAGCTCAACGAAAAATTCTTCGTTTTGAATTTCTTCCTCTTCAGGTAAAAACACGTTATCCTGTGACACAGAGGTAAATGGTATTTGAGTTGTTACGCCTGCTATGGTGAATGTGGCCTGCGACTGCTCGTAATCAATCACAGAGTACAGTGCGTTTAATAGGTCACTTCCGATAATTATATCGGTAGCTAGGCCTTTTACCACGAAACATACAAAATCTACGCCATATCCGTTTATTTTTGCATTTATTAAAATCTGCTGCGAAATCCTTTGTTTAGTTTTGCCGATAGCACCCGTACACACTACATTTTTGACTGGGAGGGACTGCAATTTTATGCCTAAATTAATTAGTTGATTGTACAAATTCTCGCTGCAGACCGTGACTGAGGATCCCGTATCTAAAATAACTTGGAAAACCCTGTCTGCAATTTCGGCAGTTATTATTGGAGCTTCCATTATTTCTTGGTTTACTATAAATTCTGAGCAACCGATAGTTCTGTTTGAGTACAATTCAGAATTTTGTGTTTTCTCCCTGGAACAATTGTTTACATGTACGTCACTTTGTGTTGTTATATCATTATCATTAGTGTCCCCTATAGACTGAGAGCTCTGGGTGGCTTCTAATCGGGAAGGATGCGGAGACTCCATATGTCCCGGGTCTAGTTTTCCGGTGGCGTCAGGGTTCGAACCTGAGTCGTGTGTGCCTGAGAATGTACATAGTTCGTGTTGACTCTGTTGGATGGGGGTGTTGTTGGGCGTGGCACCTCTCTCTCACGTGTCATATCAGCGTTTGTATTTGATGTATTCAAGGGACTTCTGGGTCGATGGGTTGGCCTAGCATATTCGTTACGGAAACTTCTATGTGGGTTTCCCCGGTTCGTTCCTCCTCGTCTGTTGAATGACATGTACTGAATAGGGTACTTATATGGGGGCCGATTATGGGTGTAATTCGTTCTCTCATTCCTCTCTCGTCGGTCGTATGGCCTGGAGGTTCTCTGTCTATTGGACCAGTTCGCGTCAATATGCCAGTTTTGAGGTCCTTCTGCCCTCATCCCATCATTATTTTGCCTAGTGGGATGAGTACTTGTTCTGTGCCACGTGACTGGCTCTGCTATCTGCGGTTCATTACCCTGTAATGCTGCCAATAATTCAATAGCCTCGCTGAGAGTTTGGGGCCTGGCAACAACTAAATGGTCACGAATCATATTTGGGTAATGTCGACATATGGCACTAATAAAGTCATGTTCAGAAAGAGGAGGGTCAAGTAACTTGTTCAGCTGACCCAGTCTTAAGAAGTAGTCAGTCATGGATTCGTTGTTAATACGCTGATATCTCCCGTTATTGATCTGACTGCGAACGTTGTACTGAGCAACCGCATTCCAATATTTCTGTAGGAATGCAATTCTAAAATGTTCATACTGCGCCAAGTCTCCGATCGTTAAACGAAACCAGCTTAGAGCAGAACCAGTTAAGCTCCTCTGAATTATGATCATTTTGTAATTGTCGGGTATCCCTCTCAACGCGAAGTAAGACTCATTATCATTGATAAACTGTTTCGCGTTGTCGCGAGCGCTGTCAAATGTCGGCAGAGGAAGTTCATTTAGGAAGTTCATGTGTATAGGGGGAGGTGGACGTGTCTCAGTACCTTGAAATTGGTAACTAGTGTTAGGAGATGACAATGGAACGCTTACATGATCGCTCACTCTTCCCTCGACACTTACACCACTACCTGAGGTTACGGGCACCGTTGAGGCATGGCACTGTAGATTACTGGCTTCGTGCCTCATCGCTGCTCGTATCTCAGTTACAGCAATTTCCTTTGCCTTTTCTTGCAATTTATCGTACTGGGCGGCAACTTCGTGTGTCATTTCTTCCCTTACTTTGTTAATTTCGCTAAGATTTAAGCTTTGATTTTCACCCATTACAGCTTTCACTTTCTCTAGTTCTGTACCAATTACTCGTTCCAATGCTTTATGTCTCTCCTCCATATTGACACATGTGGTTCTCGCCTCAGACCTTACTTGTTCTAAATTATTACTTAAAGCTACATCCATTGTCTCTCTGATGCTGCCAACTTCGTTTATACATTCAGATCTTATCTGGTTCATTTCTACCTGCGTGGATCCCAGTTCACTCCTAATGGCACTTACTTCTATTTGTAAGGTATCTCTGACGCGATTAACCTCACCCACTACGCTATTCAGTTGTTTCTCTAACTGAGAGCTTATCTCACATTGTTTCCCTGTAAGCTTAGCTTCCTGTTCCCTAAGCTGTTGACTTAACCTTAGCTCCATTTCAGTATTTTGCGCTGTTATCTCATTAGCTTGTGCTGTGATTTTACTGTCTAAGGTATTCATTTTTTCTATGAGCTGAAGCATTAAGCTATTCATACTGCTTTGTCCTGGGTCGGCAAGGGGAGGAGATTGCTCTGCTATTCTAATTTCTGCTTCTGGGACTACTTCTACGTTAGCTTCCGTATCCCCTAATACACTATTCTCTACCATACATCTATCATCTGCCATTTCGTTATTTTTACTTATTACTTTTCTATTCCTAAGTATCATTCATGTAAAATTACTGCCTCGTTTCTTGAAGAAAGGAAAACTATTTTTTTTACCGTATTCTGTTCCCTATTACTGGCAGCATCAGCTTATTTAAGCATAAATGGTTTAGCACAAGATTACAAGATTATTAGTATACAACTGAAATTGGTTGCACTTACTCGTTGATGTCCGTATCCGTCGTTAGGGTACTCCTGGGTAGGGGAATAGCACTGGTTTGACACTTTCATTAGGGGGATATAGGTTGTTGTTTCCTGGGGCTGTTCTGCTGGTGATGGCCGCTGTGTTGTCTCCGTCGTCGACTTCCGCCGGTGTTCTAGAGCTCGAACTCCGTTGCGTCTGTTGTTCTCCGTGGACGTTGTAGTTTCCCTTCCGCGTCGGTCAGAACTCCTACACAAGCATACTGGTTGGCACTTTATGATGTTGTCTCACAGTTCTGCAGTCATACCCATTAAGTCACGGCTTCAAAGAAATGCACTTTAGTCGCCAAAAACTATGAAACCATATTCAGTACTACATGAACCAGGTTGCTCGCCAAATGGTCACTGGTACAGTCCGGACTTCGAAAACCACGTTGGGTGCCAGATTATCAGGCGGTCCTTGCCCGTTTGGTTCCTCGTTGAGCCCTCCCGGTACTCAACACCTCATATGAGAAGATAGGAGATGGGTGAGGATTGCGAATGGGAGGTTTCCAACAGGTCGGGGATTTTCTCAGGGTAGATCTGCATGAGTTATCTCTTTTTGGGTTTCAGGGGGTGGGTGCGTCCGGACAGGGTATGGGTATTATAATTTAGAAGACACCACGACCGTTGAATGTGAAGTTTATTTATATAAGTAGTCCTCTCCACTCGTCACCGTTATCTTGATGTTATGTATGTACCTGTGTATGCCTGGTTTGTGAAATTCGAGGGCATTGCTTCGTGCATTCGCGAACACGGACTTTGACGTGTTTTCAGTATTTGTGGACCCATTCACTCGCCGACACGGAGTGTTCGCACACACGGGCTTTGGTGAATTTTCATTACTAGTCGCTCCCTTAACTCCCCGAAACAGAGTGTTTTTCCTAGCGACGATCAAACGTCGTCCTTGTTCAAATTTCCCCTTCCTTTCGCCAAACTTTGGACACTTTAGAGGTCATGTGACCTGTTACTTGTTTCTGATAGGTCGTATTTCACCCCTACTCTTAAATCTAAAAGCAATTTCTCGTGTCTGAAACGTGTATTCTATGCGATTTTCACTTTCCCACCGTCAAGCTAATTAATTCACAAACACGTCTAAAAATGTGTAACTTAAATCCCGGTGTCCATTCTATCATCACGTAGCATGACCGGTCAAGACCTGGACTGGCGCCGAGGGTCTAGCCTGAACAATGCCACCTTTTTCGGCAAGAGGATCAAAGGAAGTACCTGTGAAGAAAGGTGGTCATTCACCTCGCAGTTTGGGTTCTCGTGTTTTCGATAATATATATCGGGATTGTTATGACAATGTTATCCCTAACAGGGGCGGTATCAAACTACACGTTTGTTACACGAAAACAAAAGCGTATATAAAAATGATTGGAAAGATGTGCGATACCAACCTTATACAAAAAGAAAAAAAATTAATTCTTTAAAAACCTTTTGAACAGGTCGATGCTGGAGAAGCTGTAGAAATGGAAGATGTTGATAATAATAATAATAATGATCCTCATTCTTTAATAATAACACTGAACAAGATTCGAATATTATCAAAGAAGATCTTTATGGTGACCATGATGCTAATGATGAAGACATTTACTCATCTACAGAAACCGTGAATCCCTTTGTCGTAAGATTTAAATTTCCAAGTACAATGCAAGTTGCTGGACCATCGCGTTGCGGAAAGTCAACATTTGTAAAAAATTTATTAAAACTTGCGAATCGCTCATACGATAATCCTATAAAAAGAGCTCTTTTGTGCCATCCGCGAGAGTATCCGCCAAAATTTGGTCGTGAATTTTATAATTGTACATTTAACGTGCGCACTCATTAGGGGGTTCCAGATGTAGAAAACGTAACAAACGGGGATTTAGTTATTTTAGATGAATTAATGTATGAAGTCGACAGTAATGACGTATCTAACTTTTTTACTAAAGATTCACATCATAAAAATTTTGGCGTTGTATACGTTTTACAAAACATATTTCCTCAGGGTAAAAAGTTTAGAACCATGTCCTTAAATTCGAATTACATTGTAGTGTTCAAAAATAACAGAGATAAATTGCAAATAGATAAATTATTTCAACAACTCGAACCCAGGAATTCAAAATTTCTTCTAGAGGCTTTCAACAAAGCCACCGATGCGCTACATGGATACTTGGTAATTGATTGTACTCAACATACTCCTGATATATATCGCTACAGAACTGGCGTTCTTACTAATGAAAGTCTTGCTTGTTTCAGACCCAAATAAATACCATTCACGTTAAACATTAACATCATTTATAGAAACAATGTCCATGTATCAAGTTCCTAAACTGTCTTCTAAGGCTTATAAGAGAGTTTGTAAATTATCATCACCAACAACAGCAAACCAGTGTGGAGAATTATTTGTATTAAGCAAAGCAAATTCTAAATCTCGCACAAAATTATTAAAACATGCTAATTCTAAATTACTAAAAGTAATTACTGAATATGTATTAAACGTAGTTAAGGGGACTATTCCATTATCTAGCAAAAGGATGAATCGTTTAAAAAGACATAAAGCTAGTTGGAGAAAGTTAGTTAACAGAAAGACTTCGTTAAAGAAAAAGAAGAAAATAATAATACAAAAAGGTGGATTTTTATCTGCATTTATTATTCCCGTTTTAAGTGCTCTAGGTAGCGCTCTCGCACCTAAATTAATACCATCATCATGAAATACACAAAACAGATACTGCTGCTACACTCGCAACCGGAAAGTGAAAAAAAGTTCATGTTATAGACAAGACATTGTCTAGCTTGATAGAAGAGATTAATAAAATAAATTGAACCTATCACCCGAAGATAAATGGGGTCTACTTAGTTATAAATTAAGTAACTATTACGATATAATGACTAAGTTACGTAAACCATATACTCACGCTGCCAAAGAAGAAGAAAAAATATTAGAATTCGAAAAACCTGAAAATAAACCTACACCATTAAAATCGATAAAAAGAACCATTAAATTGGAAAAGAAAAGAAAAGATATAGAAACATCGAACAGCGAAGACTCCGATGAAGACATTAGATATAAACCTTATTCTTCCCGTGTTAAAAAACCAACCTTTAGTTACACTTTACGTTCACAGAAATGGCAAAAGGCCGTTTAACACGTAAAGAAACATCAATACTAGATAAATACTATTCCAAATTTAATCATTATGCTGGACTTGGAACTGTGCAAAAGCTATTTCATGCCACAGGTATTTCTAAAGATACAATTAAATATTATTTACAAGGACAAGAAAGTTACACCCTATACAAGCCTGCTCGAAAACGTTTTCCAACAAAATTGTACCATGTAACCAATATCGATGACCTTACGGAAAGTGACTTAAACGTTTTGGATAGTATTTCAAAATATAACAAACCATTTGTGTATATTTTAACCGATATAGATGTATTTTCTACATATGCATGGGCATTACCTTTAAAAACTAAAAACGGGAAGGAAATCACTAAAGCATTTTCAACTATATTTAAGCAATCCAAGCGTATTCCAAAAATACTTCAAACGGATAAAGGAACGGAATTTACAAATAAAATATTTCAAGAGTTTTTAAAATCGAAAGGCATTATTCATTACACAACCAATAATAATGTAAAGGCCAACGTAGTAGAAAGATTTAATAGAACTTTAAAAACAAAAATGTGGCGTTACTTTACCCGTTAAAATACATACACATACATAGATGTGTTACAAAAGTTAGTTCAAGCTTATAACAATTCTTATCATAGATCAATAAAAATAACTCCAAATCAGGTAAAACCTTCAAACATATTACAAGTATACGATAATCTATTCAAAAATCGATTTAAAAGAAATGCTCTTTCGTCACCAATAAAATTCAAAGTTGGTGAGCATGTTGGAATTTCTAAATCCAAGTTAATTTTAGATAAAGGCTACGAACACAATTGGACAGATGAAATATTTGTTTTGCATAAAATAATAAATCCATACCTGTAGTTCATAAATTGCGTGATTTATCTGGAGAAGAAATAAACGTCATCTTCTACACCGAAGAACTTCAAAAAGTTCGTCTTCCCACAGTTTACAAAATCGATAAAATCTTAGATACTCGAGATAAAGGAAACAGTAAGGAGGTTCTCGTGAAGTGGAAAGGTCATCCTAACAAATTTAATTCTTGGATTAAACATTCGAAAATAACTGCACCGGCATGATTCGTTCCGAACCATTTTCTATTACTTTAACAAGTTAATGGGTCTTCAAATATATTTGAAAACAATACCACTTCCCAATTATGGAACACGTTACCGCAACGTGTAGTTCTTCGAGGGAAATGGGAAGTAGCACTCACCAAAATTAGATATCCCGGTTCATTTTTAAACATTTCAAAAGGCGGTAATTTTATTAAGGGACGAATGATTCATAAACTTGAATCAGGTGTTCCTCAAGAAGTAAACTTTCGATATGAATTAAGTGAAACAACAATAACAGATAATGTTATGCTTCTTTCGGTTATTAATGATAAAATTAAAAGAGAAACTCAAATTGAAAAACTTTTCTTATACAACAAGGAAACCGGCTTTGTTCATATAAATACAAGAGCAATAGAGAAAAAAAAGGAAAGGAAAAAACGAGATGACGCAGAAACTGTGGAAGCAGAAGTTCATAGCGCCACGCGCAGCGATAACGATTCGCTTTCATCATCCAATGTAAATCCCGAATTAAATGTTGCACCACATGACATTGAAGTTAACGATCAGGCAGATAAATCACATGCCAGAAGAGCCACAGCTGTTGTTGGCGAGAATGTATTGCGTGAATTGTACCTCTCTCCAGATTTAAGCAGACAATTTGGATATGCAACTCAAACCGATGTCCCTAAATATAAACGTGCTCCATTTCCGATGAATCCTAACGTATCCTACCCATATGAAATGTTTATATACTGCAATATTATAGAACCTCAAATGGTAAACGATACATTTACTCAAATTATCGAAAACACAATAGTTGAAGTCGATATTGATCATAAACATCTGGCAATGGAAGAATGACTTGTACCTCTACACTGGGTACCTGTTCTTCAACATGATTTTCAAATTGTACAAATAGATATAAGGACCGGTACAGGGGAATTATTACCATTAACGGACGTATTTTCTTCAGCTGTAGTAATGTGGTTTAGACCTTATGGATCATCGTGAACTAGTTAAATATTGTCTTAACCAATCCGGTAATGGCGATAATTTTATATTGTACAAAGGTAAACGTTTTCATTGAGGACGCCATCTTTTTGGAGCTTTAGGTAGTTTATTTAGATATATGTCGCCATATTTTAAAAGCGCTGCAGAATCTGTTGGCAAGGAACTCTTAAATGTAGGGGGAAATGTTCTATCCGATGTAATTTCACAGAAACCTTTTAAGTCTTCACTTACGAAAGGTTAAAAGAAGGCGGTACAAATTTAAAAGAAAACCCAATCAAGCTTTAGATTCAATGCTCGGGTCAGGCATAAAAGCTCGTAAACAGCGTAAATTATCTCAGTCCAGGAAAAAGTGTGCAAGGCGTCAGAGAAGATCAAGAAAAACTAAGATAGTAAGAAAGAAAAGCAAACACAAAAACAGCTTTAAGAAGAAAAAACAAATAAACAAGAAAAAGAAAGCGACTCGTGATATACTTCCATAATGTCTTAGGTTTATGTAAATTCAGCATTTAATTTTTCTGAGGAACCTCCTGTTCAGACTAGTGTAAATCGATATACGGTTGTAGAATTAGAACCTCAAAACGTTATTTCTTTCAATTCACCCATAGTTTTTCATTACAAGGCTAATGCCGATGCGTATATCGACGCTTCTCAAATAGAACTTCATTTACGCTGTAAAATTATCAGTCCTGATAACAAGGAACTTAAAGAATTAGATAAAATTACTCTGGTTAATGATCCTTTAAATTCACTTTTTCAGCAAATAGAGGTAGTATTAAATAATGTAACTGTTACGCCGCCGCATTCGGGATATCCTTACAAGACGTACATAGAACAGCAATTTAATTATTCACCCGATTCGCAAAATACATGGTTTGAATCATCTCTTTGGAAAAAGGATACAGCAGGCGCTTTGGAACTTTTTGATAACAATGCCGGGTTGAAATGGCGTTTTGACCATACCAAAGCAAGCAAAGAATTTGAATTAATGGGTCGGTTATCGTGTTCACTATTTTCTCAAGATAAATACATTCCCAATAATATAGATATGACAGTAAAATTAACACCACCTGTACCAGAATTTCATCTCATATCTGTTGGAGGTCTCAAAGGAAAAACTATAATCACAAGTGCCAAACTTAACATGACGTGTATTTATCCTTCCGCTTCCATGCTTTTAGCTCACCAAAATTTACTATCTACGGCTAATGGTAAAATAATATTAGATGAAGTCGATGTTCAACCTTTCAATATACCTAAAGGAACAATATCTAAAAAATTTCATGATATACTAGTGGGTAAAGCACCACGTAGAATTACAATTGGTTTTGTATCGGATTCCGCTTACAGTGGTCATTTTTCAAAAAAATCCATATAAATTTCAACATTTAAACTTCAACTTTTTTCAACTTTTTGTAAATGAACAACCATTTCCTGCGCACCTGCTAACACCAGATTTTTCAAATAATCAATATATAAAATGCTTTAACACCATTGCTAAAGCTTTAGATCTAAACCCCGAAGATAAAGGTCACACTATATCCAGAAATGATTATCCGAACGGATACACATTTCTAATGTTTGATTTAACACCAGATACAAGTGCTAGCGAAACCCACATTTCAGGTTTACCGCACGGAAATGTTTCCATTAACGTAAGTTTCGCTTCAGCTTTAGAAGAAGTAATGTGTATGATTGTTTTATCTGAATATCAACGCATTTTAGAATTCGACGCCAACAGATCAATTTATGTAACATGAATACCAAACAAATTCGAAAATACTTAACAAATAACATTCATACCAAACCATATTTCAAAGGTGTTTTTGCGTGTGATCAATTACCTAAATTTATTCATAAACACTTTCCAATTGCGATAGTAGCAAATACGGATCCTATCAGTAAACCAGGTAGACATTGGATCGGAATTTTTATATCAAAATGTGGTAAAGGTGAATATTTCGATAGTTTCGATATGCCTCCACTTTCACATTATTTTATCCGATTTTTAAACAGTAATTGTGGCAATAATTGGAATTTTAATAAGCGTAGACTGCAAAGTTCGATTAGTTCCGTATGCGGACAATACGCCATTGCGTACCTTACACATCGGTGTTGTAATTTACCCGTACATAACTTGTACTCTAAATTTAGATTATCCGATTACACTTACAATGTTAATCTAATTTTTAAAGCCTACAAAGATGTATGCTTTCCTAAAAAATGTAAAAATGCATTAGTTCCTCAACAAACATGTACATCATTAATATAAGGTAAGTACATTGGTACTTTCAGCTTTAGTTGATATTTGAAAACAGCTTTGTTAACATATCTACGGGAGCTGGATTTATTTATTTTAATTTTTTTATAAACAATCAAACTGAATATATAATCAAAGAAGTATCTATAAGCACTCTAGATCGTGAAGTGCAGACCTGGATCTTTAAACCACCATTGGATCAACGTTTATTATCCTATAAGGTTAATTCCATTAATACTACCATTAGCTCAAAAATTCACGGATTAAAATGGACCGACTGAGACGTGGAGTACGAAGAGCTTTCTTCTATACTCAAACGAAACGCTAATCTTTTCACCGTCATTTTTACCAAAGGAGAACGAAGAGCGGAACATCTTAGCAAACTTACGAACAGAACCGAGATTGTTATAAAAGAATTAGGATTTAATGACGAATCATTAATGACATTTTATACACCATCTTGCATGTATCCCTGTCATAGAATACAAACTCTCATCTGTGCTCAAAGAAACGTGTTAAATCTTGCCAAGTGGTACGCTCATACTGTAGATAAAAGAAACGCCTACCCTTGCGATCCATAACCGAACGATTCACGTCTGCCTCACGAACTAAAGCATGAGTCATCACTAAATTGCGCTCTTTACGATACTTTCATTAATCATTTGTTTTAGAACGCACCCTAGAGCTACTTGTCCCAGTAACAACGCGATCTCTCCACAGTGCAGTGCTTCCCTTCATCATGTCCACTTCGGAAGTAAGGTACGTATATAATTTCACATATTAGAAGTCAGATTGGCCGAGCGGTCTAAGGCGTTAGACTTAAGATCTAATTCTCCAAAAGAGAGCGCGGGTTCAAACCCCGCATCTGACATTTATTTTTTACTGTTTCTAGCATGGGTGAACCTGAATCGAAAAAATTAAAATCAACTGAAGACGTAAAGCAGCCTCCATCCTTAATTGGTATAAGAAGCAATGTGTACTTTTTGGATCGCACACAAAAAAAAGTTTGTTTGTGTAGGATTTTCTTGTCAAGTTCCCTGCGAACTGTGTATCACCGTCGCGAAATGTGGTGAAGATCGTGGTATCGTTCTGAACAACTTGTCCGATTGGAAAAATATAATTACTTGCATTTCACTTATCGATAAAACCCCCAAAAATGAAGCCATCAAATGGAATTTAAATGTAATCGAAAAATTAAAGGTAGATGTCAAACACGTATGTGGCACTCCTAATTTAATACTAAAACAATATCAAGGTGACGAGTCAGTTACTATATCTCTAGTTGAAGAAAAATGGAAAAATTTAATTAAACTCCACCCAGTTATTAGTGATATTTTCTATCACCGGACAAAGGAAGTTGTTGATGTTAATAATTTAGTTATTGCTTACAACAAATATTTGCATAACGTAGAAGGTGATGAAGAAGCCATGTCATATTCCGGATTCACAGAATATATTTTATGCGCCTCTCCTAAAAATTATTATGAAATTAGTCTCTTTCTGCACAATCAACTAGCAGCAGCATACGATCACGCGTTAAAAGCGTGATGATATCATGCTTGTTACTCAACACAGTCACGTAGCAAGCATATACAATCATGCGCACAACACGTGCTAATCTCTTATTGCATCAGCTAAACTTAGGACATAATCACGCGCACCAAGCATGCCAATGAGGTATGCATTACATAAACTTCACGTGTCACAAACATGCGTTTACGAACACATAATGGGTATATAATGAACATAACGCTTGCTTCAAGCACAGTGCTGCTTATACTTCATCTCGTGCTACACACCAGCATCAACAACAATGGCTTCCAACAACACCGTCACAGCAATGGAAACACTTCTTAACGCCATCGGCAATAGATCTATCTTGGGTTCCAAACCTATAACGGCAAATGAACTAATTGAAGGTAAGTCATACCTCATACAGAACATTAGCGCTATTAAAACCAAATGGGGCAGAAAAGTTGTGGTCACAATTGAAGATAGAGAGTTAATGCTTCCACAACGATTTGAAAGACTAAGTGCGTCAGAATTACGACTCATTAATAGTCAAAAATTTTACCTAATATACAACCGGGAAGAACTTTCAAACAATAAAACTAGACATCTATATAGTTTCGAGAGGGCAACAGAATAGCAAAATTAAAGCAGCAAAATAATGTAGTTGTTACGTCACCACTAACATATATATAGCACCACACATATTTCTTTTATCAGTGCCAAAGATGTTCTGCCCACATATGCCGTGCAGGCATAATCTCATGGAATGCCAATGCTCAAAGTGTTACCATGGTCCAGCTCAGTGCATCGGTTCCGGCGGTTACCTGGAAGAAGCTCTGCTAAGAAGACGTCAACGCTATGACGTCATCGTAACTGACGATAGATTTAACGACCATGCGGACAACGAAAGCAGTCAGTTCACAACAAGCAACAACAGAGTCTGCAACATGGATCTCATTTCAGAGCCGATCGACGTAGGGCACAAGGTTTGGTCTCGGCTCATATTCAACATAACGTCCTGGTCAATGCCGATGGAAAGTGGGTGGACCAATGCTTCAAGCTTGTTTCCACCGAGATACAGTACCACGACACAACGCTCAGAACAGTTTTTATAAAGCTGAAATCACCGTCGTCTTCCTCAGTTGATGCTGACGTTCTAAACATCAATTTTAAAAGTTTTCTGGTAGACCCAGATTTTAGAGATTCAGCACGATTAACCATCACCGTTGGTAACGCAAAAGTACCTAGTTTTGATCAGTGCATCTCCGAACGAGGCTGCTGCCACCTGCTTCATTGGAACAACGATGGGCATAGCGAGCTCGTGGTGGGCGCTTTGTTTGTGCCAAAATTTGAACAAGATAGGAGTAAAAACTTTTGTCATCTTACATTTGGGTGCATCACCAAAAACTTATCTAAAAAACTTTACTCCATTGTGTTTAACGATACCGACAGTGAGCGTGAAACTGAATTCGAATTTAACACTGACAACGAGAAAACAGACGAAACTAATAGTGCTCAAGACGGTTCAAGCAGCAACACAAACAACTCTGCAAAAGGCAGTACCGGCAAAGAGACAGACAGCGATCCCGTCATCCCAACTGATAAAGAAGTGGTCACCATCATAAAAATCATCATATACAAATCTAACTAACAAAAATTTTTTATACAAGTAGCTCTATTTTAATGTAATATCAAATCAATCTCTTTAAAAGGAAATAGTATCTTGTAAAATGTACATTGTTTAACAGGGGTGCTATATATTCATTTTTTAAAAAAGTATGCTTAATAGTTCAAATTGTATACATCATTAACATTCTTTGTTTAAGTCAATTATTATATCAAATGTATAAATTTATGTTAAAATACATATCATCCTGTGTTACTATGCATATCTAGCCATTGTACTAATTGTAATGTAAAAAATAAATAAAAAAATGTGCTCCTCTGGAGCCGGACGGGTTCGTCCGATCGTGGCGCCACAAAAAAAACAAAGAAACAAAGGCACAAAGGTTATGAGGTCGAGGTCGACATTGACGTCAGTAGTTTACCTTCAAGGTCAACTAATGGCGCCAATGTCAACCTCAAAGTTCAACCCCTCTTAACCTTTCACCTTTCTTTGGCGCCAGGATTGGACTTTGACCGCCTGGCTCCAGAGGGGTGCATACCACTGATTTCACATAGAGAAACAGCTTTTGTGCTGGAAATTAATCGCTCTTCCAACTGGCCGTTTGCAGGCTAATGCTTGTATAGGTAGTCAGACTGATAAATTGAATTCCGTAACATGACACCTCAGTTAAAGTACTCGTACTTAGGGCAAGGTCATACTCGCCTCTCTAACCTAGGTAATAGCATGTCTGTCTTACGTTCAAGAAGTATAAGTTTGAATCTCAGTCACGGTGATTACCTAAATAAGTGGTTTTGCCGGGGGTTTCCCTTATCCTGAAAAATAAAAGTTAGTAACTCTAAGCTCTATGGACCCTGGGCACATTTGAGCATCATTTTATGCATTTCACGTGCCGTCTGATATGACTTTAAGTAGGAGGACGTAAGTTAAAAAGAAAAAAAAGCATAGTAACTCGCAACAAAAGGTATGTATCTGTTCGTATATTAGAGCCCCTAATGGTGCCCGCCTCGGTAGCGTGGTGGTAGCGTGTCTGCCTTACGTTCAAGAGGTCCCGAGTTCGAATCTCGGTTAGGGTCAGTTACCTGGATAAGCTTTTTCCAGGGTTTTCCCTTAACCTGAAGGACGAATTTCGGGTAACTCTAAGGTCTATGGACCCTGGACTCATTTGAGCATCATTTCACCCATCCCATTTATAGTCCGATATGAGTTAACGTTGGAGGTCGTAAATTACAAAGAAAAGCCCCTAGTGGTTCAAAAAATTAATTATTAACCCAATTAATTACTAAATTTATTAAACCCTATAGGGTCTGCTCGTCCCTCAAATACGAATTAGTAGGGAAATTTAATGTCTTACTGTTAGGTTACCTTGGTAGCTCAATGGTTAAGGGCAACCAGACGGAGACCAGGAGATCCGTGGTGCAAATTCTGGCTAGGCATTAAATTATTTCAGTCTGACTTTACCTTTCCAAACCTTTTATGTTTATTTCGGATATAAATCATCTAGGTACGTTGGTAACAAAGAAATAAAAGAAATATAATAAAACAAACAAGCAAACTGAGTTTTCTCACCTTCTCTACTTGGAGTGGGAACAGATAGGAAATTCTGTTAAAAAATACGCGTGGACTCTTTGTGAATATGTGACAGATGGCAGAATAGTAAAGTGCATAGAACTCTAGTGGCAGCGACGAAAGTTAACACTGTTTTAGATACTTAAAATGGCGACGTTTTCATCTCAACAACATCGTGTAATCGATGTTCCATTCATGCCGTCATCAAGTGTCAACATCTCCTGACAATTTGCCACGCACGCAGGCTTGTGATCATCCGTTAGCATTCGTGGCAACCAACTGGAAGACACTTTTCTCATTCTCAGATCTTCATGCAGGATTGTGTGCACAGATTTCACGGAAATGCCAATTTTAGAAGCGATGTCTGCAAGGCTGTGACTGTCTTGGTTTACTTTTACACGATGTTCTGCATTCATTGAACTTTCGTACCCAGGAACACACATTAGATATATCCGTGGTAGCATCACCACATGCTTCACTCAACTGGCGATGTATTTCAATAGATGTCACACCACGAAAATGGAGAAAAGGAACGATTACACGCTGTTCTTGCAATGAAAACGTCGCCATTTTTAGTACTGTGACATTGTGAGACGTAGAATTAAAATTCCAAGTTGCAGAAATTCAAAATGTTCCTTACTTCCGTAGAAGTACACTTACAGTAGCAGAATTACGTCACATACACAATTTCAATCCTCCAAGGTCGCCGTTCACAAACAAAGAAGTTCACATAATTCAGTTCTGATTACACCCTGTTTACAACTCTCGTCACCACTCTGTTTACCACTCTGTGTATGACTGTCCTTGGCAGGTTGCGGCTTCTTTTTATATACCACTATCCATATTACCAGACATTTCTGGAATATTCTGTAACAAAGAAGAAATAGAATGTTTCGTAGGACAATCAATGCCACTATAATTTTCTTTTTTATCTAACTTCATCTGTTTGGCATGCCTTTTATCTCCGCGCTATGTTTATCTGCTTAGGGAAGCTCTTTAGCTCCACCCGGCACTATCTGTCCCTTATCTCTGCGCGCCGAACCTTCTCTCATCGCTGCCAATAACGTTCTATGCACTATACAGTGGTGCCATCTGTCACGCATTCACAAAGGGTCCGCGTGTATTTAAAAAAAAGGAAATTCCTATCTATCTCAGTACTGTAAAAAGTAGGAGGTGTTGTAACTTGAACGTATTTCGCAGTATATATTTTGAGATTCCTAAAATAATGTGTGTTTGTATGTGTATGTGATCAGTGTAAATCAAAAACTAAAAGCTAAATATAAGTAAACCAGCAGTTCGGCGTCCTCAAAGTATGAGACCCAAAGGATTGGAACAAAATATCTCCTCTTCAAACTATTCTTCGCTTAGGAAATCTTTTAAAATGTTGTTTTTGTCACCAACAACTTTAACAATTTCTATTAAAGTACCATATCTTGAAGATCTTTTTAGAGCAAATGAAATACGTATTTTGAATTTTCTGGCAGCAGCCGTTGAAGTCCACTTTATTCTGAATAACTTCTGCATAAATGGTAAACTGTAAGAGATACATCAAACTCTAATTCACAAAAACTGTAGATCAAGTTAGAGGAAGTACTAGTGTACATCCTCTTTTGTGTCACTAAACATTTCCGACATACCCTGGTTATTTGTCTGAATTTTCGAATACAGCCCACTGTGTTTCCATATTCCTCTTGTACTTTACAACAAAATTTGAAAGAAGATAGCCTCTGCAAAAGTTCTTCTCATGAACTTGATAGAATAAGAGGCAGCAGGAAGAAGATTTTGAAGAAAGTGGAGAAAGTCCAATTAGTGCAGCACATCATATGATTTTCTTTAACTACACTCTTCAACTGATATAGTTTTCTCAACATCCCCTTCATTTTGCTCAGCGGCCTCATTATCCGGCCTTACTTTTCTTCCAAAGTTAGGAATTTTACGTAGAAAATATCACTCACCCTCTACCAGGTTTGTCTTGGATACCAGAGGCCAGCATGTTACTCCTAGATCATGATGGATCACCAAGTTTGTTTTTCATTTGAGAGAAAACAGTAATATAAATTTATTAATCTACTTGTAAATAAAGTTGGTTTCATTACCGTGGGCCATGATTCTTACAATTTTCCAATCATTCAAATTCATGAGATGACAATACACATTTTTTACAGAATCTACACAAGGCTGTTAAACGGTTCACAACATTGCTGACTGTGAGTACAAATAAATATAAGTAAAGTTAAAAAGGGTAGAGGCAAACTGAAAAATTCAATGCCATAGCCGGAATTTGAACCACTGATCTTCTGGTCTCCGTCCAGCCGCTCTAAACCATTGATCTACTATGGCCAACGTGACGACATGACATTAAATTCTCCAACTGACTAGTGTTTTTCGTGTTTATTGTTTGAATGGCTGGACGGAGAACAGAATATCCGTGGTTCAAATCCCGGCAATGGCATTGAACATTTCAGTCTGGCTGCACTCTTTCATTGTGCGTCCTACACAGGGCTAGTGTGAAAGAACAACTAATTTCAATTAATTGACCTAATAGTGGTTAAATATAAAGCCCACGTCTAAGAGTACTTACACGTTGTAAGTGGCCATTACAGCATTTGTCTCATGTGTTTATGAGAACGCCTAGTGGTTTACCGGGAAAAACATGAGTCAGTTGGAGAATTTAATGTCATGTCGTCACGTTGTTCATAGTAGCTCAATGGTTTAGAGCGGCTGGACGGAGACCAGGGGATCTGTGGTTCAAGTCCCGGCTATGGCATTGAATTTTTCAGTCTTTCATAGTGCGTCCTACACATGGCTAGTGTGAAAGAACAATTAATTCCCATTAATTGTACCTAATAGTGGTCCGAACTATAAAGCCCGGGCCATAAAGTACTTACAGTATAGTAAATGGCCATTAAGGTAGATACCAAAATTAAGAATCGGCATAAGTAAAGAATCATGATGGATTTCAAAGGAATGCATATTTGTGTGGAACGCGTGCAGGTGCAGTCGAGTTGAATAGCAACGTGGTTGAGTTGTGTAACAAAAGACAAGGGAAAAACAAAATTCTAAGGGATAGCACTTGACTGTGTGAATAGGGCATTTTCGGACCATTCATAATGGCATGACAAAATAGTCACAAAGGGAATATTTGTGTGTATAAAGGGCTTCGAGAAAGTGAAAGCTATACACACACGGGCAGCTGTGAGGACAGTTAGTCCGAGGCGTAAAGCCGATTAGGGCGGTCAACTTCTTTTATCTTGGTCGAGGGCAGAGCAGAAGTGATGAGAGAAGATATGTCGTTTTATACGTAACTAATTAAGTATTATCGAGTAATAAGCATTCCGCCTTCAGTAACTTTAAGCAGTGATATTGGTAATCCTTGGACGGCAACTTCAAGTTTGATGTTCGGATAAAAGAAGCAGTCATTAAACCAGCTTCAAACGGGCATTCCAGTGTCATTAAAACTATCCTTCCCACACACATCCACGCATACCTTGAGAGAAACCTCTTTGCTTTACCCTGAGCTAAACACTATTTGTTTCGAACTGTCCCGTTAAAGTGGAACTTTTTGCTCGGCAATATATTTCCTTCAAGGTAGTTGTCTCATGTGTTTATGAGAACTCCTAAGTGGTTTACCGGGAAAAACATGAGTCAGTTTCAGAATTTAATGTCATATTGGCACGTTGGCCATAGTAGCTCAATGGCTTAGAGCGGCTGTACGGAGACTAGAAGATCCGTGGTGCAAATCCAAACTATGGCATTGCATTTTTCAGTCTAGCTCTGCCGTTCCATAGTGCGTCCTTCACACGGCTTGTGTGAAAGAACAAGTACTTTCCATAAATAAAGTTGTTTAATGTATTTTGGTCCACGTTTTATATTCCCTAGAACGTACAGTAAATATATGAGGTACTTGTCCCACCCAAAATTCGACATCCGACATCAATATTTATGTTTTGATGCCACCTAAGTCCAAGAATTTTTTTATAAAGAAAAGTGCCTGTATGTATCTGTAAACTCCAGTCTGGCTGTTGAAGACTGTAGTTGGAAAATTAGAAAAGATTCGATTAAGAAGTAATATAGTAACTTAAATTCAACATCTTCAAAAAGTGTGACTCGAACATTTTCAAGAAAATCCGCCCACCAAATATTCCTGACAAATTTTAGAATTCTTGAGTAACCTACTCAAAATCAACAGTAATGCTTTTTATTATATTCCATTGCGTTTAAAATTTTTGAAAAAATAAATAAAATATATTTTTTGAATGTTTAGATATGTCGCATTTACATGACTCGCTCTGCTCTTATGCAAACTATTCCTACAAATATTTATTCCTCTACTTCATGCTAATCTCGAGTTTAATCAATATAATCGAGATATCTTCCTTTAGGTACAAGGGCAATATTCGATTAGAGTATGTCTGAAGTGATAGTGGAATGGTTCAGACGGTTTCGTTTGAGGCTCGCATTTGGAAGGCCCACATTCGATTCCCGTGGCCGGCCTACCTGACCCATGGGGTTTTTCGGGTTTTCCCGGGTCATCATTTGAATTCTGGCTAGGTTAATTACATTCCCCAAATTTTCTGTCCCTCATTTATCATTTTCATAACATGTCTCACGTAGAGGTAGATTATTCGGTTATCAAAGAAACTGGTTACAAGTTTCATGGTGTCATTATATTAGGCATGCTGCTCCATCTTGCTGGAAACAACAACAACCCAGCTGTTCCAGAAATGTCTTGAAGGTACCCATATAAAGTTCAGTGTCTACAGTAGTATAAAAGAAAATAGGACAAATGATTCATAGATTCCGGTGAAGGGCACTTCCAACATTTTCTCTGAGACATAGATATTGTAATTTAAGCTCCAAGTTTTGTATTATATTCTCCCAAAGTTGAACATTGACCTACTGAAATGGTTCGGATTTATATGGATCGCACATCAGGTGCAGCTTGGGAAATTTGTGTAGAAATCCAAACCATGTTTTCCTGGACCGCGAAGAGCTGTTTTGCCTTGAAGGTTTATAGGCTCCAGTATGAGTCGCATTGAACCTCCTTAGAGTAAAGCTCGTAATGTATCCAATATTGGACAGATATCAAAACTGTGCTTTACAATTGTTAAATAAACACAGCGACACTGAAAATACTGTCACGTGACTATAATCCAAATCAGCCGGGTTAGTTGGCTTGTGTTTACCTGTTTGTTGAAAGTAGTGGGGACGTGAAGGAGGGTAAATTTACACTTACAGTGCCTTCCTTCCCGGCGCTGGCTTAGCTTTGCGAGAGTAGGTGAGAAGGTTTTCCCCTTGCCGACTTGCTATTTAAACCCTTGCCCATACTATAAGAGAGGTTGTGCTAGGCGTAGGATGGCTCCCTACTGCTACTTACACTGGAACTACATTTCATCCAAAATGTTTATATTAAGATTTCATCAGAAAGACATATTTTGAGACTTTACGAATAAACAACATTTTGTGTGTGTGTGTGTGTGTGTGTGTGTGTGTGTGTGTGTGTGAGTGAGTGTGTGTAAAAGCGTCTTTGTGTACCTGTGTGTAAACACGGGGTTCTGGCTATCTGTGAAGAGTGGAAATCTAGAACGAAAAGTGGATTTCGTTTTTAAATTTAGAAATTTTCAGTGGTGCCACACTATGGTTTATAAAAAGATACTCATCTCAAACTACAATTTTTGTAAAACTTTTTTCATTTGGATTTTCTCAAAAAATAACCGTAATATTGTTCCTAAGGGCTTAAGAATGTGTTCCGAAATGCCCATAAGTTAAAAAATGAATACAAACAATACCTAACAGAAAACCACCCAGACTTACAAGCTGAACTGTTCCCATAGTCTGTAGTGATTTTGGTCTATCTGGTTTAATTCACTAGTTTACATTGCCAGCTATAAAAAAAAAGCTTTCAATACCTGCACAAAATATGTTAAATGATCATTTTTGCGATGCCAAGTGCTGCAATATTGTAATTGTACAGGCAACATTTGTTTCTGAAAATTGCAGATTGATATATCCAATATTAGAATTTCAATGGAAAAATAAACTGTGGCTCATCTTGTTTTATCCTGAATTAATTCGCTGAGAACCAAATATGAAATACTAGAGAGTAAGAGAAACAGAGTAAGTGCACTTATAGATCATACCATGGATTCCAGTGTTAGAGAAGTAGTAGAAGAGAATCTAAAAGTTTGCTGCAGTACATCTTTGTCTAAATTGTACTTCATTATGGAAAAAGAAACTGATGATGTAATAACCATAAAAGCTTTAGATCATTTGTTTGAGCCTTCTAGGCTAGTTACTACTTCAAGTGTAGGTGATTTAAATCATGCAATGGCAGCATTTTAATAACTAACTGCATATAAAACCACGGGTTTTACTTGTGATTCTGATTTGCTTTGTTACAAAGAGCTTTGTGACACAGTTGAATAGCAAAGCCATGGTGGTAACGATAACAGATTAGATGTAGTAACAGGGAAAAAGCTGATTCTTACAGCAATTTCTGTGAAAAGTTTCTTCAATGTCTTGGGTTGCTGATGTCAAATGCTACAGTGCAGAGCTTTCTCTACATATAACTTAGTTGTGACAGACAAAAGAACAAGTATGAAAAGCGAAAATATCACAACTTGTTGTATGCTGCAGTTTGGCGATGTCTAATGTGTGGTATTTGATTTCAGTCATGTTACCTACTCTCTGTTAATTTCAAATAACCTATTTTAATTTGGAAAAAGGGGGTTTTAACAGTTGTGTTACTCTAGTTATATGTTACTTTTCATTTCAGCCATGTCATTACTCATTAATTCTCCCCAAAAATTTGCGCAAAATTAATGCAAATTTATGGTAAAATGTTCACCACAAAATCTTGCATCTGGCTATAAGTATAAACAAACCGACTCGTTATCACTACCAGCAGCAATATTTAGAGTGAACTTACTGCTGCGATAAACCTTGGTTGGGATTGAACTGACTCTGCATCCCGGTCTACTATTCATTGAGGAAATAACGAGTACATTTTTGAGTGTACAAAATTAAGTTTCATGGTCATGGGTGTATACTAAAATGTTCGCAAGGAAGTAATTTTGTGCTGAAATATGATTTAAATTAGAAATTCTCAGAATAAAAATTGGCTCAAGAAGGGCACCAGAAAATCACATTTTGGGCTTCATGGCACCCGCTGGCACCGCGTTGGACAGGGCTAGTTTACCCAGTAAATTACAAAGTTACGTTAATACTTCTGGATCCCAGGTATTTTGTACCAATGGCAAAGTACTTTTATGCAAAATATGCGAGCACACAGTGAAGTACCAAAAACAGCATTTTATATCCCAACATATTAAGGTTTCCTTAGTGCTGAAATCCCTTTTTGGAAATGACAAAATCCTACATTAATATAATTTTTGGAGAAGTATACTAACCAATCTGTAATCAGCAATTCAGTTTGAGAAAATGTTATTTAGCCAAATATTACGTTGACACAATGAAAATCATTTAAGATAAAATGAAAAATAAGAGGATCTGAATTTCTATTGACAAGTCAACTGATACCATGGGTCGTTTCACTGCCAATGTTGTTAATGCAGCATTAGATCCTACATAAGGCGAGGACACGCCGTGGCTGAGTGTTCAGACCGATTGGCTCATCAAGGCAGCCTGGGTTCGATCCCAGGTTCCTGCAAAGAGAGATTTGTGGACAACATGACGTTGAGGAGGGTATTCTCTAGGATCTCCAGTTTCCCCCACCATCTCATTCCACCGGTGCTCCATCTTCATCTCATGTATTAGTGTCAACGCTTGCAGTGCCATATGTAGTAAAAGTGGGTGTTGAACACATTCAAGCTGCTATTGCCCGAAGAGATTCAATACGTCATACTTTTGATCAATGCCACTGCACCATATATGAAAAAAGCTGGAATAGCGTTAAGAGTGCTATAGTGCTATTTCCAAACATCTTCACTTGACCTGCATAGTACATGGCTTCCATAGGCTGTCAGAAGAGATGTGATACTTGTTTACAGTATTAAGTACATCGTTATGAAAACCCCATCAAGAATCCTGCATATAAATCCATTGCACCAGGTGCACCTCTGTTCTCCCAACCCCAGGGGCCTACTTCAGTAGGTATGGGTTTGATGCACCCGGGGTCCCGAGCCAACAGTCTCCCTCGTGTGGGCTCCTCTTCGTGGTTGAGGGAGACGGTCAAAAGGCCCACCCACGTGTAGGCCGTGCGTGGAGACCCGTGGAGAAGGTTTACAGATTCTTGTCTAGTTTAGACTTTAGGATTTAGTGAACAAAATTTTTAGTAGGTTTTGATTGATGTTTTTTTATGTAAGTGTATTTTTAATAGGTTTTGTTACACTTGTATAGTTCTGAGAAAGTTTTATCTGGCTTTTGGCATGATTAGTTTTTTAAAGGGCACTGATGACCGCCGTAGTTGAGCGCCCTTATATATATCATAATCATAATCTGTCCTCCCACCCCAACCTATCATGAGTTGGGGGACATGGATCTCAACTGCACTTAACTGCGCTTCAAATTTCCAGAGTATTCCAGTTATTTCCAGAGTATAACTGAGGGGGTGAATGTTCTGGATGATGAAACATCTTCAATTGTAGCAGCCAAGAAACTTTCCAACTCTTTGGAAGTGAAAAATGACTTAACATTCATTGCGGCTGAGTTTGGGTTCCTGCCAAAAGTGATCTGCCAGCTTCAAGGAGGAGGGCAACCCTTAATGAGGTCAGTGAAAATTATGGATGATGCAGTGCAAAGACTGGACAGTATACCAAGGAAACGGGGTTCATTAGTTAGCGAAAAGTGTTATCGAAAATTGGGATCTTGATAAACTTAGAAACATTTAAAAAATTCCACAAGGTAAGAATTCTGTTGAGTAGAAATGGAACCTACAATGATGATATATTTTGGATTTTGCTCCAATAATCTCTGTCGATGTTGAGAGGTCAAATGTAATCTGTTATCTGACAGGAGACTCAACATAACCTCAGAGAACTGCCAATTTTCTCCCTTGCAGTATACTTGGTATCATGACATCATGCACACTCCGAGTCAGTAGCCGAACCAGCCCAATACAGTCCATTATCATCGTGTCGTAGGATTGTTTATGTGCAAAGCAGTGCATGAGTAACATTTGTCCGGGTGATATAGTGTAATTTTGGGACAAGTAAGACTGTTGGCAGCAGTGCATTCAGTGGAGAAGCATGCATAGTTTAGCTGCACTGAATTCAATATTAAATTATTAAAAGAATGCCCTCCAACATGAAATTGCATCTAAAAAGTACAGAAATTATAATAAAAATTACGGTTGTATATAAAAACATCAAAAAGTGTGAAGGAATTAGAAAAAAATTGTTGTGTCGCATATTAGAAACAAGAGCCAAGGGAAACTTTCTTTCTATATCCTTGACAAAAAATAAGGCAGATTAGGAGCACAAAAAAAAGCAGTATTTGTAAACGATAACTATTTAATTACACTTCACAAATAACACATGTTTTGCAACAGATTTTGCATAGTTTTATATCTTTTTAGCAAATTCAGGGAATTTATTGCACGAATAAGGAAAATTTACAGCAACTTGCAATTCAGCTTTGATTAGGTTTCTACTACTTCTATTCCTTATACCTGTCCACTTGTTCATAAAAGTAAATATTCCTGGTGTGAGCATTACTTCCTGGTGTACTCGTAACATAACCTGCCAGCTTACCTAAGTTCTCAAAATTTACATTATTTGATTTCAAACTGGTGCAAACTTTTATCTACTCCTGGCTAACTCTACCCTCTAAAGAGACAGCACTTTTAATTGCAGCATTATAACTACAAAATTCCTCATGTAACTCATCTTCATTCACACAATCCAGCCTGGCACATTTCACAATTTCATGCATGTCACTGAATGTTAATTCCCTTTTTAGACATAGTGGAATGAAACTACCATCAAATTTGTTAACTAAGTAAGAATATGAATTATAGAACTGAATGAAGATTTTCTCACTAGTAGATTTCAAATTTGAATAAAAAACAATGGCTTATAATTTATGAGTACCACTACCGGAAAAATCTATCTTCCTTTCTCTAACTAACTTTATTAACTTTCAACTGTACAGCTTCATGACATTCCATAAAATTAAGAGTGGAATTCCTCAATATTCACAAAGAAACTAATACAAAATTTGAACAATTGTTTCTACTTCTGTATTTTCATTCCAAACATACTGGAAAGAACTATTGGAAGAAAGGAAGTGAAGGCATGGAGCAAGCATTCATTAGTTTGCAGACAAGAAGAGCAGATTTCTGCTGTCCAACGTGCAACGCATTCTGGCTGCACGTGCAAAATTTAAATCCATGATAAATATTTGCACATTATGTAAAAAGACAAAAAAATTAAAAACGGGAGAAAAGCACCGAGCCTGAAAATATGGGAGAGTTGGTCACCAGAGTACATCAACATTACAAATATGAATTTATTTTCAGATATATAAAATTAATTGTAGTTTACTGATTACACCATATATGTAAGTAGTCCATAATTTAATATTTAAAACATGATCATATATATAAGGTGGTTAG
This sequence comes from Mantis religiosa, assembly GCA_030765055.1. Classification (NCBI taxonomy): domain Eukaryota; kingdom Metazoa; phylum Arthropoda; class Insecta; order Mantodea; family Mantidae; genus Mantis; species Mantis religiosa. Next base: position 2,226,626 of record JAUKNK010000271.1, read on the forward strand.
GAAACACTTGTTAGCTTTGAAATGGAAAGAAGTTCATGACACATAAGATATTGTGACTTTGTGGGTTCGTGAAATTAAAAGTCCAACTGCACAGACTCAAAATGTTCTTTATTTCCACTGAATTACAGTTGGAACACTTGCTGATTACACAGAATTATGTAATGCACACCATTACAATTCACCAGTTCGTCTGTCACAGGTCCACTGCATGCTCACAGTTATGTACAACTCCTCTGATGCACGTTCACAGTCTTCCGGTCCGTTAACTCACTCGGCGCTCAAGCTGCTCGCCAAGAACTGACTCACTCGCCACTGCAGCCCCTTTTTATAGGAATATCGCTGTTTCTGGAAATCTTGCAGTTCAGTGAATCATCACAAAGGTTCGAGATGGCAGGGGGAGGGGAAAGAGGCAGACAGCGACCAGTGACACTTCCCTAATCATCCCCTCAGTTAGTGACCGAGATAAATGGGTAGGCGTGGCCTGAATGCCTCCGGTCCCCTACTCAACTGTCAGTTGGTTGTGCTTTCCGATAATTGGGTGACAATATATACTTATCTGTGTATGAAATTCACAAATTTCTTTATCAGCATCTCTCTCCCCTCTTCATTGGATGTGCCAGCACATATGACCTTTAAGATTCACACGCTAATGAGATTTACAGTGAAGCTACACTCAATTGAGTTCTGCATTCAGTTTAGGCTTCAGTGCACCTGCACCCATCTGATGGAAGGATTTGAATACAGTATACTGAATTCAAAATATAACGAAAGAAGAATCTTTGATTCAAGAATCAAAAGAATCAAAATTTTGCATTTGAATACTCCCATATCTAGTCTCACTAGTTCCAGTCATTAATAGTATTCCATTGGATTAAGCTGCAAAACCACTAGCTCGGGATGAAGCTCAAAGCAGCCTAAAAGCAATTAGTGATACCAAAAGCAGTATATTCACTGTCATAGAAATCAAACCATGTACATAATGTTGTGAACTCCAAGATAATGTAAAGATCCAAATGTTTAAGTGAACAAACTTACTGCAATTTGTTGATTTCGCTATAATAAACCCAGAAACAAATTCAGATGTGGAGAGAATATTTTCTTTTGTCGTGGTCAACAGACTTTGTTATTTTGTGTATTGACGTTTAAGAGAGAACAGCTTGTGAGCAACTTATGAATTTGCATAACTACAATGATAATTCTGATGTGTAACTGTAATCATAAGAACTTAAGTATTTAACTTCGATTTATATTTATTGAACTTTTAACGCCGTTAGGTGCAGCTTGGCAGAACACGGTTGGTTATGTGGGGTCTGGGAGGCCTTATGTGTAACTATATGTATTTCTTTCTGTTTTAATTTTTTCTTTTTCCACTATTTTTGGCTTCATATACGTTAATTACACATGACTTACCACAAAGAATTGTCCGGTTTTTGTCACTTTTTCTAACATTGAAAAATTCGAAGTACCCTCTAAACTGGCTGGCATAGATTAAAAGGATATCAAAACACTAATTTCCAATGAGATCTCATGTGATTTCCTATATCTTATTTAAGCATTATATGTTGAAAATTAAGTTGTGGTAAGGAAATGGTGAAAGAAAGCACAACATTATAATCCAAAGCTATCTGTATTTTCAAACTGTATATCTTTTTATCCTTTGCTATTTAATTATATTTATAATTTTGTATCTGAACAAAGATAAATTATTTTAGTTAGTAACATTCCTGGTAACTCTCCCAAGAAATCAATGAATATCAAATTAAGATGAGCAGACAGCATTAAATAACTAAATAGTCTGCTTCAAAGAACAAAAAAAGAATCAAGTGCCTATTTAAAGATATTAGTGTATACTGACACTTGCTATCCCCATAGCCTTACTTGCAAAAATTTGAAAATAAATGAATTGCTTAGCATGTATGATCAACTATATTCTTGCAGCTGATTCTATGGTCCAAAGCTTACATATGTAAGAAGAGATTTTAAGAGGAGACTAGATTCACATAAAATACTCCTGTTTTTAATTCTTGTGAAAATTTCGCAACAAATAAAAATAAATGACACAAATGGTGCTAAGACAGCAGTAGGGGAGGGTGGTTGTGATTGTTAGAGGCTCCAGGTTAAGATGCGAGAAGAGTCTAAGTAGCAATGGAAACAAGGATTGAGATACAGCACAAATTTTGGTATTCCTTGATATGAAAGGGATACGGAACAGAAAAAAAAGTTAAAAAAGCAGCTCCTCCCTTTTATCTGTGATTGGTATACTGCTAGTTACTGGAGGAATTGAAGTTAATCTTGGCCCTAACAAAGAACATGAGATTTTGGGAGAAACATTGAAGAAAGATTGGGAAACAAAGAAGAGAAATTAAAAAGTGAAATACAAAGAATGGAGGTTCAAGAAAATAAAAGATGGCTAGAAAATATGGAAGAGAAGTGGCAAGTTCAGGAGGTAAGAGGCAGTTTACAAGGAGATAACTGAGGCTTATCGTGTGGGCAGAAGCGGCGGTAGAAGGCTGGTTATGGTTGTTTGCATTGGATATGACGCGTAATTTACTTTTAGAAATGCATATGGCAAAGTGTAGCTAATTATGCTTAGCACAGCATTGATAGGAACATCAGTGACTTTAAGGTCATGAAAGACAGTCTGATGGGGAACAAAGAGGGTAATGGGGTCGTCAAACAAGAGAGGTACAAGTAGAAATAAGACCGGGAAAGGCAACAATAACAACTATTAATAAACTGATGCAAGATGGACTATTAAAAGGAAACAGTAGAGGGGTAGAAAAAGAAAACATACCAAACATGTAAATGTAGTAAAGGGCTTTCCTAATAGGAAAAGGGACAGATTCCAGATTAAGAGTAGCACAAGATTTTCTGAACATTGAATAAATTAAATACCATACATTCATACATCTCATAAAAATCAACTGCAAAACAGGAAAGACATCACGTATTCAAATTTTAAAATGGCAATAAAATTACACATTACTTGGTGATGAATCACAAAATATTAATGTTGGTTAAATGCCCAGAAAAAATAACGGTAATTTAGACATATGACTATAATCTTTGCAAACATTAAAGGCATATGGAGGTGGGCCTTACTGCAGACTCCAGCCAATGCTCCGCCTAGCAGTGCTGCCAAATGTGGTACACACATTTTGCGCGCCTGAGCTGAGAACATTATATTAATTAATTACACTCGGAATAATGTTTGAAAAATGACATGCCGATCTTATAATAAGAAAGAATTTTACTTTCTGATCATGGCCGTACAAAAATCCTGTTTCTACGATGCTTAGAACACTAGCAATGCACATTTTATCTTTCACATGGTTATGATTAAACGTTACAAATAAATATTTGAGTATTACAGATGCCTATCTTATAATAAGAAAGAATGTTATTTTTTGATCATGACCGTACAAAAATCCTGTCTCTACGATACTTAGAACAGGAGCGAAGCACATTTTATCTTAACATGTTATGTATAAATATGTGAAAATTACAGATGCCAATCTTATAACAAGAAAGAATTTTACTTTCTGATCATGACCGTACAAAAATCCTGTCTCTACGATACTTATAACACGAGCGATGCACTTTTCATCTTCACATGGTTATGATTACACCCAACATCCATCCATTTCAACACGGATAAGCCTGAAAAACACCACCTTTCTTTCCTCATAACATTTAGCTCCAGCAATAAATAATGCACCTACTATTAAAACAGAAGTCATGCAGTTTAAAACAGAGTTAATTTTCAGTTCATTTTAAGAGTAGAGGTGTCGTTTTGTTAAAAAAAAAAAATGGCATCGTTAAGTTGTGTGTTGAACTCGAGCTGAAATATTGTTAATATTACATTAAATGATTATTATACACCTCTTTTTTCTGGTGTTTGTGATCCGAGTGCGTGAACATGTCCCTCAAAGCTAGGACAAGTGATTTTTCGATCAACAAACGTGAAGTGATTCATTCTCAGGGCAGAAAAATTATATTTAATATGAACAAGTTTTTACGAGAGTTCTCCAATACAGGATATATGGCAACTGTAGATTTGTCAAAATCCCAGCAATTAACTCTGTAACCTTGTGATGTAGGTAATGTGCACACAATGTCAGGAATTTGTAGTGAAGCAGCTTCATCCTTAGAAAAAGGGAGCATACCCATGTTTCAATCTCCGGGAAAGATCCATGAAATCAGAATGTGAGTTACTATATTGGAAACTGTGCTTGCTGTTCCACTGCTGCGACGTGTGTCAAGGTAAGATATTAATGTTTTAGGAATATTTAATGTGTTGCTTAATTATGGGAAGAATAGCCAAAACCTTTGCTGGCGGGTAAAACTGCACTTATATACACAGAACAGCACCTTGCTTAAGCATTGGCCAGCATTCATACGCCTTTAACTTTTGCGAGCGGTATAATGCTGCTATTAATCAGAGGAACAAAATACTGCAGGAGATCTTGTTCACAAGAGTAGGTATGACTATCGTTTTATGCTAAAACCACCATTTGGGGCTATACATAGAAATAATGACAGCTAAAGTGCAGAACAGCAGTAATAGCAAGACCAAAACTCTTTTCTTCATTGTTACACAATACAACTATATGTCTGCAAAAATTAGTAAACATTGTTTCTTACAAACATTAAGCACAGAAAACCAACATTTAAGGTTCATATCTGAATGACATACGAGCATCTCCCTTCAAGAAGTTACCTTTGGTTTCATATAAAAATAACACACACACACACGCGCACACGCGCACGCGCGCACGCACACACACACTCACTCACTCACACACACACACACTCACACACTCACTCACTCACACACACACACACACACACACACTCTCTCACTCACACACTCACTCACTCACTCACACACACACTCACTCACACACACACACACACAACACACACACACACAACACACACACACACAACACACACACACACACACACACACACACACACAACACACACACCACACCCACACCACACCCACACCACACACACACCACACCCACACCACACACACACACCACACCCACACCACACACACACACACCACACCCACACACACCACACCCACACACCACACCCACACACACACACCACACCCACTCACACACCACACACACACACCACACCCACACACACACCACACCCACACACACCCACACACACACACACCACACACACACACACCACACACACACACACACACACCACACACATTCTTACAACTATTTCTGTATATGCTTATAACAGTTTAGTTCTTTGTTATAAAGATATGTAAATTTGAATGCACTTGAAGGAAGTTGCTCTTAAGCAGCACCACTTTATACTTTGCATGCCATTTTGACAATGAAAACTTAAGTATAAGCTCTAAGTCTGCTATGCACAGTCAGAACCTATAAATGCAAAATGTTTTCATACTTAAGAAGCCTGGAATAAAACTAAGCATGCTTTGTTGGAATGTGAGAGCTTTCAAAAAACTGTAAACTTCTCTAGCTTCTTTATTTCAATATATACAGGTATATATTTATTTATTGCAACTTAATACACTGTTTGAACGCAATTAAGCCATGTCATTTGTAATACATGCTCTCTCTTAAAAGTAAACGATTAGAAATGTAAAAAAAAAAAAAAAAAAAAAAAAACAACAAGAAACAAACAAATGTCACACACACGCGCACACATAATTATTCAAAATCAGGTCAAAGTTGCTATCAAAATATTCATCTATACTGTAATAGGCTCTGCTTAACAAGAATTTAGTCAGTTTAGATTTAAACTTAGCAGCTGACACAGTATTTTTAGACTTTCCGGAAGCTTATTAAGTAGTTCTGGACCAAAGTATTGGGGCTTATGTTCAAATAGTTTTACCCTGTGACCTTTAACTATATAGTTATTCTTTCCCCTTGTTTCATTTGTGGAGGTTATATTCCTGTTATGTACAAAAAGTATTGTTCACAGAATAAATATGCAGGGAAGAGTAAGTATGTTTAATTTTTTAACATACAGCCAGCATGAACTCGTACGTGTTATTTTTGCCAGGTATCTGATAGCTCTTTTCTGTACGAGAAAAATTCTGTTAAAGTTTAATTTGGAAGTGTGTCCCCACAGCTCGATGCCATAACAAATGTGTGAATATATATTAATGCAAAATATACCAACTTACAAGTATCTGAGCTTAATTTACTTTCTAGTTTTTCAATGTGGTTGCTCAAAGTTGACCAATCATCAAGGATTAAACCTAAAATATTTACACTTTTTACACACTGGACAAGACTATTGCCTATATTAAGCTAAGGTTTGAAAGGACGTTTCTTAAAATCAAATAGAATTAATTCACTTTTTTGTGCATTAGTATACAGCCTGATATTAAAATACTATGCCACGATATTGGAGGTCAAATTTGCATTGATTTCTAGATTTAGTAAGTTGCTGTTGCTGAAATCCAGTGTGGCATCGTCAGCATACAAACTTAAAGCTACATTACCCTGTACGACAATTTTTATGTCGTTAATATACAGAATAAACAATAAAGGTCCCAAAATAGACCTCTGGGTCATGCCTGTACCTCTACAGGTTTTGAAATGAAGTCACCTTGTTTACATTTCAATTGAACATATTGTGTTCTGTTAGTCATGTAGGATTGTATCAGGTTATTACTTAGACGTCTGAGTCCAATACATTCAAGTTTATTTAATAGAATTTTTGTATTGACACAATCGAAAGCTTTTGATAGATCTAATAAAACCCCCACCTGCAAAATTACCTGCATCAATGCTATCAATTACGTACTCAAGAAATGTTGAAGCTGCGGATATGGTAGATTTTCCATGGACAAATCCATTTTGGCAGTCTGATATGAGGTGAAAGCTGTCAAGGAAAGTAATGATTCTAGAATAAATTACTTTTTCCACCATCTTGGCTAAAGAGGGTAATACAGAAATAGGCCTATAATTGTCCATTGCTACTTTATTTCCTTTCTTGAATACTGGAATAACTTTAGCTACTTTGAGACTATCAGGGAAAATTCCATTTGCTAGTATTGAGTTAATAATGTCCACTAGAGGACTAGCTATGGATTCTTTGCAAACTTTTATTAGTTTTATTGGGATGTTATCGTAGCCAACACTATTTTTAGTTTTGATGCTTCCTATAATGTTTATTATTTCTTTTTTGTTGGTTGGTTATAGAAATAAATGTATGAGTAGTTAAAAATATTGAATTTCACTGGTTGAATGCTACCGTTATGGTGCCTCAATTGTGTTTTGGAGATACTTTGACCTACTGAAACAAAAAAGTTATTAAACATGTTTGCCAACTCTGAAGGATCCCTTGTAACGTTCCCATTGAATTAAATTTCAAGGGAGTCGATTAATGACACTAAACAACACCTACTTTTACATTTTTTTGGAACATGTTTCCGAGACTTTGCTGGCAGTCGATGGCCGGTTGAGGATAGAGGCAAAGTCTCTGAAACATGTTCCGGAAAAATTTAAAAGTGTTGTTTAGTGTCATTAATCGACTCCCTTTAAATTTAATTTATCATAACAACACTGTTTTCAACACTTCCAAGAATGGAATTGAAGTTCCCATTGAACTTTATTTCAAAGTCAGTTTCTTTCTTCGGTTTTATGTTACCTCTGAAATTATTAATAATGTCCCAACTTGTTCTGCTTCTGTTATCCGAGTCAGATATTTTTTTACTAAAAAGTCTTGTTTGGCTTTAAACCTTTTTATCATATATATATTTTGGAAATTACTGAAGTTTTCACATTTCAAATTACCTGATAACATTCTGTCTTTAGCAAAGTGTAAGAGAGTACGGAGTTGTTTTATTTCGGGTGTGATCCAATCACCAATTTTATTACAGTTTTGAACAGTATTATTTCTAGCTCTTGTTTTTGGACAATATAAATCAAAATAATGTATTAATGTACTGTGAAAAGTATAGAATTTCCTGTTGGTATCTGATTCACTATATACTTCATTCCAATCCAGCTCACTTACGGCTCTATTTAGCGCTGACAAGTTTGTTTGATTGCAATTATTGACCCATTTGATACTTATAGGTGTTGTATTTCTTGCGAGCTTACATTTTAAGTTAAAATCTGACATGACTCTTGACTTAGCAGAATGATCTGAAATTGCAATATGAAGTACTTGTGAGTTTAAGTATTGGGAAGAAATATTAGTAAGTATATTATCAATCGCAATTTTACTTGTGCCTGTTATCCTTGTGGGTTCGTTATAGTGTATATTAGACCAAACTGGTTTAAAATGTTAGTGAGGTTTCTATATTCACAGGTATGTATTTCTAAAACATTTATATTAAAATCTCCAGCGAGCATCAAATAACAGCGTGTTTGTGGCATTATGTTTTCTAAGAGTTCAATTAATTGCTCAAAAACATACCTTAAAACTACCACTAGGAGGTCTACATACCCCTACAATAAATGGTATGGCTCCATATTTGAATTTAAGACCGGATAGTTCAATATCACCTTCAACACTGTACTTATCTAAACAAAGAGTCATTGGGCAGTTACCATTTAAAAATAGTTTGCAATGATTTTTTTGTGTAAATAGCAACACCACCTTTGTTCTTATTTGACCTGCAATATCTGGCTGCTAAGCCATTCTATTTCAGCGCTTCTTAGCCCATGTTCGGTGAGCACTAAAACATCAGGGTTCTCTTTTTTAATTAAAAAGTCTAACTGGTCTATTTTGTTGGTTATAACATTGACATTTTGATGAATTAGTTTTAGAGTTTGGTTACACTTCTTCAAAAGTCAGTCCTTTTTTTCACCTTGTATGGGAGTGCCATTTGCAGTCAATTGCTCTGAAATAGCTTTGCCTAACACATTACACAGTTCTGTTTTTCCTAGTTTACTAAAGTGCATTCCATGCCTAGTATGATAATCACGTTTTTGTATAATTTACAGATTGAGGTTATGTCTGAGTTTGTCTGTACAATTTGCTCATTTAATTTTGAGTTTGGTAATTCATCATACCTGTGTGGAAGTTTTACTATTATCGCATTTATGTGATTTAACTTGTCAAGCACTACTTGTAATTTGATTGAAATCTCTTCACATTCACTACTTCCCATATCATTAGAACCACCTATAATAACACCACTGTCATTTTTTGTTAAGTTTGCACTTATTTATTTGATTCCACTAACAACCTCACTTACCTTTGTACCAGGCTTGATCACTGCAGATACTTTGGGACCACGAATGTCTTGGTTAAGTTGAATTCCAAGGTTTTGTCCATGGCTGTCAGCTGGTAGAATAACCTTTCCCTTTGGCTTTTTAGGTGCTGGTTTTATGTTCTGGCTTCTGTTGGTTATGTAGCATTGGTTATCTTCATTTCTAACAGTCTGCAGAGGTTTGAAGCGATTTGGATGATGGTAACTTAAGTTTGTGGCTTGAGCTTTCGTTTTTGCCACATGTCTCGGCGGCAGCATCCTCCACTGCATGTTTGAAGAATGACTTTGTACTTTTTTTGAGGTTTTGGCATTTTTAACTGTTCAATCTCGTTTTTTAGTACTTGTATTACAGCTTACAGTGATTTTATCTCATCTTGCAGCGTTTCATTAACAAGGATGTCCTGATCAGCGTCCATATCTAGCCCGGGCGACTGAGCACATTTCACAGCTCCATTCATGTTTTGGAATTTTATTATCTTTAACATTACAGCATTCCTCATAATGATACTAGTAATCAGTGATCACATATTATTCCATTCCCAACTACCTTTGAGCATTTTCTACAGTTCAGACTTTAAAATTTTTATTTTATCGGAGCTCACTTTTGATACCATCTTTCTACTTTCCGCCATCTTGTTGTAGCAGGCAAGATGGTGACTGCCACGGTGAAGACAAAATTACATCTAATAGAAATTAACATGAATCAAGGAACTAATTATATGGCAATTTTGCAACTGCCCACATTAAAATGCAACAGTGGATTTAAAATACTGGTTTACTAAAGAAAGGGTTATCACAGACACAAGAAAGACAAAGACATCTCAATTAACAAGAGAGTTAAAATTTCTGTAGTTGTCCATAACTTGTTGAAGCTTTGTTGAGTCACTTGTTTACACTCACATTCACTTATTATTTTTAGGAGTAGCAAAGGAGAATGGATTCAACCCTGATCTCATTAGGAACATGCTCAAAAAGAAAGAAAGGCAAAAAGAAATCTCGTCAAATACTACACTAACACCCCTTTCAAACCAAAATTGGAAATATAAATGTACTTACCACCCCTGGGCTTTTAAAAAATTTGAAAGAATCTTCAAAAAATTCAATATAAAACTGGCCCCACAGAATAAATTCAACCTGAAGAGCGTTCTAAACATACCTCTTAAGAATACAATTCAAAACACATTGAAATCCGGAATCTATCAGATCAATTGTGAGCATTGTGAAAAGTACTACATAGGCAAAACGAAGAGAAACTTGGAGATCAGGCTACAGGAACACCAGAGAAACATAAAACTAAAAGAAATAGACAAATCCGCTGTTTCACATAAGAAAACCACAACATTGGGCAAAATATAAAACTGTTGAAACCATTAGAATCACCAATAGAATTAGACATCTGGGAAAAAATCCACATAGTTAAAAACAGTTAACATGTTATAAATTTTGAAATGCCACCACTTAATGAAGTGTTAAAACTTTGCGCTCCTAACACCAGATGGCACAGGATCAGATACAGGAGAAGGAAGAGGAAAGGAAAGAGGAGAGTCAGTCACTATACTGCTGAGGAAGAGGGCGAATGTCCTGGAAAACGTTCCAGCGTTTTTTAAAAATAATAAGTGAAGGTGAGTGTAAACAAGTGTGACTCAACAAAACTTCAACATGAAGAAAACTTCACTGTCAATATTGCTTTTATTTGTAATATTTAATTGTCCATAACTGTTTAGTTTTGGACTACTAAAACTGTTGCCATGGGGCTTTCTAGCACTTGCACCACTACCTGGCGCTGGATTTCCGAGGTTAAAGGCATCACCTGCAACAATGATAAAGACATTTTAGAAAATGGGCCTGAGTTAATAGAACCCATATGTCCAGTGGACGTTGGTGAAATTTATAACAAGGGAAGCACTTATAAAAACCTACTACCTACTATTACCACTGCAACTAATTTTTTCTACAACATATACTAAAATTGCTTCAGCTACTCTTACTGCTACAACACTGTAATAATAATAAATAATAATAATTAATAATAATAAATGATAATAAATTATATGTAATTATCTCATAATAAAATAAATTACTAAATTCTAACTACTTAAATTCTCTTCTCTCACTTGAAAACCAATTCAATCCGTCTCTCCTTTTCGATAAATTCATATATCACTAAATTTAGAATTCTTCTAATTTCCGATGATTTCAGTTTTCGCAGTTTTTTCTCTATAGCCAGCACGGACAAATTTGAGTCTTTGCTGCCCTTGGGTGTTTCTGCAGTAGGAATGAATTTGCCAAAGCACCGAAAAAGAACGTTGGGACTAGCACTGGACGCTGGGATTATGGAAATCAGTGCGCACAACTTGAAGAGTTCACAAACAGTGGACGATGACAAACCACTAGATTTCAAATAAATCATTAGTTTTTGAACTCCCAACGACAGACACTCATTTGAGGAATAAACTACACTGATTATTAATTTTTAGATGAGTCGTATTTATTACACATCTGCTTCACTTTCGTACCTATTTTGAGGACATGTTTCGCAAATCATCGTTTGCATCTTCTGCTCTTATGCGACTAAAGCTTGATCCAGTGGTGTGGGTAATTCTGGAGTTGCCGCTGCCATCTGTTGATTTAGTGATGAACTAATCCCACATTTAAGTTCATCACTAAATCAACAGATGGCAGCAGCAACTCCAGAATTACCCACACCACTGGATCAAGCCTTAGTCGCATAAGAGCAGAAGATGCAAACGATGATTTGCGAAACATGTCCTCAAAATAGGTACGAAAGTGAAACAGATGTGTAATAAATACGACTCATCTAAAAATTAATAATTAATTCGCTTCACTGTGGTGTTCCAATACAGTTAAATATCGATAAACTACACTGAGTTCACTTCTAAGGTGAGCAAAGTCAAAATATTGACCAAAACTTTCTTTCAGTGAACAGAATGCTTCTCCAGGAAATTGTAACATTATTTTGGTCAATTAATTGTACAAATTTAACTTTTTCTAAACCTTCAAACCTAATTTGAATTTTATTTTTTATATTATCAAATATTTCATAATACAGTCGGCGGTAGCTATCTTTTTGAACAAAATCATTTTCCCATTGTCTTTTCCTTGGCAGTTCATAATTCTCATTACATTTATCACATACATTTGTTTCTCTTTTCTTGTAGAGTGGCTTTTGTTTCCCTTACTTTGGCAGTGCAATAAGTTATATCCAATATTTTTGTCTGCAGAATTTCAAAAAGGGCATCGGTTAAGCAAAATATTTCACTGAAAATTATGAGATAAAAGTTGAATTCGAAATCAGAAAGTACACTGTTAAAACCTCAAGCTTCATGATAAGTTTCACTATCCCATTGGTTTGGATTATCGAGAATGTTCTCTAACAACTGAATAATTCTTCTTTATGTTCCCTAACAGTTATAACCAGTCTTCCATTATAATTCCATCCTGTTGGACATACTTTGGGAAATCTTTTTTTCATCTTCATATCTAATTCAGCAGTTATTTTTGTAGATTTGGAGGAGGAAGACTACTTAGGGACATGAAAAAAAAAATTCTTTTATGTTGGATGTTTTCTGTGAAAGGACAAGATTCAATCTATCGGCAAAGCAATTTCTAAATACAGCATTAGGATATTTTTCTTTTACGCTTTTCTGTAAACCACTAACTTAGCCCGACATCACTGCTGCTCCATCATAACAATGAGCGACCAATTTATAGCCACATTTGAACTCATCCATCATATGGAATACGTATTCTGCTAGTGCCTTAGCCCTACGATCTCTGCTTACATCTGTAAAACCCAGAAACCTTCCTTATCTCTCCATTGTCAGATATCAGTCTTGTAACAGTTGAGAGTGAGCAGATATATCAGTGATTTCATCAATAATAACTGCTACAAATGCAGAGTGAAATATTTCACTTCATTTACACCGTGGTCACTTCAATAATGCCATTTTGAATATGTTTTGACAGACCAAGAACACAACAGCTTTCTGTAAATGACATGCCAGAGTTAGCATATGGCATTTTGTCTTCACATCAGGTAACTCAGGCATCAGTCTACCCTCCAAAATTAAGGCAACCTTTTCTTCAAATTTCCTTGTAGTCAGTCCCCGCTGGTCACCGCATTATAATTGTTTCTAACATGCAGTCATATCTCAGAAACTATTTGTAGTTGGTTTATTAATACTCATCACTTACTTGTTTATATTTATGAGAGACTAGTTTCAAAGGCATTCGCCTCCATTTTCAATCTCTTTCAAATCGGCATCTGTTGTTGTCTGCTCCCTCTCTGGTGGTGGAACTATGAACTTCTTTGTCAAATTATCTACTGGTGGGATTTCATAGTTCATTACGCGATCCTTATTTTTCCATATGAATATGTTCTCCCATGTTGTCAATTTATTTTGGTTTATCACTCCTTTTAATAATTTTGGATTTGTATCAATGTCATGGTTTTCATTCCAAAAGTGAAATGCTACTGCTGACTTATCTTCTTGTTTCAATCTGATGTTTCTAAAGTGCTCTTTGACTCTGGTTTTTAGATTTCTTTTAGTTTGACCTATGTAGCATTTTTCACAATTCTTACAACTTATCCGGTACATTCCGGATCTGTTAACTGATGGGATTTCACCTTTTGTTTTTGAATTTAGCAATTTTAAAATTGAGTGTCTATTAGTAGGTGCCAAGGTGATATTTTGTTCCTTGAAGATCTTTTTAAATTTATTAAATGTTTTTGGGTGATATATGAATGAACTGAATATGCTGTTGCTTTCTTTTTCTTTTGTAAATGTGGTTGCTTCCTTGTCACACAAGGCTCCACGAAAGATTCCAACTTCAGGTTCGGAGCAGATCAACTGCATGCATATGTGAACTATCTCCATGCCCTTCCGTCTGATAAATTTGTCACATAACTCATATTACAATATATGCAACATAGAAAATATGTTATAACATTCTTAAACCTGATGAAATAGAATTTTAAACTAAATTTATTATTCCGGAAATTAAAAGAAAAAACTTATCGAAATTGAAGAGAATGAGTCACTCCCTTCATTCCATTGACCAACCGCCACTGCATATGTCATTTGTGTTTATGAGCCAAGGAAATGTTTAATCTTTGGAGGTGGCAGCTCTTAGATGATCCGGCCTAGAGGATCTTCAATAAGAATCCTACCTCTTCCATCAAATGTTGGACTATAAAACTAATTAAAAGACCCTGCCTTACTTCAGAAATTAAGAAGACAGTATCACCATCAGGTTCCAGGCCTCCTAGAATGTATGGACTCTCGAAGATCCACAAACCGGATGTTCCTTTACGCCCCATTGTGGATGCCAGGAGCAGCCCTACTTATCGGCTGGCATGTCACCTAGCTGATCTGTTACAACCTCTGGTAGGGGATTGCCCACATCATGTAACTCCACAGAGTTTGTACATACACTTAACATTACCATTGGCCCTTCTGATCATCTTGTGTGGTTTCTCTATTTACATGGGTACCACTTCAGGAAGCCATCCAACTTCTGAAGGAGCATTTTCCGGCTGATATCACAGAGCTCTGACATCCACTTTCTTCTTGTTAGGTGGTACTTTCTATGAACAAGTAGATGGAATAGCAATGGGCTCCCCTTTGTCACCAGCTATAGCTAATTTCTATATGGAACACTTAGAACATGAAATACTTCCCACAGCTCCACTTAAACCATCTCATTTCTATAGATACGTGGACAAAACTTTCCTAATCTGGCTAAATGGATCACTTTGGCTAGCTTCCTTGCGCATCTCAACAGACTTCGACCTTAAATACAGTTTACCATGGAAGTGGAGAAGGATGGAACTCTTCCATTGTTGCAAGAAACAGCAATGGTATGCTGGGGCATGCTGTATACTGCAAACCTACACACACCGATTTCAATCTGAATGCTTATAATTTTCCATCATAAGTCTCAACAACTGGGAGTGCTCAATACTTTGGCCCACAGAGTTTTGTCCATCTCTGATCCCAGCCACTTAAAACAGGAATTACACACCTGAGACTCGCTTTCCGTCAAAACGGCTACTTCAAATATGACAAAGCCTCGATCACCAGAGCTAAGAAAGGGAAACCTGTAATATAACAAGCGTCAGATAAGCCTGCCGCTACAGCCTGCATCCTGTTTACCAGCAACCTACCTGGCAGAATCATAAGAATTCTTCCCAAATACATCAGGACCATCCATAACCCACCTCTGAAGATTAAACATCTGTTGAGACCAGTGAAAGACAAACTGGATTTCCTAGTTACGGGAGTGTACCACATTCCCTCTGAATGTGGGACACTGTATATATATCCCACTGTATAATGTGGAACAAACCAGAAGGACCTTTGCTATCAGAATAAATGAACATGTACAGAGCATTCGTTTGATGCAACCTGAGAAGTCTGGACTAGGAGAGCAATGTTTAGATAATGAACCATAGAGCCAACTTTCCGGAGACGACCATCTTGGTACAATGTGGCAGTTACTGGGAGTGGAGAGTAAAGGAGGCAATGGCCATTTCCTCTGAGAGGAGCATGCTTAATCATGATGCTGGATTTCAGTTCAGCTCCTACTGGCCTTAAAAATGGAATATTAGTTGGCTTAAGAAGCACAGATCTATACAGCTTGATCATCAAAAGAAGTAGTTACTGACCTAATTAGTTTTCTACACTCATGCCATCTCCTGACCTGGCATTGAATTTATTGTAGTATCTTGTTCAGTGATGCAAGTATTAGTACTGTTTTCTCTTTGTTGACTTTTGTGTTATATCTATGTAGTGGTTATAACATTTCTTAAAAATATCTTGATGATGGAAGTGATGTATGCTCCTGAAATATCAATTTCTAATCGTCTTTTCACCTTACTTGTTTCCCGAGAATATCTTGAGTACAGCCCTTTATGTTTCAGCAATAATAACATAACCTCACTATTTTGCTATGCATTCTACTTACTGTCAGTGAGAAATTTCCTTGTGATTGACAGGTGGGAGATGCATTAGAGGCTTGTCAGGTAGTAAGAATGCATTGATGTCAGAGACATGACTTCATCAGCATTGCAACAGCTACAGTTCCCACTGAAATTTACCATTGTTTTCACATGTATGTGCGAATCTGATTCTTTGCTGCAGGCATTTCAGTGAAGCCAAATGTTATGCAGTGTTATACACAGTGATTCGATAATAATGATTTAGTATGTGAAAGTAATGAGTCGTTAATTCAAACATAAACATCACTTAAATTGCTGTAGGGGAGGGGATCCATCCCCTTCAGTTGCCGTGGTGCAGGCGCTGCAGACCCCTAGCACTCGTGGTACCTCTGACGTTACTAGAGGAACCTCGGGCCGAACATTCGAGCCCCTCCCTGATAGGAGGTTGTTTGGATTAGGTTGGAGTCGAGAGGGCAGTGGTTCTCGATACCTGTGGGAGATCGGGTACGTCTCCGGACGGGTTTGAGGGAAGCCATAAATATTCCTGCGTACTAGGCAGCATAGCTAGTAGAAGGTGTGCTAGATCGCCAGGCGGCCCCACCGAGGTCATATTGGTAGCCTTCCCATTTTGGTGTTGGCGCACGTAAGTGGCGTATCCACTTCCATCCTGTCTTGAGTCCACAGGACCAGATTGGGGGGCTTGTTAGTCTCTAGGTCTTGCCCCAGGAAAGAGCCTCGGAGGCACCGGGCACCCTTTTGGGACAGCTCAGTAACTCCCTGGTAGGAGGAGGCCCGGGTCCTTGGTCGTACGGGTCCAGGACTAATGGGAGTAGATCCTCTGGCATGAACTGAATCACTTAAATTATCCTTACTTGGACATGTTTCGGAGAACAGTTTGTTCCCATCATCAGCAGTTATTCGACTCATCACTGTCACTAACATCATCACTGTTTCTAACCTTTTGCTTCAACTAATATCATTTAGTATAAATATTAAAAGCAGAAGCATTATTAACAGTGAAGTATTCTTCATATTTGCGTTTGATTTATGAGTCACTATGTTTACACTCAAACTTCACTTACTTGTTGTTGTATAATAGTCACCAAACAGCTGAGGATAAGATCGAATGATCTTGAAAACGTTTCAATTATACAACAAGTAAGTGAAGTTTGAGAGTAAACATAGTGACTCATACATCAAACTCAAATCATTTAGTATGTTAAAGTGTTAAATTTAGAATTTCATCTCATGGACATCAAGTGTTTATTCTCATCCTAGAACAGATGGCAGTGAGTAAATGTGGCAACAGTGTACCGAGCTGACCACATGGCTGCAGGAATGTCAATCACAAGGTAATTTCTCACCAAGTATAGTTATGAATTACTGCACATTATTTTGTGTTTAACTGGGTAGTATTTAACTTCATTGTTTTCATAAAACTAGAAGTATTTTGCTTATATTCTGGATACATTGTAGCATTTTAAACAGTCAGCTTCAATATATCGAGATTTAACTGTATTGGAACACCACAGTAAAGCGAAAAATTATTAAATTTTAGATGAGTCGTATTTTTTATACATCTGCTTCACTTTCGTACCTATTTTGAGGACATGTTTCGCAAATCATCGTTTGCATCTACGGCTCTTATGCGACTGACAATATTTGAAACTAAAGACAAAAAGAAGGTTAATATCAGCGGACATAAAATGTATTAACAATTGCCTAAAACAAAACATTTCTCCGAAATTTGTAAGAAAAATAGTAAAATTTAACAACAGTATAGAACAATTAGCTGCTGAAAAAGCTGTGTTAAAATCCGAAAAAGCAAATCACTACAGAAAAATAACTAATATAGACCTCTCTTTGTACAACCTACATTTGAAACTTGTAAAATTACTAGGAAACACAGCATGGGACCACTTAGAAGCCAAATCATTTGAACATATAAATTATAAAGTCAAAGAGAAAGTTTATCGTCAAAATAAGAAACTAAAACATAATCATTGGCAACCAAAACATAACAAAATTTCAGCAAAGAACACATCCCGAGACAATGTAATTAATCTCTAAAAGCAAAATTTTAACAATGAAGAAATAGATGTACTTAACCAAGGCCTAAAAACATGTATAACATACTCCAGCAACCCGGATGAATTCATTGCAGATATAGAATTAGCAGTAGAAGGCTTGGAAACCATGGACAAAAAT
This sequence comes from Mantis religiosa, assembly GCA_030765055.1. NCBI lineage: Eukaryota > Metazoa > Arthropoda > Insecta > Mantodea > Mantidae > Mantis > Mantis religiosa. The sequence continues at coordinate 2,245,030 of JAUKNK010000271.1, forward strand.
ATAATTAGGAAAAAATCAGTTCCTATATTGGAAAACTTAATAAATAAAAAGCCAAAAAAACATTTGAAACAAATTCAGATAATTAAATCTTTAAGGAAAGAGGATGTAATCTTCTCAAGGGCTGATAAAGGGAACAAAATAGTAATCTTAGATACAACTACATACAAAGAAAAAATGTTAGAGTTACTACAACAAAAAGAATTCCAGGAAATAGATTCTAATCCACTCAACCGATGCATAAAAGATGTACAAAAAACCATCATTAATAGTAAAATTTTAACAACTACAGAACAAAAAACTATCAAACCGGACAACCCTACCCTTGCAAGACTATATGGTTTGCCTAAAATACACAAACCCAACATACCCATGAGACCCATTGTAAATAATATAAACACTCCTACTTACCTTCTGGCAAAATGGCTATCCAAAAAATTTCAGTCCTTTCCACAATTCCATACTCTGAGTATAAAAAACTCTTTAGACCTGGTAGAAAAAATTCAAAACCTTAAACTAAAACTTCATGACACTTTAGTATCCTTTGATGTCCGCTCCCTCTTCCCTAGCATTCCATTAGACAAACTTTTGATTCAACTGAAAAAAAATGGCTAAATTCTATAAACTTGGATGCCAATGCAATAGAAGAATATTTGGCAATGACTGAATTACGTATACATCAAAATTATTTTGTCTTCGATGGAAAATATTATAAACAAATTTCAGGACTAGCTATGGGAAGCCCGCTATCACCATTTTTGGCCAATCTATACATGAGCTTTTTCGAAACACATATAACTAAAGCCTTCCCTCATATGTTTAAAACATGGTATAGATATGCAGACGACATCTTTGCAATACTGCCCTACAAACTAATAGATGATGCTTTGAAACTACTCAACCTGCAAGAACCCAGCATACAATTCACAGTGGAAACTAAAGAGGACTGTACTCTACCTTTTTTAGACCTTAAAATCAAAAAAAGCAATGAAAAACTAGAATTTGGCATTCATAGAAAAGCAACACACACAGATAATTACATCAAAGCAAATAGTTTCAACCCAATTCCACACAAACATGCAACCATCAACAGTCTCACACACAGATTAGTAAATCTACCTCTCAGCCAGCAAGAATATCAAAACGAATACCATCAAATCTTAAAAACTGCAATTAAAAATGGATATGGAAAAAACCTTGTAAATAAAAAACTAAAATTATTCAAACTTCAAAAGAGATTAAAACAGATCACAGCTCTCACACCAATAAAACAAGAAATTAGATTTGCTAAATTTACTTACCACCCCTGGGCCACAAAAAGTTCCAAAAAATATTCAAGAAATACAATATAACATTGGCACCAAAAAACAATTACAACCTTAAAAACCTACTTCACAGTAATAATACTGATAAGATAAAACCAGAGGAAAAGTCAGGCATTTACAAGATTAAGTGTAAAGACTGTGAAAAAATTTACATACGGAGGACAAAAAGAAACATAGGCACTAGAAAGAAAGAACACTTCAGGCACTTAAGATACAAAAATATTGATAAGTCTGCAATAGCAGCTCATTTCTGGTCTGAAAATCATGAAATTGAAGATAGCACAGAATTACTAAAATACGTACAAAAACATAGTGAACTCGTCATATGGGAGAGGATATACATAGAAAAACATAAAAACCAACTAATGAACTTTGAAATCCCGCTAGAAGAGAATCCCACATTTAAGTTCATCACTAAATCAACAGATGGCAGCAACAACCCCAGAATTACCCACACCGCTGGATCTAGCTTCAGTCGCATAAGAGCCGTAGATGCAAACGATGATTTGCGAAACATGTCCTCAAAATAGGTACGAAAGTGAAGCAGATGTGTAAAAAATACGACTCATCTAAAATTTAATAGTCAGCTTCATTTTATAATCTCCTCCCATATTTCTAAAATAACCATCAAATTATCTAACACATTATCAATTCCCATCTTCAATCTTCTACAGTCAGCCTCATTTATAAGATTACATCTACAATGGTTTTGATAAACTTTCATGTTATAAAAACATAAAGAAATGCATTGTTTAACTGAACAAAACTGTGTCCAGTACCCAAAAAGTTATTTTTTATGCTTTACTTTTGGAATAATTGCTTAACCCTATACAGATTAAGTTATTTCATGTTTATTCTCTTAACAGACTCTATTCTGCTCTCATACTAAATAATTTAGTGACTAACCATGGATTAGTGTCTAACCAAGGTTTATTCCGAGTTCATACAACTGGCCCATCTGAAAATGGACATATCAATTCCTAGATCGGAAAATATGAAGTACACAAAAAGACTATTTAGGCTGAGTGGTTTAAGGAAACCTGATTTCATAACTAGTCATAATCAATGGGCTCAAATCTGTGTGATATACAGTATAACATTAATAACAGAGAGAAGAATTACCAGCCAGAGATACCTTTAATTCTCACAAATCTAAAGCAAGTAGTCCGGCACTCACTGTGAGGTGTGAATCATAGGAGGCAAATTCCTCCCTCTTTTTATCTAAAGCATAATTTATAAGCTTTTTTATGCATACTGGTTCAGTTGCATTTTACTTTCTCTGCTACAAACTTACAGTAAACAGAGGAATTATTTTATTCCATCCAAAAACTTGATGCTGAGGTTTCACCAGAAATTCATGTTTAGAGGTCCCCTGAACACACACAAAAGGAGGGGGGAACAAGGTCGGCCTGTGGATGTCTGTTTATGAATAGGGTAACTCAAGAAGGAAAAGTCGGTCAAATATGAATCTTGGTATATAAGTTCAACAACTTCAAAAAACGCAATACAGTGAGTTTGAACAAAATCTACTCCTTCCATAAACAATCATATGAACTGAAAATTTTCCATATATGTTATTTTCTCAAAAAATGGTATGTGGTGTATGGCACATGCAGTGCATGTGCTTTAAGGAGATACTGTTTTGTTCCTGGCATGGAAACTTCCACCTGAATGGCGGTTCTTCCGAATTTGGGGAGAGGGGGCATCCAATATATCCAGCATGCTCTATATGGAAATAAAGGACACTGCAGCGCTGTCCTTCACACTCTCATCACATTCCTTTCTCTTGGACGTTTCTGCTTCTTAACCCTATCTCCTACATCTAACAAAGTAATCAGAATGCACATTTTACACACTTCTCTGATTTTAAAATAAAAGGGAATTAGATTTTATAGGAAACAGTTAAGACCTGGTAATACTGCTTATTTCTGTCATAATGAAATTCTTCCTGATATCACAGTCAAGAATATAGGAAAAATTTTATAACAAAGTACAGCTATAAATCAATGAAATGAAAAAGAAAAAATGGGGAGAGACAGTAAGTAGGAGTATGCTTGAAGTAGCCATTAAAACTAGCTACAGAGAGTGGAAAATGATTTGAGCATAAACATACGTAAAACTTCTGGACACCAATGAAGATTGCCATTTAAAAGATTAGGTGAAGTGTCTCCTAGTGTGTGTGGCACATCATTTGCTTTGTTTCCCTGTCACAACCATGAGAATTGGTTTCTCATGGTTTCATGATTTACATTTAGACCAACTCTTACAGCAGATGGGAGACTTCAATTTACTGCCTATCTTTCTGTGAGCCCCTGATTTCATTATGGCCTTCGGCCAACACTATCCTAAATTCAATTTCATTTTAAAATGAAAGGTTCTGACTGAACTTATCTATTAATTGGGGGGGGGGGGGGAAAGGACTACAAATAGTTTTCATAATTGGACGGAAGTCTTCAGGGACTACTTTATAAATTAAAGTAAAAGAATTATTCAGTTTCTTTAAAATATTCCAAATTTAATTCTGAATGAAAATTAACAAAATGTGTTATAATACAGATTGATAAATAATTTTAGAAGCATCTTTTCCCTTTACAATATTAAATTATACATTTTTTTTATAACTTGACACTAAAACTTCTAATCTCAACTTCTGTCTTCTCTTGCGTTCACATGTAGACTGATTTAACTCAATCTTCTGCAATGTAGCAAATTAGTAGGATCCTCTCCTTTTTTGCAAAACGAAGATTATTGTTTTTGCAGTCACTATAGTAACTAAACATTTCCTATTCACCACGTCATATGTAATGACCAATACAATCATTCTATTTATACAAATATAACAATTTGTAACTTAAAACTTCACTTATCTTATAAGAAATATTGACTTTCCTTATAAATTGTTCGGGATCGCGATTTCATGGAAATTCTTCCACATCCTCAGCTGGAACCAACAAAACTGTCATCATTAGAATGCTAGATGTTAATATGTTCTTGTTAGTACTACCAAAATCTGAAAATAAAACAAATTTAAAAACAGAATTGACTGCTGTTATTTCAAAATTCAGACCGCGATGTTTGTTTTTTAAAATAAATATCTTTTCCCAAACCATTAAATCTATCGGACCATTTAATTGTTTTATTAATTTAACTTTGGATTTATTTCATGGTTAAATGGCCAAAAATGATCTGCTACGGCCGATTTATCAATCTGTTTGTACTTAATGTTACAAAAATGTTCTTTTGTTCTGGTTTCTAAATTACGTTTTCTCTTTCCAATATAAACTTTCTCACAATTGAAACAATTAAAATGATAAATTAAATTGATAAATACCAGATTTTTTATTTTTAGGAATTTTATCTTTTTTAGAGAAATGCAACAAATTTTAATAGTATATTTAAATGCTATAAATATATTTAAATTTAATTTATTTAAAAAATTGGTTGAATTTACATGAGCACTTAATAGTGAATTTTTTTTACAAACTTCCGGCTTAGCAATGGGTAATCCTTGTTCACCTTTTCTTGCTGATCTTCAGATGAGTTTTCTCGAAATGCAAGTCACTAAAACATTCCCTTAAGTTTGGTATAGATATGTTGATATTTTTGCTATTGTTCCTTATAAACTCATAAATGATGTTTCAAAATTGCTAAATTTTTAAGATAAAGCTATAAAATTTACATTAGAGACTGAAATTAATGGATCTTTTCCTTTTCTAGATCCAAAGATAAGAAAAAATAATAATATATTAAACTTTGGTTTTTATAGGAAGTCTACTCATATTGATAATTACATAAAAAATAAAAGTTTTAACCCTTTTTCACATAAATTTGCTGTTTTCAATAGTTTGATTTATAGATTAATAAATATACCGCTAAATAAAGATGAATTTAATAAAGAATGAAGAATTTAAATATAAAAAAACCATTAACCCTTAAAAAGATAAAAGATGATTTTAAAAATGAACTTAGCATCCTTGGGTTAATAAACATTTTCAAATTTTTTTTAAAGGGCTTGGAATAACTTTAGTTCCTCAAAATAAATATAGTATTAAAAATTTATTGCATTTCTCTAAAAAAGATAAAATTCCTAATAATAAAAAATCTGGTATTTATCAATTTAATTGTTTTGACTGTGATAAAGTTTATACTGGAAAGACAAAACATAATTTAGTAACCAGAACGAAAGGACATTTTCGTAACATTTAAGTACAAACAGACTGATAAATCAGCCATAGCAGATCATTTTTGGTCATTTAACCATGAAATAAATCCAGAAGTTAAATTATGAAAACAATTAAATGGTTCGATAGATTTAATGGTTTGGGAAAAGATATTTATTTTAAAAAACAAACACTGCGCTATGAATTTTGAAATACCGACAGTCAATTATGTTTGTAAATTTGTTTTATTTTCAGATTTTGGTAGTTTTAACAAGAACATATTAACATCTAGCATTTGTAACGATGACGACAGTTTAGTTGGATCCGGCTGAGGATGTGGAAGAATTTCCATGAAATTGTGATCTCGAACAATTTATAAGAAAAGTGCCGTCCTTTCTTATATGTGAAGTTTTAAGTTACAAATTGTTAGGTTTGTATATATTTGTTTGCTTCACTGCTAATAGCTTCATATTTTACGTATTTAATCATGCTATTTATTTAATTAATTTTATAATTTCGTTTTCAAAACTTAATTTAGACAATTTAACATTCAAACATTATTTCAAATAATTTTAAACTCCTAACATTGTTAAAACAAATTAACATCACCGATTCTTCTCTATTCATAACTCACTCTATCACACGTCTTTCTTTCACTCAATCTTGTTCACTTCACAAACACTTCCAACATTCATAATGATTTCTTTTTTAAATATTTTAAAATAAATTTAAAGAGCAAATAAAAATATTAGTAAGTTTGGGGCTGAAATTAAAACAACTGTTTCATGTTTTAATTGCTAATGAGCTCATTTTTAACGACTATCAGCTCTAGTCCGTTAATTTACCTGACTCACATGAATGTTGTCTATTTTCTCTTTATATAGAATAAAAAGAAGTATTTCAGAAAGTGGAGTGCCATTGTTACTAAAATTAGGCAAATGAGTCAACCTTGTATATACTTTTCTCCACTTACAAGTTTTTTGATGGACTAGTTTCTGGGAACCTCTTCCCTATCCTCAGTTCTGTGGTTGACTGATGATGCATCCGGTGTCTGAATCTGGCTTGGTGTCGTGCTGCCATCTAATGTCCTGGTAAGTTTGATGACGTCATCTATGGCGGGAACTTCAAAATTCATCAAGAGGTCCTGTTTCTTTGTAATAAATGTTTTCCCAAATCTGTAGTTCCAGAGGTTTCTTTGCCTGTTTGATCAGTTCTATTTCTTGTTTTATGTTGTGATTCTCAGACCAAAAGTGATGTGCTACGACCGATTTGTCCATGTGTTTGAATTTAATATTTCTGAAATGTTCTTTCATTCTTGTTCCTACATTCCTTTTGGTCTTATCACTGTATATATTGTCTCAATACTGGCAGCTCATTTGGTAAATGCCTGATAATTGAGTTTTCGGTGTGCTATTTTTTAGAGGGTGCTTTAGTAAGTTGCAGAAGTTGTGTTTGTTCCGAGGGGCTAATTTTATGTTGAAGCTCTTAAATATCTTTTCAAATTTTTTGAAGTATTTTGGATGAAAGGTAAATTTGCCATATCTGGTGTTTGGGTTTTCTAGTTTTTTTTTTAACTTAGTAATGTCCTTTAAGTTTTTGTTTCTTTTGTGTTTGTAGATCAATTTTTTGATGAAATTTGTGTTATCGTTCGATTTGGCAACCTGGTGTATGTGAGTGCACTCCTGTTCATATTTTGTTTTTGTTAGCGGAATGTTGATTAATCTGTGAACCCAACTATGGAATACTGCATATTGATGTTGTACTGGGTTGAACGGGTTACATTTAATGTAATTGTCAACATGTGTTGCTTTTCTGTATATTCCAAATTGTAATCCTGTTGGTGTTATAATGATTTTCAAATCTAGAAAAGTTAAGCCATTCATCCTGCTCTACTTCAATGGTGAAAACTATGGATTTTTCTTGTAGGTTTAGCAACTTTATAGCATCCTCGGTTAGTCTTCTAGGAACTATAGCAAACACATCGTCGACATATCTATGCCAACATTTGAAAATATGTGGAAAGACTTTAGTAATGTGTGTTTCCAAATTGCTCACAAACAGATTAGCTAGTAATGGTGAAAGAGGTTTACCCATGGCCAAGCCTGCTGTTTGTTGGAACATTTTGCTGGAGAACGTGAAGCTGTTTTGTTCAATACATAAAATGGTTAATTTGATGTATTCCTCTATTTTATCATCTGCAACGTTGCTTTTGGATAACCAGCCTTTCATCAATTTTGGAATTTTTTTTACTGGTATGCTCGTGAATAGAGATCTGATCTCAAAGGACACCATCACCTCTTCAGTTTTTATAACTGTGTTATCAATTTTCTTCACCAAATCAAATGAATTCTTTATGCTTAGAGATTCAAATTTTTCAAACTTGTCAAATTCTTCCACCAACCGTTTTGCCAGTTTGTAAGTCGGGGCATCTATATTGTTAATAATGGGTCACATGCTGTTGTCTGTCTTGTGGATCTTAGGTAGGCAGTATAATTTTGGCAAATTAGGGTTGTTTACAATTATGCTGTTTTTCATCTTATCTGGCACTATGGTATTTTCTTTAATTGCTATTTTGGTGTTTTCTATGTATTTCTATAATGGTTTCTTTGTTAGGGTTGTATATTCTGGATTTTGTAGTAGATGTTTGACTTGCTGGTTGTAATCATTTCGGTCCATAATGACTACCGTGTTTCCTTTGTCTGCTTTCAGATATAAGCCCATTAAAAAACCCATTAAAGAAATACATAGAAACCACCAAAAAAAGGAATGAAAGAAAATACCATAGTGCCAGATAAGATGAAAAACAGCATAATTGTAAACAACCCTAATTTGCCAAAATTATACTGCCTACCTAAGATCCACAAGACAAACAGCATGCGACCCATTATTAACAATATAGATGCCCCGACTACAAACTGCCAAAATGGTTGGTGGAAGAATTTGACAAGTTTGAAAATTTTGAATCTCTAAGCATAAAGAATTCATTTGATTTGGTGAAGAAAATTGAAAACACAGTTATAAAAACTGAAGAGGTGATGGTGTCCTTTGATATCAGATCTCTATTCACGAGCATACCAGTGGAAAAAATTCCAAAACTGATGAAAGGCTGGTTATCCAAAAGCAACGTTGCAGATGATAAAATAGAGGAATACATCAAATTAACCATCTTATGTATTGAACAAAACAGCTTCACGTTCTCCAGCAAAATCTTCCAACAAACAGCAGGCTTGGCCATGGGTAAACCTCTTTCACCATTTCTAGCTAATCTGTTCGTGAGCAATTTGGAAACACACATTACTAAAGCCTTTTCACATATTTTCAAATGTTGGCATAGATATGTCGATGATGTGTTCGCTATAGTTCCTAGAAGACTAACCGAGTATGCTATAAAGTTGCTAAACCTACAAGAAAAACCCATAGTTTTCACCACTGAGGTAGAGCAGGATGAATGACTTAACTTTTCTAGATTTGAAACTCATTAGGATTACAACAGGATTACAATTTGGAATATACAGAAAAGCAACACATGTTGACAATTACATTAAATGTAACCCATTCAACACAGTACAACATCAATATGCAGTATTCCATAGTTGGGTTCACAGATTGATCAACATTCTGCTAACAAAAACAGAATATGAACAGGAGTACACTCACATACACCAGGTTGCCGAATTGAACAACTGTAACAAAAATTTCATCGAAAAATTGATCTACAGACACAAAAGAAACAAAAACTTAAATGACATTACTAAGTTAAAAAAAAAAAAACTAGAAAACCCAAACACCAGATATGGCAAATTTACATTTCATCCAAAATACTTCAAAAAATTTGAAAAGATATTTAAGAGCTTCAACTTAAAATTAGCCCCTCAGAACAAACACAACATCCGCAACTTACTAAACCACCATCTAAAAATAGCACACCGAAAACTCAATTATCAGGCATTTACCAAATGAGCTGCCATGATTGTGACAAGATATAAAGTGGTAAGACCAAAAGGAATCTAGGAACAAGAATGAAAGAACACTTCAGAAATATTAAATTCAAACACATGGACAAGTTGGTTGTAGCACTTCACTTTTGGTCTGAGAATCACAACATAAAACAAGAAATAGAACTGATCAAACAGGCAAAGAAACCTCTGGAACTACAGATTTGGGAAAACATTTATTACAAAGAAACAGGACCTCTTGATGAATTTTGGAATTCCTGCCATAGATAACGTCATCAAACTTACCAGGACATTAGATGGCAGCACAACACCAAGCCAGATGCAGACACCGGATCCATCATCAGTCAACCACAGAACTGACGATAGGGAAGAGGTTCCGAGAAACTAGTCTTCATCAAAAAACTTGTAAGTGGAGAAAAGTATATACAAGGTTGACTCATTCACCTAATTTTAGTATTTACTCGTTCTTCTACGTATTCTAGAAGTATCTTTTCTGTTCAGCATGTCTAACACCAAAATATTCTTTAATCTCTACTCTTATTTCTTTGCTAGCTTAATTATTTTGTTCTTGTATACTATTATTCTGATTAATTTGCTAGCTAACCTGGTTCTGTATACCACTATGATTTTGCCTCATTCGTTCAAGCACATTACTATTATTTTGATTTCTTCCCACAAGCTCTAACATTTATTTGCTCTATTAGCTGCTAAAAAATAAAATTGCTAAGGAAATAAAAGTTGGAAATGAAATCTTGGGAATTAGAAGGAAAGTAGATGAAGAGAAGCTGAAAATGGAAAGAGCAGATGAGAGAAGAAGATTCAACTTAGTATTTATAGGAGTGAGAGAGAAGAGGGATCTGGCCAATGCAGGAAGTATACCAAATACTGAAAGATAACTTGCAAATAGAATTACAAGGACGGGAGACTGTTGAAGCTTACCGTGTAGGAAGACAAGAGGGGAATAGACCAACTCAGTTAATATACAAAATACTTGGGAAGATGAAGTTGCTGAAAGGATTTAACAAGGATTTAAAACCAGCCCAAAGATAGATGAAACAAAATTTAATTCAATGGATGATGAAAGCAAGAGCAGCGAGGAAAATATATCAGAAATTTGTATCTTTGGATTGAAGGAGTAAATGCAACTTTTGCAAGTAAGACAGATGTATGAAGCAGGGAACTCATATGGGAGGAAATAAATCAGCAAAAATCCAGCAATATACAGCACACAAGTGAGGAGACAATGAGGGAAAAGTAGTTAAAGTCTCACAGGCAAGGGCAAGAGGGAGATGACATGCAAGTTATGATAAATGTTATATCAGAAAGTACATTATTGAAGCAAATGCAGATGAGTAGTAATTAAAATAAAGTTGTTCAGACAGTTGACAAAAGAAGAATTATGATGTCAGATGTAGATACAACAAAATGTCAGCACAAGAGGAAAAAAGTGGGTGTTACTGAGGAGAGAAGAGACAGAAGCAGAACGACCTTGCAGAGAGGCAAAAGGAGCTGGATGCATTGGTAGTGGTGATGAAGGGGCAGAAGACAGACAATGCAGCAGAAGGGGAAGTAACTTCCCCACATGGAAGTATCTTGGTATTAAATAAGGATAAACGATAGAGTCAACTTGAAAAATTCAATGCCACGCCAGGATTTGAACCATGGATCGCCTGGTTTGCATCCAGTCGCTCTTACCCATTGAGCTACCGCGGCCAACTTGCCGTCATGTCATTAAATTCTCCAATTGACTCGTATTTTCCCAGTAAACCACTAGGGGCTCTCATATTCAAGATACACCGCTTGTGGCAACTTACAATAAGTACTTGAGTCTCAGGATTCATCAATCAACTCTGATGATTTAAGTTAATTGATGGATATTAATCATTTCTTCACACTAGCCATATATAGGCTAAGGTTTTGGATAGTCAACTTAAAAAATTCAATGCAACGGCCAGGATTTGAAGCACGGATCTCCTGGTTTCCGTCCACTTGCTCTTACCCATTGAGCTACCGTGGCCAACTTGCCATCATGGCAGTAAATTCTCCTATTGATTCATTTTCCTGGTAGACCACTAGGGGCTCTTGTATTCGAGATACACTGCTTGTAGCAACATACTATTATAAGTACTTCAGTCACAAGATTCCTCAATCAACTCTTATTATTTAAGTTAATTGATGGATATTAATCATTTCCTCACACTAGCCGTATATAGGCTAAGGTTTTGGATAGTTGGCTAGGCTAAGTTTAGATGTTTTGGCAAGTTGGCAATGGTAGCTCAATGGGTAAGAGTGATGGGACTGAAACCAGGATATCCATGGTTCAAATCCCGGCCATGAGATTGAATTTTTCAAGTTGACTCTATTTATTCAAAACCTTAGACTATATATGGCTAGTGTGAAAAAATGATTAATATCCATCAATTAACTTAAATAATAAGGATTAACGAATTCCAGCTGAAGGAATTAGCTGAGAAGTGAAAAAAGACTGGAAAAGCATGTATGGTCAAGAAGGAAAATGGTATCACAAGCAGACGGTTAGGAAATTAGGATTCTGGAACTGTGAAGGACTAAAAGCATAATTGGTATGGGATTCTTACAGCACTTATTGGCGACTTTGGATTATTTGGCAGTAGTAGAAACATAGTTAAAAGATAAAGTCACTGAAATAAGGAATTTTATGTTGGAAGAAAGGGTGAAACACATACAAAGAGAGGGAGATCAGCAGTGCTAGAATTTATTGAAACACTCTTTGTAAATTAATAACGGAAACTTGTCATGGTACAAGGAAGTTCTTTGGGTTAAAATGGAAGATAAAATGCTAGATGACGGTATATTGTATGTAAGTATTGTATATAACTCCCCTCCCCCCTTTTCCTCAAAGTTCCATAACTCAAAATTATTTCGTCTCTTAGATAAAGACAGAGCAGTTAAGAGAGAAATATGCTGTCTGCCCAGGACAAGAAGGCAAGCTAGAGGAATGTGTAACGTATCACCTCTGCTGTCAGCAAGGTGTTAAAGCTAGCCTTCCGAGTAAGACAAGGTTTGTTTAAAATATGCAAGTGTTGTCACATAACTCACCAACACAATACCTATCACTGCATTTACTGCAACAAGCATTAGATCTACCAACATGAGTAATGCATATGCACTCTCATACATTCATTTCCTAGCAAAAGATCCACTAACAGAGCAGATCCACTATTCAAACCCCTCTCCTCTTCCTTCATCTATTGCCTTCTTGTGCTGGGCAGACAGTGTGAATATGGAGATTATAATATTGGGAGACCTAAATATAAGAACTGGAGAAAGTAATGTAAATCAGAATCTAATAGATGGGGTAAAAATTAATAATGTAACAGGGAAAAATGAGAGTATTAATTTAGTAAAAAAACTCATTGGCTTTTGTGCAGCAAATGCACTTAATATTCTCAATGGCAATTATGAAGGTGAACTGGGAGAATACACTTTCATTAACAAACGGCCAAAGTAATAGATTTTGTCTTATGGTCAAGTAATATTAGCCACTTGGTGAATAGTAATTTTAAACTGTAACATAAATGGTCATTTCCCATTAATAACAGAGATAAAAATTAAATCACAAAATATAACTACAGATCCAGAGAGGGAAATTAAAATAGCTAAAACAGAATGTGTTAGATTTAAGTGGAAGGAAGAATGTAAGACACGTTTTGAATATGTTTTAGACTCTGAGATAGCATGAATATGCCAGCATGGGATTGTAGTTAACTTAAAAGCCTCTGGTATTGAAAATTCATTATTAAAAATTAGCACTTTGAATTTTATACTGTACTGGGCAGGAGATGATGATATATGTATTTAAGGGCGCACAACTGCACGGTCATAAGCGCCCATAAACATGATCATGCTAAAAACTTTCTAAAAACGTTCATTTCAAATAAAAGCACTACCAGTAAACACACACAACTATGTCAAAAAACTAAAAATTAAAAGGGTTAAAAAGGGTACATGGAATAAAATTCTTATTATATTCTAAAATTAAGGTTTAAAAACAGTTTAAAAACCTTGGCCACCTCGTTAGGGTCATCCGCCAGAACCTCTGCCAAGCTGACCCGCAGTTGGAGAGACCGGTGGAGACGTTCCAGGTTAAAACATTCTAAAATAACGTGGCGGACCGTGAAAGCACCACCACAAAGCAGGCAGACCGGAGCAGGGCGCTTGTTTAAAAGATGGCTGTGGCTAAAAACACAGTGGCCAATACGTAGCCGAGCAAGAATCACTTCCTCTCGCCGGGATGCACGGGAGGAAGTGGCCCAGGGAAGCGGAAACTCCTTCACCACTCTAAGTCGGTTTCGACGGAGACCAGACCACTCATCGCAAAAGCACAAGAGTACTGCTCTCTGCAAAACCAACCTGAAGTCTTCCGCAGTTATAAATGGAACGGTACCGCTGGGTCATGTGGTAGCTGTCTTAGCTGCCGAATCTGCTAATTCATTCCGTCAGGCCCATTTGGCCAGGAACCCATCCACATACCACGCTAACACCAAAGGTGTGTAAATCATGGAGGGTGTCCTGGATACGTTGTACTTTTGGATGGGAGCTGTACAACTTAGTAAGGCTTTGAAGGGCACGAAGAGAATCGCTGAGAATTAGGCAGTTACCCAGGTTCCGTCGACGTACAAATAAAACTGCTCGGTAGATTGCATACAGCTCAGCTATAAAAATGGATGTGCTGCTACAGAAACCGAATGTAAAGGGTTCGGTTCCGTAGACAAATGCACAGCCAACTCCATCTGAGCACTTGGAGCCATCAGTATAAATTAAAACTTGGTCATTAAAACGGGATAAAAACTCTAAAAAGCACGTATGGATACTACAAGGAGCCATGGTGGCTTTTGTGTACTGTGTCATGCCTAGGTCTACACGGGGCATTCCATGCAGCTTAGGAGGGTACACTCTCTCGCCCTTACAGAACAATTTAGGGGGTTCGATGCCAAGCCTGCGAAAGATGCTCCCGGAAGCGAGAACCAGGTGGCTTGGGATCACGAAGGGTGTGCCTATAACGTGCATCCAGTGATTTATCACAGAAAGGCACAAACGTTGGATGTGGAAGCATTGAAAGAAGTCCACAGCCATAATTCGCCAACAAAATATCGTGAGGGTATCGCAAAGGAGGTTCTGCAGATTCGGCGTAGAGGCTAATAACAGGGCTGGTTGGAAAGGCTCCGATAGCAATCCGTAGTCCAAAGTTATGGACAGTGTCTAATTTTTGCAGCACGGAGGGACGTGCTGAGGCAAAAACGACACATCCGTAGTCTAATTTGGAGTGAATCAGTGTGCGGTAGAGTCGCAGCAACACTGTGCAATCCGCTCCCCAAGATTTGCCGCTTATTACTCGCATAAGGTTGACAGAGCGGTCACATCGTGCTTTCAGTTGTGCTATGTGCGAGGACCAGATAAGTTTCCTATCGAATACTAGACCAAGGAATCTCGTCTTATCTGCAAAAGGCAGTATATGTGGACCCAGTCGAACTGAAGGTGGGAAATATCTCCGACGGCACCAGAAGTTGATGCAGATGGTTTTCTCAGCAGAGAACCGGAAACCATTTTTTGATCTCCAATCGTAAAGATTGTCTAAGCACCGCTGTAACCGTCGCTCAAGGAAGAGGGTACGATGAGAGGTGCAGTAGATGGCAAAGTCATCTACAAATAGGCATGATGAGACTTTTGGTGGAACACATTACGATATAGAATTAATAGCAATAGCGAATAACGTGACACTTAGTACCGAACTTTGAGGTATGCCATTCTCTCGAACAAAGGGATTCGAAAAAAAAAAAAAAAAAAGAGCCGACCCTTACTCGGAAGAAGCGGTCTTTCATGAATTCCTGAAGGAAAAGCAGTAGGAGGCCACGAATGTTCCAGGACTGAAGGGTGCATTGCAAGCCTGCACGCCAACAGATATCGTAGACCTTCTCCAGGTCGAAAAATATCCTGACAGTTGGACACTTCTGCAGGAAGCCGTTCATTATTTGTGTCGACATGGACACAAGAGGGTCTGCTGTTGAACGGCATCGCCGAAAGCCGCACTGGATGCTGGTCAGAAGGTTGTACTGTTCAAGCCACCATACCAAACGTCCGTTTATCATGCGTTCCAGTACTTTGCTCACGGTACTTGTAAGCGAAATTGTACGGTAGCTGGAACAGACCTGAGGGTCATTTCCAGGCTTCAAAATAGGTATAATTGTGGCTTCTTGCCACCTTTCAGGGAAAGAAACATTAACCCAGATAAGATTATAGACCTCCAGAAGGAATGCCTTGCCTTCAGGAGACAGCTGTTGTAACATGCGAACGTGGATTCCGTCTGGCCCGGGTGCTGATAGTCGCGAAGAAGAAAGGGCATGTTCTAACTTCGACATGGTGAAAAGGTGATTATAGTCTTCAAGGTTTCTAGAACGAAAACAGAAACCTTGAGATTCTACCTGAGTTTTGATGGATAGGAACTCAGGCGCATAATGATCTGAGCTAGACACTTCAGCGAAAGCACTTCCAAGGGTGTTAGCCACGTCAAACGGATCCACGACTGTTCCAACAAAAGTTTTTAGACCAGCAATTGATCCGTAGGTAGATTTTCTGGCCACTCATCTTATCTTGTCCCATACAACAGAGGAAGGTGTATGACGATTAAACGAGAAGACGAATGTGTTCCAGGAGGTCTTCTTGCTATCCTTGATTATGTGCCTAGAGCTGGCACGCACCTTCTTGGACTCAATCAGGTTTTCTAGGGTGTCGGAAATCCCTTAGAGCACACCTATGAGCACGAATAGCGTTCCGGCAATCATTCGTCCACGGGCCCAGTTGGAAGGATCAAAGCGCCAGCTATGCAAACGCGATCAGAGATGACATACCATTGTAGGGAAACTACTAATTGTGGTGAGCAGAATGCCAAGTCAAGGTGAGAGAATGTATTGAACGCATTCGAAAGGAACGTGGGTTCTCCGGTGTTCAGGAGACACAGGTTATTGTGGTCCAGGAAATCTGCTATAATAGTACCTCTCACACATGTCCGAGTTCAGCCCCAGAGATGGTGATGGGCATTGAGGTCTCCCACCAACAGAAAGGGTGATGGTAACTGAGAGACCAGAGCTTGTAGTGCAGTTAGTGAGAGGTCATCGGAAGGAGGGACATAAATAGTGTGAACAGCAACTGCCTGGATATCGGTCTGTAAAGGCACAACGTTGAAATAGATATCATTTCTAACCAATATCATAGTGGCCCCATGGGCAGGAATACCCTCATCTGGCTCAAGACTGCATCTCAATGGGATATACCGCCTGATGTTAAAGAGTCCTGGGGATGTAGCTTGGTCTCTTGTAATCACACTAGTAAAGGTTCGTGCTCATTGAGCAACAATTCGAGCTCCAGTCGATGCATTTGTATTCCACGGATGTTCCAATGTAGAATAGCCATGGTATCAATGGGAGAAAATATTAATTGCACCTTGACCTTAGGATGATTTCGACGGTGGCCTATCAACTTACCCTTTTTCTTCGGCGTCGGGCTAACGCATATTACGTCAGATTTATCTTGCCGTTTCTTTGTTGCCATCCTGGCATTGTGGTCCAAATTCTCTACGGATGAGGCCCCTTTCCCGATAAGAGAACTTCGGTTCAAGGGTCCCAAACCGATTGGAGACAGAGATCGACGAGGATGACAAGCGTCGATCAGTCTTCACCCAAGGACTCCTCAGAGGAGGAACTTTTATAAGTCCTGGGACTCTTCTTGCGGCCAGGCGGTTTGCTGTTATCTTTGAGGAAATCTGACTTCTTATAAGTTGTCTTAAACTTTTTTGGCAGAGCATCGTACAAAACGGGCTTGTCAGTCTTTGAGGTTGAAGCCTTAGCCGACGACACTGCTGGTGATCTCCTTCTGGAGGAAGATTTGGGCATCGTAGGTGCAGCCAAGGGAGTTGCTCTAGCAGGCTTCGAAAATGATGGAATAAGTATTTTATCGGATATCATTGCCTCACTGATGAAGCTGGTCTGAATGGCGATTTCTCTTCTTGGCACCGGCCTAGCTACTACCGAGCTGTTCGGCACTCAGTCGGATTCTTACGCATTTAAGCGACCGAGCGGTGATTGCCTTTTCTGGCGCTTGGAGCTCTCAAAGCTGACCCCTAAGTGGCCTTGCCGACATTTAATTTTGTGGTGACAGTTGAACAAATTTTATGGTCTCAATTAGTATTGAAAGTGAATTTTACATGAAGTGCTGTTGACACCAATCTAAAGTAAGTGAACAAGAAAACTGGGCATAAATAAGAGACAATAAGAAAACTGGGTATAAATAAGAGATAATATAAGTAATCATAAGTATGAGCACAACATGTCATGGTTTATTATTATTACTTTTACTGCTGTGCCGTAAATGATGGCAGTTCATTATCTTAGAAGGTAGATTTTCCATGACAGCTTTACAGTACAAAAATTTACAATAGATAGCACTATATTTCAAAGCCCTCCGTTTTTCCGAAGTCCAGGTCTCCGAACCATACATAGCAGTGCTCCAAATGTAAGAATTACGTATTATATTATATTATTTTTATTATTATTTTTATCATCACCAATATCATTATTATAACAGCAGTGGTAGCAATAATTACAACAAACAGCATAGCAGCAATTATGAGCTCAATACTTTATTGCAATTCCTTTCTTGGAAGTGTTGAAAACAGTGTTATGATAAATTAACTTTAAAGAGAGTCGATTAATGACACTAAACAACACTTTTAAATTTTTCCGGAACATGTTTCTGAGGCTTTGCCTCTATCATCAGCCGGCGCTCGACTGGTTCTCATTGGTGTAGTTGACGATATTTTGTCACAGGTCTCCTCTGGTGGCGGTTCAAGGAACTTGCTGAACAAATCTTTCTGGGGGATTGAGATTTAACTGCCGAAGATGCAAACGATGATTTGCGAAACATGTCCTCAAAATAGGTACGAAAGTGAAGCAGATGTGTAATAAATACGACTCATCTAAAAATTAATCATTTCTGGGGGATGTCGAAATTGAATACTTTGTTCCTATTTTTTGAAATGAAGATTTGTTCCCATGTGGATAGTTCTTGTTTTCCTGATGTATGTTTTAGTAGTTTTGGTTCTGGATTTATGTTGTGGTTTTTTTCCCAAAAATGTGTGGCAACTACTGATTTTTCTAATTGTTTATATTTTATGTTTCTAAAGTGTTCCTTTGCTCTTGTTTCTAAATTTCTTTTGGTTTTTCCAATATAAATTTGACTACAGTCATTGCATTCAATTTGATATATACCAGATTTTTTGTTAGATGGAATGACATCTTTGATGTTTGAGCAAATTAGGTTTTTTAAGGAGAAATGGTTGACTGGTGCTAGTTGAATGTTTTGTTTTTTGAAGATTTTTTTGAATTTATCATAGGCCCATGGACAGTAAGTGAATTTTTTGAAAATCATATTAGTTTCTGTAGCTGAGAGGGTTGTGGTTTCCTTTAGTAGCTGCTTCTTTTTTGCTAAGTTCACTTTTTTGTCCACTAATGATTTGGGAAAGCTATTTTTTTGTGCTATTTCAATTATTTTGTTGTATTCTGTTTTGTATTCTTCTGCTGTGAGAGGGATGTTTACCAGTCTGTGTGCTAAACTATGGAAGATTGCCTGTTTGTGGGATCTTGGGTTGTAGCCATTAGCTTTTATGTAGTTGTCTGTCTGTGTTGGTTTTCTGTAAATGCCAAAGTTTAGTCTGTTTTTATTCCTCATTATTTTTAGATCCAAAAATGGTAAATGCTCATCTTTTTCTATTTCTACAGTGAACTTGATGCTTTTTTCTTGGATTTTTAAAAGTTTTAGTGCATCACTGATGTGTTTTTTTTGGTACTATTGCAAAGATGTCATCTACATATCGTTGCCAGAGTTTGAACATCCAAGGGAAACCTTTTTTGATCCTTATTTCTAATGCACTCATGTACAGATCGGCCAGGAAGGGTGATAGGGGGTTGCCCATTGCTAACCCTGAAGTTTGGTGGAAATATTTTGTTTGAAACTGGAAGAAATTTTGTTCTATGCATAATTTGGTTAGTTCGATGTACTCTGAAATTTCAGGTGATGCCATTCTAAGTGATTTGAGCCATTTTTCTATCAACGGTGGGAGTTGATTAACTGGTATGCTGGGAAACAGTGATTTAACATCAAACGAGACTAGTGTGTCCTCTTCTTTTAGTTCAGTATCCTTAATGTGTTTTATAAGTTCATAGGTGTTTTTGATGCTTAGGCTGTCAAATTTTGGAAATGAGTTGAATTTGTTTATTAGCCACTTTGCAAGTTTGTATTTTGGTGAATTTATACTGCTAACTATAGGTCTCATTGTTATGGATTGTTTGTGTATTTTGAGTAAGCCATAAAGTCTAGGTAAGGTTGGGTTATCCGGTTTAACTGCATATTTGTTTGGTATTATGCTTGATTTTGCTATTGAAGACCCCGAAACCTGGCAGAAGGGGCTCTGGTGTAATCTCTCGACTGGGTTCCTCCGTAAGATGAGAGTATTCCTTAAAATGCCATTATTCTTGGGCCTTCTCGGCAGCCGTAGTGGTCCTGGGGCACAGTAAGTTCCCCGCCGTGTATCACCCCATCAGTCAGTCCCCTACTTCCTGTTACCCAACCCTTGGGACGAGGACCACAGAGGTTGGATTTTGAGGGGCGGGCAGGAGATGAAAACAAATATAGGGGAAGTAATAAGTGACAGTTGGTTTGATGAAGACTGTAAAATAAATAAAAGTATTGTAAAGGCAGAGCTGGTAGAATGGAGGGAAATTGAGAATATTAAATTGAAAGAGCAATTAACTTTAAAGAGAGTCGATTAAAGACACTAAACAACACTTACTTTTAAATTTTTCTGGAACATGTTTCTGAGGCTTTGCCTCTATCATCAGCCGGCTCTCGACTCTAGATCTCGACTCAGCCGGCTGATGAAAGAGGCAAAGCCTCAGAAACATGTTCCGGAAAAATTTAAAAGTAAGTGTTGTTTGGTGTCTTTAATCGACTCTCTTTAAAGTTAATTTATCATAACAACACTGTTTTCAACACTTCCAAGAAAGGAATTGAAAGAGCAATATTTACGAAGTAGTATTATAAAGTATTAGAAAGTAGAAAGTGTCAATGGGGAAAAAGAAATACTAGTCAACTAATATGTGCTGAAAATAGTGTAAGTAAAATATGGAAGGGTATTAAGACACTATAAAAGGTATGTAGTAAAACCCAATATAGATCAAGTAGAATTGCTAGGATATTTCTCAACTTTATATGCTTGTGAGAGCTTTAAGATAGGAAAGGTAATTCCGGAGGTAGAAAATAATTCTGTTGAGATTATGGCTAGAGTCTCAAAGAACACAAAGTAATGAAACAGATTAAAAGAACTAAAGAAACAAAGCACCGGCAATACATGGTATACCTGGAGAACTTCTCAGAGAGTGGTATGACAATGTGAACAGGGTTAACGCCTTAACACTGTTGTTTAATACAATGAAAACTAAGGGACATACACAGTTGAGTTGGAGAAAGGCAATCATAGTCAATTTATTAAGATAAAGGTCATATGGATAAATCCTGAACTATTGGGGGATAGCACTGCTGCCTTAACGTGAGAAAATCTATACAGAAATTTTGGCAGATAGCCTACAAGATTGGATTGAAGAATATAATATTTTATCAGACTTTGAAATGAGTTTCAGAAAGGGAAAGCAGACAATTGACAATGTATTTATTATACACACTGTAACTTTGTGGGTTCGTAAAATTAAGTCTTGTTTGCAGAAATTTAAAATGCTCTTTATTACAAGTAAAAACACGCTTTGTACAACCCAGCCAGCAGCAGACTGATATAACACACAAATGCTTTCCTCAAGCGCTTTTATACCTCCACTCATTGTTCTAGAACTCAGGGGATCGCTCCATAACAATCACGATGCAGTGGAAAATTCCAGACTATCTAAGTCTCTTTCTCTCTGCGGCAAGTGTTCAGCGCCCGCGCACCTCACTATCTCTCTCTTTTCTGCCCGCGCATACCTTTCTGTCTCTTTGTTTCGTACATGCCTGGCACTGGCTTGCACTAGCAGTATAATAGTGCATCAACAATACTTTAATGGATAAATATTTAAAAAACAAAACAGGTAAATTGCATATGGATTTTATTGACTTGGAAAAAGCTTTTGACCGAATAGAGTTGAAAATGATGTGGTGTAAGTTAATACTGCAAGGAGTAAGTAAACAGATGATAAACATACTTTAAGAATTATATAAAGAGAATATGTTTTGCATAAAATATGAAGGGGTATTAACAAGGGAAATACACAAAGAAAAAGGGTTAAGGCAAGGATGTAAATTAAATCCAATTTTATTCAATTTATTCATTAATATACTGCAATATATTAAGAATAATGGCTCTTGCCTGTAATAACAAAAATCGCTGGTTTACGTTTTGCTAATGACTTGGTAGTGGATTCCATTACCATTAATGGATTAAAACTGTCTCTACAAGAAGTTAAGAAATACTGTGTGGAATGGGGTTTAAAACTAAACAGAGAAAAAATACAGATTGCAGTATTTAAGAAGAGAACTGAAATGAGTAAAGATGAGAAGTGGAGCAATGGAGATGTTGATAATTAAGTTGCATGTGTTGCACATACTTATGATTAAAAATGGATGCAGACGGTAAATGGGAAAAACAAAAGAAAGCAGCTGCATGGTTAACTGCCATCTTGGTTATTTTGGTATCTTGTTGTATAATGTTTATTTCCTTCTCAATTATGGCATATGGAGAGAAGAACTAAATGCATGTCATTAAATTCAATGTACTTTCACCCAAAAACTGTAGATTAAGACCTCAAAATATAGGTGCACATGCTAATTTTCACACTAGTTTAAAAATATTAAAATAGTGTTAGATAAAATTAAAAACATTAAATTTAGCATGTAATATTTTCCACAAAAGACATTAACTTTTAGCCCACATGTAGGACAAACCTTTTTGGAAAAACTGTCAAAATGGCATACAGTTTCTTCTGGGCAGAGCTTGTTACATATCACGTTTCACAGCAGGCACTTCAGCTTTTCAAGTGAAAAACTTTAAAAAGAAAATTGTTGGTTGCTAGCACTAAAGTTAAATAAAACACATATTAACTTTATATAAGTAAGAGTGCATGCTATTTACTTCTAGCATATAATGGTCATACTTCCATTTGCTGACAAGAAACTGGCATATTTCAAATAATGTTGCTTTAGCTTCCAGGAGTAATGAAAGGAATACCTACAATGGTGTCCATTAAGAATTATCAGATGCAACATGGATCAGACAATGGAGGCATATGCAGTACCCTTCCATATGTTCAACACGATACCAAAAGAGGCAAAGTGATCTATTTCTGACAAGGGTACAATTTATAGGAGTTCTTGAGCACAAAATTTAGTCTTCTGATGAAAGGAAAATCAACACTTTTATGAAGTTGAAAAATAACTTGCCACATGTGATCAGACAACTATGGGCAGGAGACACCTGCTGAGCCAGTCCTTTTTTTGACAGCGATGGGAATTAGCATCAATACCTGAAAAATTTGTTGTTGTTTCTCTGTTGGAGGGGCATGGAATTGAAGAGACATGTTGGTTTCAGCAGGAGGGGCCACATGCCCCTTTATGCAACTGCAGAAAGTGAATATTTTATTGAAACTTCCTAGATATTGGATTAGTCTTGGTTCTCCTGTGTTATTGGTACCATTTGTCTGGCCACTACAAAGCCCAAGATTTCAAATCTGATAATGTGCTGTGAGTGTTCGTAAAAGATATATGATTCACATAAAAAGTTACAACATTACTGATAACCTGAAAGATACTCTGGGTTAAGATTTCACTCATTACACCAGAAATGTTCTTAAAAATGTCACACAGAAAATGGTGGCACCTTCAACTCTGCCATTAGGATGCTATACAACCTGATCCTTTAGACAAGTAATTGTTCATACCTCAAGTAAACTACTGTTAAATTTATTTAGCCAAGTTTAGGGGTTTATGCTGGTTATTATAGGAGGAAATGGGATTTTGTGACCATCCTTTGTTGAAAAGTAAATATATGATATATAAGTACTACAACAAATAAATCTTGGGTTACTCCAGAGATGGCCTTGGGCCCTTTACTAATAGGGCAGCATTTCAATACAATTACATACTCAGATGCATGTTTGCCTCTTTGATAATAATAATAATAATAATGATAATAATAATAATAATAATAATAATAATAATAATAATAATAATAATAATAATAATAATAATAATAATAATAATAATAATAATAATAATAATAATAATAATAATAATAATAATAATAATAATAATAATAATAATAATAATAACAATAACAATAATAACAATAACAATAACAATAACAATAACAATAACAATAACAATAACAATAACAATAACAATAACAATAACAATAACAATAACAATAACAATAACAATAACAATAACAATAACAATAACAATAACAATAACAATAACAATAACAATAACAATAACAATAACAATAACAATAACAATAATAATAATAATAATAATAATAATAATAATAATAATAATAATAATAATAATAATAATAATAATAATAATAATAATAATAATAATAATAATAATAATAATAATAATAATAATAATAATAATAATAATAATAATAATAATAATAATAATAATAATAATAATAATAATAATAATAATAATAATAATAATAATAATAATAATAATAATAATAATAATAATAATAATAATAATAATAATAATAATAATAATAATAATAATAATAATAATAATAATAATAATAATAATAATAATAATAATAATAATAATAATAATAATAATAATAAAAAGAATAATAATAACAATAACAACAACAGCAACAGCAACTTTCCATTTACTATTCTTTCATGCACTAGCTTTGCTATTTGCTGAATTTTTACCTAATCCTGTTAATTACTACAGCTTGTTTCAACTTTATTACTATTGTTCACTGGGTCTGAATTTAATTAACCTCACTTTTCACATTTCTCACTTGCACATCTCCCCATTTCATTCATTATGTGTAGTAATACGGTAGGGAGAGAAGGGTGAGTGTGAACTAGATTGAGTGTACAGGGAACCAGGAAGGAATAAATCTAGATCTAGATCAATGGAAAGAAGATAAGGAATTACATTATATATTGGAATGTGAAGAAAGAGGTTGTGAAGGGAGCAGTATATAACTGAAATTGGGAGAGTAAAAATATAGTAATTATAAAAATAAAGACAGTGAAATCAAAGAAAGATATACTATTTAGGGAAATTTATGGGAAAAGCAAGGGAAAAATGGCACCGCAAAATAGATAAAGAAGGACTATAATTTATGTTAATAAAACCATACATAGCAAACCACAGAGTTAAATTACATGGTGGAATAAGGGATAAAGTAACTAAAAAAAAAAGTAGAATAAACAAATTGTAAGAATGTAAAAATATTGTAGAGTAAGAAATAAATATAAAGTAAACTCCACCAATTTTGTGGCATTTTTCATTTGCTTACGACATAGGACTGATGTGTATCAAAGTTGTTAAAATGTCCAGCAGATGGAGGCAGGTTCTGGCTTACCAAGTTCGTCCTTTAAGGCAATTCTTGCGCATTCAACTGAGGTATTTACACTTAAGAAAATCCAGCACTTCAAAGGTTTGTTGGTTATACAACTGCAATGTTTGAATTAATGTGTATTATTTTATGTTTTCTGCTGGTTTCTGTGAGAAGTTGTTTCACGAAAAATGCCAGGGTCTTTCTACTTATAAGAGTAACTTTAAGTACTTTGGATGCATTTCGAAATCGGAGTAGAAACTATTGCCAGGAACTTATGACTACCACAAAATTACCCGTAGTGGTTTTGTGCTGTTAAAATTGGTGACTTAAATTACTTTCAGCCTGATGCCTAATTAAAACATTCAAATAACAACTGTATTTTATTTTTGTGGTTGTAATACCAAATAATGATATTAACTAGTTATCTACATCACACTATTTCCAAAACTTTCTGAATGGGTAGAATATTACTACCACAAAATTAGCAGAGTTTACCACATGCACACATGCTGGTGCGCACGCACACACTATTTCTTCAAACCCAAAAAAATAAACAGCGACTACAGAAGAAATGTTTCTACAGTCAATTGGGTTATGTCATTGTTCAACACTGACTAGTAAATAAAGAACTGCCACACTACATGATTTTTTGGCTAAAAAATGCCAAGAATCATGCAATAGTTAGACTATGAACTACAACTTATATTTTATATGCCCAACAACAACTACCAAGAATATTTAAAATTAAACTGTTTTTAAAAATACATGCCTAATTAGAAGAGACAGCACCCAGATGCAGCTGGATCAGGCCCATGCTGGAAAATGAAAGCACACTGAAGTTTTGAATAGGTCATGAGAGCACTACTTGCACCTGTAATTAATTTCTATCAAATAAACAATTCTTTAAAGAAGTCTGCTTTAGTGATCATTGGTTAGGATCTATCTGCACAGAGTATAACTCCTAAGTCACAAAATATCAACACAAAATGGAAGATTCAAATTAATATAAAAGTGAATCAAGAAGATATTGACACTGTTTTTCACAATGTGTCAATATCTTCTCGATTCACTTTTATTTTAACTTGTGCTTCACTGTCTCTACGCTTCTTTCAGGTATTAGATCTTTCTTCACACAAGCACCTGAAAATTAACTTTCATTTGAATTTACTCCAAAAGAGAATACTTCAGAATTAGGTGATCAGATTAATAATCTTCTAAGACCTGGAATATTTTTAGAAAATCAAAGATTATATGTAAAATATGTCAATGATTTTGCAGTTTTTGAAAATATTCCCATTTAACACCAATACTTTTTTGCATTTGGCAAAACAATTTCTTAAAGCAACAATGCCACTCTTCACAAGGCACTTCAGAAACCAGGTGCTTCCACTGTATCTGATGACAAAATGATTCCACATATTTTAGCTTTAATTTATTGTTTTTTGGAGGGGGGAAAGAAAAAGAAAGGAAGATACAAATCTGTGTTCTAGGTCAGGCTATGCAATGGATGATACAATGTGCTAAACTTTGGTTAGTTTTTCTTAACTACACGGTAGTTAAAAAAAGGTATTATATTCTACCAAAAAATTGAGATTTCAGTGGAAATACACCTTCTAAGGTCCCTTAAATAAATGATTTTAGAAAAAGGTCTTTCTTTTTTACATTATTACTGTGCCTGAACAGCATAGCTTTTAGCTCAAACTTTTTCTAAACAAGGTGAAAACCTGCTGCAGATAAGGTAAATGGTCAACGGTAATGTACCTGCAGGACTGTCACATTAGGAGTGAGTCTGATTGCTTACTGTAGAATAATCCCAGTACACATTAGCACAAATCGTCTACAAAAAAGTTAAGATTGCTTTTGGTTACAATTTACAGACAGCTATTTGTTCCAGTTGTCAAAATTTATTTTATAATTATGCGAGGTAAGTGTCCATAGACAACTTTTGCAGTACCTTCTTATTTTTCTTTATTTATTATACCACAAATATTTCACCAACAGGTCCCTTGCTCGAAATCGGAGCAATAGTAAAAAGTTCTTCTAAGAAAAGTACATTCTCAAATTAACACGAAATGAAATTGCTTCCAAAAGGTTGTATCCTTTTGAAAGTAAGGAAAACCTGCCGAGTTGTGGTTACAACTTGGTACTAGTGATTTTCGTAACATATGCAAGTGCTGATTAGAGGGTTATTTTCAATTTATTTTTAACAAAATAGGAACAAGGTTTTAAAAAATATACGAGGTGTGTTCAAGTTGTAACACCACCTATTTTTTCAGGTCTGAAACCAGATAAGAACTTCTGGTTCTTTATAAAATACACGTGGGCTCTTTGTGAATGCGTGACAGAGATGGCAGCACTGTACAGAGCACGGAACTAGTGGAAGCGAATGTTTTTTATACTTAAAATGGCGAAGTTTTCAATGCAAGAAAAGCGTGCAATCATTTGTTTTATACATTTTCGTGGTGTGACACCTATTGAAATTCATCGCCAGTTGAGTGAGGCATGTGGTGATGGTACCATGGATGTATCTAATGTACGTTCCTGGGTGCGACAGTTCAATGAAGGTAGAACATCATGTGACAACAAATCAAGATAGTTACAGACATCGCCTCCAAAATTGGTATATCCGTGGGAACTGTGCACACAATCCTGCATGAAGATCTGAAAATGCGAAGAGTTCTGCTTTCACTGAACTGTCCCATCCAGGAACCTACATTAGACACATCCATGGTACCATCACCTCACTCAACTGGCGATGAATTTCAATAGGTGTTGCACCATGAAAATGGAGAAAACGAATGATTAAACGATGTTCTTGCAATGAAAACGTCGCCATTTTAAGTATCAAAACAGTCCTAACTCTCGTCGCTGCCACTAGAGTTCTATGCCCTGTACAGCGCTGTCCTCTCTGTCACACATTCACAAAGAGCCCACGTGTATCTACAAAAAAACAGAAATTCATATCTGGTCCCAGTCCTGAAAAAACGAAAAATAGGTGTTGTAACTTGAATGCACCTCGTATAATCAAACGTGTTTCTGTTTGTGAATGCATTAAGGGTGCCTTTGTTTTTCATAAACAATGACTGTTTTGTGGGTACCTAAAATTGTGGTCTGCTGTTAAATAGCACGCCACCTAGAAGTTTGCTAAACTCTAACCAATATACTGAACCCATTTTACTGAATAATTTTCAGAGGCTAATAATGGAGCATGACAATTTAATTCCTTGCTTGCTCTGAAGTATGGGTAAGACACTTGGATTACACCCGCTGTTCGTTAGACTAACAGATGTGTTACATACAATTTCTGTTAAATATAAAAGAATACAGTGATAATGGATGTGAATGATAATGTGTGTAGTTTATAGACACTAATTAAGCCTTATGAATCACAAATGCATTAAGGCCTTTTATTTATTTTTATGAAATATGTGATGGCGACAGTGATGATAGACGAGAAAGGTTAATTGGTTGACATTGAAGGTTCAGAAAATATTTGTATATTTGAAACTATTTGATATTAGAAAAAACAATAAAGAATAAAAATAGAGAAGTCTTACTCTGTTCTGTATTTCATTGTTGAAAGAAATTAAAACTATAAAAATATGCTACTGTACCATACCATTATGCATACTGTACCATTTAAACTGTGTGTCCTAATGAACCGTCATTGTTCTTGATGAACAGAACGTCCAGGAAAGGAAGCTGGACGTTCTACTCATCAAGAACGATGGTTCATTAGGACACACAGTTTATCGCAAACCCACCCACATCAACCGATATCTCCATAATCGCTCCAACCATCATCCACGACAAAAACGGGCCATGATTATAACACTGGCAGACACAGCCTTTAAATATATCGAGATATCTTACATGCAGAAAGCAGTAGCAGTACTTAGCGTCAGATATATGAAAATGAGACATATGATTTGCACTGTGTTCAGCAATGTTGTGCTATGCAGAACATTTTGATAGCTTTAAATTGGGTGTGGATGAGCTGGACAAAGATAATGCTTCATCTACAGAAATTGTTCCAAATCTGCTAAACGACAGTTGTTTAAGAAATGAAATGAGTATATAGCTACTAATTTGAGTATTTTGTGCGATTCTATTAAAAAACTACAAGCAACAACTAATTTCTTGATAAAAATGCTATAGAAATTATGACAGTAGAAATGAAAATCAACTCATTCGAAGGCTTAAAAAGGCAAACTTTAAAAAACAATATCTTTATCACCTACAAGGTGTTCACCAAGTCAAAATTCAATAGTCAACATTAGCTGAGGATGTTAGGAAGGTCCTAACGAAATGCATTCTAGGTAAACACTAGCAATATATTGTCGTGAGACATCATTTACGACTAGTCAAAACCAGATGGCAGGAAGAGAAAGAGACAGATAGTGTTCAGGCCATGCCTACTCATGTGGCTGGATGGCGCTCACTGAGGGAGTGGTAGAGAGCAACAGAGAGAAAGAGACGGGATGGGGAGAGGAAGAACAAGAGAAATGTCGAGACATCTCCGTCGCCATTGTGAAACACCGTGATGCTTCATGAGTCGGGAAACTTCCAGAAGCAGCGATTAGTAATTAAAAGCGACTATATTGGATGAGGCAAGTCAGTACGGCAAGGGCTGAGATAGTGAGTGCAGTGTGAACCTATAGCAGACGGACTGCATATGTGTTACGTAATTCTGCTGGTGTACAAAGTGTATTTTGACGCAAATAAAGAACGTTTTGAATTTCTGCAACTTGGACTTTTAAATCTGCAAACCCACAAAGTCACAATATGAAGCACTGAGTACTAGTTTGATTCAAAATTATATTTATTTAAAAAACAAGTTCAAATCAGAGTTTGAAAAAAAAAAAAAATACATATCAAATTATGAAAGAAGTTGCTCAAGATCTAGAAGGCAAACAAGTAGACATTGAGACCTCAATTGCTAGTGATGTGCCTCTTATGAAATATGCAAAGTGGTATCATGTGATATAGTATGATCATTCTCCCAATACCAGGCACAGCTGCAAGACAATCGGCAGAGATTTTTAATAGAAATTTAGAGAAGGCATGTGCTGTGCACTGTAACTCAAAACAATTTCCAACAATTGACATGTGGTATCAATACTCCATCACTGATGAGTTACTGAAACAGTTCTTTGTATTACAACTTTTTCCATTATGTAGAATGAAAGAAAATATTTGTTTTTTGTAAAATTTTAAATTTTTTTCAAACAGAATTTTACAGAAATTTAGGGAAATTTTTAAGAAATATTTTCTTCATTTCTAATGCATAAGAAATAAATTTCACTTTTTAGCACCTAAACATCTGTTTCTTATTGCTGACACAGCAAAGACAGACAAGTTGACTTCAGTATTCTGTGTCAATGTCCAGAATTCATGTGGAGAAACTGCAGTATACACTGATGGAGAAGTGATGAACAGTGCTAATGGAAGAGAACAGGGGCAAACACAGTAATGGCAGTCAATGGAGTGAAGACGAAAATAAGGAGATGAAAATGCATTATAGCCAGCACAAACTAAAACAACTGTGGGAAACCAGGTGATCAGGAAAAAGAGTGAAACAAGGGTATAAACACAAGGGATTAGAAAAGAAGTAAGAGTTAGGCAGAAGAGATCGAGCAGCAGGGCCATACTGACAAGGTAGGAGGGGAAAAAAGCTATTATGGGTAAACTGTAGAAAAGAAAAGACTAGAACGGGGTCGTGAGACGTAGAGAAGATATAAGCAAGTGTGATGAAACAATTGGTAACTGAAGTTTAATAACAGAAAAAGAGGCAAGAAAAGGGGAGAAGCATGAGTGAGAAACATTGAAATAGTGGGGTTAATTATATCAAGTGGCAGCGGCAATTAGTGGAAAACTAAAGACAGCTGGAAAAATTGTAGAAAGGGAAGAGAAATTAAGAGTGAGGTTGTGAAAAGTAGACAACATTTCAGCAAGTATAACGAAATAACAGGTAATTGAATCAAGGAAGTGGCTAATGTATACGTAGGTTAATAATTTGCAGAAAGGGGATATGTGCAAGTGAGAAATATCAAAAAGTGAAAAATTCCGATCCAATGAAAGATAGTATTAAGTTTAAACAACAAGTGCTAATTAACAGAGATAGAAAAAAATTTGGTAATAGCAAATACTAATGCATGATATACAAGCAAAAGGAAATCAATAAGGGGCAAATATGTACCAAGTATGTAAATGTATTGAAGGATTGCCCCATTATAAGGACCAGGTCCAGCTCAGGGGTACCCCCTACCCGCCTCGGTAGCGTGGATGGTAGCATGTCTGCCTCACTTTCAAGAGGTCCCGAGTTCGAATCTCGGTCAGGGTGAGTTACCTGGATAAGGTTTTTTCCGGGGGTTTCCCTTATCCTGAAGGACGAATGTCGGGTAACTCTAAGCTCCATGGACCCTGGACGCATTGAGCATCATTTCACCCATTTCATTCATCGTCCGATATGACTAAATTTTGGAGGACGTAAATTACACACTTACTCAGGGGTACCCAAGAATATCTATCAGCTTTATGATACTACATTTAGCTTCCCTTAGAAACCATAAGCCATTTGTAGATAATCTGCTTGCTTCAGAAATATACTTTACAAATGCATGAAATTACTATTTGATTGTGAAACAGCATATAAATTCTATAAAACTTAATGTGTAAATATTTAAACCTGCAGTAAGCCTTACTTCCGTTATGAAACAGATTTTTATAAATTACAAACGAAGTTCATGAATTACACAAACTGTGAACATTTTGAAACGTGTCACTATCTTTATTTAATATAAATTGCATATTTCCAAAAAACTACATTTTTTGAATAGTAGGATTCTATCTTTTCCATTTACCAATTATACAGAAGTCAGAATGAATAGAACTTCAGAGGCTATCCCCTTAAAATTTAAGACATAATTTTCATGTCATGAAAATATTTCCATGTAAAGGGTAGCTGATGTGGAGGGACTTTCATAAAATCATGTCATATCCTTGGAAGATGCTGACTTAGATACCTGTTACTTTTGAGTTATGCTGTTCATGCATGTGTGCAGTACTTTTCTATAAATACTTTTCATGGAATACAGCATGTCCTCTATTTACTGTAAATGCATAATAGAATAAGTAAAAACAAAGTATTAGAAAATAAAACAAAATAATAAATATCTTGGAAATAATCATCAGATAAAAGGGCTGAGCTTTAATGAGATTTACATTTCTTTTTACAAGGAAGTTTTTGCACACTTGGGACAGATACCTATGTTTTCAAGTGTGCTATCTTAGAATTGGTCACCTATTGTTTTGTTTGCTCTTCAAATATTTACCCTGGCGAGCTAGATTAAATTGGTCTGAAAGGTATCTCTCTCTCAGTAGGGCTTATAACAGAATTGGTATAAGTTGCGTAAAACATTCTGAAAGTTCCTAAAACAAAGACTCACAAGAGAAATTGGGTTCACTGTTCTACTGGCTGAGTGTGATAAATATAATGCATAGTATATGAGACTGTCTCCAAGTTCTGGTAACACTTCTAGTTCTTTACTCTCTCACTCTCATCACTTTTCATTTCCCCTCTCTTGTTCATATGGGATGTTGCAACATCTTACAAGTTGTAACAGGTAACACTTGTAAAAGTTAAACTGTGATAATTTATTACCACTTCAGTGTTCTAAACGAAGTTTTTGCCTTACTGTTATCAAATTTGTATGTACCCTCTTACATCTTTAGTTCACATGCTTTGTGACTTCACATTTGTCTTCGTGCATTTAATACTTGTGAAAATGCTGTGCTAAATCAATTTGTGTCATTCTGCATTACCTACAGTTAGTACTGTGTCCATTTGTAACATTTTTGCATATATTCTCTTTGGTACTTAACTCCAAAACTATCACCATTCCGACGTGATAACATTGAGGCACTCTAAAGAACTTCCAATACTGGACAACTGTCACTTTTACGATAGAATATATATCAACATGTTTTGAAATTCCCAATCATTCTAATTCTATCATGATTGGCTTTGTACTCCAGCCTCTATTGGCATCTGATAATGACCAATTCCCATTATTCTTACACATTTTATGGCAACAAAATTCCCTTCAGTATCTACAAAATAAATGCATCCTCTGCCTTGCATATCAACTTTCTAAAGCTTGTAAAAAACATCTTCATCCAAAATTTCTTTTTTATTAGTTTAGCTCAAAGTTATTTCTTTATATTCATTGCATTGTAAGTATTCCATTATTTCTTCCCT
Source organism: Mantis religiosa (assembly GCA_030765055.1). Lineage (NCBI taxonomy): Eukaryota > Metazoa > Arthropoda > Insecta > Mantodea > Mantidae > Mantis > Mantis religiosa. The sequence goes on from JAUKNK010000271.1 coordinate 2,278,371, forward strand.
GCTGTGGTTGTTTTCCCTAATACAGTCACATTCAGTGTAACATATTACATGTAAAAATTCCTAACTAAAATTACCTTACACCATAGAACACTATTTGCACACTTCCAGTGTTACTACTTCTACATTTCACGGTATCATATTACCTTTGTTACTGTTCTCTTGCACTAGGATATTGGTTTACTTTTGAGTTTAACCAATTAACAGTAATTTTAAATAATAAATGCCTGAAGCAGACCCAACACTGCAATGCAAACTCCAGTAAACAATAAAAGTACAAGCCATGTGTTTTTAGTTTTTTAATTTAGCTGTTTGCCAATACAGAATTGCAGAAAATACATTTCACAACTTTCTACAACATAATTTACAGTGTGACTGTGTAAAAGACTTGAAAAGCTGTGCTTCCATGTTCAATGTCATTTGAGATCTGAAAATGAAGTGTACAAGTAGTATATAACATTGAATAAGATATATATTGTAATTTATACAAGATTTCATTTGATTATCCTTGACAGAGTTTCTCATTGTTTATTATACTGAATTATAGTGGATGTTAAGTTTTGTTGGTCTAGGTAGCTCAGTTGGTTAGGTGTCGGCAGGGAGGAAGAAGAGAGAGCTAACACGCTTATGTTTCTGCAGTGTAGTCAACAAAGGAAAACACAACTCAACAAAATAGCATTTAAGATAAGCAAAGATATGCACCGCAAATGTGAGATATGTGGCCAAACAGTAAGTATTATTACAGGCATAATCGTCAAAATATATGTAAAACAATTTTTAATATAATCTTGTAATTATATTTTTCTATATATTTTGATAAGAGGCATTTGTAACAGCTATTTTAAGTTCAAAACCCTGAAAGAAAATCAGTATTGTTAATGTGTTTTATATTTAAAATTATATTTATGTTTAAATTAAGTTTAGAAATTGAAGTTTGATAGTAATAAAATATAAGACACTTGTATTGGTCGCTATGTATGACGTAGTCAACAAGAAATGTGTATAGTTAAGAGTGAACCTGAAAAATTCAATGTCATGGCCAGGATTTGAACCACAAATCTCCCAGTTTCCGTTTGGTTGCTCTTAAGGGGAACCATCGGTGAATTTATCAAAAAATGCCATTTTCCGTTTTTTGCCTTAAAATTATGTTTAAACACTGTAGTTTCAGAATCTGCTGTCAGTTATGCCCTAGCACCATTTAAAGAGCCGCTACATCATTATTTAAATGCCCATGTGCATGTGGATGTGGTCATTTGCTAGTGTGTTGCGAAGAAATTGATGGAATTCTCATGTTTAAACTATGTGGTTTGATTCCATAGATTGTGGAAATGTGCAGAGACATATTCTGGGCGTTTGTGAAAGCTACTGAAGACTTCTGCTCCGGTTTTATATATTGGTTCCTACTTTTGACAGTAAAATTCCACATGTAGTGTTTGTGATTGTGAAATATGGTTTACATGGAAGTGAGAGCCGTTGATTGCAGCGTAATCTAAGATAGTTTTTTATGACTATGAGTATGAATTGCATGAACTATTCTACTTACAATTCCCATCTCATAGACAAAAAATAAAGAGATTAGTACTCTATTCAGGAGTTGCACTGAAGGAAAAATACAGAATGCCAATGAAAGTTTGCTTAGTGTGATATGGAATAAATGCCACAAAGAAGTTTTTGTATCAAGAAAGAAATTGCAAATTGCAGTGATTGCAGCTGTTAGTGAATTTAATATGGGTTGTAAGCCTAGACTAAATGGTAAGGGAAAAGTTGCAGCAAGCAAATCTGTTAGCAAGAAAATCAGTAGTATTAGGATAGGTGAAGGGTAAAACAAAGTGCTTGAAGTTCATTGAGCATATATAAATCTGCCATGAAGCAGTTAAAAGTGACTAAATTAAAAGAAGAGGATAATAAACTAGCAGAGTGGGCTTCATAAAGTGAAGGAGGGTTTTAAAACAGATTTTTAAAATTTTGTTTAATACTCCAGGCACTGTAGTTTCCCATTAATTTCTTTAAGTTTGGCATATATGTATATTCCTAATCAAGTGTTCAATAAAGGTTGATCATTATCACTGTACATGAAACAACTTTAATAATGACTGGTATTAAAAACAAAAAATTGACAAAAATTCAAGAAAATTCTATTATATTCCTTAAATTTTCTCCTCCAGAACCATTAGTCATAGGCAAATGAGCATATACAGTTCTGTAATTATTATCTGAAGGAAACAGAATCCAAGGCTTCAATTACTCATAACAAAAATTGTAAAGAATGTAACATTTTTCCAAATGTAAAGAAATTCCAGCAAAAAATTCAGTTATTTTTTTGGTAAAAACTGTTGTAGATAGAAAAATCATAAAAGATCCAAAGGTAACCAAATTAAACAAAATGAAGGTAATAAGATAGCTGTAGGGCCTGCATATGATGCATGGGGATTTCAAAGTAAACAAAGTAGTTTAGTCTCTATCTAAATTCTTAAATTAAGTTTTCTCTGAATTCAATTTTTCAACATTTTTGTTTCTTCAAAATGCCCCCAATTCTGCAATTCTCATCGAATTTGTATGAACTTTTGCATACCTATACCTAACTAAAGATTTAGTACAAGTTGGTATTTTTGTTGTAAATTGAGTAGTTTATTTCATATTGAATTTTAAATCGAAAAACTGCAAAACATTTAAGGAAAATGTACTATTCACTAATAAATTTTTGTATGATCTGGGACATTTTATGTAACATACAAAAATGACATTTTTTCTTTTTTTTTGGGGGGGGGGGGAGGTTAGAAGAATGAAGTTTGGAAGCTTAAGTAGATACTCTTTACCCCACATAATGCCAAACTTTCAAGCAGTTCTGATGTAAACTCTGGATTTTAGCAGTGTTCACAGATGCCTCCCCTTAACCATTGGGCTACCATGGCCAACGTACTGTCATGATATTAAGTTCTCCACTTGACTCATATGTTTTCCCAGTAAACTGCTAGGGGTCCTCTTATTCCAGATACACATTTGCAGTGACTTACTACAATAAGTACTGATTCCCAGGCTTCATCGTTAAACCATTATTATTAAGTTAACTGATTATTCGTTGAATTTTTCAGTTTGATTCTATCCAAAACCTTAGCCTATACACAGCTAGTATGAAGGAATGATTAATTTTCATCAGTTAACTTGATAACAATGGTTGACAAGCTGGTAATCAAGTACTTACAATAGTAAGTTGCCGTCAACTGTGTGTATCTCAAATACGAGGACCCCTAGCAGTTTCTGGGAAAACATGAGTTAATTGGAGAACTTAATGTCATGACAGCATGTTGGTCATGGTAGTTCAATGGTTAAGTGCAACCAGAAGGAAACCGAAAGATCTCTGGTTCAAATCCTTGCCATGGCATTGAATTTTTCCGGTTGACAATCTATACAAAACCTTAGCCTATATACGGCTAGTATGGAGGAACGATTAATTTCCATTTGTTAACTTAATAATAATGGTTTAATGATAAAGTCTGGGATTTTAGTGCTTACAATAGACAGCTGCCGCAAACTGTGTATTTCGAATAAAAGGACCCCTAGCGGTTTACCAGGAAAATATGATTCAATTGGAGAATTTAATGTCATGTAAGCACATTGGCCATGGTAGCCCAATGGTTAAAAGTAACTGGATGGAAACTGGGAGATCCGTTGTTCAAATCCTGACCATGGCATTGAATTTTTCAGGTTGACTATCTATCCAAAAGCTTAGCCTATTTTAGTTAATTGATGGAAATTAATCATTTCTCCACACTAGCCGTATATAGGCTAAGATATTTGATGGATAGAGTCAACATGAAAAATTCAATGCCGTGGTTCAAATCCCGGCCATGGCATTGAATTTTTCATGTTGACTCTATCCATCAAATATCTTAGCCTATATACGGCTAGTGTGGAGAAATGATTAATTTCCATCAATTAACTAAAATAATAAGAGTTAAATGATGAAGCCTGGGACTTAAGTACTTACAATAGTAAGTCGCCACGAACGGTGTATCTCGGATGCGAGAGCCCCTAGTGGTCTACCGGGAAAATATACGAGTCAACTGGAGAATTTAATGTCAGGAAGGCACGTTGGCCATGGTAGCTCAAAGGTTAAGAGCGACTGGACGGAAACCAGTAGATCCGTGGTTCAAATCCCGGCCATGGCATTGAATTTTTCATGTTGACTCTATCCATCAAATATCTTAGCCTATATACGGCTAGTGTGGAGAAATGATTAATTTCCATCAATTAACTAAAATAATAAGAGTTAAATGATGAAGCCTGGGACTTAAGTACTTACAATAGTAAGTCGCCACGAACGGTGTATCTCGGATGCGAGAGCCCCTAGTGGTCTACCGGGAAAATATACGAGTCAACTGGAGAATTTAATGTCAGGAAGGCACGTTGGCCATGGTAGCTCAAAGGTTAAGAGCGACTGGACGGAAACCAGTAGATCCGTGGTTCAAATCCCGGCCATGGCATTGAATTTTTCATGTTGACTCTATCCATCAAATATCTTAGCCTATATACGGCTAGTGTGGAGAAATGATTAATTTCCATCAATTAACTAAAATAATAAGAGTTAAATGATGAAGCCTGGGACTTAAGTACTTACAATAGTAAGTCGCCACGAACGGTGTATCTCGGATGCGAGAGCCCCTAGTGGTCTACCGGGAAAATATACGAGTCAACTGGAGAATTTAATGTCAGGAAGGCACGTTGGCCATGGTAGCTCAAAGGTTAAGAGCGACTGGACGGAAACCAGTAGATCCGTGGTTCAAATCCCGGCCATGGCATTGAATTTTTCATGTTGACTCTATCCATCAAATATCTTAGCCTATATACGGCTAGTGTGGAGAAATGATTAATTTCCATCAATTAACTAAAATAATAAGAGTTAAATGATGAAGCCTGGGACTTAAGTACTTACAATAGTAAGTCGCCACGAACGGTGTATCTCGGATGCGAGAGCCCCTAGTGGTCTACCGGGAAAATATACGAGTCAACTGGAGAATTTAATGTCAGGAAGGCACGTTGGCCATGGTAGCTCAAAGGTTAAGAGCGACTGGACGGAAACCAGTAGATCCGTGGTTCAAATCCCGGCCATGGCATTGAATTTTTCATGTTGACTCTATCCATCAAATATCTTAGCCTATATACGGCTAGTGTGGAGAAATGATTAATTTCCATCAATTAACTAAAATAATAAGAGTTAAATGATGAAGCCTGGGACTTAAGTACTTACAATAGTAAGTCGCCACGAACGGTGTATCTCGGATGCGAGAGCCCCTAGTGGTCTACCGGGAAAATATACGAGTCAACTGGAGAATTTAATGTCAGGAAGGCACGTTGGCCATGGTAGCTCAAAGGTTAAGAGCGACTGGACGGAAACCAGTAGATCCGTGGTTCAAATCCCGGCCATGGCATTGAATTTTTCATGTTGACTCTATCCATCAAATATCTTAGCCTATATACGGCTAGTGTGGAGAAATGATTAATTTCCATCAATTAACTAAAATAATAAGAGTTAAATGATGAAGCCTGGGACTTAAGTACTTACAATAGTAAGTCGCCACGAACGGTGTATCTCGGATGCGAGAGCCCCTAGTGGTCTACCGGGAAAATATACGAGTCAACTGGAGAATTTAATGTCAGGAAGGCACGTTGGCCATGGTAGCTCAAAGGTTAAGAGCGACTGGACGGAAACCAGTAGATCCGTGGTTCAAATCCCGGCCATGGCATTGAATTTTTCATGTTGACTCTATCCATCAAATATCTTAGCCTATATACGGCTAGTGTGGAGAAATGATTAATTTCCATCAATTAACTAAAATAATAAGAGTTAAATGATGAAGCCTGGGACTTAAGTACTTACAATAGTAAGTCGCCACGAACGGTGTATCTCGGATGCGAGAGCCCCTAGTGGTCTACCGGGAAAATATACGAGTCAACTGGAGAATTTAATGTCAGGAAGGCACGTTGGCCATGGTAGCTCAAAGGTTAAGAGCGACTGGACGGAAACCAGTAGATCCGTGGTTCAAATCCCGGCCATGGCATTGAATTTTTCATGTTGACTCTATCCATCAAATAGCTTAGCCTATACATGGCTATTATGGAGGAACAATTAATTTCCATCAGTTAACTTAAGAAATGTGTAGTTGCCATGGTGAAGGAAGAGATCAATAATATTTCTCTGTAAAGGAACGTCGTAGAAGATAGAAATAAATCAAAATAACCTCATCGTTGAATATATGTGTTAATGAAAGGAAAAGTTCATTCTGTTAGACAGAAGTTATTCATTTAGATAAAGAGTGCATCTGAACGCTGCAGATGATGGACGTAAGGGAACATGATTGCGAGTTTCATTGTGTAGAGATATAAAAAACTTTTAGTTTGAGATTTTAAAGAAAAAGGATGCTCCAGAAGTGATTCATTCAATTATGTTACATGTTTTGTTCAATTTAAAAATGAATTAAAAATCAGTATACTTAAAAAGGAATTTGTATTTATTTTTATCCTTTTATAACACAATACATGTTTGTTGGATACGTCAGTTAAATTTATATTACATATTAAAAAAAATACAATATTACACAATTATATAACATTTCACATTAATAATAATAATCATTATAGATTTCTACTGTCCTCCACAGGAGAGATAATCTCTGACGCCTGAGACACAGGGGGGTTGGCGAAGGTTCCCACACCCTCCCTGGACAGGTTTACGACACCCCATGTCAGTACATTTACAGACCATTCAAAAACATTCTGATGGCTTCTACTTTTGTGAATGAATCTTCTCGGTTTTAGAGTACAGAGTGAATAGGGCGCATGTTTTTTTAACGGTCTGCTGCTTGTGTAGCATGTGTTTTCTGGCACACATATTTGCTGTCCTTATCCCACTGTGTAAGGCAGCACATACCTTCCAGGGACGTTCTTTGCATTGCTGGACTGTATGTAGTTACTTTACATATGATAGTTACATAGTAACATTTTAGTTTACACACCATTCTACAACAATAATTACTATCTATTTAGATATTCCTCAAGCGAATAGAAAGAAGATGTTATGCAGAACTCTTTTAGTTCCCTTTTAAACCGGTTTATTTCTTTTATAGTTTTAATATATTCAGGTAATTTATTGTAAAGCTCGGTTGCCGCTACTGTAGGTTTCATATTGTATAGTTGTAACGCATGTGCATGTATATGGTAGTTAGTTTTTCTTACTGTGTTATGGTCATGAACTTGTTGATTTGTTTCTGTGGTGGAATTTTTATTTCTTAGGTATATTATTGTTTCGTATATGTACAGGGAGTATAGCATGAGTATATTTAATGCTTTTAAACTTTCTTTGCACAATTTCCTGTATTTTAGACCTAAAATTAATCTAATTGCTCGTTTTTGTAGTCTAAATATTTGTTCTATATTTTTCTTTGTACTGCAACCCCATACTATTATTCCATGAGTTATGTGTGGGTAGATTTGACTGTAATAAATTGTCTTTTGAAGTTCTATATTTGTTAAATTTGAAATTCTTTTCATTATAAATAATCCTTAACATATTTTATTACACAATTTGTCTATATGTTTGTCTCATTTCAAATGTTTGTCTACGACTAACCCTAAAAATTTTGTCGAGTCTACTTCTTTAACTTCTTTATTCTCAATGATAATTTTGGAATTTGGGCAATTTCTATTTTGAATGGTTTGGAAACATATATAGTTAGTTTTATCTTTGTTTATAAAAAGGCTGTTTTGTTTAAAGTGCAGGATAATTTGGTTAGTGTTCTGATTAGTTACATTTTCCAAGTTCTCTAGAGTGTTTCCTGTATTCATAATTGTATAATATGCATACATTATGATTCTACTTTTTGGAGGATTAGGTATATCATTTATGTATATGATGAATAGGAGTGCTCCTAAAACTGAACACTGTGAAACTCCTTGTTTTACTTTTTGAATAGTGGTTTTTCAAACATTGATTTGTTAAGAGGAGTTATTTTTACTTGCTGTGTTCTATTATTTAAATATGTTTTTTATTAAATTCAATGCAATTCCTCTGATTCCGTAGTGATGTAACTTATCTAGGAGTAATTTGTGATCTACGCAGTCAAAAGCTTTAGTTAAGTCTAAGAAAATGCAGTTGTTGTGTACATGTTTATCCATATTATCTATTATATAGTCTACTATTCCTGCTATAGCTTTAATTGTCGACATATTTTTTCTGAAACCATACTGAGCACTGTTTAGTATTTTGTATTTTTCTAAAAAGGGTATGATTTTATTTGCAATTATTTTCTCTAGCAGTTTAGATAGTGTCGATACCAGGGCTATTGAACGGTAATTACTAGCTACTTCTTTATGTCCTTTTTTGTGTAAGGGCTTTACAACTATTTTCTTTAGAGACGTTGGGAATATGCCTTCTCTTAAGGTTGAATTAATTGAGTTAGCGGTTCTAGCAAGTATGGTGCACAGTTTTTAAAAAGTTTTGAAGAGATTTCATCAAGTCCGGCTGAATTTTTATTTTTCATCTTATTTATAGTTTTTAAGACCTCTTCTTGTGATACCTCACCAATATAAATTGTGTTGGCTATAGATTTTGTGTTAAACTTATACGTGCAACTACATTTATTTTCTGATATTAGCTGTTTAACCTGTTCTAGAAATGTATTATTGAATATATTACTTACTGCATTAGGGTTATTCGTTATTGTATTTCTGATCTCTATACTCAAGTTTCTGTGCATTTCATATTTTATGTTTCCAGTCTTTATTTATATGTGACTTTTTTTTTTTTTTTAAGTCAAGTTTTTGTTCGATGTGTTTGGATTTGGCCTGATTTAAGATAACTTTAAATTCTTTTTTACTCTTTGTGTATTTGTTTTTATCTGTTTCTAGTTTCGACTGCTTATATATCATAATAAAATTTCATTTTAAGTTTTGCTTCAGATACTTATCTATCAGCTTGTTTTGTTGATTTCTACATATTTTTTTCCACTACCTTAGGGCATGCTATGTTAAAGTAATGATTAAATGTTTTATAGAAATTGTCCCATTTTTTTAACTGTGTTTATTTCATTGTAGACCTCCCCCCACTTTTCTTCCTGCACTAATATGCACAGTTCGTCAAAAGAGTCATTGTTGAAATTCCTCATTTGTTTATAATAGAAGTTATTTACCTGAATATTAAAGTGAACTTGAATTTCCTGTGCATAATGATCTGAAAGATGGCTCTGTATTATGCTTACTTTATATTTGCTTGAGGGTATGTTTGTGACAATTTGATCAATTATTGAATAGTTTTATTTCATTTTGGCAAATCATTTCCGAGAACTGGAAGAAAGATACGTCTGAGAACACTCCTGGGCATAAGAGTCTACATGTTCTGGCTGGGAAATCATCTTTAAACTCAAAACAAATCCAACAAACTAAAAATAGAAATTTCACCAAACTTTTTCAAATATCACCACAACTTGGTGAAACATGAAACCCTACACAAGAATTTGTATTGTTGCGAATCCATTATTACGACTGGCAGTGTACACGCACAAAAGGTTCGGCGTAGAGCGATAACAGACAAATAGTGCAGTGTGGAGATAAAGAGCCTGCAAAAACAGATAAAGATAGTCCGGAGATAAAAGGCTTACCGAAACAGATAAAAGTTAGACGTCTGAAACGTTAGTGTTTTATCTGGTGATGTGTAATCAAGTACATTATATTCTGTAACAGTCTGGAATAATGAATGGTCGTGAATAAAAAGAAGCCGTAGCTAGTTTAACGAACAGTTGTAAATAGTCGTAACGGGAGTAGTAAACAGAGCTGTAATGAGAGAGTGCTAATTGGAACTAGTGTGTGTTTTGGAAGTGAACTCTTTGTTGTGATCAACGACCTTGGAAGATTGTATTTGTGTGTTACGTAATTCTGCTGGTGAACAGGTGTATTTCTATGCAAATAAAGAAATTTTGAATTTCTGCAACTCGGACTTCTTCGCTTCGCAGACGGAAGCGGCAAACAAGCTGGCCATGACGATGACTACAGTGAAGGCCGAATTAACCACAGAAATGAAAGCAGCGAACGACAGTCTGGCCGGCGTGAAAGAGGATATCATGGAGCTGGGCAAGCGGACGAGCGCGTCGAAGACCTGGCAAACCACGTTAACGACCTGGCGGAAAAGGCCGACAACAATACTAAGTCCCTGAACGCCATGGTGGACATCGTCGGCAGGAGGTTGAAGGACTTGAAGGCCGTCGCGCCGGGACCCGAAACAACATCTGCGCGCGTCAAACCACCCAAGTACGACGGCAGGACAACGTTCGAGGTCTTCCGCCGCCAGTTCGACACAATGGCCAAGCACAAGTGGTCGCCAGAGGAAGAGGCCGCACAGCTAATAGCCAGCCTCTAGGGACAGGCTGCAGAAGTTCTGAATGCGGTCCAGACAGCGGTGTAGCACGAGGACATCTGGGAGGCCATGGAGAACCGCTTCGGAAACCACCGCCTAGCCGCAGCCTACCGCAGTCAGCTGAAATCAAGGTCGCAGCAGCCAGGAGAGACGCTGCAGGAGTTCGCCCTGGCAATTGAGCAGCTGGCTAGCAAAGCCTTAGTCGACCTCCCAACAGAGTTCATATCCCGGGAGGTCAGTACACCTTTGTTGACGGGGCACGAGACACGGAGATTCGTCAGCGCCTAATGCTCGGCGATTACAAAACCATCCACGAGGCGCTAACAGCAGCATTGAGGACGGAGGCGGCCAAGGTGGCAGCTACGACGACGAGAACAGGAGTATCCGTTACACTAGAAACCGAAGGCCCACCCGCGGACGCCGGCAAAGACCTAGTGGCGTGTGTTGGGGTGTGACCAGCCGGGACACCTAGAGAGATTGCCGACACCAGGAAGAGCAGCCGGAAGAACGAGTAAGGCCCGGTGTGGCGAGGGGTACGTCAGCGGCGACACCACCATCCCTTAGAGTGACACTGCGCGCCATCAGCCGACGGATGGATGACAGCCTCATCGCGGACGCTTGGATGAGAGGGAAGACGTGCCGCGCGCTCGTAGACACCGGGGCAGCCGTGACCGTCATCAGACCCGACATCGCCAGGGGTTTGTCGACGAGGAAGCCGAGCCGACCATACCAGCTTATGACGGCATCGGGCGACACCTTGTCTGAGGAGAAGGAGGCTCTGCTGAAGTTGACCTTGAGTCAGAGTGCCGTACCTCAGTGGGTGTTCGTCGCGAAATGGCTGAGGTGATACTGGGATTGGATACCCTCAGGAGCCACGAGGCGATGGTCGACGTCGGCAGGAAGGTCCTGCGGCTCAATGGATAAGAGGTGATACTCCGGCAACCCGAAGGGCGCCTTGGAATATAGAGGGTCATCTTGAAGGAAGACGTGGTTGTCCCCGCGAGAAACGAGGTGATGGTGACGGCGCGACTGGAAGGACAGCGAACGAAGAACATGATGCTGGACCAGAAGACGCCTGTGCACGGACTATGTGTTGCCAGAACATTGTTGCCGTGCCGAGAGGTGCCAGTGAGGCTGCTCAAACTGCCAGACACCGATAACGATGTCCAGGCCGGGACGGAGATGGAGACGTGCGAGCCCGTGGTCAGCGTAACTGCAATCGACAAGACACAGGATCCGGTGCCAACACAACACCTGGGGTCCCGGCTGGATAGCTTATTGGAGAGGGAGGCCGACCACCTGACCGCAGAACAGCTCGAGAAGGTTCGACAACTGCTGAGACGATACCAGTGAGTATTCAGCCAAGGCGATAGCGACTACGGCCGCACGGAACGAGTGCTACACAACATCAACACCGCAGACGGCCCCCCTATTCGGCAACCACCTAGATGCGTTCCGCTGGCGAAACAAGCGGCGGTATGGCATATGCTAGAGGACATGAAATCCAGGGGAGCAATTGAAGACTCTAACAGCCCTTGGTGTTCCCCTGTAGTTCTGGTGACGAAGAACGGCGAGCTACGCTTCTACGTGGACTGCAGGAAGCAGAACGCTGTCACCAGGAAGGATTGCTTCCCCTTACCCCGGATTGACGGCACCCTGGACACGCTTGCTGGTGCACAATGGTTCTCGACCCTGAACCTGAAGTTGGGTAACTGGAGGTAGCTCTGTTCCCGAGAGACAAGGAGAAGACCGCATTCTCCACAGGTCAAGGGCTTTGGCAGTTCACAGTTATGCCCTTTGGACTCTGCAATGTACCAGCTACCTTCCAACGCCTCATGAAGTCAGTGATGAGAGGAGTGTTTATATTTTAGTTTGTTGTGCATACTTGAGTGGTGTATGCAATAACGGCTAGGTTTCATCAAGAGGTTTGCTTCTTTCTGTTGGTAAGCCTAAATTAAAAGTGGGTTATATATAAATGTGTTTCACAGTAAAATGCATTAATATAATCATATTTGTTAGGGCATTTTTTTTTTGCGAATGTTTGTGGGATAGAGCATTTTTTACATTTTTTATTGCATTTTTGGGCATTTTTTGTTTTAATTAAGCATGTTAAAATATACCTTAGATACAATTTACCTGTTTTATGTTTTCAAGAGCGAAGCTTTACATTTAATTAATTAGCAAACTGTTTTACCAAATTGCCCCAAATAGTACTAGAGGTACTAATAGTACAAGGTAATAGTACTACCTTGGGTTCCAGGAAATGGGACAAAGACTACATTCCCCCCCTTCTAAGGACCACTAATGAACTTGCGCAATACAAACTATTTCACTTACTTCAAAAGTAGCAAGTAACTGCATTCCTAAGCACAAGTATCAAGTGGCTGCATACGTAAGCAGAAGGGTCAAAGCTCATTGTGTCTGCAAAGCTTTTCTAAATAGCAGTGCAGAGAGGTGTCTTTTAAACAGTGTAAAGAACTGTGGTGTGAAGTTGACAAATCATCATGCCTAAACTAAAGCAAAACATTGCAAATAAATTAAATAATTTTGTTAGATTATATGGTGAAAAAGTTTTCTCCACAGATGGCAATATACTTTTCTGCAAGTTATGTGAAGTACGAGTGGCAGCTGAAAAGAAGTTTACTATAGATCAACAAGAGAGAAAAACACATTCGAGGACTACGGCTGCTTGAAGCTAAAAGAACAACACACCAAATGTTACTTGGTGAAGCTTGCTCTTCTTCAGGTTCACCTTTCTTTGAAGAACTCTGTGAAGCATTCATTTGTGCTGATATTCCTTTGAAGAACCTGAGTAATCCAAAGCTATGCGCGCTTTTCTAGAAAAGCATACTGGAAAACATATACCAGACTCTTCAACATTAAGGAAGAATTACGTGAGTAAATGCTACCAGAAAACAATACAGGAAATCAGACAAAAAGTGTCAGGGAAAAAAATTTGGGTAAGCATAGATGAATGTACAGACTCGCTAGGCCATTATGTGGCAAATGTTGTGGTGGGCACAATGGCAGAGGATGGTCCAGGAGAACAATTCCTAATAAATTGTGAACAGTTGGAAAAAGTTAATTTTTCCAAAAATTAGCAAAGTGTTTGACAGGTCTTTGGGTTTAACATACCCCAATGGCATTCAACATGACAACGTACTCCTGTTGTTGACCGATGCTGCATCATATATGGTAAAAACTGCTAATTCTCTTCAAGCTCTTTACTCAAAAATGGTGCATGTAACATGCCTAGCACATGGCTTACGCCGAGTTGCAGAGGAATTGCGGAGTCAGTTTCCTGAAGTTGATCTTCTAATATGATGCATCAAGTAGGTCTCCTTGAAGGCACCTTCACGAGTTGCAACATTCAAGTCCGAGGCTCCTGAAGTTCCTTTGCCTCCTTCACCAGTTGTGACCCGATGGGGAACCTGGATAGAAGCATGCAACTACTACTGAGAGAACTTCGTAGTGAAAAGAATCATTGACATGTTTGATAGCAGTGATGCGACCTCCATCAAACTTGTGCAGGAACTTTTTTCAGACAGTGAACTTGCTGGGAAACTTTTGTATATTAAGACAAATTTTGGACTCCTACCTGGTGCTATTACATGCTTAGAGAAGTCAGGAGTTAAGTTGGTGGAACAAAGAGACTTGGTAAAAAAAAGTGGCAAGTGACTTAGAAAATGTCATCGGGAAAGTGGGGAAGGATGTAGAGAAAAAATTAATGCTCGTTTTGAACAAAAATAAAGGGTTTGCTAATTGTCTTCAGTTGCAGATGAGAAATTTTCTCTGGTAGATTTATCAGGAGACTTAGAAGCAAGTGACTTAATTTACTTTAAGTATGCTCCTCTCGTCTCAGTGCAAGTGGAAAGGAGCTTCTCAATGTACAAAGCATTTTTAGCAGATAATCGGCAGTCATTTTGCTTTGAAAATCTACAGATGATATTTATTGTACATTGTAATTCAGGACTTATGAAATGACCGCTAACATATACGCTAATAAAATAAAATAGAAAACCTTAAATAGATGTGTACCTCTAGAAATGTTTAAAATAAACTTGTTCTTTGATATTTTATATTATTTTCTTTTGAGTTTATCTTCCAAGAAACATAAATATTTGCAATTTAAAGGGCATTATTTTACATTTTATAGGGCATTTTTTGAGATTTTTTTGGGCATTATTGAGTTTTTTAAAGTGCATTTTTAAGTATTTTTTGGGGCATTAAAATCCTAGCCCTAGCAATAACTGTACGTATAAATTATTTTATCTTTCAAGATAGCTCTAAAGTATGAGACAAATAGCACTAGATTTCATATCACGGTTATGTATGCTACTGTTAACACCTCAAGGTTATAACACTGCAATGTTGTTTATTTAGAAAATTCTTGCAAACTGCGATATTTAAATTTAAACAAACTTCTCTTTCAGGAAAATATATGTAAGAATCAACTATAGTAAGACAAATTATTAAATTAAATGAATAATCAAGTAGAATTGTATTTCCTACGATTTCTTATCCTAGCGTTTCAAATTTCATTAATTCCTCTATAGTTAAATAATCTGCTTTAAATTTCTTCCCTAGAAAAAAATTCACTTTTACTTATTACTAAATTATTACTAATTACTAAATTCTCAAGAAATCTTTTTACTTTTATGACATGCATTTCTCATCTAAATAAAATGTGATTGCAATTATTGGAAAATTGAAGTGACAACACACTCGACTCAACAAAAATTATTACAATTATTATTTAGCTTTCAAAATACTCCACTTAATTATCCTTGGAAGTAATATGACCTGTCGGGATCTGCAAACTTAGGTTCCTCTCAAATGTAAATTCTTCTACTCTACTTAACTACATCAGCAGAGGATTAATTAATTACATTTGGAGCTCTTTTTCAACAAATATTTTACTTTTCATTCATCTTTATCTCTACCACTTGCAAAATTAAGCTTTAGTGCTTTTCTTAACTAATTCTGGCTGATTGAATCTTTTGTGCTGACAAATGTATCTTCATATAAGGTTACTTTAGTGTCTACTGAAAAGTTACTTTCATTTATCTCCTACAATGCTAATCCATTGTTGACTTCCCTCCAATTCTCAATCAGTTTACCACTATATTTTCTACACATTCATATCTTATGTTCTTATATTACAAATTATTCATTAATACTCTTAAAAATTAAAATCCTTTCGATGTTTGAGACTGTTTCACAAACTTGTGTTATCGTTCTTTAATATGGTAAGAAAACTATTCTCACTGGTTAAGTAATTCTCATGTTACTTGTTTTTCTTCCCTATTTATTTTTCACATGTCCTGTGCCATAGCGTAGTGTGCTAGAGCATGTGCTTTGATTCTCTGTATCCAGAATGGATCCCATCCCTGGTGGGGTGTTGCAGGTTTTAATCCTGATTATAGGACCAGCGCCCACTCAGCATTGTGAGGAAATTGAGGAGCTATGCTAGGTAGCAAACCTAAGAATAGAAAGCTAACTTTCAGGCTGAGAGTGCCAAGATGCTGACCACATCTCCTCCTTGTATCGGCTGGATGATCGCCCACCTCTGCCTTGCACATGTGACCATGAGGTCGGCAGTCGGGTAGGCATGATAAGGCTTACATTGGGCTATACACCATAGGTTACATTTTTACTTTTCACATATACCGGTTACACAATTATCACGGGAATTAGCATGTATTAAACACCACTGCAGCCTATGTATTTCTATATACTAAACCTCTAATTTGTTATGCATATTAACTGTCCCATTAATATTGGCTAAAGTCAAATTTTGAAAGCTCAGTCTAGTCTGCATGACATAAAACCACCAAAGCAAAGGACAGCTTGATCAGACAGATGCGCAGTCAAATGTGCTTTGCCAAAAGTCATTAATGGGAAAAGGACACTGTAGTAGGAAGTGTGAGTAGCATTGTCATCTCACCGGGAGATAACACATGTGGAATTCTTTTTCTTCCTCCTCCAATGAAAACAGTTCAAACTTCCACAGCACTTATTTAATGGGAGTGCATCTTTTTTTAAGCCAAACAGTGCACGTAATTGAATAAATCATAGTTATGTACAGTATCTTTTTATGAACTCCTTCGCATTATTCTATTGAGAATACTGTCACATTGGCAGTGCGAGCCTGCTATGAGAAATGAATGCAGCTCTCAAGGACAGAAACTAGCAGACTTCAAGAAGCCAGAAGCAAGCCTGCAATGATAAATTAATGCAGCTTTCAAGGAAAGCCACTAAGCTGATGTTACAAAGCTGGAAGCAATCCGTATTGTTACTGAGCAGATCCCTTTAAAGAACATTTCAATTATACATAACATTCCACTACTACAATAATCTTCTGTGCCTAGCAGGGTATATAAAACTGATGTAAAGCCTAGCAGTGAAGTTTTGAGTTTCAGTCAGCCAGCTAGCTGAGTTTTATGAGCAGAGAAACTTGGCAGTCTGCAAGAGTACAGTACTTTCCAAGCTCCATGATTAGGAATTGGTGGGCAGTGTGAACAGTGCAGTTCAAGAGCCAATAATGTAGTTGTGCTCAAAGTCAGCATGCAGCTCCATGTAAGCAGTAAACTTGTAAGTACATCAGAGAAATTACCAGCAGCACAAGCTGGTGTGTGCAAAAGAGATATGTTTACGCTATGTATTTGTTTAAAAGAGGAAGTGATTGCACATTAGCAACGGATTAATTTCACTGACAAAGGAGTTGAAGTGAACTTTGAGTCATTTTTGTCACAACATATATTCGAAATTTGGTAATCATTTCTCATAAGCATAACCATATGTGGAAGTATATGTTAAAATGCTAATTAAACTGGTGACTCAGAATTTCTGCCAATTATCAAGAGCTGCAATATAAGCAATATGTAAGCTGAATACAAAATAAGGCACACGAAGCAGAGCTAGATAGACACCTATGAAGTGGCCTGTCCTAAAGAAGCAACACTGTACAATTAGGTTAAGACTGCCTAGAGCAATAGTTACTTTTAATTTCTCTCTTTGCACTCAAAAAATCCAGCACTGCTTCACTATAATAAACTATTCTACCAAAAAGAGGGAAATATTGATGGCTGTCCCAGAAGCAACAGCTTAGGTAGCCCATTGTCCAAGATGAGTAATCCTCAGCGATATCAAATGCCACATGTCCTGCACCATAGTTACTTATTCTATCTCAAAACAATTTTATTCTGAAGGTTGTAGAGATCTTCAGATTGTCCACCCTGAGCCTCCCAAAATTAGCAAACAAAAGGTGCAATGTTGGCAAAATGCAGCTACACTATACCAATGCAACATGTGCCTTCACTTTATAGGCTTAGGTTCTGTTTGAAAAAACCATCGAGCCAACTGATTTTTCTTTTCGTGGACATAACAAATTCAAGATTCATCACCAATATCAATATCCAAATACAATTTGAAGAGCTACCTTGGAATTTTTCCAGCAGTTTTCCTCACCAATCAATGAGCTGTCATTTTTATCGCAAGTCATATGATATGGAATCCACTGACAATATTCTCTCAGATGACTGTTGATATAAAATGTTTTTATTTAACTCATACCAATGTTTAAGTATGCCCAAATAAATTCATAACATGTCCACCAATCTTCAAACACTGCTTGAAGTAGCAATATTTTCATCAGTAACAATTATTGGGCACCCTACATGAAATTCATCACTATGAAGAAAGCAATCTCTTTTCAATTTGCTGTACCACTTATGAACTGTTGCATGATATTGCAGGAACTTAGTAACAGTGTCATCCAAATTAATTCTTAAAAGTATTTGTTGTTAGTTTTTTCAAATTACATCCTCCTTACATTTTAACTTTTGAGAGACTAGTTATGGGAATTATTGCTTTCATATTCAACCTTGAAGGTCCAACTGTTGAATGTTATTGCCTGCAGTCTTACCCCTGGTTGTGCAATTATGACCTTTATTAAATTGTCGACTGGTGGGATTTCAAAATATACTAATCAGTCTTTATTTTTTCATATTAAGATGTGTTTCCATGCTTCCATTTTGTAATGGTTTATCACACCTTTTAATAATTTTGGATTGGGACATGGTCGTGATTTTCGTTCCAAAAGTAAAATGCTACTGCTGACTTGTCAACCGGCTCCAACTTGATGATTCTAAAACGTTCTAACTCTGATTTTGAAGTTTCTTTTAGTTTACCCTATGTGGAATTTTTCACAATCTTTACAATTTATTTAGTATCTTCTGGAACTATTGACTGGTGTGATTTCCTCTTTTGTTTTTGAGTTTAACAACGTTATTACCGAGTAGGTATTTATAAGTGCCAAGATGAACTTTTGTTCTCTAAAGCTCCTGGCAGAGGCAATAAAGAATTTCCTCCCAAAGAACGGAATTAAAGAAAACTTAATATGTGAAGAAATCAAAACAAAATACAACACAAAATCATTCAAAGTTGGATTCCCATTCAATTGTCTAGAAAGAGCAAATAAAACAGATTTTTGGCCAACAGGAATAACCATCAGACAGATCCAATCTTTTCACAAGAACACAGGAATTTCGCTCAACGAAGACACAACCGAAGCCATCGGTAGAACCAGAATGTGAAAAAAAAAGAGGAAAGGGAGTATGAAAATTATGCTCTGGAATACAGGAAGACTTTGAGCGCAATAAATCTTATACCTGACAATACTTTTGAGGCACATGATGTAGTTACCCTGACAGAAATTTTCCTAACTTCCCAATGGAGCCATAATTAATTCTACTCCTACATTCATATGCATCTTAAGGGGAAAGAGGTACACCATCAGGAGGCATAACAATGCTAATAAAGCTGAATTTAGCACTGTTTGAGATAATCTGCAAAAAGCAAACATACTTATGGTTAAAACCAGACCTTGTACCTTTGTGAATGCATACTTTCAACCCAAGTATAAAGCAGAAAAAATTATACCAGAATTATCCTCAGCAATAACCCTCGCACACAGAAACAAAAATATTATTTTAGCAAATGACCTGAAATGCCAAATTGACTTAACATCATAGAAAATTCAATTGTAATTGGATACCTAATCCTTTTTTCACGTAAGCTTGCCCCATATCTCTTAACGGTCACGTGACCTTATCACATCTCATTGGCTGCTGTTGTGGTGCAGACTGCTGTGTGGTAAAAATCAGTTTGTTATTTAACATGGTGATATGTCTTTATGTCCTGGGCGGTGGCGTAGCAGGCTAAGGCAGCATGCCTTGGTGCCTGGCCACGGAAAGCGGCCCGGGTTCGATCCCACCCATGTGGTGGGGATTTTAGGTCCAGGGTATAGGACCGGTGCCCACTCAGCAGCGCGAGGAAAGTGAGGAGCTTACGCTAGGTAAGCGGCCCTGGTCATGAAAACCAACATTCCAGCTGGGGGATGCCGAGATGCTGACCACATCTCCTCCCTGTATCGGTTGGATGATCGTCCACCTCTGCCGTGCGTAAGTGGATGTGAGGCCAGCAGTCGGGTTGGTAGGCCTTGGCCCTCTAAGGGCTGTCGCGCCATGGGTTATTATTATTATATGTCTTTATATGTTGGAAGAGAATTGTCAAATTTATATTTTCGTAACTGTTTTCATGAAATATATTACACAGCAGAGTTGATTTATCTGAAATGCATGTTAATTCTTAAACGAAGTAAAGAGGAGGTTCCTTTGCTCTCAAGCACATGGCATGATAGCACGTGATTTAGCGGTAGCAATGACATATTTGTTTATATGACTTATCACTGACCTTGTTTTGAACTGGATTAGTCCTATATCGCCATTCGACGGTGTGCTATGCCATGCCGGTGTGCTAAATTATTTTATTGACCGTTAATTGCGTGTGTACTTATTATATGTATAATGGCAGAGTCTAGTGCCAGTTTTTCGCTGAAGCATCGCAAGGGAAAACCTTTACAAAACAGCGAAAAAAGAATTGTGTTGCGTGTGTTTAATGCACTCACAGAGAAGAATCCGTCTATGTCAGTGAGAGAAGTCAAACAGCTGTGCCCTGAGCTTACAGGTGTGAGTGTTAGATGCGTAGGAACATCGTGACATGAAATTGAGACAACAGGAAAACTTACCACTCCAGGGCAGATATTGCTGTGTGGCGAAGACGTTATTTAAGGACAATCAGACTGTACCGAGATACAAGTCGCAAAATATACTACCTTGATGAGATTTAGGGTGAATGAAGAACACACGACAAGTATGGCGTGACATGACTTTTAAGACTGAAAGACAGGCATTTTTGCAAGGTATGTGTGCTGGTTAAAAAAATCTCAGTGGAAAAGGACGAAGGCCTTTCATTATAAACTTGTTCCAGTTCCATTGCTCATTCATTCAGTTTCAACTTGCTCAGTTTCATTATAAACTTCATTAATTTTGCATGCCTTCATATTCTTATTTGTATGATTTTATCTATCTTCGTGGCAATTATTATGACGTTTACTGCAGGTCTCAATGTGACAGGAAGGCACCGCCTATGGCCTATGGCGTGAAAGCATTAGCCAATTAGGATGAGGGGGAAGTTAGTTGCACCCAGAGTGATACATGTCAGCGGGGCAAGGTAATATGAAACAGAGATTAGGAGGCAAAGGACTATCACTGATCGACAAAACGGAGAAAACATACTTCGGCCCAAATGGCACAAGCACAATTGACATTGTCCTCACGAATTTCACTCAGGTATCTCAGAACCTTTAACACAACATTGCAGTAAGGAAGCATATCACTGTCGCTACAATATACTTACAGGACAAGAGGGGGGGACAAATGAGCTAACAAGCTAAAATTAACATTGACACTAAATGCAAAAGAAACTTTAACAATAACCAACGGGATACAAGATGGGAGAACTGAAGCTCTAAACTCAAAAGAACAGTACATGAAAGAGGCCGCCAACCCAAACGAAACAGGAACCAGAAGAGCTCAACAGTGGTTCAAAAGAGATTGCTACTTAGCAAGGAAAGAAACAATAGAACAATAGCAACCTTACATGAAGCCAAGACTGCCATGACTTTGAAATATATGGAAGGAACACAAACTGACAGTCAAAAACATGAAAGAGAAATACCAGACAGAAGAAAAATGGTACATCTCAACAACCCCACTTACCTAGAGACATATCCTATTATAGATGGGAAACACGTTTTAAAGAAGTACTGCAAGCCAAGGATACAAGACCAACATCAGTAAATGAAATCTATGAGGCCAACTGTCAAATATAACCCTTTACCTATCAAGGAGTAGAAGAAGAAATTCAAAAGCTTGCAGGCCTGACAATATATTTAACGAGTACCTGAATGCCACAACCCCTTCCCTGATAGAAAGCTGCACATTATTATTCAATTAATGCTTACGAAAAGACGCTATCCCAGAAAAATAGTGATATCACTCGAGATCTTTATTCACATAGGTGATAATCCTTGAGTGTACAGTCTTATAGATCCTAACAAGTCTACTACAGTATGTTTATTCAGACGTGGCAGCTGAGAAAATATGCGCAGTGGCTCAACCTCTCCGCCACCTACTGGCACTAAGAGTGGGGGTCAGTTAAACCTTTGCAGTCGTTGGGTTGTACGTGTGTTATGCACTTTTTAAGGCTCGGGTCTGTATAATTTATAGTTATATGTATATGACAGTGTACTTTAATATATGTACAATAAATAGTAGTTCTCATTGTTCTTAGTTATTTTCAGCATACTTGTAGGTGCGTGCGCGCCTGCGTTAAGTGAATTTTCTTTTACTGCAGACTTTAATATTCTAAAACATGGACAGCGAACTACAAGGTAAGGTGTTGCACTATCAAACCAGGGAAGTTGTTAGCAATGTTTATAAGTACATGAAAACACATGCAGAAGCTGGCCTAGTAACTCTTAGCATCAAAAACATTGGGAAGAGTGTGGCTGAGGCAACAGGTGTTTCTGAAAGAAGTGTAAGGACAATTATTAAGGAAACGAAAGATATTAATCATGGTACTTCGACTTCGTTCTCCACACCACACAAAAAGAAACCAAAGAGGTCTTTTAGTGCCACTTTGGATACCTTTAATGAGGCAGTAGTGCGCAAAACAGTGAACAAATTCTATATAGTTCCCAAACAAAGACCAACAATGAGGATGGTGCATGCTAAATTAAAGGATTCGATAAAATTTGAAGGGAGCGTATCCACACTGAGAAAATACTGCTAAAGCTGGGTTTCACATGGAAACGGACAAAGAAGAACAGAAAAATTTTAATGGAGCGCCATGACATCAGAACTAAGCGCCTCCATTATCTCAGAATGATGAAGCAATATAGAAGCGAGGTCCGTCCCATAATATATATGGACGAGACGTATATCCATTTATGTCACACTACTCCGTATGCTTGTAGTGATGACAGTTTCCAGGGCCTCTTAGCACCGATATCCAAAGGTCAGTATCTTATCATCGTGCATTCTGGAGACGAGCAAGGGTTTATCCGTAACGCGTATATTCGGTTCAAGTCCCAGCAGAAAACCGGTGACTACCACGATGACAAGAACTATACGAATTATGAGAACTGGATAAAAGAAACACTGATCCTTAATCTCCCCAAAATCCGTATTGGTAATTGACAATAAACCTTACCACAATGTGATCCTTAATAAGGCGCCCACTGCAAGTTCCAGAAGAGATACAATGATTTCGTGGCTGAAACAAAACCTCTCCATGGAACATGTTACAAAAATTGATTTCTCCTCCCTGTACAAACCCGACATTTACAATATGATCATCCCCCTCAAACCCTAAATCCCCAAGAACAAAATAGACAGTTTTCTTCAGGCATATAACCACACTGTTTTACGTCTTCCACCTAATCATCCCGAGTTAAATCCGTTAAACCGAGTTAAACTGTTGCCTGAAACCAGCCTCTAGGTAAGATACATGCGATTCCTCCTCTCTCTTGCACGCATGTGGCTGCCAGTCCTACCCCCACTCTCCTAGTCGCCCCTCTTCTACTGCGCAGCTAGCTGCCACCTCATGTTAAACAAGCTGTAACAAGACAGTTACATATGACCAGCAGGACTATTCCAGAAGAGCAATTTGACCTCATGAGGGGACGATTAACAATTCAGGCATTAAAATGTCTATAGGATGATATCCTGCAATAAACAGGAGGGAAACTACATGCATTATTTATCGACTACACAAAAGCAGTGGACCTAATGAACAGGAAGCTAATAATGAAAAAAGTAGAAGAGAACAGGAAGAACACATGAAAACAAGATTATTAAAGAACATACTAGAAAGACTCTTAGTTGAAATAGACAATGCAGTGACAAGATCTGACCCAATAGAGCAATCAAAAGGAGTACTACAGGGAGACCCAATCAGTCCCCTCCTCATCATAACTACAGCTGAAATTCCAAAAGCCACTGATACCGTAAATGTAAAAATATATATGTATGCTGATGATATGGCTCTAGTATCACCAAGCAGGTGTGACAGATACCATGTGATGGTGTGTACTGAGAAAAGGACATCACTAAATTCATTGTGCAAAGACAGAATTTTATTTATGTGTGTGTGTGTGTGTGTGTGTGTGTGTGTGTGTGTGTGTGTGTGTGTGTGTGTGTGTGTGTGTGTGTGTGTGTGTATATATATATATATAAACAAAGTGTGTGTATACTACAGTATGGCTATTTGGCATCAAATAACAATAATTAATAATAAAAGTAAATACTAATACTAATAATAATAATAATAATATAATTATTATAAAACTCCTTCTGAATTTATTCAAGGTTTTTGGGTGTTCTCAGATATGTCATGAGGATGGCCAAAATACTAATCGGGTAACTACTAACCGAAGTTAACTAAGAAATATTTTATTTTTACTAGGGATTCAAAACAAAAAACTAATACAATAGATTGAATATGTAATTGAAAAATCATGTTCTACCTTGAAATTTTACTCCTGATAAATGCAATTTAATCACTTTTACGATAGCATCATCAATCAGCTAAATAGCCAAGCAATCACCAAATTTCCTTCTTTCCAATATGGTGTAACATTTATTTTTTTTAAGATAGCTTACCTTCTCTTCTTTCTTTTCAGCTAAATAGCTCTCATCTTCATCCAAATGTTCATTTGTTGGCACACCAGAAAAATCTGGTCTACGCGGAATACCAAGTTCTTCACATAATGCCAATTCCTGAAAATCAACAAAATGTACTATTCTAATGCTAGGAATAATATTTCTATGCATGAACCATTCTACTGCATTTCAATCACTATTCACACTTTATGTTGAGCTCTCCTATGGTGTTTTTGTAAAGCACGGCAACATGACCATTTTTATTATACAATCCTACTTTCAATTATATCAAAGGGCACTCTGGTGTTACTTTAGCAAAACACAGTTTTATTGATCGTTAATTGCGTGTGTACTTATTATATGTATAATGGCAGAGTCTAGTGCCAGTTTTTCGCTGAAGCATCGCAAGGGAAAACCTTTACAAAACAGCGAAAAAAGAATTGTGTTGCATGTGTTTAATGCACTCACAGAGAAGAATCCGTCTATGTCAGTGAGAGAAGTCAAACAGCTGTGCCCTGAGCTTACAGGTGTGAGTGTTAGATGCGTAGGAACATCGCGACATGAAATTGAGATAACAGGAAAACTTACCACTCCAGGGCAGATATTGCTGTGTGGCGAAGACGTTATTTAAGGACAATCAGACTGTACCGAGATACAAGTCGCAAAATATACTACCTTGACGAGATTTAGGGTGAATGAAGAACACACGACAAGTATGGCGTGACATGACTTTTAAGACTGAAAGACAGGCATTTTTGCAAGGTATGTGTGCTGGTTAAAAAAATCTCAGTGGAAAAGGACGAAGGCCTTTCATTATAAACTTGTTCCAGTTCCATTGCTCATTCATTCAGTTTCAACTTGCTCAGTTTCATTATAAACTTCATTAATTTTGCATGCCTTCATATTCTTATTTGTATGATTTTATCTATCTTCCTGGCATTTATTATGACGTTTACTGCAGGTTTCAATGTGACGGGAAGGCACCGCCTATGGCCTATGGCGTGAAAGCATTAGCCAATTAGGATGAGGGGGAAGTTAGTTGCACCCAGAGTGATACATATCAGAGGGGCAAGGTTATATGAAACAGAGATTAGGAGGCAAAGGACTATCACTGATCGACAAAACGGAGAAAACATACTTCGGCCCAAATGGCACAAGCACAATTGACATTGTCCTCACGAATTTCACTCAGGTATCTCAGAACCTTTTACACAACATTGCGGTAAGGAAGCATATCACTGTCGCTACAATATACTTACAGGACAAGAGGGGGGACGAATGAGCTAACAAGCTAAAATTAACATTGACACTAAATGCAAAAGGAACTTTAACAATAACCAACGGGATACAAGATGGGAGAACTGAAGCTCTAAACTCAAAAGATCAGTACATGAAAGAGGCCGCCAACCCAAACGAAACAGGAACCAGAAGAGCTCAACAGTGGTTCAAAAGAGATTGCTACTTAGCAAGGAAAGAAACAATAGAACAATAGCAACCTTACATGAAGCCAAGACTGCCATGACTTTGAAATATATGGAAGGAACACAAACTGACAGTCAAAAACATGAAAGAGAAATACCAGACAGAAGAAAAATGGTACAAGGCTAATACATCTCAACAACCCCACTTACCTAGAGACATATCCTATTATAGATGGGAAACACGTTTTAAAGAAGTACTGCAAGCCAAGGATACAAGACCAACATCAGTAAATGAAATTTATGAGGCCAACTGTCAAATATAACCCTTTACCTATCAAGGAGTAGAAGAAGAAATTCAAAAGCTTGCAGGCCTGACAATATATTTAACAAGTACCTGAACGCCACAACCCCTTCCCTGATAGAAAGCTGCACATTATTATTCAATTAATGCTTACGAAAAGACGCTATCCCAGAAAAATAGTGATATCGCTCGAGATCTTTATTCACACAGGTGATAATCCTTGAGTGTACAGTCTTATAGATCCTAACAAGTCTACTAACAAGACAGTTACATATGACCAGCAGGACTATTCCAGAAGAGCAATTTGGCTTCATGAGGGGACGATCAACAATTCAGGCATTAAAATGTCTATAGGATGATATCCTGCAATAAACAGGAGGGAAACTACATGCATTATTTATCGACTACACAAAAGCATTGGACCTAATGAACAGGAAGCTAATAATGAAAGAAGTAGAAGAGAACAGGAAGAACACATGAAAATAAGATTATTAAAGAACATACTAGAAAGAAACTTAGTTGAAATAGACAATGCAGTGACAAGATCTGATCCAATAGAGCAAACAAAGGAGTACTACAGGGAGACCCAATCAGTCCCCTCCTCATCATAACTACAGCTGAAATTCCAAAAGCCACTGATACCGAAAATGGAAAAATATATATGTATGCTGATGATATGGCTCTAGTATCACCAAGCAGGTGTGACAGATACCATGTGATGGTGTGTACTGAGAAAAGGACATCACTAAATTCATTGTGCAAAGACAGAATTTTATTTATGTGTGTGTGTGTGTGTGTGTGTGTGTGTGTGTGTGTGTGTGTGTGTGTGTGTATATATATATATAAACAAAGTGTGTGTATACTACAGTATGGCTATTTGGCATCAAATAACAATAATTAATAATAAAAGTAAATACTAATACTAATAATAATAATAATAATATAATTATTATAAAACTCCTTCTGAATTTATTCAAGGTTTTTGGGTGTTCTCAGATATGTCATGAGGATGGCCAAAATACTAATCGGGTAACTACTAACCGAAGTTAACTAAGAAATATTTTATTTTTACTAGGGATTCAAAACAAAAAACTAATACAATAGATTGAATATGTAATTGAAAAATCATGTTCTACCTTGAAATTTTACTCCTGATAAATGCAATTTAATCACTTTTACGATAGCATCATCAATCAGCTAAATAGCCAAGCAATCACCAAATTTCCTTCTTTCCAATATGGTGTAACATTTATTTTTTTTAAGACAGCTTACCTTCTCTTCCTTCTTTTCAGCTAAATAGCTCTCATATTCATCCAACTGTTCATTTGTTGGCACACCAGAAAAATCTGGTCTACGCGGAATACCAAGTTCTTCACATAATGCCAATTCCTGAAAATCAACAAAATGTACTATTCTAATGCTAGGAATCCATTCTACTACATTTCAATCACTATTCACACTTTATGTTGAGCTCTCCTATGGTGTTTTTGTAAAGCACGGCAACATGACCATTTTTATTTTACTGTCCTACTTTCAATTATATCAAAGGGCAGCAAGTTGTAGTTTGCATAATTATAATTACCAAGTTAGTCAACAGCTGAAGTAAAAGGCTAAACATGTGGCTCCTTTAACTATTTACAGGAGATGGAAGTGTCAATGCTGGCTCTGCATTAGGCGTTTGGCACTTAAAAATTACTGTTCTGCGGTTAAACATATCAGTAAACCAGTATAATGCTTAAGAACAGCAAAAAAAGTTAACATGAACAGTGAAATGCATAAATGCTAACAGTCAATTGCGAACGATGTTCTGGTGTTACTTTAGCAAAACAGTCAATCTTAACTCCAACAATAGATTACAGGGCTCAAGATGAAGTGTGTGAAAAGTTAACTTTAAAGAGAGTCGATTAAAGACACTAGACAACACTAAAAGTAAGTGTTGTCTAGTGTCTTTAATCGACTCTCTTTAAAGTTAATTTATCATAACAACACTGTTTTCAACACTTCCAAGAAAGGAAGTGTGAAATATTACTTATGAACCAAATCTCTCTTAAGTTTTTACTTGGTGAATAGGTTGTGCCTCTGTGGTATATATTTTTAGGCAGCACTGGTGCAAAATACTTAACATTTTTCATTAAAGGTCTAAGAGTTTACACCCTCTCATAGTGAAAAATATAAACCTTTATTATATAGCACTATTTTATTAGTGCTGTTTATTTTCATTCTTCAGTTAGAAAAAGTTAACTGCTGGAAGTAATGACTAAACAATAATGAATGACAATATCCATTAATACTCAAACCCCTAAAATTAAAAATAATATGCAATGCAAATTTTTTACCTGTGTTTTGTACTGTGCCAGACGATCCATCCTTTTCTTCTTTATTTTGCAGTACTCTTCAACCTTCTGTTCTAAGTATCTTTTAGCATCCTTTAGTTTATTGCTGTCATAGTCCTTTACTTGTGGCATTCCAACTTCCTATAAACATCAATGACAGGATTGTAACTCACTAAGGTTAGCCACTATACCGAATTTCCGTAATTTTGCTATACAGGAAAACAGTATGTGCCCTTGATGATTCCTGAACATAATTCCTAACTGCAGTACAAGTCCTTGACTTAATGCCAGTATTATATTTTAAGAACCTCAAGTGCTTGCAAAAAATAAGTATAAGTTAGGGTGGGGCTATTCCACTCACGGGGTTATTCCACCCAAAATAAGCAAATTGGTTTACTGGCCAACAATCATGGTCAGCGATAACTTGCCTGCCAGTTCATTGTCAAGCTTGGTGTTTGTGCTACATTTCTATGAATTTTCTTGAGATTGTAGGCAGCTGTTTTAATAGTATTAACAGAAGAAGATTACAAGGTTTGAATAAGAAATACTGTTTGTAACTTAGGGTCTAGTATCCGCAGATAGAGATTTTTGATTCAACATCAGTGTCAGTGTAGGTTATAGTTTGGGTTATGTCGATGCATAGACTTTGGCGCATTTCTTTTATCATAGCTCACATGGTGCGCAATTTCAAAAGTTCAACATTTGGAGCTATTCCACCCAAGCAAAGTGGGGTTATTCTCGCCTAGTTATAAAATAGTATTTTTTTTTTTTTTTTTTACTCTTTTAACCTACTTATTTCTTGTACAACTATTACTGAATTTTTTTTGATCATTTCAGATGGTACACACATATAAACAAAGGAAGCTGGAACAAAACTGGATGAGGACACCATTGCTCATGCTGTTATGAGCGTATTAAATGGCAATGTATGTATGGAGGAGCAGCAGCCCTTTTCAGAGTGCCTTACTCTATACTCAAGGATCATGTTCATGCACATCAACGTCAAGAAGCATTAGGAGGAGTGTACAAATCAGCTGGTCATCCTACAGTGTTCAGTTTAAGGGAGGAGAAAGGTTTAGTTTCCAGGTTAAGATACCTGGCAGCAAGAGGCTTTGGATGTACACCGTGATCAATTCGGTGAAAGAACGATTGCAAAAAACAGATAAAAACAATCAAGTTTTCTAGTTTAAAGTTAATACATCTCAACATTAATTCTTTAAGGAATAATGTACATCACATCGAAATGCTCATAGAAGATGAAAATCCAGATATTTTAATATTGTCTGAGCATGGTTTAAGACAAACTGAAATAGATCTTATATCTCTACCCAATTTAAAATTAATATCCAATTACTGTAGACCTCGTAAACAAAAAGGTGGGGTAGCAATATATGCTAAACAACAAAATGAAATGTATCATAACTATACTAAGTTAGAGGTCCTTAATTTACAAAGTTTTAATCAAGAAGGCGATATGGAAATATCTGGAATAAAATTTAACTATGGAACTAATCCATTCTATATTATTGGCCTGTACAGACTCCCAAATGGCAACTTCAAAATTTTTCAAAACCAATTGTTAAACCTTGATCTCATCCTCAGCTGTTTGGTGACTAAATGAACATTCCTCTTCTTCCACTACAACGGAGCTCCGATCACTCTGCCATCTTGTGTTAGGGGCAGTAAGTTTTAATACTTCATTTAATACCGGGATTTCAAAATTTATAACTTTATCACAGTTTTTGGTTATGAATATTTTTTCCCAAATATCCAATTCTATGGGTGTACTTAAAGATTTTAACAGTTTAATGTTGTGGTTTTCTGTCCAAAAATGGTGTGAAACTGCAGATTTTTCTGTTAGTTTCAACTTAATGTTCCTCTGGTGTTCTTTTTGCCTGGTTAATAAGTTTCTCTTAGTTTTTCCTATGTAGCTTTCTTCACAGGTTTCACAATTTATCTGATAAATTCCTGATTTCAAATTGTTGGGGATTGAATTTTTTAGTGGTTTATTTAGCAGGTTCCTCAGACTGAATTTCTTTTGGGGTGCTAGTTTTAAGTTTAGTCTTTTGAAGATTCATAAAAATTTTCTAAAAGCCCATGGATGGTAGGTGAATTTTCTATATTCCCAATTTGTGTTTTTAAGTGGTGTGAGAGTGGTATTTTTTTATATTATCTTCAGATTTTCCTTTCTATTCATCATGTTCCTTATGATGGCTGGGTTGAATCCATTTAATACCGCTACCTCTTTTATGTGTTGTTGTTCTTTCAAAAATTCCTCTTTCTCAGTGGGATGTTGTATAGCCGGTGAATTAGACTTCTAAAGGCAGCTAGTTGATGTGAAACTGGGTTGTATTCATTTTTCTTAAGTAATTATCTAAGTGTGTGGGCTTCCTGTATATTCCTAAAGTACACCAGGACGATTTCTAGTTATCTTGAGGCCCAAAAAAGGGTAGGGTGCTGTCTCTTTCTACTTCCATTGTAAACTGGATGTCATTATCTTGCAGGTTTAGTAATTTTAGAGAATCTTCTCTAAGTTTTTCCGGAATGATAGCAAAAATATCAACGTATCTCCACCAAAATTTGTAAATCTGTGGGAAGGCCTTTACTAAATCAAACTCAAAAACTCAGAAGGTTATTGATATTATTACCAATATAGCTTCAAATTATATGCAGGTCTCGGTGTTACATACCTATATCTGATCATTATGCTCAATGTCTACTGATACATGACTAACCGAACAGGTGGCAAACTGGCACAGAAAAGTAAGATCGATCATGCATACATTAGTTGTGATTCAAATTTGTTAGCTCTAAATGGAGTCTGAGTGAGGCGTCGTGGACCGATGTGAAGCTTGAAACCGATGTAAATAAAAAATTTAAGTGCTTTCTTAACATATTTAGGTATTATTTCAACATTTATTGTCCAATAACAAAGAAAAAAACAAATTCACAATGTAGTCTCAAAAAAAGCAAATATAAATTCGATTACTGAAGAAATCAAGCAGCTACGCTCAATATTGCATATATCAAACACTCTATGCATCCAACAAAATACATATTAATCACTAAAATTAGGCAAGTGAGTCAACCTTGTATATACTTTTCTCCACTTACAAGTTTCTTATGAAGACTAGTCAACCACAGAACTGACGATAGGGGATAAGTCCCCAGAAACTAGTCTACATTAAAAACTTGTAAGTGGAGAAAAGTATATACAAGGTTGACTCACTTGCCTAATTTTAGAAACAATGGCACTCCACTTTCTGAAATACTTCTTTTTATTCTATACATATTAATTAATTAAAAAGTATAAAGAACTTCTATGACAGCCAAGTCAGGTGTGCAAAGCAAAATTGCCCGCCTCAGTAGTGTGGTGGTAGCATGTCTGCCTCACGTTCAAGAGGTCCCGAGTCCGAATCTCGGTCAGGGTGAGTTACCTGGATAAGGTTTTTTCCAGGGTTTTCCCGTATCCTGAAATACTAATGTTGGGTAACTCTAAGCTCTATGGACCCTGGGCTCATTTGAGCATCATTTCACCCATTCCATTCATCGTCCGATATGACTTGACGCTGGAGGATGTAAATTACAAAAAAGCAAAATTACCTAAATAACAAAATCATTAATTCTGATAAGATAAAAACAACTTGGCAAAATAATAAGTAACTTTGGAGGTAAACAAATAGTTGATGCTAAAAATAACATTGAAATCACTCAAAATGGCTCCCTGATAAGCAACCCTCAAACAGTAGTTTATTTAATGATCATTTTATACCTATTGGTTCAAACATAGCTAAAAATACAGTTCCTAGTGGCAACTATACAACTAGTAATAACACCAGTCAGTCTATTTTTCTGGAGCCAACAGACACCTCTGAAATATTTAATGTCATAAACAAGCTCAAACCAACAAGTACTGTGGGATATGATAAAATCCCCATTAAAGCAATAAAAGAATGCATAAATGCTATTGTTAATCCCCTAGTTGATATTAATTTCCTGATGATTTATACTGGTCACCAATCTAGAAAGTGATTGACGTTTCGTATGGAGAGAGAGGCGACGTTGCCGCTTATTGCTGCCACGTGCAGAGCGCGATTGGATTATGCGTGCGAAGGTGATCAGTTGCGATTGCAATTGGTATTTTATTATTATTAATTATTTATAATGCTGTACACAAAGACAATAGTACAGTTGGGGATCTACATGCAAACGCTAGAACATGCAAGTACACATCAATGTAAAGATCATCGTAACAAAAGAGGCATATCTGTGACATTTGATGCTTATTGAAGTGTGAAAATGCCGCTTACATAATTTTTTCCTGGACTTTCTAATTTATGCCCCAATGTCTTTCTTCTTTAAAATACTTTTCTTTCCCAATCTTAACCTTAATGCCCTTACTGATACCTACAGCACGGGAAGTCCTATCAAGCACCTAGAGAATGGAATACTAGACTCCCCTTTCAATTTCTCCTCTTCGAAGTATTCTCTCACAGAGCATATTATTTCCCGTGAATGTCCTTTAATTGGAATACCTTTACCAAATACAGTTTTATTTGGTTCCCGAGCACGTTCAGGTTTTCGCTTGTCACTATATTTAGATATAATTAAACATTCACTAAACACAATTGCAAATGATCACAACACACGCACAGATAGACGAACTCACACACACGTAAACCAAGGCAAATTGCCACAAATAAAATGCAAAGTAACTTGCCAGTACAGGATCTCTAACTGTGAAGGCATTCTGTTTATGCAGCGTTATCAGAAGAGAAACAAAAACCTATACCTTGTTTCACGTAAGCTTGCTCAGTATCTCTTAACGGTCAGGTGACCTAATCACCTCTCATTGGTTGCTGTTGTGGTAATGATTGTCGTGCGGTAAAAATTAGTCCGTTATTTAACATGGTGATATATCATTATATGTTTAAAGAGAATTGTCAAATTTATATTTTCGTAACTGTTTTAACTAAATATATTACGCAACAGAGTTGATTTATCTGAAATGCATGTTAATTATTAAATGAAGTAAAGAGGAGGTTCCTTTGCTCTCAAGCACATGGCATGATAGCACGTGATTTAGCGGTAGTGATGACATTTGTTTATATGACTTTTATCACTGACCTTGTTCTGAACTGGATTAGTCATGCATCGCCATTCGAGAGTGCGGGAGCTAAATTATTTTATTGATCGTTTATTGCGCATGTACTTATTATATGTATAATGGCAGAGTCTACCGCCAGTTTTTCGCTGAAGTATCGCAAGGATAATTATTTACAAACAGGCGAAAAAAGAATTGTGTTGCATGTGTTTAATGCACTCACAGAGAAGAATCCGTCTTTGTCAGTGAGAGAAGTCGAACAGCTGTGCTCTGAGTTACAGGTGTGAGTGTTAGATCCGTAGGAACATCGCGACATGAAATTGAGGAAACAGGAAAACTTACCACTCCAGGCAAAAGCAGGAATAAACAAAAGTTCGTGCTCGGAGAAAATACGTGAAAAGTGTTGTGCATCGTTATGTGTGTAGTTTTTCTTTAGAAACGAACTCCCTAACATAAGTAACATTTCATTTGCTGTAAATGAGGATGCAGATTTACCAAACTTCAGCAGATTGCTTATACAGCTGGGATTTGTGAATGAAAAAAGAGGCAAGAAAAATGTGTTAAAAGACAGAGGCGATATTGTTGTGTGGCGAAGACGCTATTTTAAGGACAACCACACTGCACCAAGATACAAATCGCTAAATATACACGAAGAACACACGAAAAGTAAAGTATGGTGTGACACGACTTTTAAGACTGAAAGACAAGCATTTTTGAAAGGTATGTGTGCTGGTTTAAAAATCTCAGTGGAAAAGGCCAAAGGCCTTTCATTATAAACTCTTTCAGTTTCATTGCTCAGTCATTCTGTTTCAATTTGCTCAGTTCATTATAAACTTGTATTTTTGCAGGCCTTCATATCCTTATTTGTATGATTTTATTTATCTTCCCGGCAATTATTACGAAATGTGACGGGAAGACACCGCCTATGGCCTATGACGCGAAAGCATTAGCCAATTAGGGCGAGGGGGAGGGTTGTTGAACGTGGAGTGATACATTTCAGCGGGGCAAGGTTATATGAAACAGATATTAGGTACTGTATTTACTGCAGCGTTTGCGTAACTTGCTTGCTCGCAAATCATGCTAAGCACGTGTTAGAATATCAGCAACCAAGGTTTAGTGTCTAACATTGTCATGGAAACGTCTCGACTCTTAATTGACCGTTCTAATCGTTACCATGACAACCGTTATGATGTACTCATTCCCTCCCATTTATTTAGAGCGTTCTTCCATGTGGTTACTGTCAATCACGTTATAGTTTGGCGACCACTATAAATATAGCCAGAATAGTCCCTATATATAAAAAGGGCAACAGAACCGAAGTAGACAATTATAGACCCATCTCAGTACTACCATCCTTATCTAAAATAGTTGAAAAAGTAATATACATGCGGATTATTAAATTTTTAAACCACTTTCACTTATTACCAACCTGCCAAAATGGTTTCATACAAGGCAAGTCAACAATATCGGCAGTTACTTCTTTCGTTGAATATATAATCGATGCTGTTGAAAATGTATGTTACACTGCTGGTGTACTGTTGGATCTTACAAAAGCATTTGATTGTGTTGATAAAACAATTTTACTTATTAAATTATATCACCTCGGATTTAGAGGCATTGTGTATGACCTAATAAGCTCATATATGACTAATAGAACTCAGTTCACAGAATTAAATACTACCCAGGGAATCTTTACATCCCATAGTAAAAACATTGTATTGGGAGTTCCTCAGGGCTCCATTTTGGGACCAAGATATTCTATTTCGCTTTCATTCATTCAATTATTACATATGGCATAGAGCTGTGGGGATCAACATCTAAAGCCAATCTCAAAAAAATCTTTACATTACAAAAACAAGCCATCAGATACATAGCCAATCTGCCTATGTATAGTCCTTATAAGAAAGCATTCAAAACTCTTTCAATACTAACCCTTCCCAGTATCTTTATATTAAAATCCATATTGTACACATGAAATAGGTCTTTGGCTCAATATTCAGCTATTCATAACTACAACACTAGAGGAAAACAGAACTTGATAACTCAATCACAGATTAAAATTATATGAAAGAAAGATTGATTATATTGGCAGTAAATTATTCAATAAATTACCAATAAATTTTAGAAATATTACTCCATTACCTAAGTTTAAACATATATTAACTAATTTTCTTAAAAGCTTACTATGACGTGGAAGAATTTCTGAATGATAATGATATTGTAATTGACCTACACTAACTTTTTATCAATGTATTTGTATTACAATCATCTTTATGTATTATTTTAGCACTTTGTAATTGTATTGATTGTTTTTATTTATTTTTAACTGGACTATAATCTTAAACAAGTTTTCAATCGTGTACACTATTGTACTTGTTATAAAGAGCAATAAAATTGAATTGAAAAAGCATAGACCTATTGTAGAGATAAATTGTGGGAATAGTGAGTCAAATGATTACTTGGTTCCAGTCCAAATAGAATACAGTGATAAGGAAGATGCACCATGTGGATTTTTTGGGTTAAAGTTTTATTCTCCGAAATCAGCAACCAAATGAGACTGAATCAAATGCCAGAAATGTGAACTATGGGTTTCACAAGGTATGCGTTGGTGCAGTTGCTAAGAAAAACTTCATTTGTGGCAAATGCATTTAATTAAAATACAAAAGTACTGTGAGCGGTAATAGCCCCAGGGCCGGGCAGAATAGCTCCATTAATTGAGATTTCCTTTCCATGCAACATTCGCTGTTTTATTTGATCACAACTATAGCAAGTAAAATGTGTGTATTTATAACATCTGTATGCTTTATGGGATTAATAAAGACTGTTCTGCTCTATGTTTAACATAAAAAAATTGTATTTGTTTTATAACACCATAAATTTGAAATGAGCTGAATAGCCCCGCTCTAACCTAGAGATGCACTATCATTACGCTAAAACTTGTGTTCAAACAGGTGGGACGTAACCTCATTTTAGAGGATTTGTCATAGTAAGTATTATCACTGAATAATTTATTGCTTGCGGCTCAGTCATGATGAAATAGTTGGTTAAACAGGTGATTAAATGTGTACTAGTTTCTGATATATCATGGTTAGTTCAGTAATAGATAAAATGGATTTACCCTACATTGCACTATCCTTCTCTGAATTATCATCATAACTATAGCACTGAGATAAAAAATGCTTTGCAGCAATTACAGAGGCATTGCTAAGATAATTTTATTAATTCCACTGTGTATGTGAACGTTTATAGGATTTTCTCTAAAACTTTATCAAAGTTCTCCCAATCATAAATCAAGATTGACAGGTACTAAATTCAACAATGTAAGGATTGCTTAAAGCAACTCAGAAATTGCTAACATTAATTTTGTTAAGCTCATGTAAAGTAGAGCACACAAAGTTTGCTGCTCCTTTGAATTTATCTAAAGTATTTGTACTTTTAAGCTTGCACTACAAAGAAAAAGAACCTGTAGGAAGGCAAACGATACACAACTGCTTCATTACTATAAGCGCAAGATTTCTTGAACATTCGGGTCCCAAGTCCTCATTCAGTAGGTTTTGCCTATTTCTGTAAACTCAGATGACAACTTTTAAACAGGAAATGTGCTACACACTGTGACATCTAGTGGCTAATTTGCTAAGCTTTCACATGCACGCCATTTCTTTTTGAGCAATTTTGAGGTTAATTGTTAGCTAACCAGTTTACAACAAACCTAAAAGCAAGATTATGTTGTCAATGTTATGACTCTCAAATGGGCACACACTATTTTTCGTCTACCTCCATATAACTGTGATCTGAATTCAACTGAGCTGGCGTGGGTAAAAATAAGGAAAGTTTACAAAGTACGCAGTGTTAACGAGAGCCACAAGACTGCGGAAACTTGCTATAGAAGCGACGGATTGGGAAGGATACGATAAGAAGGTCCAAGAGCTGGAAATGAAATATTGGAGAAACGATGGTATAATAGAAAATGCAATTAATGAAGTTATTAACACATCAGAGGATACCAGCAATGAAAGTGACGTACTAGACATGGAAATCGAAGAATCACATTGCGAGTGAGTGTTTATAACTGTCATAATATTTGTTTTCTACTTTTATGTGTTTCACAACAGTACACATAATACAGCATATCGGATGGAGTTCAATTGTTTGTTGCCACATCTCATACCTTCCGCATATATCTTCGCTTATCTTTCCGCAATTTGGCTGAATTGTGTTTTTCAGGGTTGACCACACTGCAGAAACAATTGTGTTAGCTCTCTCTTCTTCCCCCCTACTCGCACCACACCGTAAATCAAGAGCTCAAGAAATCTTGCGCATATAGTACAGAGCACTATGAGTTGAGCATTCTTTACTATTGTGGAAACGTAGAGTCAGACTGAAAAATTCAATGCCATAGCCGGGATTTGAACCACGGATCTTCTGGTTTCCGTCCAGCCGCACTACCATTGTGCTACTATGGCCAACGTGCCGACATGACATTAAATTCTCCAACTGACTCGTATTTTCCCGGTAAACCACTTAGGAGTTCTCATAAACACATGAGACAACTACCTTAATGGCGACTTACATCGTGTTCGTACTTTAAGGCCCGGGCTTTATAGTTAACCACTATTAGGTCAATTAATAGAAATTAATTGTTCTTTCACACTGGCCGTGTGTAGGCTAAATTGTGGAAACGTAGAGTCAGACTGAAAAATTCAATGCCATAGCCGGGATTTGAACCACGGATCTTCTGGTTTCCGTCCAGCCGCACTACCATTGTGCTACTATGGCCAACGTGCCGACATGACATTAAATTCTCCAACTGACTCGTATTTTCCCGGTAAACCACTTAGGAGTTCTCATAAACACATGAGACAACTACCTTAATGGCGACTTACATCGTGTAAGTACTTTAAGGCCTGGGCTTTATAGTTAACCACTATTAGGTCAATTAATGGAAATTAACTGTTCTTTCACACTGGCCGTGTGTAGGCTAAATTGTGGAAAAGTAGAGTCAGACTATAAAGCCCGGGCCTTAAAGTACTTACACGATGTAAGTCGCCATTAAGGTAGTTGTCTCATGTGTTTATGAGAACTCCTAAGTGGTTTACCGGGAAAATACGAGTCAGTTGGAGAATTTAATGTCATGTCGGCACGTTGGCCATAGTAGCACAATGGTAGTGCGGCTGGATGGAAACCAGAAGATCCGTGGTTCAAATCCCGGCTATGGCATTGAATTTTTCAGTCTGACTCTACGTTTCCACAATTTAGCCTACACACGGCCAGTGTGAAAGAACAATTAATTTCCATTAATTGACCTAATAGTGGTTAACTATAAAGCCCGGGCCTTATAGTACTTACACGATGTAAGTCGCCATTAAGGTAGTTGTCTCATGTGTTTATGAGAACTCCTAAGTGGTTTACCGGGAAAATACGAGTCAGTTGGAGAATTTAATGTCATGTCGGCACGTTGGCCATAGTAGCACAATGGTAGTGCGACTGGACGGAAACCAGAAGATCCGTGGTTCAAATCCCGGCTATGGCATTGAATTTTTCAGTCTGACTCTACGTTTCCACAATTTAGCCTACACACGGCCAGTGTGAAAGAACAATTAATTTCTATTAATTGACCTAATAGTGGTTAACTATAAAGCCCGGGCCTTAAAGTACGAACACGATGTAAGTCGCCATTAAGGTAGTTGTCTCATGTGTTTATGAGAACTCCTAAGTGGTTTACCGGGAAAATACGAGTCAGTTGGAGAATTTAATGTCATGTCGGCACGTTGGCCATAGTAGCACAATGGTAGTGCGGCTGGACGGAAACCAGAAGATCCGTGGTTCAAATCCCGGCTATGGCATTGAATTTTTCAGTCTGACTCTACGTTTCCACAATTTAGCCTACACACGGCCAGTGTGAAAGAACAATTTCCATTAATTGACCTAATAGTGGTTAACTATAAAGCCCGGGCCTTAAAGTACTTACACAATGTAAGTCGCCATTAAGGTAGTTGTCTCATGTGTTTATGA
Organism: Mantis religiosa; assembly: GCA_030765055.1. NCBI lineage: Eukaryota > Metazoa > Arthropoda > Insecta > Mantodea > Mantidae > Mantis > Mantis religiosa. The sequence goes on from JAUKNK010000271.1 coordinate 2,318,013, forward strand.
GAACTCCTAAGTGGTTTACCGGGAAAATACGAGTCAGTTGGAGAATTTAATGTCATGTCGGCACGTTGGCCATAGTAGCACAATGGTAGTGCGACTGGACAGAAACCAGAAGATCCGTGGTTCAAATCCCGGCTATGGCATTCAATTTTTCAGTCTGACTCTACGTTTCCACAATTTAGCCTACACACGGCCAGTGTGAAAGAACAATTAATTTCCATTAATTGGCCTAATAGTGGTTAACTATAAAGCCCGGGCCTTAAAGTACTTACACGATGTAAGTCGCCATTAAGGTAGTTGTCTCATGTGTTTATGAGAACTCCTAAGTGGTTTACCGGGAAAATACGAGTCAGTTGGAGAATTTAATGTCATGTCGGCACGTTGGCCATAGTAGCACAATGGTAGTGCGGCTGGACGGAAACCAGAAGATCCGTGATTCAAATGCCGGCTATGGCATTCAATTTTTCAGTCTGACTCTACGTTTCCACAATTTAGCCTACACACGGCCAGTGTGAAAGAACAATTAATTTCCATTAATTGACCTAATAGTGGTTAACTATAAAGCCCGGGCCTTAAAGTACTTACACGATGTAAGTCGCCATTAAGGTAGTTGTCTCATGTGTTTATGAGAACTCCTAAGTGGTTTACCGGGAAAATACGAGTCAGTTGGAGAATTTAATGTCATGCCGGCACGTTGGCCATAGTAGCACAATGGTAGTGCGGCTGGACGGAAACCAGAAGATCCGTGGTTCAAATCCCGGCTATGGCATTGAATTTTTCAGTCTGACTCTACGTTTCCACAATTTAGCCTACACACGGCCAGTGTGAAAGAACAATTAATTTCCATTCTTTACTATTATCTGCACATTTCAGCAAAGTGAAATACCGAGAGAAAAAGGTGACACTGCCACATATTGCAAGTACATGGGAAAACTTGCTAGCTTTACAGGTGCAAAAAGATGATCATGCAGCACCTATTAAAGAAAAATCAACATTGTTGTAATTTGTGGTGGGACACAATCATTTTTGGGGGTACACATACGGGATAGCAAAATAGATCTACATTCAAAGGATGGAAATGAGCATATAATTATTATTATTATTATTATTATTATTATTATTATTATTATTATTATTATTATTATTATTATTATTATTATTGTTATTATTATTATTATTATTATTATTATTATTATTATTATTATTATGATTATGATTATGATTATGATTATTATTATTATTATTATTATTATTATTATTATTATTATTATTATTATTATTATTATTATTATTATTATTATTATTATTGTTATTATTGTTATTATTGTTATTATTGTTATTATTGTTATTATTGTTATTATTATTATTATTATTATTACTATTATTATTATTATTATTATTATTATTATTATTATTATTATTATTATTATTATTATTATTATTATTATTATTATTATTATTATTATTATTATTATTATTATTATTATTATTATTATTATTATTATTATTATTATTATTATTATTATTATTACAAGCCTAAAGTAATATGTATACAAAAGAACTGTATATCTGAAACAATGATGCTTATTCCAATGAGAAAATATTATATCACTTTCATCACTGTTCTTGCTGCTACTAATGGCATACCAATGTTACCACCATCACTGTTGTCAACATAATCCAAAATAGCTGGTGGAATTACCTTTTAAAAAATGACTCTTCTGCAAGCTAATATTAGACCCGTAATTTAAATCACTACTTTTTTCCTATTTTCGGCCTTTTCTATCAGCTTTATTATGCAAACAGCAAAACCTGTAACTTACAGGATATTTCATCTAATCTAGAACATTCTCGATCCCTATAAGCAACACGCTGGGCAGTCAGAGTTAGTTAGTCAGTTCTTGGCGTAAGAATGCAGTGCTAGTATACGACGAGAAGACTGTGTGAGTGTATCGGAGGATTGTACGTAATTACGAGTGTAGTGAAATTGTAACGGACGAACTGGTGAATCGTAATTGTGTGCATTACGTAATTCTGTGTAATTGGCAAGAGTTTAACTGTAAGTAGGTGGAAATAAAGAACATTTTTGAGTGGTGCAATTGCACTTTTCATTTCACGAACCCACAAAGTCACACTGGTGTCAGGAAGCAGGACAACATCACCGAACATTATGGCCATGGAATCGGCATTGGAAAAGCTTTTGCAGAGGATGAACGAATTAACAGCGAAGTCGGAGGCGGCAAATAACAACTTGGCCGCAGAGTTGAAAGAAATTAAGGCCGAGTTAACTACAGAAATGAAAGCTGGGAACGGCAGTCTGGCCACGGAAAGGAAGGCGGCGAACGTGGCTCTGGCCGCAAAGTTTGAAGAAAAGTTGGCCGGCGTAAAAGAGGACGTCACAGAGTTAGGCGAGCGCGTCGAAGACCTGGCGAGCCGCGTTAATGAGCTGGAAGGAAAGGCCGACAACAGCGTCAAGTCCCTGAGCGGCATGGTGGAGGACGTCGTCGGCAGGAAACTAAAGGATTTCAAGGCCGACGCACCGGGAGGCGACACAACTCGGCGCGCGTCAAACCTCCGAAATATGACGGCGCGTCAATATTTGAGGTCTTCCGCCGCCAGTTCGACACAGTGGTCAAGCACAACAGATGGTCACCGGAGGAGGCCACACAGTTAATAGCCAGCCTCCAGGGACGGGCCGCGGAAATCCTAAACGCGGTGCAGACGACGGCGGCGCCCATGTACATCTGGGAGGCCCTGGAGAATCGCTTCGGGAACCACCGCTTAGCCGCAGCATACCGCAGCCAGCTAAAGGCAAGGTCACAGCAGCCGGGGGAGACGCTGCAGGAGTTCGCCATAGCGATTGAGCAGCTGGCTAGCAAGGCCTTGGTTGACCTGCCACTGGAGTTCGTATCCCGGGAAGCCGCCTACAACTTTGTCGATGGGGTACGGGACACGGAGATTCGTCAGCGCCTAATGCTCGGCGATTATAAAACCATCCACGAGGCGCTGACAGCGGCATTAAGGATGGAGGCGGCCAAAGTAACATCTATCCCGATGTCGAGAACGAGGAGTGTCCGCTACGCCGGAGACAGAAGATCAGCTGAGGGACGCTGGCGAACACCTAGTGGCCTGTGTTGGGGGTGTGGACAGCCCGGACACCTGCAGAGAGACTGCCCACACCAGGAGGAGCAGCTGGAAGGACGAGTAAGGCCCGGCGTGGAGAGGGGCACGTCTGCACCATTGCCACCATCCCCTCGAGTGACACTGCGCGCCGTCAGCCGGCGTATGGATGACGGCCTCATCGCGGACGGTTGGGCGAGAGGGAAGCCGTGCCGCGTGCTGATGGACACTGGGGCAGCCGTGACCATCATCAGACCTGACGTGGCGAAGGGTTTGCAGACGAGGAAGCCGAGCCGACCATACGAGCTTGTCACGGCATCGGGCGACACCTTGCCTGTGGAGAAGGAGGCCCTGCTGGAGCTGATCTTGGGGCGGAGTGCCGTACGTCTGTGGGTGTTCGTCGCGAAGGTGGTTGAGGTGATTCTGGGACTGGATGCCCTCAGGAGCCACGAGGCGATGGTCGACGTCGGCAGGAAGGTCCTGTGGCTCAACGGAGAAGAGGTTATACTCCGTCAACCCGACGAGCGCCTTGGAATCTGCAGGGTCGTCGTGAACGAAGACGTGGTTGTCCCCGCGAGGAGCGAGGTGATGGTGACGGCGCGACCAGAAGGCCAGACAGCAGGTTGGGTCCCGAGGCTGCAGGAGTTGAGTCCAGAGGGTCTACTCCCATTAGCCTTGAACCCGTAGAAACAAGACCCGGGCCTCTTTCAACCAGGGAGTTATCCGAGCTGTCCCTTAAAGGGCGCCCGGCATCCTCCGTGGGGCTTTCCATTAGGGCAAGACCTAGTTTCCTAACAAGCCCCCCCCCCATCTGGTCCTAGGGACACAAGATGGGACGGAAGTGGATACGCCACTTACGCGCATCAACACTCAAGGTGAAGACTACTGATATGACCTCGGTGGGGCCACCTGGTGATCTAGCACACCTACTAGCTAAGCAGGCTAGTACCCGGAAACTTAATGGCTTCCCTCAACCCCGTCCGAAGACGTACCCAATCTCCCACGGGTATCGGGAACACACTGCCCCCTCGAGACCATCCCAATCCGAACAACTCCCGAAGGAGGGGCTCGACTGTTCGGCCCGAGGTTCCTCTAGTAACGTCAGAGGTACCACGAGTGCTAAGGGTCCGCAGCGCCCGCACTTTGGCAGCTGAAAGGGACGGATCCCTTCCCCTATGGGAGCTGCAGGAGTACGACTTCACCTCGGAACATCGTAGAGGGAAGAGCCACGGTAACGCTGACGCCATGTCCCGAGCACCCTGTCCAGAAGAGTGCGGCCAGTGTACAAGAGCGGAAGAGAAGGAGCGTGCCGCAGCAGTCCGAGTAGTTGTGGTAGTGCCTGCTGAAGGCTGGGATAGCGCAGGCCTGAGGAGGGAGCAGCTGGCGGACGCAGACTTGGGGCCACTCTTGAGGGAAGTGGAGGCAGGGATGAGACCAACCTGGGAGGACATCGCACCGAGGAGCGCCACCTACAAGTCGTACTGGGCCCAATGGGACTCGTTGAAGACCAGAGAGGGCGTGCTGTTCCGGATATGGGAATCACCTGATGGGAAGACACAGAGAGAACAGTTGGTACTTCCCCGGAGTAAGGTCCCGGAAGTCTTGGAGGAAGTGCACGACGGTACTTCGGGAGGACACCTGGGAGCGAACCGAACGATTGACAAACTATGCCAGCGCTACTACTGGCTGAGACTCCGAGCAGATGCTGAGAGATGGTGCCGTCAGTGTCACGAGTGCGCGGCGAGTCGCGGCCCCCAGACTAGGAGCCGGGGTCGCATGCAGCAGTACAACGTCGGAGCGCCATTCGAACGTCTCGCCGTTGACATTGCTCTGGAAGCGAAACAGCCAGCGACCGAGTGTGTGGAGAACTTGGTGGACCATCTCCACGACATGCACGAGATGGCTCGCCAGAACATCCAGAAGGCGAGCGACCGCATAAAGACCAGGTATGACAGGCAAGCCAACAGCCAAGGGTTCCAGCAAGGTGACCTGGTCTGGTTGTACCGTCCTACCCGGACCAAGGGACGCTGCCCGAAGCTCCAGCAGCCATTGCAAGGACCGTACCGGGTGGTGAAGAGGATTAACGACGTGGTCTACCGCATCCAGAAGGTTCCCTGAGGGAAGATGTTGGTGGTACACCTGGATCGCCTGGCACGCTACGATGGTGCTGTTCGGGACGACCAGCTTTGAGGAGGGAACAGTGTCACCCGAATGTTGGAACACCCTATAGAACCAGCTGAGAGCGGGCAAGCAGGGGAGGTCAGAGTTAGCCACGCTCCCCCCCCCCTCGTTTGTCTTATAGTGGTGACAAGGGATGGTTGGGAGAAAAAACATCACTGCGCCGTCTCTTTCTGTTCCACCTGTGTTCTCGAACTTATGGGATATTTCATCTAATAGTTAGTCAGTTCTTGGCATAAGAATGCAGTGCTAGTATACGACGAGAAGACTGTGTGAATGTATCGGAGGATTGTACGTAATTACGAGTGTAGTGAAATTGTAACGGACGAACTGGTGAATCGTAATTGTGTGCATTACGTAATTCTGTGTAATTGGCAAGAGTTTAACTGTAAGTAGGTGGAAATAAAGAACATTTTTGAGTGGTGCAATTGGACTTTTCATTTCACGAACCCACAAAGTCACAATATAAATGCATGGGCATACAGTTCTTAGGTTACCTCCTTATATGTGCAAGTTGAATGCTAAAGAATTGCCATGGGCAGCAATGAAACGACATGTAAGAGAGCATAAAGTAAACAGTGATCTACATTTAAGAAATCTACAGCAGGTGTGTGAAAGTGCTGTGAACTGTTATAACAGCTGATTGGGAGGGCTATGTTACGCATGTTAAGAAACTCGAGGATGAGCTCAGACAAAAGGATTGGCTGGTGGAAGATGTAATAGACAATCAGTAAGAGTCTGGAGTCTAGTGACAAAGAGGCAGACAGTGGTAGTGACAGCAGCGAAGGTGAGGAATTCTCAGACTCAGATCCTGCACGACAACTGGACTTCCAGCTATGGGTGAGTTCTGTGACAACACTGTATTTTAAACGAACCTAGCATCCTGGTCATACTCGGAAGCCAAGCGTAAACACTGTGCAAAAAATGATTATGTTGCACATTCCTAATACTTGCCTTATTGTCCTGGGCATACATTACAAAATGTTTGATGTGCCTACAGATCTCTTTAATAACTGTTCCACCACTTAGAACTGTAGGGTTGGAACTATATCCTGATGCCACATCCATCCTAGACCTCTGTAAGAAAGTTTAGCACTTGTAAATGCTGACAAACAGATCCTGCTGGACTTTGCTCTAAAGAGGCCGCTACTATTGCAATGTTGTTCGGAGTGTGAACCGTAAGCTGTCTACCAGAGGGCTTCTTGTTCGTTACAGATGCTGTTACTCTAAACTGCCAAATCCATCTTGTAATTGTCTTCTGGGATGGAACTTTATAATTTAGAACAAAGTAAAAATGTGTTCACGTGACACAATCACCACTTTTGAAAACAGCTTCAATTATAAATGCATTATGTTTATTTGGCCAATGCTCCTAACTGGAAATGCCTTGAACTGCACTACACACCGGTTCCAACACCAACTCTCTAGAAAACTGTATCCAACAATGGTGCACTAATTAAAATGGGTCAATGTTTCAGCACACCCTACACAATGTGGTGAATAGAATACTGAATTATATATTTTTCTCTTTCCCATAGATGCTGCTGTATCAAAAATTACGCAGCGATATGTGGCATTGTCTAGTAGTTAATAGATGGCCTGGGTAAGCTTTCAGAAGCAGAGTTTGAACCATCTAAGAGAAGGGTTATGATTCCTATCCGCATGATAGTCTATTCATGTAATCTAATATTATTTAAAGAGGCAAGAATATTGGAAATAAGTTCTAATGTGATTTCAATACAGAGAAGTATTACTCTACACTGGCCACACGCCAAGAAATAATATTGATATACACAATGAGTAAAATGTAGTCCTAAGCAGTCACTACCCACTGTAAGTTACAGGTACCAAAATTAACCCACTAAATTAACCACATGCCAACTGACATCCTGATTCATTCCACTACCTCACTTGCAAAAGTACCATTAGTCAAATCTGGTATTAATAACAATTTCAGGTGTTAATTTAACAATCGTTACAAGTAGGTAAATCACTCATTACCAAAAGACAAAATGGAATATTAGCTATGCCTTATTATGTTGGTCAACTTGAACAATCACACATGATCAGCATTACAACAGTTTTGGATTTTCATACTGTCAATAATCTAACTAATCACATGCGATACTTGCAATTCCTTCCAGATCTGATCCTCCTCCTCCCTCCATGCTGCAAGAAATATTATGAGGTGATCAACAATGAAATCACACAGCCCATTTGCTTCCCAGAATTTCCACTCACATTGCACCTGACATGAATGACCAGATTTAAAATATAACGAACCTTATTCCTTCTCCTGTGAGCCTTCATACTTCAGGGAGTTTTAAGGTTGTGTTCTGTCTAGTAATGTGGACCTGAAATTGGCTTCAAAATGTTCACTGGGACTCAGAATACGATAAATATTTAGGAAAATAAGATTAAAAGAAATTTGGAAAAAAGCAGAGAAAATATGCAAATAATATTGCGATACTAATGTGGTAAAGCCTTTATGCGCATTGAGGAAAGCTTTGAAAAAACGAGGCCCTTATAAAGTTTTTTTTCCAATATCCAAGATTCCATTATGTGCCTACTACATTGCCGAATGTGTATATCAATCTGAATTTTAGTAATTAAGATATTAGCTGAAATATTAATAAATATAACTGAACATAATGTTATTCAGCAGAGACAGCAAGAGAAATATATCAAACAAATTTAGATGTGAAGAGCAGCAGTGGAAATGGTGCAATTGCATTCAATAATTGTACAAATTGTAATATCACAATGAGTCGAGATTCAACTGTATTGGAACACCACAGTGAAGCGAAAAATTATTAAATTTTAGATGAGTCGCATTTTTTACACATCTGCTTCACTTTCGTACCTATTTTGAGGACATGTTTCGCAAATCTTCGTTTGCATCTACGGCTCTTGTGCGACTCAGGGGTGAGTCGCACAAGAGCCGTAGATGCAAACGAAGATTTGCGAAACATGTCCTCAAAATAGGTACGAAAGTGAAGCAGATGTGTAAAAAATGCGACTCATCTAAAATTTAATAATCACAATGAGTATTTCAAAATAAATGTATTTACTTACCGCACAAGTGGTTTTTGGACATCTTTTAAAGTACTGAGATTTCTTGTTTTCATAGCAACTAGATTGCAGGCAGGAGTATCAACTTAAGATGCATAGCAACAATAACAATAAGTATGGAAGAATAGTTGCATAGTGCAAAAGAGTAAAAACAAATGGTAGATACAGCATACTCGCACAAGAGAGTTTTAAATATAGGTGTAAGAAACAGAAATAAGCAACTACAATAAGGAACAACTAATTTTGTAAATTTTATGTAAAGTTCAATGACAGTAAATCATTCACTTATACAGTGATAAGAAGGAAGCCAAAGGCCTGTGTGGCCAGTTTCCCCCACCAGTGTGTCAGTAAGTTTGTTGTATTGCTCACACAGTATGACATTCATGATATGTTATTAGCTCATCCATTACCATATGCTTCTCAAAGCTAAGAGACTTCTTTTTCACAAACTGGATATCCTTTTTATATCGATGACCTACTGGGAACACACTAATTTCATTGAATGGTACAAGGCATTGGGCATAACAATTACACTATTCAACACAAGCAGAAGCAAGATGTTCTGGAAAATACTGATGAAAACATCAATGCTCATCTATTATATCGCTGCTCTGCTTTGATTCCATTAGTAGCTATTCTCCCACTAAAAAGCCACTACCCCTTCTGATGTGCAGCAAACAAAGCCTTTTACTCTTCCTGTAGAATTTTTAGGCCAGTGCTTAGTCCCAAATGGAATGCTTGCTTTTTATTTTTGCTAGTAACGTCCACTCACATCTTGGGGGTCCTATGTCCCTCGCTCACCCAGCAAACTAATTTAAATCCGTTTCCTGTATGCAGCAATTTTCCTCAATCCCTGCACCACAACAAAATATCCTTGCAATCATGCATGCCCTAAATCAATGTGTTTCAGTATGTCCATGTTAGGCAGATGCTTTGCATTTTCACAATGAACAGTTTTCATCGTTAGCAGGAAAAGTTACATAAAAGTATAGATTTTAACTGGGTTCAAATTCTTGTTTCTAGAATCAACATTATACTGGACAATTTACGGTTGAACAAGCAGAAATAAGTATTTTGTTTACTATAGGAATTACAAAACACTTGGAAAGAAGAAAGCTTAATTTCTTGGTATGTAAATGTCACTTACCTTGCCCAGTTCACATAATTCTGCTAGTAGATGTTCAACTTTTTCCATGAACTCTGCTCGAGTACTGCTTGCTTCTTTAATCATTTTCTCAAACAATTGGTGAAGAAAGGAAGAGGAAAAAAATTAACATTGAAACATCACTTAAATTTTAATTATTTTGCAATTACTGTAAGTGCATTTGAAATTATAGTTATTAGCATTTATTCAACACAATAGGCTTGATCACAAGGGGTGAGGAATATAAAAAAATAAAATTTGCTTTCATTAGGCACAAAAAATTTCCTAAATTTCTTTAACGGAGGATTTATCAGTCTGTTTATACCTATTATTTTGAAAATGTTCTTTCATTCTGGTTTCTAAACTATGTTTGGTCCTTCCAACATAAACCGGGTCACAATTTAAATAATTAAATCGATAAATGTCAGACTTTTTGTTACTGTGAATTTCATCTTTTTATAGAAATGTAAAAAAGAGAAAGATAATATTCCCAATACAAAAAATCTGGCATATATCAATTTAATTGTTTAGATTGCAACCAAGTTTACACTGAAAAGACCAAATGTAATTTAGAAACCAGAACGAAAGAACATTTTTGGTCATTTCACCATGAAATAAATCCAGAAGTTGAATTACACTGGTCAACAATGAAAATGTTAAATAAATAATTTCTGCTAATTCTTACGTATTTGTATGCGCCATATCCAAAAATCAAGTTAGAAATGCTCCATCACCTACCAAGTTTTTGTAATATTAAAAAAAGCTGTTATGATTATTAGCTTAGGGTGGTAAATGTGCTGATTAAAATAAAGTAGTTTTATCTTATTAGGTCAACAAATGGCATATTTGCTTTAGGTGATTGTTGTCTGTGACTTCAGGAATGACAATGTCCAACAATGAGCCTCTCCAAAACTATGCAGTCCAGGTGAATGTTTACTCTATACTCTGTTTCATATAACCTTGCCCCGTTGACATGTATCACTCCACGTTAAACTACCTTCCCCCTCGCCCTAATTGGCTAGTGCTTTGGTGCTATAGGCCATAGGCGGTGCCTTTCCGTCACATTTAAACCTGCAGGAAACGTCATAATAATTGCCGGGAAGATAAATAAAATCATACAAATATGGATATGAAGGCATGCAAAAATACAAGTTTATAATGAAACTAAGTTGAAACTGAATGACTGAGCAATGTAACTGAAACAAGTTTATAATGCAAGGCCTTCAGCCTTTTCCACTGGGATTTTTTTTTTGTAACCAGCACGCACACCTTTCAAAAATGCTTGTCTTTCAGTATTAAAAGTCGTGTCACGCCATACCTTACTTTTCGTGTGTTCTTCATTCTCCCAAGTCTCGTCAAGGTAGTATATTTTGCAACTTGTAACTCGGTACAGTCTGACTGTCCTTAAATAACATCTTTGCCACACAGCAACATCGCCTCTGTTTTTTAGCACATTTTTCTTGCCTCTTTTTTCATTCACAAACCCCAGCTATATAATCAATCTGCTGAAATTGGTAAATCTGCATCCTCATTTAAAGCAAACGAAATGTTATTTATGTTAGGGAGTTCGTTTCTAAAGAAAAAACTATACCTACACATGACGACGCACAGCACTTTTCACGTATTTTCTCCGAGCTTGCGCTGTTGTTTATTCCTGCTTTTGCCTGGAGTGGTAAGTTTTCCTGTTTTCTCGATGTTCCTACGGATCTAACACTCACACCTGTAACTTCAGAGCACAGCTGTTCGACTTCTCTCACTGACAAAGACGGATTCTTCTCTATGAGTGCATTAAACACATGCAACACAATTCTTTTGTCGCCTTTTGTAAAGATTTACCCTTGCGATACTTCAGCGAAAAACTGGCGGTAGACTCTGCCATTATTCATATAAGTACACGCGCAATCAACGATCAATAAAATAACTTAGCTTTCGCACTAGGCACAACAACCTTCGAATGGCGATATGACTAATCCAGTTCAAAACAAGGTCAGTGATAAAAGTCATATAAACAAATATGTCACCACTACCGCTGAAGCACGTGCTATGGTGTCTTGTGCTTGAGAGCAAAGGAACCTCCTCTTTACTTCGTGTAAGAATTTACATGCATTTCAGATAAATCATCTCTGTTGCGTGATATATTTAATTAAAACAGTTACGAAAATATAAATTTGACAATTCTCTTCCAACATATAAAGATATATCACCAAGTTAAATAACGAACTAATTTTTACTGCACGACTGTCTTTACCACAATAGCAGCCAATGAGATGTGATTAGGTCACATGACCGGTAAGAGATACTGGGCAAGCTTACGTGAAACAAGGATTAACAGCAGACAAGGAAGACTTGTTACAGATACGAACTGTGCTGCATAGTTGCCAAAGGAGTAAAACTAATAGAAGTTAATCCTGTGTGTTCTTAGTTGTAAATTAATAAGTGTAGCATTTCTAATAGTGTTTTCTTAAGCATTGGGAATTAGGAGGATAAATGTCTTGCAAATGTATAAAAGATAAAAACAATTTTGTTACATTTGTGGTGAACTCACTTTAAAAGCACAGAGGCGAAATTTGACTTCTCGAATTAAGAGCTTATGAGTGTTATTTTGACAATAAAATTTATGAGAATAAGTTTTGGGCTGCAGAAATCTGTTGTGCCAAATGTACAAAGTATTAACCGGCTGGTTAAAAGGGAACCATCATATGCCTTTTGCAGTTCCTATGATATGGCGGGAACCTGAAGATCATATAACAGACTGCTACTTGTGCTTGACAAATATATCTGGAATGAGTTTCAAATCCAAACACACTGTTAAATATCCATCTTTGGAATCAGCAATTTGACCAGTGCCTCATGGACCAGGCCTTCCCGTACCAAATCCACCAGACGGCAGTAATGTGACTGAGGATTTTGAAAGTGTTGATGACATTAGTGAATTACAACAAAGTGACCCAAATTTTGTAGAAGGAATTACCATAAACGAGCCGGGTTAAGCAGAGTTACTTGCTTTAAGATTGAAAGGCTGGCATCTCCTGCAGGATGGCACCAAAATAACTTCTTTTCGTCGACACCAGAAGGAATTTGAGCACTTATTTTCCAAACAGGAGGACCTAGTGTTCTGTAATCATGTTGATTCTTTGAATGAGTCCCTGGGTGTTCAACATAAGCCTGAAGATTGGCACTTGTTCATTGACTCTTCGGAAACAAGCTTGAAGGGATTCTTGCTACATAATGGAAACATGTTTCCATCAATTTCCATAGCGCATGCAGTTGGTATGAAGGAGAGATGTGAACATGCACCTCTTGTAATGCAGTATCCGATAATGATGACTACTCATGGCAGATATGTGCAGATTTTAAAGTGATAGCTATCTTACTTGGATTACAACTTGGTTATACAAAATTTTGCTGTTTCACTACCAGGGAAAATGTACTTCAAATATATTTATTAATTTTTAGATGAGTCGTATTTATTACACATCTACTTCTGTGTAATAAATACGACTCTTCTAAAAATTAATAATTATTTCGCTTCACTGTGGTGTTCCAATAAAGTTAAATCTCGATATACTTCAAATATGTTGGCAGACTACTGCTGGACACTCAAGAGAGATGTTCCTCAAGCAAAGTATAGTCCAAAGTCTAATTCACATACCTTTTAGGTGTGTAAAAGGTACTCAAGCTAAGGTGTTACACATATTAACTGTATAATTACAAGAAATCTTTAATGCAATTACTCAAGAACTATGGGTGATGGAAAAGTTCTGCAAAAAGATTTGTAATCAGCACACAAAATTCAGTAAGAATCACCCATTATACTTCTTTTAATATTAAACAACTTACATTTTGCTGACCAGTGTTATTAAAGCAATTAAATGGTCCAACGAATTTAATGGTTCGTAAAAAAAAACACTTAAAAAAATAGAAAACATGTAATGAATAATGAAATACCGCCAATCAATTCTATCTAAGTTTGTTTCACTTTCAGAGTATGACAACACACAAAAAAATTACAACATCTTGCAACTAACATTGACAATGAAGGAAGCAAATGCAGATGCAAACAAAGTTTGTGAAACTAGTCTGGGAAATTTTCTATTTTCTTAAAAGGTAAGCGAGGTTTGTTACAAATAATTATATTTTATATAACACTTTCTGTCATGACTTTTAAAATGTGCCTATGTATAAGTCAAATGATTTCATTGCAATATACATTTTCACTTATTTTGGAAAAAGAAATAAACCCATTCATTGAAACAGCAGTTATTAATAAATAAACAGAATGTCAGCAAGCAATATGGTGACAAGCATGTCTCTGGCATGAATGCAGCAGCAGCAGCAGCGACTAAACAGGCTACAAAAAGCAGCCTAAAGGTAAAAAATGAAAAAGGTTGATTGATAAAATTATTTTAAATGAGAGTCACAAATTAATGAAATATAATTTGAGCATTCCAGTAAACTTAATGAAATTAACCACAGAGTCACTGGTGTTTCAGAAGAGTGTCACGCATGTGTGGAATAAAAATGCAAAAAGATTTGTGATGTTAAAACCTGAATATGCAGAAAAGAGCCAAACCAGTTTTGCCAAGTGCGCAATCTGCTATCAAGTGCATAACTTTTTTTTTTTAAACTATGAACCATCAATACTGACCTTCATTTACAAGACTTAAACGAACAACATTCATTCTTTGCCATTAGAAATGAGACTACTTCTGAAGATATCAATCACAAGAAAACTGCTAAAAAGATCAAAAAGTGTGGTTAGAATGTAGACTAAAAGAACAGATGCATGACTAAAAATCACAGCGCACTGCTTGCTTACTCATAAGAACAAGTCACAATGCTAAACACAATTTGCTCCTTCACTTAGCATTCAAAAAATTCTACCTCACCATCACCCAATTTAATAAAGCTTAAATGAAGTACTTAAATAGTACACTAAGGTGCAAAAAAGTGCCACAAACAATACATTGGCTATTAGAGTTATTATGTCTTGATAATCCTTTTTCCCCAACAGATTCCTGCAGGCATAAGATGAAAAATTAAATCAGACTTGGAAAAGTTGATGTCATAGGCAGGACTCGAACCACATATCTTTGGCTTAAACCCTGATAAATGTTAAAGGTAACTTCAAATATTGGAAGTGTCATTCCTCAAAGGCTACTTGCAATGCTGCAGGTACAGCAGAACCTTGTTCACCTGGATCAACTGGGACCAGGGCCGATCTGAGTTAACAAAAATCTAGGTTATCCAGAGAATGACAAAAAATTATAAAATATGTACACATCACCAAAATATTTTAATGGAGTTTACAAATTACTATCAGCACACTTTCACTTTAAAACACACACACTGAACGCACTGTACGTAATTTTGTTTTTCAAAACTCGGCCAGGTGAAAGAACTCTGGATTAAGAAGGTTTAAATGTAGTACTTCAAATACCCCGGACTTATTAGTTAACCACTTTTTTGATAAGACTTTCATACTGCAGATGTAGGTACGAAATTTGGAATGTATAACCCTGGCAACAATTAACTATAAAGCCCTAAAAATTAAAGTACCTTCAACAATGCAACTTGATGAACCTAATACTTGAGATATCCTTGATTTTGAGATACCCGAATTTAACAGGATTTAACACATGAACAAGTTACTTGCTATGACTTTCACATTCAAAGTTGTAGAACAGAAATCTTCAGGTATATTGCTATCAATAAAGGTGTAAGATTATACAACAGACTACCAGAAAATATTAAATAAATGAAGAGCCTTATACATTTTAAAAATGGAGTAAAACTCTTTTTACTACAACATTCATTTTATTCTGTAAATGAGTTTTTAAATGTTAATTAGTTTTAAGTGATTGTAAATAATGACAATAGCCATTAATGTAATTTTTATACTATGACGTGTGTGATATCAATCGAAAGGACAAAATATATTGAATTGAATTAAATCATGAAGTAGAGTAAACTCCACATTTGTGAAAAATTACTGTTATATAGCATTTCTGTATAGTCTTTATATAGTTTATATTTATTTGCTTTTTCTACTTTAGACTTTTGTTGGATCCTGTATCTGTTACAGTTTTTAGTCTTATGTAACTTTTTATATTTATCTTTGTATCTTGAACTGACGTGTCCTACAACATATGTATTACGTTCCACAGCATGAAATAAATACAATACAATATGGTAGTTTAAGAGAGAAGAGCATTGCCATGGAGAGCTAAAGATCCATCTAACCATGGCATCCAATTTTTCAAGTGTGGTTAAACTTTCCAATACACTGGCTGTTAAACTGTACACAGATAAATGTTATACATCATATTATTTTCTAAGATATCTTACACTTATACTGGCAGATAATGCAGTGGTTAATTCCTTAAATTTTAAACGATTCAGTTTCATTTATAAACTTACAAATAAAAATTGTCTAAGGGGTTTCTCCTGCTTCCAACCTAATGAGATTGTGAAAAATGTCCTAGTTTTGGCAAGTGGCATTGCCCATTTTCAGAAATGAAGCCCAGGAAAGCCACTTCATTAAATGGAAATAGAAAATGTCATGGTGATTACCTGAATACGCTGCCTTACCAAGTTGCACCTCAAGTTCATTTCAGACTCATCACATCCAATTTCTTCCCAAGTTTGCCAGACCTGATGCATTATCTCATTGATCATTGACATAATATCATTGAATAATTTTGAATACCTGCAAATAAATTTCCAAATGAATGAAGTATTTACATAAAATATTAGTACATACTTAGAAATATCCTTAAAAGTAAACCTTGAGAGAATGCAAAACTCGAGCATGAACTTCAAAGAGTGAATGGTTGTCTCCAGTTTGGCCAGAATAATTAGGAGGATGAAAATCAGTTAATTTATTCATATCTCTACAACTATAAATACCCTAGATTAACTCAGAATTGCCATCATTTGTATGAGTTTTGTAATTTATTGTTGTGGCTACAGCTAAGTTCATCTAAGCTTTGAAAGAGGTTTACATTGTTAACAAAAGCAAGATAAAAATGAATTGTTGTTGGGACATACAAAAGTTACATTGTAAACTCCCACAAATACTAATACATTTTTATCTTCAAATATGAAACAATAAAAAACTCAAATATTTCCTTATTTTACAAGCACATCTAATGTGAACATGTGCTCACAAGCGAGGATTGTGGGATATTACCCCTTCAAATTAATTTTTTTAATTCATCAAAGATATAACATGGTTACTGTAATAAGAACCTGGAGCTTAAAAAGATATCATACACGATCATACTAAAACAAAAAAAAAATCATTCAGAGGCTACGTACTTTTACCACACGAATTGACACCTGATCAAGCTCAACACTAAGTACCTGCAGTTAGCTTATTACCAATTCCTGGATGACAAACCGTCACACGTGCCTGAGAAGGGGGTGTATCGCAATCCTGAGACCTTACAACAAGTGCAAAATCTGTTAGCCAGCAAATGTAACTTCAAAAATATCAGTTTGGCTCCAAAATAATTAAACATATCTGGTGGAATTTCCATGGTATGATTCACTCTTAAGTTGTTCCAAATGGATGTGCAATGATGTCGATTCTTAACTGGAAGCTCATATTTTGAGGCTTTAGTTTACAGAATTAGTTAACAGAAACAGCTCTCTTGCAGCAGAACAATGCAAGACCTGATACACAATAAAGAATAATGGAATCAAAATGCTACCACTCCCAAATATAGCCTGATCATATACCTTCAGATTCCCATTTGTTTACATCTATGACCCATTTCCTATGAGGAAGAAATGTTGAAAACATTAAACTGACAAATGGATATCAACGAATTCTTGACACCAAAAACAAAAAATGGGTATCTTTGTGGGATAGCAAACTTTGCAGAACGGTAGCTAATGGGTCTGTATCCATTGCTCTGTATAAAAATCCTGAACATGAATACCTAATTATACAAATATTAATTCTAATGGCCTTTTTGGTCATATTTTTGGTTTTCAAAGTTTTAGGACAATTTTTTCTTTTTCTTTTATCTTTTGCATTTTACTGCCTTTTCTTTCTCTTTTTGCAAGAAATTAGATTAACATTATTATTTACCGTTTATGGCCGTGTGCACCAACCTCATTAAGCAAACCCACAAGAGACGTTTGCCTAAACGCAGTTAAAAGTTGATCGCGGTAAAGCTTACATCCTGGTGCACCATTGCCAATCGCCGGTTAGTTGGCAGTGATTATCTGGCAGGCGCTCGCTGCCGTAGAGCGCACCGCTCGTTTCAAATGTAACTGTTAAGAAGGCTACCGAACACACCCGGAAGTTCATCGCTTTGTGTTCGTCATTTGTCGTTTGTTTTTCGCTTAGCATTTGTCCAAGCAGAAGCACGTGCTTAAACAGCTATAATGGAAACAACGAGCAAGAGGACTCCAAACTTTTCTGCTTTTGAAGTAGACATTTTGTTAGATTTGGCATCTCACTATAAAGAAGTTGTAGAAAATAAAAGAACTGATGGAGTTACGATAAAACAGAAGGAGGCCACGTGGGAGAAGCTGGCCGTACAATTTAACAGCAGTCCAGGTAAGCGAAAAATGTTACATTATTCCAAAATTATGATTTTGGCTGAAGTATTTTAATAGTCTGTTGTTTTTAGAAGATGATTCTCGGCAACTAACCTCTGGTTAAAGTTATAATTATTTATCAAGAGTTCGTGAAACACTACCTATATATTGCGTGTACAAAGAGCCTTGTGGAATAAAATTCTAGCGCACCAACAATGCTGATACATTGTGGTAATTGATATAGTTAATAAACAAAATAATATTTAATTTTTAACTTAAGGATTTGTGATTATTGATGCAAAGCAAACTTGCTCTTGCCAAACCGGAAGAAAGGGTTATCAACTTCATCTTCTCAACAACAATTTGTAACTTATATCCATTATTATACTGAGGGACATGTTTTGCAGCTTTTGTCTTAATAAATTGCTTTTGTTTTAGGGGTAACACAAAGAAGTGCATCAAAATTAAGAACGTGCTACGATAATTTAAAGAGAAAAGCAAGAAAAGACATTGCAGATGAGAAATTGGTGTACAAAACAGGAGGAGGGAAAAGGAGGTGCATGAATGTTGTACATCCCAAATTAAAAGAGATGCTTGCATTAACTGCAACACCCCTGCAGAATGCATTCGATAGTGATGCCACATACCAGCAGGCAGCAACAGCAGATGGTATGTAATAATCTTAACTAATTTGAGTGTCTTATAACTAGAAAATTCAATGGTGTCATGGCTTATAGTGCTGGTAGCAACACTTTCATGGAGTTTATTTGCAATGGATTAGTAACAACACATTTTAATAACATTTGCACTATCAAAAGAAAACTGCATGAAATGGACTAACAACAGTTATATTTTGAGTTCTTGAAATTGAAATATTTGCATCATTTGATGAAAAATAATGCAAAATAATTAAAATGTGTGTTATAGTTTATTCTTTCTTGGCAGTGGATAAAAGTAACTGCTGTTGTACTGTCTATCCACCACAAGAAGACAAGCTAGATCTGAAGAGGGAGAGGGGCTTAAACAGTTTATCTGCTCTGTTAGTGGATATGTTTACTACAAAATGAATGTATGCATATGAGTCACCCATGCTGTCAGATCTAATGCTTGTTTCAATAACTGCAGTGATAGATTGGTATTATTTATGGGTGAGTTATGTGACAACATTGTGTATTTTCAAAAACCTAGCATCTTTATCATATCTAGAAGGCGAGCATAAATACTGAAAAGATAATTACATTGCACATTCTTCTGCCTTGCTTTCTTATGGTGGACAGACAGTACATGCCATTTGCATTAGATAATCTACTATTGTGCTATGTAATGCATTTATTAGTCCAACTATTACTTTTGTAGTGGTATACTTATTTATTGCTCCATTTGTAAGAATTGTTAATATTTACGTAGGACATTACATGGATCTCACATTGGGATACCAAAGAAAATACATGTTGGGCTACTGCTGAACTGGGCCCTGGTGCTTGTGCAATTAGGACAGCTTTGTCTTTCCATAATCAACAGTAATGAGCTAAACAATTGCTATGTTATACATGTTACAGTAACGTTCACTGCTGGAATTTCAAATCTTACACGTACACATGTATGTGAATAGTTATTACAAGGACTTTTGTTTTTCTCTGTTGCAGATGTTACAGAGCTTACACAAAGTTTAGAAACCTCCAGTGATGTGGCTCCATTAATAGAAATTGAGGTAAGAAGTCATTTGATATTGTCACATATGTGATATAGGTATGTTGTTTTGTAACACCCAATGGTTGACAATGATTTGATATTGTCACATATGTGATATAGGTATATTGTTTTCTAACACCCAGTGGTTGACAATGAAATCATTAGTCTTCTTGCACTCCAATATTTTTCATAATCGTTGTGTATATTGTGAACTGATGTACAGTTTTGAAGATGAGTGTAGTTCATTTTTAGAATACATAGTGGACAAACTGGGGACCAGTATATTCCATTTCTATGTTAAATTACTATTTCTAAGGTTTTGCGATGAAGAACATATGTTAATAAAATTAATACCCTTGTGGTTAAAAATAGTTACAATGTAATACCATTTTCGAACTTACAAGTGAGTCTCATGCTAACAAATAATTTTAACATTTGGGTACTCTTTTCACTGATAAATAAGTATATATATTGTGTCATGCTGTTAATTCTTGTTTGCTGATATTTTTAAATTGCTAAGAGCTTTATTTCAAGTTCAGGTTCCAAAAGGTGTCAAATGATTGTTTTTGCTACAGTTCAAGCTTGTGCCAATCCAGGTTTTCATATACTTTTTCAGAATTACTAATGTTTTCAAATGCTAGGCTTTGGCAATGAAGCCATTAGCTCCCTTTCTCTCCAATATTTCTGTGTAGTGGGTCCGGCAGGTAGGGCTTCACAGGTTAAAAGATGTTCTTCAGTCATTTCCTCTTCTTTGTTGCACAGAGGACAATTTGGACTTGTATAAATTCCTATTGTGTGTAAGTGTTTGGCCAAATAATCATGTTCCGTAAGTAATCTAAAATTTGCTACTGCAGCTTTACGTGGGATTTCTGGAATAATTTCTGGATTTTTAATTAAAATGTTCCATTTCTTATCTTTGGCATTGTTCGATATTGAATGGTTTTGTTTGTTTTTATATTTGCTTTTAATTTATCCTTTTATGGATGTAAAGGATAAAAGTTAGATGTATTGCATAGTTCCGAGTTAAGGCTTGCATTGCCGTGATTGGAGTTCATTTTGCTGCACCGGCTATTAGTCGAATTATTACTAATGTTGACAACAGTTATAAAAATATTACAAAATCATAAATCCAGAAGCAGGGAAAACTTGACATATAACAATATGGAAATCAAAATTTTAATGTAAGATTATAATTTTCTGCCCCTGGTTTACTTTCTACAAATTGTAATTATATTTAAATGAAATGCTGTGTATGTATGGAGTACCTTTTTGTTCTTTCCTTTCTTAATGGCAGAAAGGCAGTATTTTTCTTTAACTATATTTGGGTATGTGCACAAATCTCGTTAAACAATTACTTTGCCTGTAGTAGATATATATTTATTACACATAAAACAGGTATACTGAGTGAGAAAGTACAATTAAAAAAAATTACATGTTACTGATACACAATTACACTACAATTTCTCTTATTCTCTCTCTCACATATGCTCACACCTACATATTATTGTTGCATACCAGGGTTGTAAGGGGGGTTGAAAGTCTTACAAACCTAATCTACAACTGGGGTGTAGCTATTGGGATGGTAGGGTGAATGAAACATTAAATCAACTTAAACTGACTAACTCTATTTTAAGAAATCTAGTTATTATACAGAGTATCCGCTGAGTCTAGAAGAGACCAGGGGTGCTTTGGTAATACTTGGTGACATAATTATTTAATATAACCTTACCGTTAGTGATGTGTCAGGTGTATAGCTGGGCTTGTCCGGAGAGGTATAATCTGCTGAGTCCGGCGGGGGTTATGGTATTCGTAGACACACTGTCAGATAAATACTTCTGTTACCTCTCACAGGGATCGACATAGAGTCTCCTTTGACATCCCTGCGCCGTTTCACACTGAGGGTTAACTCTACTAGGCTTAAATAGCGGTTCTACAAAAAGTCAATTCAGCGATTCCCACTAACTATTAATTTTGCATCATGCCGCTTGCCTCATTGCGAGAATGTTTAAGTCTGTATTGACCTATTATTTCTTCTGGTCAGCAGAATCAGTCTGGGTCACATGTGGATAATTTCCTTATGCCAACAGACTGCTAGTCAGCGGAATTTACGTTTGACATACATTTCTGTTAGAATCAGTACATGTTACAGAATACCGAAATTTCCAAATCTAGCTCAGCCTATACACGCAACACATCGCCTTCGTCTAGATTTTGCTGCCCTCAGCAAATCCAAACGACTGGTAACAAGATTTTTACATACATAAAATAATAATTTACACTTACATAGGCAATAGAGCATAAAAACATTTACATGTACACAGTTTTCTTTTTGAAAAGTCATAATTGTAACACCTGAAAAAGAAAATCAGAGGACAGGAAAATGGGAATGAATTGATGCGGGTTGGTTTCGAAGTATCCCACGCTGAATGAAGTCCATAGTTCCATAGAAACACACTGTTCCACCACTATGAGTTTATAGTTTTTGGGAGACACTTCACAACACTTGATCACTGAAGGGTTGTAATTACTTCTTTAAGTTTGTCTAACAAGGCCCTAGCTGTTACAAGTAATGTAAACTTCAAAGAGAAAACAGTTTAATGTGCTTCCTGCTTCAGTTTGGTAGTCTGTACTTAGTCTTTTAAAACAGGGAAGCTGATGAAGAACCTCGGTTGTGGCTTGCTGTTTATATGATATCGTGTTCAAGCGTACGGTGCTCTTTGGTATTGCTGAGAAAAGTCTGTACTGAAGAGCCGATGAAAAGTTCGAAAGTGGAGTTTACTGTTTTTTTAGAATAGTGCACTTAGCTTACACTCGCCTACCTCAGCTGGGTCTGAGTTCTTGCAGGTGAGAACACGAAAGAGTGACTTATAAGTTATTGTATTTGAGCCACTGTAAAAGTTTGCTGGGTAGAGTTGCTTTGGCTTTTACCCAGGGTTTCACAGCGAAAGCCATGAGTCCATGAAGTTGAGGAGGTCCTCTGGAAAGATTAAGTGCCTTTCCAGACGCGAGTAGTCTTGGTTGCCACTCCTGATGTGATACTTGGTCATCTGGGGTGCTTTGGTTCTCCCAGGAAAGAGTAACTGCTAGGGACCCAGGTGTCTCCTCTGCTTTCTCCTTATGGTGGTGGTGTTTCCTGATGCTTCGACGTGTTTGTTCATCCATGCCGCAACAGAAAACAAATGATCCAGAGTTAGGATTGATGCACAAGAATATTTCTATGGGGTGAGGATGGGTTAAAGTTCACGGGAATGTAATTAAATGAAAGGGATTTTCAGGTATCATATTACCAAATGAATATTTCTTATATCTATTTACAAAAAATGGTTATATATAATTAACATAAATGGAACATGTATGGAATTTATGTGGAACCATTTTTAGAGGTAGAAGGAAAAATAAATTTGGTTAAAGTTTATAGAGTCCAAAAAAATGAAATTTTATGTTTGCCTTATGGCTGAATAACATAAGTAAATAACCTATAAAAACTGCATAGATGTTCCACTTAAGTATGGTTGTTCAAACATTAGTGATAAGCTTGGAATAAATTAGAAGTATTCTTCATAAAATCATTATATAATTGAATTATACATAATTAATAGTAATAATGATAACAATTTAGCTAAAGAAAATGGAGTTCGTTTAAAGAGTAGTACTTGTTATAAATTATAGGGCATTATTTACAAAAATCATGTCTAATGACTTGCCATAATAGCATCTATATACTGGATTAGACCTACGCCTAACAAATGTCTACTGTTGTCATAATATCAGTCAAATATCAGAGTTAACCATGTCTTTCTATTTTGTTACAATAAATCTTGATGATACTGAAGTAAAGTGTTTCTAGAGTTACATAATATACCTTCATTATACATGGTAATTGAGGTCACGTTTATACAATCATCTTACAATCTATAAGGATATCCTATGACTTTATCTTTTTCCATAAGTATAGCAAAAGTAACTGTGACATTTGCTGGTTTAGCACTGATTGTTTAAACAAGAGGTATAATGTTTCTTTTCTTCTTTTCGCAAAAAAAAGTGTGATCAACGATATCGATAAACAATATCGATCTTATTATCTGGAGATATAATGTACTCAATCGTCACTGGATGTTAAACACAAGTGTTAAATTACAGTGCATTGGGTTGTCTTATAAATGAAATGTTAATTGACAATAGTTAAGTCTTCTCTTGTTTATCAATCCCTAACAAATTTAGGCATGCTTTTATAGCATGGTAATTATGAGTGATAGCAACAGAAAGGGGAGGGGGTTTATAGGTTGTAGATCTCATCGTGCTGTGACCTGTAAACAGAACTTGATATAACGATTAGTTTAATCTTGGTCATTGGTCATATCTCAGATCCATAATGAATATTGTCAAAGGATGTATTTGAGTTATGTGCTGCCCACTGAATTAAAAGTTCAATAAATGGTAGAGAAGCTGACTGGTGTAAGAGGAAGTACCCTTAGAATAGCATACCACGATAATTACATAAAGTTGATCAGTCTGCTTTGATAAACAATAAATATAAGTCATGGGTTTCTTTATGAATACTTAAAGGTGAATTGGGGAAACAGCTGAATTCTATGACTTAGAACCTTAGGTAACACCTTAGTTAAAAAACTTCTGTGCCTTTCTTTTTGTTTATTTTGCTTTCAATCATTTTCCTTGCTGGTGAATCATCATTGTTAATACAATTATTTATTAAATCTTAGGATTTGTGTTGATTTATTCTCTTTCATACTAGCATCATTCTTCACTATAAGCTGATTGAGGGACGTCTCCCCCACAGCAAAAACTTCATATTCACGCTGCGCAGCTCTCATTCATACTTAAACCTTAATGCTATTTTGTCTTCACAACTTCTTTATTTACACTGATCAGTATTTAACTTAACAATGTTTATAGGGAAAACACTTGCGCGACAAATCCCATTTTATATTATAACAGCTTTATCTATATCAAATCAACATGAGAGGCATACACAACCTAAGGGTCTCGCGAACACCAAAGGATGTACCCTCTGTCGCTCATACACAAAACTCTTATAGCTTGAAAGCTTGAAACTTGAAGATACCATGGTATATGCATACATATTCACTAAAACTGTCTCCGAAAATCTTGCGATGTATTCGGAACAGAACACATTACTAATAGAATCTATAAACACTTAAAAATAGCCTCTAAGAACGCCTCGCGGTTGTTCTTAAGGTCAAAGGGTGCTACAAACATACATTATCTTAACAAATCCTAAGCATTTGGTCACAACGATCATAACTGATAACTTTTAAGCACAGAGAATATAAGGTCACATTGAACTGATTTACAATAAAAAAAAACACGGTGTACCGCTGGTGTAGTTGTTATTATTTTTTTTATTTCTCGGAAGGGAGGGAGTAAGAAAAGGGCTGGGGAATCCATTTGCCGAGACATTGCTAAAAGTTTATAGTAACGGGAAGTAATGAGTATAACCAAATAATCATTCATAAGAGTGATGATTTAGAAAGGAATTAATTGTCTATAATAACGGATGAAGGAATGGGCTTTTTGCTGAAAGTAATATTAATACGTGTTAGAAATAATACCTATTCAGAAACTATGATTATAAAGTTGTATTGCTTGAAAATATAAATAATGTGTCGGATATGAATCACGGGACTTATCCACGATGGAAGTTTGTTCTTTAGCGTGAACACGTCTGTGTTTCCTGTCGATCAACGTTTAGCTTGCAAAGTTTCATATTTCACAGTGTAATCGCAACATCAGTATTTTAGTTTTTGCTGGCCTATGAAAGTCGGCAGCATGCCATTTTCATGAGCACGGCGTAATAGCGTGTACAGATATGTAATTATTAGATTTGTGGGTCAGTTCTACGCATTTATAACTTTGGGAGAGAAAAAATGCAGTAAAGTAACAGTGTGTTAAATCGTTTTCCATCATTTAATGGGTGAATGTCATCTTAATACGTCGCGTGCTATTTTATTGAACTTAATGTGTATTATTGTGTACGTATAGAATGCAATAACGTGCTAGCTGGTCCAAATCAGGTCAGTGAAATACCAACCATTGTAATTATAGATTTAGAAAGATAACTTATAATCAAGAGACAATAATTTTTTTTTTCTTTTGTGAGTGGGATTAAGCACATCGAGTGTTGTAAATGGAGTTACATGTGAGGGTAAACGAACATTTTTCTCTGTATTTTGAGTGTGGGGGTTCGTTATTTATAAATTGTAGAAGGTATAATGCGTTCCCAAGGTTTGGAATTGCTTAACATGAGTGGGTGAGGTAAACATTCATATGTGTAACTACGAAAAGAATTGATTCCTGTTTCGCAAGAGCATAACGCAGAATTTAAATTTCATGTAAAGCCATTCATTAAGCGAGAATTATAGATACTATATATTAATTCAGGGTACATTTTTAATAATTTTATGTATTCTTTGTCTTTTGTTTTTTTTTCTGAAGTATTATGGGCTTTTCCGGGAAATTAGATTGATCATAGAATCAGCTCATAGCTATTAATTCTATAGAGCTTTTCTTTTTTTTTCTCTTTTTATGAAATCAACGTACCACTGTGTTGATTTCATGGCCCTTGGCCATTAGGGATAAGGCAAAACAAAATTTAACATCTAAGAGGAAGGAAGATAGAGACCGACAGTTTTTGAAATTTGATTATTTTTTTTTGTGTGGATTGTTATGAATTCTAGGAATTTGGATTAATCGTAGAATCATCTTATTGACTGAGAATTTAAACAAATTATTGTAAAAGTAGTTGAAAACTATATTGGATTTGTTGTGGTAAACTATCTAGGAGAAAGAAAATAGGGGAAAAAAAACATTTGAACACATTGGAGGGGAGAAAGATAGAGATAGACAGACCTGGAAACATTTGTTTCTTTTTTTTTCGGTTTGCTTCCATTCTTAATCGTATAGGGAGTAATACTGCATGCTCAATCTTAAAGTAATTGTACTCTATAACTAAATCAAGGTGCATAATAGGGATGTAGTCTTGATACGTGTATGATACTATCATATTTCTTTCGTCCAGTAACATTTTTAATGTGGTAGTTTACGGGACTTGTTTGTTCCACAATGCGAAATGGTCCATGATACCGATGAAGCAATTTTGTTGTTTTGCCTTTCATTCTCGTTGGGGTGAATACTTTCACTAATTGTCCGGGTTGAAATTTAATGGTGCGTCTTTTTCTGTCAAATATTTTTTTGTACTTAATTTGTTTTTGCCTGATCCTTTCCTTAGCTAGTTGACGAGCTATCTGAATGTGCTTTTGTGTAGTTTGGACAAAGGGGTTGTCCGTGGTGTATTTTAGTTGAACTTCGTTGGGAAGGGTGGGATTCCGTCCATACAAGAGGAAGAAGGGTGAATTTCCTGTAGTTTCTTGTTTACTCGTATTATAGGCAAAAATGACATGTGGGAGTGCTGTGTCCCAATCTCGTTGATCCGTTGACACGTAATGTGATAGCATATTGATTACAGTCTGGTTAGCACGTTCTGTAAGTCCGTTGCAGGCTGGGTGATAGGCTGTGGTAAATGACGGGTGCACGCCCAGGATCTTTAAGAGGTGTTTCATTACATCACTTAGAAACACAGTACCTCTATCAGATAAGAGCTCGGCAGGGGAACCGTGCCGACAGATAATTTGCTCTAACACAAATTTAGCTACGTGCTCTACAGAACCTTTAGGAATAGCACGAGGTTCTACCCATTTTGTAAAGTATTCAGTTGCTAGAACAATCATAGTGTTACCCCGTTTGGAACGATGAATCGGACCGATGAGGTCAATGCCAAAGCGTTCTGCGACATTATTAACGGGAATTGGCTGTAAAAGACCAGCTGGTTTAACATTTGTCAGTCCTTTTCGCCCTTGGCAGGATTGGCATGTGTGGACGTATTTTTCAATGTCTTTCTTCATCCCAAGCCAGTAATATCTGGAATTGATTTTTGTAAAAGTTTTCTGGAATCCCATGTGTCCTGACAGAGGATCTGAGTGACACGATATTAGAATTTCGTGTTTCAGCTGATCAGGGATGACCAACAAGTGCAAAGGCCCTGAACTTCCTGCATTTTTGCGGTACAGGACTCCTGATTGTAAAGTATAGGTTTTTGCCTGTCATTGTAACCTAGGTGAGCCGGATTGGGGATTCTCCAACGTAGTTATTAGGGGTAGCAGCTTGGGGTCAGCTCTTTGTTCATTTGCTACTTGAACTGGTGTTAATAGACAAGTTGGCAAGTCGTACAATTGTTCCACTAAATAGGGGTTGGGTTTATCCACTGGAAAACGGGAAAGAGCGTCTGCGTCCGTGTGTTTTGCACCTGATTTATAAATGATGGAATAATCATATTCCTGGAGTTTTAAAGCCCAGCGTGCTAGTCTTCCTGTGATGTCTTTTAAGTTACGAAGATAGCAAAGGTAATGATGATCACTTACAACATTGACGGGGAAACCATAAATATATGATCTAAAATGTGTTAGGCCGTATACTATCGCTAGCAATTCTAGTTCCGAGATACTGTAATTTTTTTCATGCTTGTTTAGAGAACGTGAACAGTAAGCAATTGGGTGCAATTTGCCATCTATGCGTTGCAATAGAGCGCAACCAATTCCTGATGTAGAGGCATCTGTATGAATTTCTGAATAGGCTCCTGGTTGATAGTGAGCTAATACTGGGGCAGTTGTTAGTAACTGTTTTAATTTATCGAATGAGTCTTGTTGCGTTGCTGTCCACTCAAAACCTTTGTTTTTCCGAGTTAGTTCATGAAGAGGTGAAGCAATAGAAGCGAAATTCGGGACAAAACGTCTATAGAAGCTAAATAAACCAAGCACTTTTCTAACGTCACGAGTAGTCTTAGGGACTGGCAAATTTTGAATAGCTCGTAATTTATCATTGTCTGGTTCCATACCCTTAGCGGATATTTCAAAGCCTAATAATTTTATTTTTGACATACCAAAAAAACATTTTTCTGGTTTTAGTTTGAAGTTATGTTTACATAGTTGACGAAAGACTTCTTCTAAGTTTGTTACTAATTCATGAAATGTTGGAGCGAAAACAACAATGTCATCTAAATAGACTAAAGCTTTTTTATAACAAAGATCGCCCAATAACTTACCAGAAATTTCTGAGAAAAACCTAGGGGCATTAGCAAGTCCAAAGCTTAGTCTGTTAAACTCATATTGGGAAGAACTTGTAACGAAGCTTATATACTTCTTGCTTTTCTCATCAATAGGAACTTGAAAATATGCACTTAACAAATCCAAACTGCAATACCATTTTGAGTTGCCTAAGTAACTAAGCAAATCATCTATGAGGGGTAGGGGGTAGGAAGTTGTTTTTGTAACTGCATTAAGCTTCCGATAATCTATACAGAATCTCATTTCACCACTTTTCTTTTTAACTAAGACCACGGGTGAACTCCAGGGACTATGGGATCCGCGAATAATCCCGGCATCTAGCATTTCTTTAATTTGGGAATCTATGATTTCTCTTTGTGCATGAGATACACGATATGGTTTTTGTTTTATGGGTGTTTCATCTGTGACTTCTATTTTAAATTCTGCTATATCTGTTTGGCCTAATTCTTGCAACTTTGTAGCAAATGCATGACGGTATTTCTGTAATAAACTAGTCATTTGAGATTTCTGTTCGAAAGTGAGTTGTGAATTAATGTTAAATTTAGCGTTTTTAAGCTCGATGGGTTGGGAATCTGTAGAAGACCAATTAGAAGCCTGTATAAGGGCTACTTCATAAGCATTGGCAAGGGTTGTTCTAGCAAAAATAACTTTCGGTTCAGCAGTATTGTTATGTACTGGTAGTGAACATTGTCCTGCATTATCAAATAAGATAGGTGAAATTTGTAAACATTTCTTTTGCATAATCGAGTCTCTGGGTTCTAACAAAATTTGTCCTGGTTTATCAAGGTTAATTTTTACTGGTACGTTCATAGAAGTGAAAGGAGGTATATGAGTGTCCTGTGTACAATATGCCTTAGGTACAGTGTCAGGGTCCTGTTCTGGTTCAATTGTAATCTGAGCCAAGTGACAGTTTTGTTTCTCGCCACAGTGTATATTTACTGTGCTATCGTCAGATGTCTTAAGAGTTATATCGTAAGAAGCTAAATTAATAAGAGCTTGATATTTGTTTAAAAAGTCCGTTCCTAACAGAAGGTCGTGAGCGAACTCTCGTGCTACTAGCAATTCTTCTGTAAATTGTACTCCTGCAAGTTGAAACTGAAACTGGGTCGAATGACCAACGTCTAGTAATTTGTTGTCTGCTGTGCAAAGGAGTAAGCTATTAGATATTGGAAATACGAGTGACGTTACGAAACGTTCATGCACTATGCTAACGGCACTGCCGGTGTCAAACAATATACTAATCACTTGGTTGTTAGCTGCAATACCCTGAGTCGTAAGTACATTCATAGGCCAAATATGTGCAATTGTAAAATCTGGAATATTAGCTGCTATGGGCGCCACAGGTTTTACTCCTGTGACGTCCCTTGCCCGTTTGGGTGACTTTGCTTAAGTCTGCAGTTTATCGCTGTATGACCTTGTCGGTGGCATGCAAAGCAAACAGGTCGTGCATCAGCTGTTCTACTGTTTGTTTGCCAGCTGATATTTTGTTTAGCATTAGGGGGTCTCCCAGAAAAATTAGTTCCGCGTTTTTTGTAAAAACCACGTATAAAGTGATTGCCAAAGTTAGTACCGCGAACGTGTCCACGAGGTGATGTACTATGTCTGTCATTGTGTGAAAATTGGAGTCTTTGTATTTGTTTTTGTAATGTTTGTACGGCTTCAGTCAACGTGTCAATGGGGTCTGATGCATTGGCATCGTTAATGGCTGATACAGGTCTCGATGTTGGTCTCTGCATTAAGTCTACCCGTTGTCCTGCCAGATATCTAGCTGTTTCTATCCTACGGACAAATGTGATTAGGTCGTTTACAGTCTGTGGGTTTGCAGGGAGCACTTGCTCCAGTAAGGATGGTTTAAGCCCGCGGGTAACATGACGTAAGCGTTCTCTCTATGTCATATTGGGGTTCACTTGATCACATAGGGCTAGAACATCGTAGATATATTGTTCTGTAGGCTCGGCCAAATCTTGCATTCTTTGCCTAAGCCGACATTCTACCACATCTTCGTATGCTGCTGGCACAAACGCTTGTTGTAAGGCGGACTTTAAGTCTGTCCAGGTATACTGTGTATGTCGGGGAGCAAATGTTTTAAACCAAGTGGCTGCAGCGCCACGTAAATAACATGGTAAATATTGTGCTTTTGCGTGGTCATCCCAGCCATTAGCTGCTGCTATAGTATCAAAATTGTAGAGGTAAGCAAAAATGTCCTGTCCGAGTCTGCCTTCAAACACGCCAGGGTCAATAAACGGCCGTGCATACGGCATTTCGACAGATAATGCAGGTTTAATGTGTATGTCCCTGCTAGTTATGGAACTGTTCTGAGGAACCGAAGGATTCATGATTTGATCATTAACTACCGACTTAGAGAATGCTTCTGAGGGGGTTGGATGAGTTTGTATGTCCGGAGAAGATTCTGTTAAATCTCCTACACTTAAACTTCTTCGTTTGTCTGGGATGTATGAAAGAGGTGATAATTTACGAACTCGGCGGGAGGTTCTAACTGTCACTTTGTGCATAGATCTCCAAGGTTCTAGAACATCAGGGGGAAAATATTTAATGTCGTCAGAGGTAAGGCTATGAGTTGAAACTAACTTATTAAAAGAGAATTGCTGGTCCGGTGTGAGTTTACAAATTTGCTGAGTTGTGGTTCTATTATTTGTGACCTGGGACGTTAAGTCAATATAGGGGTAATTACACAATAACTTAGGAGTGCTTACAAAAGTCAATGAAATCAGCCCACAGCACAAAACATCAAATACACACAACACATATGCCAATATAAAACATCCAATCATTACAACAACACAAGAAAATGCAAAAGCAATAAACCTGAAAAAAACTATGCCTTAATAATCTGTATTCATAGCACAAAAAGATTGCATCATTATCACAATTTCAACCTGAAATCAATGATCAAACAGAACTAAATTTCTAATCTTTGAGTTTGCAAAGAAAGAAAAAAAAAGTTATTCAAGTTAGGAAACATAAAAATAGTGTTTGACATTATTTATTATGTCTGCTATTGGAAAATCTATATGTGACAAAATTATAATTACAAAAATTATTTGTGAATTACAATAAAACTGATTTCACACTTGTAAAATAATCTAAACTCTGTTAGGGTGGGTTGGGAGGGTAGTCAAGATACTATTATGATTAAACTTGAAAATAATATATTTAATAAAAGCAGCAATAAAATTTAAGCAAACTTAAGAGAATTTGAGCTATGAAAATCGTTATTTATCTATTGCAAAATGGAACACCCTGGTACTCTGCCATACTATTATATGAAGATAGGGGGGTTGATAGGAATTACGAGAGGTACCAAGGTATAGGATTCGAAACCCGGTGCCGAGACCACATGTTGCATACCAGGGTTGTAAGGGGGGTTGAAAGTCTTACAAACCTAATCTACAACTGGGGGTGTAGCTATTGGGATGGTAGGGTGAATAAAACATTAAATCAACTTAAACTGACTAACTCTATTTTAAGAAATCTAGTTATTATACAGAGTATCCGCTGAGTCTAGAAGAGACCAGGGGTGCTTTGGTAATACTTGGTGACATAATTATTTAATATAACCTTACCGTTGGTGATGTGTCAGGTGTATAGCTGGGCTTGTCCGGAGAGGTATAATCTGCTGAGTCCGGCGGGGGTTATGGTATTCGTAGACACACTGTCAGATAAATACTTCTGTTACCTCTCACAGGGATCGACAAAGAGTCTCCTCTGACATCCCTGCGCCGTTTCACACTGAGGGTTAACTCTACTAGGCTTAAATAGCGGTTCTACAAAAAGTCAATTCAGCGATTCCCACTAACTATTAATTTTGCATCATGCCGCTTGCCTCATTGCGAGAATGTTTAAGTCTGTATTGACCTATTATTTCTTCTGGTCAGCAGAATCAGTCTGGGTCACATGTGGATAATTTCCTTATGCCAACAGACTGCTAGTCAGCGGAATTTACGTTTGACATACATTTCTGTTAGAATCAGTACATGTTACAGAATACCGAAATTTCCAAATCTAGCTCAGCCTATACACGCAACATTATGTATTACACAAATTATACCATGATTCCTCTCATTGTCTCACACACACAATAATAAGCCATTTGAAAGCAAATCAACACTTTTTTTCATTGTTACAGGAATTCCAGCTACTGGAAGCAACACCAGCTTCCATGCCCGCAGAAGAAGCTGAGATTCATGTGCACAACTCTACGCCGAAAAGGTGGCAGCAACGCAGGATGCCACCCAAACCCAAACCTGCAACAAGCATAGTTGATGCTTGTGAGAAGCGAGTTGAGGTTCTCACGACACAGTTGGACCTCATTAAAAAGGAACATCGAAAGGAAATGGAAATAAAAGAGCACAAGTTATTGGTACTAAAAGAAAAACTTAAGTACTGGAGAAATAAAAACAGTGTGTAAATAAATCTTATATGAATAAATATACATACGTACCTTAACTAAAGTGTTGATTTATTATTGCCTGTCTCACTGCTCTTCCTGATACTGCATCATTACGATGCATTTGATGTTCTGCTGGAACAGGATCATTTTCCTCAATATCTGCTCCCCTCACTCGTTGCAGATGGTCTAGCAGCCTCTGAATTTCAGGATCTTGAGGAGGTTCCTCGAAACTGAAACTCCTGGCGATGTTGTGCAGCACTGCTGTGGCTACGATTATTGCCATAGCATTTTGCAGGTCACATCTTAACCCCAATGACAGTACTGGAAACCTCATTTTCCAAACTCCATACTGCCTCTCCACTGTGTTTCTTGTTCTTACATGTGCACTGTTAAAACGTTGCTCAGCAGCAGTTTGTGGGTTTATAATTGGGGTAATTAAATATGGTCTGCAACCATAGCCACTATCTCCTAGTAAATAACCATGAGGCATTTCCCCATTTTCAAACTTTGCTCTTAGGCTTGAGTTTCTAAATATTGTACTATCATGCACCGAGCCTGGCCACCTTGCAACAATGTCCCTAATAAGTAAATTATGATCACTTACAGTTTGGCAATTGAGTGAAAAATAACCTTTCCTGTTTCTATAAACTTCGCCATTTTCACCTCCAGGCGACTGAATCCTTATGTGTGTGCAATCAATGGCTCCAAGTACTCCTGGAAAACCACTAATTGCACTAAAGTTATCAATGACTGACCTTACATCAGCATTACTTGCCGGAAATTGTATATAATTGCGTCCGAGGTCAGTTATTGCTCGCGACACACTGTTTATAGTACGCAATGCGGTGGTCCGATGAGTATTAGATACGTCGCCGATTAGTATATTACATGCACCCGTTGCATAAAATCTTAAAGTTGTTAATACTCAATTCATTGGTGATATCGGATTATTTCTGTTTGTTGGGAATTCTAACCTATCACACAATTTGTCCACTAGCCACCACACAACTTCCTTAGATAATCGGAATCTTTCTTGAAATTTTCTATCGTTCATATCATCAAAAGGATTTCCTCTATCCACTATAACGGGTATGCGATTATTGTCACCACCGTCAATATATTGCATATATAACATTTCGTCCTCGAAATTATCGCGTTCCAAAACATAAGCCGCCATTTTACAATTACGAGCTAAGATAATCGGCCATTCACGGCCGGTCAGAGTTAAACGGCGATTAAAGCCTGGATAAAGTTTACCGTCGTCGATGCACCAGAAATGACCGCTCATCGCGGTAAAGTCAGTATTTAACCGCGATAATATGTTGATCGAGATTGGTGCACACGGCCATTAATCCAACAAAATAAATTGATACTTGATCAATGGGTCATTAATGTAACATGTGGACAGTTGGTTTCTTAATTATTCTGTACATATTATATACAACAAGCAATAATTATATTTCCAATATGCAGGTCGAAAAGCAAGCCTCTGATCCATATTTTTGTCATCATACATTTATTTACTGAGAGGAAAGTTTGGTGTTCCATTTTTGCAGCTTCATTTAGCCATGGCTAAAGTAAAACTATTTATATCCTGTCCTTTAACATAGATTATATTTGAATTTGGACATGTTTTTTCTATGGATGGTGAAGTGTTAATCTAGTGGTCTTCCACGAAAAATACAAGTCACTTGGAGAATTCAATGTCATACTAGCATATTACCATAATAGTTAAATGGTTAAGAGCAAGAGATCTGTGTTTCAAATCCCAGCCATGGTATTGAATTTTTCAGCCTGACTACTTATTCAAACCTTGTACTAGACATAGCTAGGGTGAAAGAACAATTTCCACAATACCTGATCATTAATTCACTTGGTTGTTTAATTTTGGACTCAATAAAATGTGGGCTAAACTTCTGTATCCAACCTCTTAAAGAATCTAAGAAAAATGCATGCAATGAAAATACCTCAAATTGAGGTTTACAAGATATGAGGTAAAAATTTAATTTAATTTCGCAATATATGTATTAAGTAAAGGCAAGTGATTCCTCATGCTCTGACGTAGCTTATTCAATATTCAAAATGTTCAAAATTGCAAATAAGTATTTAATGCTAAAGATCCTGGTAAATACAGAACAAATATGCATAAAAGTTACTATTCTCTCGCTATCATTTGTAAAAAGCAAATGCTAGAATTTATATCATTTTTTTTTCTTTTATGTCAGACATTAGTTCATCCT
Organism: Mantis religiosa; assembly: GCA_030765055.1. Lineage (NCBI taxonomy): Eukaryota > Metazoa > Arthropoda > Insecta > Mantodea > Mantidae > Mantis > Mantis religiosa. Next base: position 2,353,578 of record JAUKNK010000271.1, read on the forward strand.
TGATTCAGTGATAAGCACCAACAAATATAAATATTTTTAAACAAGATCTATAGCTTCTTCTACACACTGCATATCAGTGTCAGTCTGTAACGCTGAACATGGACAAAATGTCATAGATGGTAAAATAAACCGGCAATTAAAATTTCCTTCCATATCCTGTGTTAGCATCACAAAACCAAACAAGTATTCTGAGAATTTGTTTCTAAAATGAGTGGATAGCCACATTACAGAGTGACATTCTATGCTCATGCTGCTTACTGTTGCTCTCAGTTGATAGACCTTTACGAGTGCAGATGCAGGCATCTTGAAAACATGGCTAAAACAGTAGAAACACAAAATGAATATGGACAATATCTAAGGGAACAAGTTCACTATGAACAAAATGAAAAAATACTGCTAAGGCTGTCAAAAATGTTGGAATCCAGCAAGACTAAAAGAGAAGAACTGATTAAGGCGAAGAACAGAATGTATAAACAGATGCAGTGAATCAGAAACAAGATGCATAGAAGTCAAGAAAATCAGATGCTCCTGCTATTATGACCTCTAAAACAGCATTTAGATCTAGAAAGATTTTGAAAAATGCAGAAAAGGTGTTGCAAAGGCACTTCCGAAATCTCTGAGCAAGAGGTTATAACAGATTGCTGACCTTACAAGAAAAGAACCTTTGGCAAGCAAGGGAAATTAGCATCAAAACATACATATTCAGATGATATTAAACCTTTAATCTTTTAAGTTCTTAGAGAATAATTCAATATCATACCAGCCTCTAGGTATGATGTATTCAAAAGAATCTGCATTAATGGAGAATTCAAACATCCCCTTGCAAGATATTAGATGGTTACCATGCACTATTTATACAGAATAACGAAGATGTGTGCATTAGTTTTCCAAAGTTTGCAGATTTACATTATGTTAACGTGTATCGCCCTTTTGGCCCCATTGCATAGGAAACAAGTACCTGTTAAAACTGAATTTCCTGTATTTATATTTTAAATGGTATGTAACCAGAATAAAGAGAACTGTATGCAATCAGGCTGTGAAAAATATCCACTCTTGAGTAAAACAGAGCTTATAGATGACCAGGCCAATTCACTATGCCAGTGGAATCAATGGACAATGTAGAATGGAAGAACTCAGATTGAAAAACAAGAGGGATCTGTTATTGACTGCATTAAAGAATTGCACAACTTGGCATACTTTTTCAACCATGCTTATGTTTAACACTAGAAGGACCGCACCCGTCATTTTGATGGATGCGTTGTTTTAGAAGACTTCCACATCTGTTGTTTTCTTCTTGATTGCTTTATGGCACTCTGCAGACCCTTTGCCGATGAGTAAGAAAGCTTTATTGTCCAAGTGGCAAAATTCGTGCTACCACTTCTGAATTTACGTGGTGTTAGAGCAAAAAACTTTCCGCTGAAGTTATGGTCGAATACCTGGGGAACACCATTTCTCAGGAACAGAATGAGCAGAAACACACTTGTGGTTAAATTTTGTGGTTTATACGATTTTATGACAAGGACACACGTTCTCAAAGACTAAGTACAGATCACTTTGCAGCTGCTACTCCTGTCTGGAATCCTTTTATTGCCAATTCCTTGCAGTGTTACATTCCAAGTGAAAGTCTCACTGTGGATGAGCAATTATTTCCTTGCAAGGCTAGATGCTCTTTCATTCAATATATGAGCAATAAACCGGACAAATTTGGAATAAAGTTTTGGCTTGCAGTTGATGTAAATTCAAAGTACCTGGTGAATGGTTTTCCTCACCTGGGCAAAGACGATCAGTACCCCACAGGTGTTCCTCTTGCAGAGCATGTTGTAATGCGTCTTATACAGCCCTTTGTTTTTGAAAGAAATATTACACATGACAATTTTTCCACAACCAAATACCCTGCAGAAAGTTTGAAGCGTAAAAGTACAAACACTGTGGGCACAGTAAAGAAATGTAGAAGGGAAATACCTCAATCAGCAAAATCTGCTGCAGCAACTTTGCACATAGCTGTACTTTATAGGTCAGGTGACATAACTCACACATGCTATCAGGGAAAAAAGAACAAAACTGTGCTTTTGAGTTCAATGCATGACAGTTAAAATAAACAACATCCTAAAAAGCTACCAGAATCAGTGGCATACTACAATAACACAATGCACGGCATTGATGCCGTTGATTAAATGGCTCGACTGTACACAGTGAAATATGGATGCAGAAGGTAGCATATGCATGTTTTTTTCAATGTGATGGCTTTGGCAGCTATTAATGCATAGGTACTAGGTACTCTATAAGGAAGTAACGGGTGGAAAAGTAAGCAGACGTCAGTTCATATACAACTTAGCAGCAAGCATGTTTGTGGTCCATGTTTAGGCAGTGCTGAATACATATGTTAGGTGCTACGATGCTGCAGCTAGCTTCGAATGAGCAAAATCAGGTTTATAAGTGTTTTTTCTACTTTATACTGTGGTATTCAAAATGTTATGTTGAAACATGTGTTTGCTAAGGGCAGTTGTCCATTTTAGATTTGGTTATCGCATATATCTGGATTAATTTTTAGGCTTAAAATGTTCATTTTACCATGTAGTTCTTCAAACAAAAGTAAAATTACATACTGGTAAACTGTATAAATAATAAAAATTGGTATACATTCAATTTTTTTTCACCATTTTAAAAAGGGCAAATAAACCTATAAACCTGCACCCGCCAAAATGACGGGTTGGTCCTTCTCGGTAGACCATACTCGCTGGTCCTTCTAGTGTTAAAGACAGCATACCAACAGGTGTTCTGAGCATTTAGTGATGCTGCAGTACCAACACAATTCAAATCCTGTGTCACAATATATAGCTAGACTCAGTGGTGCTATATCTACATGAGTTGTTACCAAAGCACTTGTTTCAGAGAACTGTATATGTACAAGACTTGCCCACTGGTTTGTATTGTGAGGAGATAAAATGGAAGTTTTCTTTCATATACATGCTACATGATTAGATACTTAAATGCAACTGAATCAAATAAGATAGTAGTATTTTTTTCTTTATGTATTGTCTGAATTGTTCTGCGCCATGGCATCATGCTTTGGTTATCTGCCACAGAATGCAGCCAGGGTTTGATCTCAACCCCAGGGGTATGGTTTTAAGTCCCGGGTATAGACAGATGCCCATTCAGCATCCTGAGGAAATTGAGAAGCTTTCGATAGATAAGCGACACTGGTCATGACAGCCAACGTTCCAGCTGGAAGTGTCAAGATACTGACCACATCTCCCCATATCGGTTGGATGATTGCCCATCTCTACCTTGCATATTTGGGCATGAGGACGGCAGTAGGGTTGGCAGGCCCTGGTCCAATATGGAATGTAGTGCCAGAGGCTTAACTTTTATTGTCTTAATTAGGTTTAATCCAATTATATATTGGCTTTATTCTTATGGAATGCAATAAGAATAATTTCACAGATGTCAGTCTGTAATGTTGACATTTTGAATCCTTACTTCTGATAATTGCAGGAGTTTTATTTTTAAAAATTCTAGTACAGCTTAAATCCTTCTGTACAAATGGATATTTCTGAAAATTATTTTCAAGTAAACTCATGAGAAATTCAGAATTACCTTACCTCACCCGTAAAACGTTGACGAAAATGTGTATGAAATATACGGATAGTGTGAAAATTTGATTTTCATCAACTAACTAAAATGTGTGTGAAATGTTTGTAAATAGATATTTCATAAATTTAATACAACACCATATTGTCTGTGATCATTTTAATCCTGTTTTTCTCCATTGAACGACATGTTCAAAACTCCAGTTCCAAAAATGTCATTCTTTGAGAAGCTACTTTATTCAGGATAGTGTGGTAGAAATGTCAATCTAATGCATGAACTCCTCTATATACATATATTTACACATATTATGTTGTTCAATATGCACTCCACCAATAACTACTGCAAAGTAGTACTTTGAAATGTGTGTATGATCAACAGTGATTGTTACTGCAATCCACTGCACCAATTCAGCTCACTCATTCAACAATGCAGCCAAAGAAAATTAGGCCATGGTGTTCAACAAGAGCACATGTCAGTTGCAAGACCATTACCATCATTCATGAAATACAGTTTAGTGTGCTGCCAAGTCCTCCATATTTGATGAATCTGGCTCCTAGTGACTATGCCCTAATTGACTCAATGCAAAAGGTCACATGGGGCAAGAAGTTTACCACCACCAGCTGTCCAACAGTGGTGTTGGCATGCTTTGCTAAGTAAATATGGAATCTGCCAGAACTATGGCAAAAAGGCATACACTTTAGCAAGGAATACCCGTAACATAGTATGAATGAGTTTGTTTAATAAATGTTCCTGTGAACAAATATATATTGTAGCATCAATCATTTTTAATGATCAAAGCATGTATATAAAATACACACTTTTGTTTGTTAATGATGTGATCAGTTGCCAGGATATCAGTGCCACCAATATGCCAAAATTTTGCCCTGCAGAATTTTTCACATACTAACAATAGAACTGGGGGTGCAACCATTAACAAAAGAAATACAAAGATACAGAAACAAATGAATTGAACACCTCTATAGAAAGACAGGATACAAAACAAGCTGTTAATTATAGACCTAGAGGATGAAGATTAATAGGACATAACCAGAAAAAATGGCTTCAAGAAATATCAAGACCAACAAATCTGTTAGTATGGGTCTGTTGCACACACAAACCAGTCTTGGGCAAGTATGAATCCATGACCTTGGGATTAGTAGGCTACCAATAATCACTCGGAACAAAAGACTCCCTCTTATTACCATGAATGTGCAGAAGAATATACCAACCCTCAAGTGGTACAACAGAACCCACAAGAACAGGTTACATGAATCCCATTAAAATGAGACCAATGAACAAACAATTTCACATAGGTACTAATCTTTGTATGACAAACACTGAACTACATTTTGAAACTGCATGTTCCCATGTGTCTGCACTCGAATGTTGTTGCTCTTCACTTTGGAAGCACATTGAGACAAAGTTAATCCTACTGGAAGAAGTGCAAACTAACCAGAAGGGCTGCATAAGGATAGAATGTTGCCCGCCTCGGTAGCATAGATGGTAGCATGTCTGCCTCACGATTAAGAGGTACCAAGTTCGAATCTCGGTCAGGGTGAGTTACCTAGATAAGGTTTTTCCGGGATTTTCCCTTATCCTGAAAGATGAATGTCGGGTAACTCACGTAACGTGTCGGGACACGTATTCTGCTTCTACTGTTTCCATTTCTATTGTAGTTAGCTAATTTTTAACAGTGTCTAATTTTTCTGCTGGTATGCTTGGGAATAACAATATGACATCAAATGAAACCATTTGTCATTTTGGTCTAACTCTGTCTAAGTTTTTCTACTAAGTTTAATAGTCATTAAAATTTGCACTTTTCAAACTAATGAAAGTTTTATGAGCAATTAACGAATATGAACCTAAAGTATTTTCTACACCCACCATTTTCTTGCAAATAATTGAAATATACTTAAAAACAGTAAAAATTGTCAAAAATCCAAGTAAGTAAACTATGGACCTATAAATGCCCCAGACGTTCTCTAAACCAGCTTTCACATATGTTTCCAATGTTTAGAGTTCATACTTAAGAATAATAACCTAATTTGCAGCATGTTTGCCTTGCTAAGGGGAGAGTGATAATCATTTATTGCTTTAGCGTTCTCTGCATTAGACCAGCAGAAAATGACAGTCCCATCATGGAGCATCATGATTTAGGTAATAAGTTCAGTTCAAAGTTTGTCTTGCTTGTGAAAAGAGGTGGTTTTAAGTGGCTTTTGTTATCAGAAATTCCAGTTTATGTGCAACGAAGAAGTCTTGTCATGCTTGCATAAATTTGCCAAATAATTTGTTTGTGGGCAGTTTGCTACAAAGAGATAGCATTGATCTTTGACAGAAACTTTGAAACAAGCACATTTAGGTTACTTTGGCTATCATGTTGGAGATGAAGACAAGGAATGGTCTCCTCATGTGTGCTGCATAATGTGTTATTTAAATCTTATTAACCCTTTATTTGGCGACATTGCCTCTGGAGCAACATTATCCTGTATTAAATTTAAAATTACTTTAGTGCATTTTTTTTTTGTGTTATTATAATATTCTACAGGTCTTTGTCTGTTATACTAGCAAGATGTTGAGTCTTTTCAATTTTAAATATTATATTCTTACAATTACATTGTAGCATTTCTTAGTATTCAAAGACAAAATCCAAGCAACTGCAGTCAAATGATACCCCGTCAACATGCAAATATTCCATCACACCGATTATTTTACTTGGGCCCTCCCCACCCTTTACCACATGCACATCGGACTACAGTTGCAGAGATTCGAGCCCACAATGTTTAGTTTCAAGTGGGTGACCAACCCATTGCATATCGCTATTCAAATTGAATGCATTGTGGCGCAGCAGAAAGCCGTATGAGCACCATTTTAGCAATTATAGCAAGACCGGCATAAATAGCAAAATCATTTGCCAAATAAAGGGTTAAGTGGATGAATGGTGGCAAAACTTGCACTATGCTATTCGCAGTACTAATGGTCTGGCGCATACCAACTAGCCACGTAGAAGACTTATTTCTACCTAACAAAAATTGGGGGACATCACAAAAAAACGAATCCAAAATTGAGTATCCTTATGTTCCATTCGCAATAAGACAGTTCCACATGGACCTGAACTACCAATAACCAGCCCTCTTCACATTTAGAAGAAACTGTTTCAGAACATGAGCAAACAAATGAACCCATCCCTTCTACTTCCTTCAATGCAGAATGCTGTCCAGAACCTGAAGATAAACCCCTCTTGATTATGCATGAGTGGAGGAATTTAGTAACAGTGACATCAAAATTAAACGAAAAACTATTCAAACAGTGAAATTTACTGGCTCCCAATACCAGAATTTAGTTTTCAGAAAGACATGAAAAGTTTTCTAGTTACTATGCCATGAAAACTTCCATTTGTAAATGCATAAACATAGATGGTTTAATGAATGAGATAGAATTTCAACACATCCCTGAACAATGGAGGTTTTCTAATTGACTCTTCTAAGCTAAGTTTCAAAGCAATGCTGCTCCACCACAAAACACCAAGCCATCAAAACCAGTGGCACATTCAGTAGAAGTGAAGGAAGCCTATGAATGTATGTCCAGTCTATATTAGGTATGATTAATTACAGCAAGTACAGCTGTCAGATGTGGAGATCTGAAGGTCTACAGCAAGTACAGCTAGCATATGTTGGAGATCTGAATGTCATTGTGATTTTATTATGACTACAAGGGAAATTTACAACGTACTGTTGCTTTCTATGCTTGTTGGATAGTAGGGACATTGGATCACACTACATTGTCAAAGAGTTGCCTCTAAGAGAAACATACACACCCAGACAACACAATGTCAAGTATCTTCCATGAGTGAACCCAAATAAAGTAATACTATCTCCTCTCAATATAAAATTAGGCCTAATGGAGAACTTCATTAACACTATGGACAAAAATGCAGAAGCCTGTTTCCAAAACTCAACAATGCTAAAGTAAAAGAAGGAATATTTGTTGGCCCCCAAATTAGGAGAATTTTGAAAGAAGAAAACTTCAAAGAAAGGTTGAGTACTAAGGAATTATCTGCATGGAAAGCTTTTCAGGAAGGAGTAAAACGATTCCTTGGAAACAATAAGGCAGAAAACTACAAAGAGATAGTTCAAAAACTCCCAGGCATTAGCTACATTGATAAAATGTAAAAGGCATTAAGTTATTCCCAGTAATTACTGACTTCTTTTCCAACAATTATGTGAGCAATATTAGTTTCCATTAAATACGTAAAATATGAAGCTAGTCACTGTGAAGCAACAGATACTATACAAATATAATAATTTGTAACAAACTTCACTTATCTTAAAAGAAAATGATGGAAATTTTCTAACTAATTGATGAGAAAATTTTCATCATTTTCTTTTAAGATAAGTGAAGTTATATGTTACAAATTATTATATTTGTATAGTATTACTTTCCATTCTTTATCTGCTTCCGTTTTTGTTCTATTAACTGCTTTTAATTTTATTACTGAATTCATCAATAGTCACTGAACAATAGATTTTTCTTTTTTGCTTCATTAATTACTCTAATGTATTTTACAATCATGTTGTGTAATTGTGCTTTAATGTTTGGATTACCACTATTGATATAATATGCACAAATTTCTTTTTTTTAAAAAAAACAAAAAAGAATACCTTCTAACTATAACAGCAAATTTTGAGGCATTCATCAAATTTGTCATTTATGTGAACATAGGCATAGATACAAGGACATTTCTTGTTTATTGGTTTAAATTTATTGATATATTCATCGCTAATTATCCCTGTTATAATTTTATTCTTCCTATCAGTCTGAATGCTTACCAAGACCTGAACATTGTGAGACTTGCTATTTACAACAGGAGTTACTGTATAATTTGGAATTATTTCCGAGTATGGAAAAATAAAAGAATTCTAACAGAAAAGTGAACCTCTTATTGCAAGTTAAATAGGGTATGTTTAGCATGAGCATCCTACTGTGGTTTTCAATGGAATGGTGTTTGTCCTTGAATGCTACCAGGCCAGCAACCAATTGTCTTGCAGTGCTGTCATATAACATTCCCCATAAGTGGAGCGTGACAAGCATCAAGTGAATCAATCTCAAATAAATACTATATGCGCTAAGACAAAAATTCAAATTTTGCAAAAAGTGATTGACGAGGAAGATAGGGAGTAATGTTTCTAGTATACCCAGAAAGCCCCATATTTTTAGTTCAAATAGTTTTCATAATACAAATAAATAAAATACCAATATATAACAATGCATCATGGCATAAGAACTATAAAAATGAAATGTGTAGTGTTTAACGCCCGCTTTTACTACATACGGCACCGCAGGCGATGACACTGATGATACATGAGATGAAGATGGAGCACCGGTGGAATGCGATGGCGGGGGAAACCGGAGATCCCGGAGAAAACCCGCCCCGGCGCCGTGTTGTCCACCACAAATCTCACTTTACGGTCGCCTGGGATCGAACCCGGGCAGCCTTGGTGAGAGCCAAGCGGTCTAACCACTTCGCCACGGCGTGGCCATAAGAACTATAAGGAACATAGTTGATATGTAAGTTAATTGACATATAGTTGGTATGCACTCATGTATGTATACATATTTGCAACTATTCAGAACTGAAATATAAACAAACATGATGTGCTAAAAGAATTACTTTGAAGAAGCCAAGGTGGTTGTTAAATTTAAAAGATAGAGGCACACAGTACACTTCCTGCTAGCCCATAGAATGTTGCATCTACACAACGTGAACTGTCATATGTGTTTGTTTATGAATGCTTTGTCATCTACTCTAGATAATTGACATCAGTATTATTCAGTTCTTCAATTTAAAAGCCATGAAAAAGCATATCAACTTGCAAATGAAACGAGAGGAAGTAATCTGCGTTCCCCCTAACACTGCCAAAATCCAATTGAGTCAGTGTGGGCCCAAATAAAACAAACAGAAACGATACTACAAGAAAACTACTATGAAAACTACAAGACATCAACTTTTGGAAAGACGTAATGAGATTTTGAGCCTATCATCATAAATTTGTAAAACTCATATGATGAATACATTACAATGATTTGTCTGTTGATGTAACACTGATAACAATAGCCACTGGCAGTTCTATTGGAATAGAAAAACAAGTAATTCACAAATTATAATTATAGCAACTAAAACATGTGAATATGCTTTTTCTGATTATTTTGACAACTGCATTATTATAAGTTTATAAAGTTCAATTTGGGTTCCAGTTTGGCACTTTGGTTTAGGACAGAGTGCAAGACAGGGACATATGAAAAGAGTGGGAGTTCAAGAGGTGGCAATGCTGAGCACACAAATGCATATCATTTGTTGCAATACAGAACTCTCTTCCCATTTAAAAAACATAATAGATGTGTAATGCCAAGCAAGCATGCATGAGAACTAAGATAAAACACAAATGCAACAAAAGCCTCATTACAACAAGGTGTGTAGTAGGTACCATGTTTACATAGGCTATGTAGGTCTGAAGCAGGCAGTAAATGATATTATCCCTCAAGGCAGCCTACACATAAGAACACCCATCTGTAACAATGACAAATGCAATTTGCTTCTATTGTTAGCAAAACCTAGAACATTGAGCACCTCATAATATCATGGAATATGCATCATAATGTCCTGCAGCGTGGCATAGCGGGCTAAGGCAGCATGCCTTGGCTCCTGCCAATGGAAAGCGGCCCGGTTTTGGTCCACCCATGGGGTGAGAATTTTAAGTCCCGGGTATAGGTCTGGTGCCCACTCAACATCATGAGGAAAGTGGGGCGATTACACTAGGTAAGTGACCAGGGTGGTCACGAAAACCAATGTTCCGGCTGGGGGATGCTGACCATATCTCCCCCCGTATTGGTTGGATGATCGCTCAATTCTACCTTGCATAAGTGGATGTGAGACCAGCAGTTGGGTTGGTAGGCCTTGGCCCTCTAATAGGGCTGTTGCGCCAGGGTTTATCATTTATTATCATGTTTAATAATGTATCCACCACCACTTTATGTTGCTCCAACTTGCATTAGGTAAGAAAAAAATGAAAACTGTAAACCACCAACATTCCAAGAGTAAACTTTGAAACATGCATTACAATAGGTCAATAATATGTGTAAATCACCATCAACTTGCAATCTATACTATCTATGGAATTAATTGTTCTTTCACACTGGCCGTGTGTAGGCTAAATTGTGGAAACGTAGAGATCCGTGGTTCAAATCCCGGCTATGGCATTTGAATTTTTCAGTCTGACTCTACGTTTCCACTATCTATGGAACATTTACCTTATGAACAAGCTATTAAAGAATTACCCAATAGTATTATGGGAGTGAGTATATCAACATGACTTTAAATCTTTCATGAGCATTTTATGTTGATTAGGATTACCCGATAATTTTGGGTAACATGGGACGTTATTATAAATTGTATACTGCACAATAGTGACATTTTCTTTGGAACAGTAAGTGATGAGACAGTATCACTTTGATAGTTATTTGTAAGCAATGATACTCACTACTCGTCCTTATAAAACATTGTTAAGGTCATAGTTTGCTCACTGAATTCAATGTATAAATGCATGTAACCAATTTTATTTTTATTCACCATTTTCAGATGTCAGGGCAAAATGTCCTGACGTTTAATTCAATATCACTGTTGTACACTCATTAAGGGGATGCAGCACCAAAAACCCCAAATCCAGCAATTTTCAACCAAGCTTGCTGAAAGTTTTACCACTTAATTCTGATGCATAGTGGACACAGAATTCAAAATTTGGTTTTTATATCTTCAATTTTTTTTTGAGTAATTAATTTGTGAAATTCAAAATTTGGGCAAAATTCAAACCGCTCCACGTGATGTAAATTTTCAAAATTTTAATTTTTCTATTTCTGAAAATATTCAGATGGTTATGAAGAAAAGATCATATGAATTTCTTATACTACTTTTAGTTCCAGAGTATAAAAAAAAAAAAATAGGTATGGAGCAAACAAAAAAAGCCAAAAAATGATTAAACCTGTAACTTTTTATATCAATAACTTTAAAAATATAATTAATATTAAAAATGCATATGATATAAACCTTTGTTTGCTTTCTAAGAACATGTGTTGAAAATTTTATAGGAACTGAATCAAAACTGCATCGTGTGGAACATTTTGCATGACAAAAAATGTTGAAAAAACTATAACTGAGTAAATCAAATTTTAAAAAACAAAACATTTTCCTTCTCAGTTGCATGCCTTGAAGCAGACTAGAACTCTCCAGATAGGTAAGTTGGACCCTCCTGCCTCTTTCTTCTCTCTTCTGCTGCAGTGTTCAATTTCTATTTCCTTCTGGATGTTTTAGAAGTTACTTTCATAAAAATTGCTGAATGACGTAAGCGTAATTGGTCCTTCCCTTAACTAATTTTTAGAGATGCTGGTGAAATCTGTGTCCATTATGTCTGACTGCATGAGTGAGGAACAACACTAATGGCTGATGTCACAGCAACCTGAAGTCTCTTCTACGACACAAATATTTCTTTTGGGCAATTATGCCATATCATGTTATGTAAACCTTCATTTGCATTTTGTGTCTTACCCATTGTTCATCTCCTTAGGATTTCATCTGATGCCAGCCTTTGGTACACAGCCAGTAATTTTCTTATCACATCAGGCCTCAAGTATGTTCACATTGTTGTGTTATGTTTAGGTGTTTCTTCCCATGTATTTTTTGGGCTATTCATGATCCTATGTACACAGTTATCAAGAGGTCAGATGCTTCAAAGAATGTTTTACCTATATAACAGTGATATGCACGTTTTGATGTATAAAATCTCTTTATAAATGTTAAATGGCAGACTAAAACTCATCAGTTATATATAAACAGTATGTAGTTTAACGAGAAACACAAGAAAATACCGACCGCTAGAAACTCACACAAAAGCAAAATATAAACATTACCATTTGCTTTCAATGTTTGCAGCCAGTGTTTTGTTTCCATGGTGTCACATATTGTAAGAAATAACCATCATACCAACACACAAAATTCCACCATAAACTTTGCCCACTAATTTCAAATGTATTAATTTAGTACGTTCAATGGAACTCAAATGACAGAATTCTGTGAATCCAAGTGCCGCTATGCAGGTGCGCACGGGCATTTAAATTGTCATATGAAGGTATTTAAATGCTTTAAGCTCATAAATTTAGTTGGATTATGATACTATAAGGTTCAAAGTATTTTATTACCTTAAAAGCAAAAATATTATTTTTTCCCATATTTTTAGCTAATTTCGGTGCTGCATTCCCTTAAAGTATTTATGAAAATTAGTCACACAGTATATCTGTAAAATAGTCACTGAGTTGCAAAACACAAACAAAACAAAGGAAAGAGCAATTAATACTTCCATGCTTGTATTATTTTACATCTTTCAGCTTAATTTACAAATCAGCGTCCCATTTATTTATAGAAAATGCAGTCAAGAAGTATAGTCTGCCCACTCTTTAGGTGCATATGGAGGCAAAACTAGAATATCTGAATTCATTTAATACCTTATCTAGTAAAAAGTTAAATTCAACTACTTTAAGGCCCTATATTATGATCTCCAGTTACTAGACAGTTTGTTAGCCCTTTAGCTATAGATAACTATTACCTAAGAGAGAGCGTAGGCTTTCACGGCCGGAGTCAATATAACTGGAAGTTATTTCCGGGCTGTTATAACAGCCCGGAAATAACTTCCAGTTATATTAACTATTACCTAAGTTCAGTGCCCCATAACAAGCTCGATTTACCTGTAGATTTGTTATGGACGATATGAGTAAATGGTAATATTTTCCACTAGGATTTTACTTTGTTTACAATGCTATCTTGTGTTTGAATGTACAATTAGAACATAATTAGCAGAAAAACCCTAAGTGTATAGTGCCAGGCGACAGTGCAACAAGTGAAAGAAGCAGCTGTTTATACAGATATTTCTTTATATTTATTACTACTTTAAAAAGAGATCTTTTTATAGTTCAAACTATTTCATAGCATTAAGTTATTGATTATAGAAGATTTAGAATATGGAAGATACAAAGAAGGGAATGCGTTCCCCAAATTTTGGTGAAAAGGAGTGTATGGTGCTGTTGCAGTTGATTCAACAGCATAAAAATTTAGTGGAGAATAAGATCACAGAGCAACCACATTGAAAGAGGTAGGTTCACATTACATTTATGGCACATTTCTTTTGCTGTTTGATTTTCTTACAATGTATAAGTACTCATTCTGTAACTATACCATTTTAGGAGCGAGCTTGGGGAACTTACTGCCAGGCACTTTGCATACAGACAGCAACCCAGAGAAAATAGCTGGTCAGGCAAATGCTGGCAATAAAAGCCCACCTCCCATCTCCAAAGCTGACAACAACAAATCGCCTCCTAAATTCATTAATGGGCAACGCAAGCAGTGGGATGCAGCCTTTCACAGTCTTGATTTTCTTGGTAAGAACTGCAGCAGTTTTCTTCATTGTTAAGTTAAAGTTAACATGACTTTTGGCTTGTATTAATGTATAATGTTATTGCAGGTGACAAAACAATACTTTTTTTTAATTTTACGTCCTCCAACGTTAAGTCATACCAGACGGTGAATGAAATGGGTGAAATGATGCTCAAATGTGTCCAGGGTCCTTGGAGCTTAGAGCTACTTGACATTCGTCTTTCAGGATAAGGGAAAACCACAGAAAAAAAACTTATCCAGGTAACTCAACCTGACCAAGATTCGAACTCGGGACCTCTTGAACGTGAGGCTGACACGCTACCATCTACACTACCGAGGCGGGCACAAAACAATGTGATAGAAGTTCTTGTCTCAGAAGGGGAATGTGATACTCATATGAGTGAGTCTGCTGAAGCAAAGCAGCAAGCAGGGACATCAGCTGTAGCACAAAGTAAGAGAAGCATGTAGCACTGCATGTATACCAAGCTAGCAGTAGCAAAACAGTAGTTCATGTGATAAGTGATGCTCATTCAAAAAAGCTAGAGGAACTCAAACATCAGTCATGCAGAGAGGTTTTGACTTTGATCCATGGTATAACAAGCAAAGAATGTGAACATTACACAACAGTGCCTATCATTCAAACTGTATACTGAGCTTTGCAAATAAACTTGTTATTTTATTGTAAACAGGTAAGAGCGCTACATTGTTGAAAGCACCCTTCTTGTAAGTCAAGTTATGAAGTAATCTAACTTGTTACTTATTTTACATTGAGACAAAATTATGATTCCTCAGCACGGGATATTCAAATGGTCTTTGCACTCAGAAGACTGCATGTCTACTGTAGGAATATTTCAGGGCCTGGCTGGACAGAAAATCTTTTAATTGGGAACATTTTTGGGTCTAAAGCATAAATGAGTAATGCTAGTCATTTAAATACAACCAACTTCTCAATCTAATCAAATTTCAGAGTTTAATGAAATAAATGTCTTACAACAGAATTTATTTCACAGTTACACTAAATTTATGGATGTTAACAAAAGGGAAAAAAGAAAAATTACCTTATTTCTAATGTCAAGCAAGCACACAAAATACAAAAATGGTGATTTACTGTTTATGTTCTATAGTTGCTATCTTTGTTATACAGAAGTAAAGAAATAATATTACGTAGGAAGTTTCTGTATGTATGTTTATCTCCTTACACAGCCACAGCCAACTCACTTGCCGTGGTACATGCGCTGGGCTACAAGCACTGTGTTGCCTCAGTGTGTGCTTCGCACGGTTTGTCTTCCGTAGCAGTGGCGGTCCATACTTCAGTGTCAGTTTGATATGTAAGGGCACTCATTAAAGCGAAGGGCACCCACGCCGACACAGTATTTCAATCCTGAATGGGAAACTGAGTACTTCATCATGGAATGCAGCGCTGGTGTTATTTAATTTGCCAGAAAGAAATTGCAAGTGCTGAAACGATTTAATCTTCAGCAACATTTTAATACATTGCATGCTAATGATTAATTGGCCCTTTAGAAAGAAGAACGCATTGAAGAGATACAAAAGCTCAGAAAAGATTACATTGCCGGAAGAGGAACAGGAAGAAGGGGATGGTGGAATGGCAGAAACCTCAATTTATTTGAGTTACAAAATAGCACTAGAAATTGCCAGATCTTCCAGTAGTTTTTCTGATGATCCACTTATTAAACAACGTATGCTTATAGCTGCAAGTAAATTCACCCGTCAGTGTTCACCAATTCAAGTGTGTCAGTCTGTCACCTCATACTATGTCACACAGGATTCAAGATCTGGCAGACAACATTTGCGCACAACTTATTGAAAGAGCAAGAGAATTTGTTGCATTCTGTATTGCCATTGATGAAAGTACTGACTTAGATTTCTTCTCTTATAGTTCTTTTACTAACATTTGATACTGCTTTATAGAAGGAAGTAGTCCTATTTAGTTGTAGTTTTCTTTTGTAGAAGGGCTGTTGTGTTACTTCATGAGGCAATTGTGATCTGAAAACATCCATCATGCATTGCCAGGCTCAAATCTGTTGACCCTTCTTCAACAGATAAATTTACAGAACAGGGAACATTCCATGTCATCATGATTTACACTATACTGATCTGCTGTATTACATGTTCTGAGGTTAATGCTTGAAAAAGTGGCAATTCCCAAATTTGCATCTGTTAACACATAATATTTGATGAAAAAAATAAAGACACCAGCATAAGAAATGGTGGGTATATTTCCAGTCATGATGCAAGTGGCATAAACATAATGTATTCATTTAACCTGAGCTTTCCTCAATGTGAAACCTAACACTTTCTATGAAGGCTAAATTGTTTATCAAGAGATTTCCCTACATTAGATTTACACTTGTCTTGATTGGCACTATTTTGATATGGGGTAATTGGCAATATAGTGAGGTTACTGAAGATTTCAGAGATGCATGGCTGGCAACCGCTATGTTGCAGGATAATATTTTAAAGGATGGTTAACTAGAAAGAATGATTTATACATGAAACAATGCTGCACAAATTTTATGATATGGCGGTTCACTTTATTCACTAATACCATTTAATCTTTTCAGATGCAAATTATCCTTTTGCTGTCCTCAACTCAAGTTAATTAATGATAAAGTCACAGACACTATGTGAACATAACAGTCAAATTATCACAAACTTACAGCATTAATGAGCAACTACTGTGAATATAATATTCAAATAAAACTAAAGGTTTTGAAGTTCCATGTGTTACCCCTGAAGTCCTCACATTGGATCAACACCTTGAAAACATGCATAGGACAGCAGTACAGATTTAATTCCATCACACAGTCACTCGGGGCGGCAGGTGTCATAGATGCTCGGAAGGAATTTGTGCAGTGCTTGGGGGAGCCGGCACGTTCACCATTACCAGAATATAACCATGATTTACAAGTAATTGTGATCAATAAGAGCTGAGTATGCATGTCTACTGTAATAACAGTACAGCTACAGCTCAATCCACCCATCATTTTCAGGTACTATTTTCTACATAAGATAAACCCTAAGCAAATAGGCATATTTTCTTACAATTATTTACGCATATCGTGAAGTGCCAACCCATATGGAGAAGGAACATCTGCAGAAAATAGCTGTTTTTTTTTTAGTTCCAAACATAGTGGTTATCACACAGGCCACATTTAAGTAATTTTTCTTTCATTTTTATATGCGAGTCAAGTATGAAACCTCTCCAGGGTTCTCCACTTTTTTCCCCCTGGGCCACATCTGTCTTACAAAGAAGCTATACGACTAAGCATTACATTTTCCGTAAATGTTCCTAAAAAGGAAATTATATATATATATATATTTGTGGTTCATATTTTAACAAATTATTAGTGCTTTTAACCTGGGATCGCTTGCGTCACTTGCTTTTACGCGATCACTCCAGTGTTAGATTTTCCTAACACGATGAGTTTCTTAATAATGTTTTTATTTTAATATATATCCTTGCAGTTAACATACAAGTTGCATGAGCACTACTGTAACTGAGTTTAAACTACTATGAGCCAAAGATATATCATACGCCACAAGTAACATGAAAGAAGGCTGACATTTCTTCATAATCTGCTTGAGGACAGTCTCGCAGCCATTGTCTCCAATTCATTATTTGTACATACCACAATGCAAGCAATTAAATATCAGGAAAGCATAATTTCCAACAATCAAGGATTGTCTTTGCATTCCTTGCTACTTTTACACCTGGAAGCTGCGTTATAATATTCTAACGTGCAATTTGTGTTATAGGAGCTTTGTTCTTAAACCATTTTGTTTCATTCGTCGGATGAAAGCGGGATGTCAGTTACGACACATATATGTCACTATATGTCACAGAAAGAAAATACTATACTTACGGACTCTGCTCTCATTTCAGCCATATTTACTTCTTAGTGCCGAATTTTCATATACAAAACCAAAAAATAAAATTGCAAATTTAAAAAAAACCGAAGACTCCTAACGCTTGTAACATTCAAACCACTACTGATTCAAACTACTGCTCCTCCAGGGAATCGACGCTTTTCATTGGGCAAATTCAAACTAAGTTATAGCCACATACAACACCAACTCCAATACTCAGACCTTAATACAAGTATCGATTGTAGCAAAAATGGCGCCGCTCGTGGCCCAACATGTGAGTGAAGCATGTGTTTGTTTACTTTGATCGTGTGTTTGCAGAATTAATGTAATTCACATTAAAGTGGCAACTAGTGACCAACGAGTTAGTTTATAGTGAGTTTTTAACATAATATCAAGTTATAAAGTTTATGTAAATATATAGTAGTGTGAAATATTGTCGAAAGGGTCGTTCTTATTCTGTTCCCGACTGCAAATCTAATTATGGTAGTGAACTTCATACGACAATATTCAAATTTGCTAAAGAAAAATCTTTATGGGATCAGTGGTTCAGGAACATACATCGTAAAAATTTTGAAGTAAATGACAAAACTGTAGTCTGTGTTCATTATTTTGAACAGACTTTGTGGTTAAGGAAGACATTTTTCCAGCAAATGATGATGAACCAATTCGTGTCCCTCAAAAAGTAACAAAATTAGCTGATTATGCCTAACCTACGATTTTTAAGAATCAGACATCCTATCACACAGTAAAGCTCAAGTAGAAAAGACGAAATCCTGAAGAACATATGCAAGACATTTTGCAGAGAGTGAAGAGAATGTTAATGATTGGTGTGCATAAGATGTTATTGACAGTTTTGAGTCCTTAAAAATCGAAGTGGTGAGGAAAGATTTTAACACATTCATAGTCATTATTAAAGATGATTAGTTATGTTCTTTTCAATAACATTCAAAATCCCACCTTCACTGATGTTCCTACTCTTAATGTGAGTTTCAAAATACTTCATAACCTAAAAGTGAGTGTGTTTTGCAATATTATGAACTTACCAGTGAAAAAATTTTAGATGGTTCTTGCAATGTGAGGGAACTGCCACCCTCAAATTTGACAGATGGAGTAAACTGGATAATCTGGTGAGTTCTCTTAAATATTATAGTATAAGCAGTAGGTATGTCCTTACCAGAAAAGGTAACTATGTAAACAATATAAAAGAAACTTTATTACTTGCTGCAGATGATGATACAGTCCAGTAACATAAAGTTTGCTTTGGAACAGCTGGAGCTAGCCTGTGCTAGTTGGATTAAATGTTCTCCAGATGTTTTGATATGGGCTATAAACATTTCATATGCATATCCAGAACTATACAATAAGAAAAACTAATGTATTGACATTACCACATCCTGTGTATCTAAGGCAATTTTTAACAAAGAAGTACAAGCACCCCTGGCTTAGAACACTCACACAAAAAAGAAAATAATATAAATGAGCCTTTACTTGTCAAAGTGAAGAAGTGTGTGAAAGTGCTGGCAAACATGTTTATGAACAATTACACAAAATGTTAAATGAAAAAAAAAAATGTATCAGAACACTTATCCAAGAAAGTGCAAAATAGAGAAACCAGAAGAAAAGCCAGTGATGAACTTCGTGAGGAAGGAGCTCAAACTTAGCAGCCAGTAAATATTTCAGGTTAGCTTTTTCGTTTTCTTTTTCTTTCTTTTTTTCTTTTCTTGTGCATGTGTTCTTGATTATACCATTTCTGTTGTGTTCAAGAAAAACTTAACTTTTGTTTCATTTTATCATGTTT
This sequence comes from Mantis religiosa, assembly GCA_030765055.1. Classification (NCBI taxonomy): domain Eukaryota; kingdom Metazoa; phylum Arthropoda; class Insecta; order Mantodea; family Mantidae; genus Mantis; species Mantis religiosa. The sequence goes on from JAUKNK010000271.1 coordinate 2,373,332, forward strand.
TCCTCTATGTTTTTACTGTGCAAAGTGTTAATGCTTATGAGTTGTCATGCCTTAAAAGTTAAATTTTGGTTGGAAGTATAAGGTAGGAAATAGCAGTGGAACGTGTTACTATATGTGATAAACGATTAGGATTTGTCATGGTGCTTTTTATTTATGTTATTACACGTTTTGGTTGAAAGTATAAAGTGATAAATGCTTAAGAGTTATCTTACTGCTTCTTAATATGGAATATATTATGTCCATTGTATATAGTTTCAAATTTGGCGTAACCAGAGTCGCTGGGCTTCGATGGGCGCCATCTTGGAATCTGTATTAAGGTCTGAGTATTGGAGTTGGTGTTGCCACATAACACACACCACATTGCCCTCTTCTCATCACAGAACACCGGGTGATCCAAGTGTACCAACAGCATTTTTCCTTGGGCAGCCTCTGATTGCAGTAGAGTACGTGATTGTTCCTCTTCACGCCATATGACCCTTGCCATGGTTGCTGAAGCTTGGGGCAACGTCCCTTAGTCCGGGTAAGGCGATGCAGATGCACCAGTGCACCTTGCTGGAGACCCTGGTTCTTAGCTTACCGATTTTAACGGTTCTTTAACGGTAGCTCGCTACCTGGATATGTTGACGGGCCATCTCATGCACGTTGCACACACAATCCACAGTTTTTAAATGTCCTCCAAAGTTAAATCATATCGGACGATAAATTAAATGGGCGAAATAATGTTCAAATGTACCCAGAGTCCATAGAACTCAGCGTTACCCGACATTTATCTTTAAGGATAAGGGAGAATCCCGGAAAAGCCTTATGCAGGCAACCCACCCTAACAAGGTAAGACAGCCACGCTAACACCTACGCTACAGAGCCGGGCATCCACGAGGTTCCCCATGTAGTCGACTGCTGGCTGTTCTGCCCAGGGAGCTCCCAAACACAGATAGCAGCAGGGAAGCAACTCCCTCTCAAAGTCCAAACTAGCTGTCGTAATCACAGAGGTGCCATGGGTAGACAAGCGGTAGGCTACCAGGAAAAGTAGGATCCTGTCATACCAGTCCCTTTGGTGGTTTGTCACGACCTTCATGTGTTCAACTGTGTTAGGGCACCGCTCGAGCATACCGTCCGACTGCGGGTGGAGAGGCGTCAGTTGCTCTGGCGCCTCTTTAATAACGTTTGACTCTACACTGAGCACTGTTTAGTTCCACCGGCGTACATCCAAACCTTAGCCTGTACACGGCTAGTATTTAAGAATGATTAATTTCCATCAATTAACCTAATAATAGTGGTTTAACTATGAAGCTTGGGACCTAAGTACTTACGATAGTAAGTCACCACAAACGGTGGGTATACCATTGTATATGAGAACACCTAATGATTTACTGGAAAAAATGAGTCAGTTAGTGAATTTAATGTCATGACGGCATGTTTATCACGGTAGCTCAATGGTTGAGAGCAATCAGGCAGAGACCGAGAGAACCTGGTTCAAATCCCGGCAATGACACTGAATTTTTCAGACTGACTTTACCTATCCAAACCTTAGCCTATACAAGGCTAGTGTGGAAGAACAATTAATTTCCATCAATTAACCTAATATCCTACTGGTTTCATGGATATAACGCAAGGCAGTTGGAGAACTTAATGCCATACTGGCATGGTACCTCAGTAGTAAGAGCAAGCGGACAGACTGGGAGATCTGTGGTCCAAATCCTGCTTATGGGATTGAATTTTTCAGTCTGACTCTACCTTTCCAATCTTGAAAATACACTAAAGTCTCACTAATCCAGCTTCTTGTAGCTTGTGTAACGTTAAAAACAGAAATGATGTACAACAATGTGTCAAAGATTTTATTTGTATTGTATACTACTTTTGTTAGTGTTATTGAATTTGTGACTTCCTTTATAGTTCAGTACATACAATGGCTTCTAAAAGAAAACATGTTATGCTGGATAAGCTGAACCGAGGCTCTTCGCACAAAGCCATTTCTGCCAAGTGCAATGTTGGATGTGCAATTGTTTATGACATCAAAAAGAAAGAAAATGCTATTCAACAATATGAGCCCGCCTCGGTAGCGTAGATGGTAGCGTGTCTGCCTCACGTTCAAGAGGTCCCGAGTTCGAATCTCGATTAGGGCAAGTTACCTGGATAAGGTTTTTTCCGGAGGTTTCCCTTATCCTGATAGACGAATGTCGGGTAACTCAAAGTTCCATGGACCTCGGACTCAGTTGAGCATCATTTCATCCATTTCATTCATCGTCCGATATGACTTAACGTTGGAGGACGTAAATTTAAAAAAAATCAACAATATGCAAGCCAAATGGACAGCAAATTGGGAAAATGGAAGGTTATGTGAAAGAGTGAAAATGCAGAACTAGATGCAGCTGTTTACACATCATTCATTTAACAACACAGTAAAGGAATTTCAATCATTGGTTCCATAATAAAGGCAAAAACAGCTATATTTAAGAAACAACTTTACGGCAGTAGTTTGTTTGCAGCAAGCAAGGGTTGGCTATCAAACTGGAAACGACATCATGGCATGCGGCAGCTGACAGTCACAGGAGAAAGTTGCTCAGCTAACGAAAAAGATGCAGAAGGGTTTGTAAAGAACATAATAGAGGAAGAAGATTCAACTACTAATGCCTTGTACAAATCTGTTGAAATTGGCCTCTTTTAAATGATGATTCCTTCAAAATCATTAGAGCCAAGAACTAGAAAGAAGCTTGTGGGTACAAACAACAAAAACAGCACGTAACATTAATGGCCCATTGTAATGCAAATAGGAGTCATAAACTACCACTCATGGTGATTGGGAAGTCCCAGCATCCACGTTGTTTTCAACACGACAGGAATGCACTACCAGTACAACATGGTGCTCAGAAGAAAGCGTGGGTGGACAAGAAATGTTCTGTTGGTGGTTTCATGAAACATTTGTACATGCTGTAAAGTCTGTTTAGTTAATGTGTGTGCAGTTCGGCTCCCTCCTTTGTTGAACCCTTATAATCGTTTTACAACACCGGCCCTCCTTCTCCCTGTCCTTTCTGTAAGGTTGCCACCTTTCTTGATACGTCATGGGTATAGTACGAGGTTTCATCTAAATAAATTATCTTATGTCCATTACTGCGAAACTTCCTTAGTACTGCAAAAACTAACACAGGGGTGTACATACTGTCACCCAATTAGCGGAAGGCACGACCGGCAACAGCTGGGAGGAAACCAGAGGCAGCCGAGTCACGCCTCCCATTAGTCTCTGTCACTAACTGAGGGAGATTGCGGGCCACTGAGCGGTCTCTTTACCCTCCCCTTAGGTTATCGAACTTGCGGGTTGTTTCATCTAATCCAGAGACTTCTAGAAGACGATGATATTCTTATAAAAAGGGCTGCAGTGAGTGAATTGGGTCAGACAGTCAGTCAGTGTTTGGCGAACAGCTGTAAGAGTGCAGCGCTAGTGTAAGAACGAGAAGACTGTGCAACGGAAGAATCTACGTAATTGTGGGCGTACAGTGGAATTGTAACGGACGAACTGGTGAATCGTAATTGTGTGCATTACGTAATTCTGTGTAATTGGCAAGTGCTTAACTGTCAGTCGGTGGAAATAAAGATCATTTTTAAGTGGTGCAATTGGACTTTTCATTTCAGGAACCCACAAAGTCACACTGGTGTCAGAAGTGGGATGATAACATCACCGAACAATACGGCCATGGAATCGGCATTGGAAATGCTTTTGGCGAAAATGAACGAGTTAACAACAAAAACGGAAGCGGCAAATAACAGCCTGGCCGCGAAGCTGGAGACTACAAATAACAACCTGGCCGCGGAACTGAAGCAAATGAAGACGGCCAACGACATCACCGAGAAGATGGAAGAAATAAAGACCGAATTGACCACAGAAATGAGGGCAGTGAACGACAGTCTGGCCACGGAAATGAAGGAGGCGAACGAAGTCCTCGCCGCCAAATTTGAGGAACAGTTGGCCGGCATGAGGGATGACGTCACGAAGCTGGGCAAGCGGATGGGTCAAGTAGACGACGGCCTTAATGATTTGGAGGAAAAGGCCGACAATAACGCCAAGACCCTGAACGCCGTGGCGGAAGACGTCGAAGACCTTGCGAACCGCGTAAACAACCTGGAGCGAAAGGCCGACAGCGGCGTCAAGTCCCTGAGCGCCATGGTGGAGGACGTCGTCAGCAGGAGGTTCAAGGATTTCAAGGCCTACGCACCGGGACGCGACACAACATCGGCGCGCGTCAAACCTCCGAAATATGACGGCGCGTCAACGTTTGAGGTCTTCCGCCGCCAGTTCGACACAGTGGCCAAGCACAACAGATGGTCACCGGAAGAGGAGGCCACGCAGTTAATAGCCAGCCTCCAGGGATGGGCCGCGGAAGTCCTAAACGCGGTGCAGACAAAGGCGGCGCCCAAGGACATCTGGGAGGCCCTGGAGAATCGTTTCGGGAACCACCACTTAGCTGCAGCATGCCGCAGCCAGCTAAAGGCAAGGTCACAGCAGCCGGGGGAGAAGCTGCAGGAGTTCGCCATGGCGATTGAGCAGCTGGTTAACAAGGCCTTGGTTGACCTGCCACTGGAGTTCGTATCCCAGGAAGCCGCCAACAACTTTGTCGACGGGGTACGGGACACGGAGATTTGTCAGCGCCTAATGCTCTGCGATTATAAAGCCATCCACGAGGCGCTGATAGCGGCATTAAGGATGGAGGCGGCCAAGGTAACACCTATCCCGACGTCGAGGACGAGGTGTGTCCGCTCCGCCGGAGACAGAAGACCAGCTGAGGGACGCCGTCGAACACCTAGTGGCCTGTGTTTGGAGTGTGGACAGACCGGACACCTGAAGAGTGACTGCCCACACCGGGAAGAGCAGCCGGAAAACGAGTAAGGGCCGTCGTGGAGAGGGGCACGTCGGTGCCATCACCACCATCCCCTCGAATGACACTGCGCGCCGTCAGCCGGCGTATGGATGAAGGCCTCATCGCGGACGGTTGGGTAAGAGGAAAGCCGTGCCACGTGCTGGTGGACAACCAGGGTGGCCGTGACCATCATCAGACCTGACGTGCCGAAGGGTTTGCCGACAAGGAAGCCGAGCCGACCATACCAGCTTGTCACGGCATCGGGCGACACCTTGCCTGTGGAGGAGGCCCTGCTGGAGCTGACATTGGGACGGAGTGCCGTGCTTCTGTGGGTGTTCGTCGCGAAGGTGGCTGAGGTGCCCTCAGGAGCCATGAGGCGACGGTCGACGTCGGAAAGAAGGTCCTGCGGCTCAACGGAGAAGAGGTTATACACCGTCAACCAGAAGAGCGCCTTGGAATTTGCAGGGTCGTCTTGGACGAAGACGTGGTTGTCCCCGCGAGGAGTGAGGTGGTGGTGACGACGCGACTGGAAGGCCAGAGAACCAGGAACATGATGCTGGACCAGAAGACGCCTGTGTACGGACTATGTGTAGCCAGGGCACTGCTGCTGTGCCGAGAGGTGCCAGTGAGACCGTTAAATCCAACGGACACCGATCACGACGTCCAGGCCGGGACGGAGTTGGGAACGTGCGAGCCCGTGGTAAGCGTAACAGCAATCGACAAGACGGAGGAGCCGGTGCCGACGCAAAACCTGGGGCCCCGGCTAGAAGGCTTACTGGAGAGGGCGGCCGACCACCTCACCGCAGAGCAACTGGAGAAAGTTCGACTACTGCTAAGACGATGCCAGCTCGTCTTCAGCCAAGGTGATAGTGACTACGGCCGCACGGACAAAGTGCTTCACCGCATCGACACCGGGGACGCCCGGCCTATTCGGCAACCGCATAGACGCGTTCCGCTGGCGAAGCAAGGGGCGGTACGAGACATGCTGGAGGACATGAGATCCAGGGGAGTAATTGAAGTGTCGGACAGCCCTCGGTGTTCCCCTGTAGTCTTGGTGACGAAGTACGGCGAGCTGTGCTTCTGCGTAGACTAGAGAAAGCTGAACGCTGTCACCCGGAAGGACTCTTTCCCCTTACCCCAGATTGACGACACCCTGGACACGCTAGATTGTGCACAGTGGTTCTCGACGCTGGACCTGAAGTCGGGCTACTGGCAGGTAGCTCTAGACCCAAGAGACAAGGAGAAGACCGCATTCTCGACAGGCCAAGGGCTCTGGCAGTTCACGGTTATGCCCTTTGGCCTCTGCAACGCACCAGCTACCTTCCAACGCCTCATGGAGTCAGTGATAAGAGGGCTGACTTACGACGCCTGCCTGCTATACCTGGACATCATCATCGTCGGTAAGACTTTTGAAGACCATCTCCAGAGTCTGAGTAAGGTGCTACAGAGACTGCAGGCGACCAACTTGAAGCTGAACGCGAAGAAGTGCCAGCTCTTCTGCAAGGAAGTTAACTACTTGGGCCACATAGTCTCAGCAACCGGAGTGGCCACAGACCCGGAGAAGACAAAGGCTGTGAGAGGTTGGCCTCGCCCAAAGGATAAGAAAGAGCTGCGCTGTTTCCTGGGGCTGTGCAGTTATTACCGCCGCTTCATAAAGGGGTTCTCCAACATCACCATACCCCTCACCCGCCTGACAGAGTGAACACCGGCCTTATATGTGGACGGAGGACGCCTTAGACGCTTTCCAGCACCTGAAGGAAACCCTTTGCAGTGCTCCAATTTTGGGCTTCCCACAACTGGGTGGCGCCTTCATTGTGGACACCGACGCCAGCGACCATTGCATTGGAGGTGTCCTATCGCAGATCCAGGACGGCCATGAGCGGGTGATAGCCTACTACAGCAAGACGCTATCCAAGGCACAGAAGAACTACTGCGTCACCCGACGGGCGGTGGTAAAGACATTGGAGCACTTCCACAAGTACCTGTGCGGTCAGCCATTCCACCTGAGGACTGACCATTCCGCCCTAACCTGGCTACTGAGCTTTAAGAACCTGGAAGGCCAGACTGCACGTTGGGTCCAGAGGCTGCAGGAGTACGACTTCACCTCGGAACATCCTAGAGGGAAGAGCCACGGTAACGCAGACGCCATGTCCCGAAGACCCTGTTCAGAAGTGTGCGGCCAGTGCACAAGAGTGGAAGAGAGGGAGCGTGCCGCAGCAGTCCGAGTAGTCACGGAAGTGCCTGCGGATGGCTGGGATAACGCAGGCCTGAGGAGGGAGCAGCTGGCGGACGCAGACTTGGGGCCACTTTTGAGGGAAGTGGAGGCAGGAACGAGACCAACCTGGGAGGACATCTCACCGAGGAGCGCCACCTACAAGTCGTACTGGGCCCAATGGGACTCGATGAAGACCAGAGATGGCGTGCTGTTCCGGGTATGGGTGTCACCCGATGGGAAGACACAGAGAGAACAGTTGGTACTTCCCCGGAGTAAGGTCCCGGAAGTCTTGGAGAAAGTGCACGCCGGTACTTCGGGAGGACACCTGGGAGCGAACCGAACGATTGACAAACTACGGCAGCGCTACTATTGGCTGAGACTCCGAGCAGATGCTGAGAGATGGTGCCGTCAGTGTCACGTGTGCGCGGCGAGTCGTGCCCACCAGACTAGGAGGCGGGGTCGCATGCAGCAGTACGTCGGAGCGCCATTCGAGCGGATCGCCGTTGACATTGCTGGACCGTTCCCAGTTTCCGACCGAGGCAACAAGTACCTAATGGTGGTCGTGGACTACTTCACCAAGTGGCCGGAGGTGTATGCCATCCCAAACCAAGAAGCAAAGACAATCACAGACTGCCTCGTGGAGCAAGTGTTCTGTCGATTTGGGGTGCCGTTAGAGCTACAGTGACCAGGGTACTAATTTTGGGTCCAACCTAATGAAGGAGGCACTACAAAGGCTTGGGGTGAACAAGACCTGCATGACGCCTCTACATCCCCAGTCGGATGGCATGGTCGAAAGATATATCAAGACCCTAGAGGAACAACTGAGGAAGGTCGTGGCCAGCCATCAGCGAGACTGGGATGTCAAGGTGCCACTGTTCTTGCTGGCCTACCGCTCGTCTACACACGACATAACTGGGATGACGCCAGCCAGCTTAATGTTCGGCCGAGAGTTACACCTCCCTTGTGACCTGGCATTGGAAGCCCTCCGGAAGCGAAACAGCGACCGAGTATGTAGAGAACTTGGTGGACCATCTCAACGACATGCACAAGATGGCTCGCCAGAACATCCAGAAGGCGAGCGACCGCATGAAGACCAGATATGACAGGCAAGCCAACAGCCAAGGGTTCCAGCAAGGTGACCTGGTCTGGTTGTACCGTCCTACCCGGACCAAGGGACGCTGCCCGAAGCTCCAGCAGCCATGGCAAGGACCGTACCGGGTGGTGAAGAGGATTTACGAAGTGGTCTACCGCATCCAGAAGGTTCCCCGTGGAAAGATGTTGGTGGTACACCTGGATCGTCTAGCCCGCTACGATGGTGCTGTTCGGGACGACGAGCTTTGAGGAGGGAGCAGTGTCACCCAATTAGCGGAAGGCACGACCGGCAACAGCTGGGAGGAAACCAGAGGCAGCCGAGCCACGCCTCCATTAGTCTCTGTCACTAACTGAGGGAGATTGCGGGCCACTGAGCGGTCTCTTTACCCTCCCCTTAGGTTCTCGAACTTGCGGGTTGTTTCATCTAATCCAGAGACTTCTAGAAGACGGTGATATTCCTATAAAAAGGGCTGCAGTGAGTGAATTGGGTCAGACAGTCAGTCAGTGTTTGGCGAACACCTGTAAGAGTGCAGCGCTAGTGTAAGAACGAGAAGACTGCGCAGCGGAAGAATTTACGTAATTGTGAGCGTACAGTGGAATTGTAACAGACAAACTGGTGAATCGTAACTGTGTGCATTACGTAATTCTGTGTAATTGGCAAGTGTTTAACTGTAAGTCGGTGGAAATAAAGAACATTTTTAAGTGGTGCAATTGGACTTTTCATTTCACGAACCCACAAACTCACAATACTAAACCATTAATAACTATAAATGTATATAGAACATTTTTACTGTGTAATGGAATAGTGTATATAACATTTTACGGTCAAGCTGCAATATGTTTGCTGCAATAATGGCAGGGATGGAAATATTGTAAGGGTGAGTACCACAGAAAATGTTGCAGAAATTATTGTAATTTTATTTAGCTGACTTAAGGACATTTTGATACGGTTTTTAACATTGCAAAGTAACATACTGTAAATTGCGTTGGTATAAAAATGTGTTAAAAAGGGGTACACATATATAAAAGTTGTTTGTCTACAAAGGGGGTTGATCTTTTCAGTAATTAACGTTAAATTAAATTTATATGTTATTCACTGCAAACCAATTTATACAAGCTATCCATTAAACAATTTAATTTTGCCAGTTAAAAATATAATTAAGCAGGTATGTAGACCACTTTTAGTTTGATGTCTGTAGTATTTCAGAATTTAAATGGACATAGGTCTGCTTGGAGAACAATTAGCTTATACTGTGAGTGCAGCAAAGGGTTAAAGCACTCAACTTACATCCAACTTTTTGTAGTAATAATCTTTTTTATATATTCTTTACTGTTGGTCAGAATTTTCAAATACACTCAAGATGAACACAACTAATATTTGCTGATATATTAAAACATTTATTACACTTTATTTCATCCATTTTAGTATATCCCAAATATAACAGCTTTGGATATGCTTTAGCACCTCCAAAGAGTGATAAAAGTGAAACAAAATCATGTAACTACTTTAGGAACACTGTCTGGAGACATGTTAGATCTTGCAGAACCTGGAACTCACCCAGCCTTTGCTTTTTATAGGAAAATAATAGCATTAGAACATAAAGGTGATGACTGCAGCTGAGAGAGGAGCTGTTCTTGGTTCATCTGCACCCCACAGCTTCTAACTACCTCTAATTCCATTTCATATCGTAGCCTGAAATTGTGTATAACAAACTTAAGCTATTATAATACTCTCACCCCAAACTACCCTTTACAATAAAAATGTTCAAAAATATTGATTTCCTCATAAATGACTAACAATTTATATTTAGACATGTTTAAGTTATTTTCATTACAAATTAAATGCATATCTCAAATTTTCTGGGAAAAGCACCGGTTGTCTGTTCATTCCAGATGACTTTTGCATTAACTAGTACACCGTAAGCAATAGACAAAATCTCACTTTACAATATATTTAGATCTTGCTAAAGCTCACAATTCAAATTTTTTTGAAGAGCTAACCGTTTCTGAGATAGCCCCTATTAATAGTTACAATTCTTATGTTTTACTTTTCACAAATTGGAATTCATTTTTAATTACTCTGTCTACTATGTATATTAATTAGAGGAAGTATTGTATTCCACTAAAAAATTTCATGTTGAGATTGTACTGGAAATAAATGTTTAGAGGCTGAACCCAAAAAAGGTATTTCTAGAAAAAGATGTTTATGTGCACACATGTCTGTCTGCCTGTGAACAGCTTAACTCAAAAATTGGCATTAGACCTCGTCAATCACACAATTCTACTTTGTAAACTAAATGACATGGAATAAGAGGTGTAGCTCAAAACTGGTTCAGTTCCTACCTAAAAAACAGAAAACAAGTAGTGGAAATAGATTATTATAACGGTTGCACAAATGAGCTGAAATCTTTTTGGGCGCACAGTTGATTGCAGAGTTCCAGAAGGTTCAGTTTTAGGCAGATGATACCAGCATATTAACATCAGGAAAAAATGATGACACTTTACAAATAAATATAAATGCAGTCACATTACACACAGCTTCTTGGTATAAAGAAAATAGTGTGTCTAAATAAGGAGAAGTGCTGAGCTGTAGGATTTCATCACATAAACAACAAAACGTTAAACTTTCCCACTAGACAGCTAGAAGGAACAAATGTAATATATTCAAATAAGTAAAAAAAATTTAGGAATATTTATTGATGAAAATCTCACTTGGAAACCTCATATTAATGAATTAATTAAAAAAACTTGGTCAAAGCTTCCAAATTAACATTTTTAAAACACCCGGTGAGTAAAAAAAATGTATTTCTCCAAATTTCACTCCTAAATTTCATATGGAATATCCTTGTGGGGAAATAGTAGAAAAGTATTAAAATATTCAAATTACAAAAAGGGACATTAGAATTATTCTCAGTTTACCTTTTGTTGTTGCTGCAAACCATTCTTTAAGGAACTAAACATTTTACCATTATCCTGTGTATATTTATATGAAACAATTGTATTTATGCAACACATACAAGATTTTACTACAAATTCTGAAATTCTCTGTCATAACAGAAGAGAAAGCAAAACTACATATAACCCCACATAACAAAAAATTGTTTGAAAAGAGTTTCTACTATAGAGGCATTAAATTTTGCAATAAATTACCTATTGAAATAAAAAATATACATTCCATTCACCGCTTCAAAAACATCTCAAGCAATTTTTATTTGAAGAATGTTGTTACTCAACTGATGAGTTTTTGCATTAATAAAGTATTCACTTGTATTTTTTATCAATGTACAAGTTTAATCTACATGTACAGTATAATTTTTTAAAGTGACTATTGCTTAACTTTTATGATATTATAATTAAATGTTTAAAATACTGGATGAATCCGCAACATGTATACGTTAAATCGGATGAATAAAACTGAAATGAAATCAAACTTAGTTCAGCAATTTCCAAGGATGCAACATGCTTTAAGAGAAAAGCCCACATCCAAACTATGTTTTACATGGAACATTTTTAAAAAAAATGTGGTTTTATAAAAAAAAGGCTAACGATTTGGAATGTACTTACACATGTTTAAGATATTTTTTGGGACAAGTGAAATGTGTATTTTGATTTTTTTTTTTGAATAGCCTCTTAAGTCCTCTTTATTTAAATGACTTTTACACAGATGTGTGAACAATCAAATTGGACTCCATCTGATAAGCTGTATGCTTATATACACTCCTGGAAATTGAAATAAGAACACCGTGAATTCATTGTCCCAGGAAGGAAAAACTTTATTGACACATTCCTGGGGTCAGATACATCACATGATCACACTGACAGAACCATAGGCACATAGACAAAGAAACAGAGCATGCACAACGTCGGCACGAGTACCGTGTATATCACCCTTTCGCAGCAATGCAGGCTGCTATTCTCCCATGAAGACGATCGTAGAGATGCTGGATGTAGTCCTGTGGAACGGCTTGCCATGCCATTTCCAGCTGGCACCTCAGTTGGACCAGCGTTCGTGCTGGACGTGCAGACCGTTTGAGACAACGTTTCATCCAGTCCCAAACATGCTCAATGGGGGACAGATCCGGAGATCTTGCTGGCCAGGGTAGTTGACTTACACCTTCTAGAGCGCTTTGGGTGGCACGGGATACATGCTGACGTGCATTGTCCTGTTGGAACAGCAAGTTCCCTTGCCGGTCTAGGAATGGTAGAACGATGGGTTCGATAACGGTTTGGATGTACCGTGCAGTATTCAGTGTCCCCTCGACGATCACCAGAAGTGTATGGCCAGTGTAGGAGATCGCTCCCCACACCATGATGCCGGGTGTTGGCCCTGTGTGCCTCGGTTGTATGCAGTCCTGATTGTGGCGCTCACCTGCACGGCGCCAAACACGCATACGACCATCATTGGCACCAAGGCAGAAGCGACTCTCATCGCTGAAGACAACACGTCTCCATTCGTCCCTCCATTCACGCCTGTTACGACACTACAGGAGGCGGGCTGCACGATGCTGGGGCGTGAGCGGAAGACGGCCTAACGGTGCGCGGGACCGTAGCCCAGCTTCATGGAGACGGTTGCGAATGGTCCTCGCCAATACCCCAGGAGCAACTTTGTCGCCAATTTGCTGGGAAGTGGCGGTGCGGTCCCCTACGGCACTGCGTAGGATCCGACGGTCTTGGCCTGCATCCGTGCGTCGCTCCGGTCCGGCCCCAGGTCGACGGGCACGGGCACCTTCCGCCGACCACTGGCGACAACATCGATGTACTGTGGAGACCTCACGCCCCACGTGTTGAGCAATTCGGCGGTACGTCCACCCGGCCTCCCGCATGCCCACTATACGCCCTCGCTCAAAGCCCGTCAACTGTATATACGGTTCACGTCCACGCTGTCGCGGCATGCTACTAGTGTTAAAGACTGCGATGGAGCTCCGTATGCCACGGCAAACTGGCTGACACTGACGGTGGCGGTGCCCAAATGCTGCGCAGCTAGGGCTATTTGACGGCCAACACTGCGGTTCCTGGTGTGTCCGCCGTGCCGTGGGTGTGATCATTGCTTGTACAGGCCTCTCGCAGTGTCCGGAGCAAGTATGGTGGGTCTGACACACCGGCGTCAATGTGTTCTTATTTCCATTTCCAGGAGTGTATTTACTTTGTTATGAAACACAAAAGTAGAAAACAAATAAACACTCACTCATTCACTTCTGATTCTTCGATTTCCAAGTCTGGTGCATCACTTTCATTTTATCCTCTGATGTGCCGAGGATAATTTCGTCAATTGTATTTTCCTGTACTGATGCTTTTCCCTGTGTCAGCAGCAACTCGTTCTACGGATTTGCTGAGTGGGGACATTAGTTGGTTGTTATGCTTTTCTATGTCATAGCATTCTACAACATTTGATACTATTTTGCAGCCATCATTATGCACAGTTGTATATGCATGATTCCAAGTTGGAGTTGCTGGGGAGGTACATATGATGAGGCTGGTGTGGCCTCAGCCATAATTGTAAACTGGTTAGCTAATTAACCTTGAAATTGCTCAAAACAAAATATGGAGCACATGGACTATACATACAGAAAGAAAGAGTGCGTGTGAGTATAACATATTATCGTCAGTGTACAGCTCATTTCAAGTTTCAAAGTTGTCATCTGTATTTACAGAATTAGGTGAAACTTATCGAATGTGGACTTGCAAACTGAGTGCCCAAGAAAACATGTGCTCACAGTACTTCTTTTTGTCCAAATATTAATTTTGATATTTTTATTTTTTATTACATTTTGAATACTGCAGTTTCAGAATATATAATTGTTTTGCTTTTACCTTGCCTTTAAAAGTCTTAAAAATAAGTTTAAATACATGCTGTACTTGGATATTGCCCTCTTTCCTAGCCTGATTTCCTTGCCTTATTGCATGAAGGTTTGTAGAGAATCTTAATTCATTATTAAGATTCACCTAACAAAAGTACACTTCAAAGTAGAAAGACTAAAAGAGGGAGAGAAAAGATAAAGACTAATGAGACTGAATATAGCCTTGGAATATACTATGGTTGGTATAAATGATTCAGCTCTCTCAAAGCCAGGTTGTGCATCGAAGATAGCGACGTGTGGAAGATAGCTAAAGCCCTCAGAAACCACAAAAAACACACCTCCCCCATCCATGACACCCAACGCCTAGCCTGTGAACCCCAGACCAAAGCAAATGCTTTCGCTGTCTACCTTGAATGTACTATGCGTCCAAGAGACGACCCCCAGGATGACATCTTTTCCGAATGTGTCCGCCGGGAGGTGCGTCGTTTCTTACGTCGCCCTCCTGAGGATGTGGAAAGACTCCTAGTGAAGTTCAAGGCATACTCCAGCATCTCAAACCTAAAAAGGCGGGGTAGGGGGGCCTGATGGGCTGACACCTCTCAACCTCTCATACTCCACCACCTTCCCTTTAATGCAGTACTCTTACTAACTAGGGTTTTCAATATATGTCGTACCCTTGGGTACTTTCCACGAGAGTGGAGGGAAGCCCGAGTGATATGCATATTGAAACCTGGGAAGAATCCAGTACACCCTTCCTGCTACCGATTCATTAGCCTCCTTTCCACCCTCTCGAACGTTCTCGAGAGGTTTGATTCTCACCTGCTTGTCCTCAATTCTGGGAGACATTCAAGTCATTCCTGACCACCAGTTTGGATTTCGTCCTGGGCACATGACAGTCCAGCAATTACTGCATATGGTCGAGACCACTGCCCTGGGCTTCCAGGAAGGCGCCTTCATGGCTGCAGTTTCGTTGGACTTCGAGAAGGCCTTCTCTACGACATGGCATACAGGGCTCCTATACAAACTGATCCACCTGGAGCTCCCAACACAGATGATCAACATCCTACACAGCTTCTTACGACACCGCACCTTCAAAGTCACAGTCACGGGGAAAACAACAATAAGACCAGTGAGAGGCAGAGTCTCCGAAGGCTCTGTACTATCTGCCACCTTATTCAATGTCTTTATGGCAGATTTCCCCACAGAGCCACGAGTCAAGATGGCACAATACACCGACGTGTTTCTGTTCTGCAAAGACAAACACATCCTCAGAGCCTTCAACGCCTTAAAGACACCTCCATCTAACACAACAGTGGTGTCGGCATTGGCAGTTGTCTGTTAATCCGGACAAAAGCATGCCATACTTTTCACAAAGCGCCACACCCCCGTAGACTGCCCCAACTTCAGCTTCCAAGGTCGAAGATTAGAGTGGAATAACTCCATCCAGTACCTTGGAGTAACATTGGATAGAGCCTAACTATTCGCCAGCACATCAGGGACCTAGCGGCGAGGGTGCAGGGAGCAATTGCTTACCTGTATCCTATGCTGGGGTCAACCTCTATGCCGGTTGGCCTGAAGTTATACCTCTTCCCAGCAGTAGTAATTTCGATGATGCTATATGCCTACGAGATCTGGGGCATGGCCGCAGACAGCTGGCTGGAATGGCTTCAACGTGCACAGAATAGAGGACTACAGTCTATATATTCTGTGGGTTGTTACTTTCCTACCGGGTTGCTTCACGAAGCCTTGGGGCTTCCATACATGGAGGATGAAATTAGGTGTCGGGCATCAAAATTACGCACTACTTTACCCAGACATAGATGCGCCCTTGTTAGATCATTGGGAGATTATGACCCCACTAGATGCCATTCCAGGTTGTTCTGGGTACCCCGCATGGCTTGCGGGCACCCGAGATAACCCAGGAGCTAATCCTAACAGCAGCTAAAGCTGAGCTCCACATAATCTTCTAAGCTGTTTGGCATCAAAATTTTCCAACTAAATAACAAACTTTAAAATTAAAACACCATGGTGCAAGGTATTGCATCCTTACCCACAACCTGAAGGTACATAAAATTGTAACCTCAAAAAGAAACTCCAACCTCAAAACTCACAACACATCCTACAAAATCCCAAATGAAAAGCCTTACCTGCGGTAAAACACTTAACGGGTGGGCACGCAGCAAAAACCTTCTGGCTTTATACAGCCAGCCAGCCAGCCAGCACTATGGACGGACAGAACCACATTTTCTTCCACATATGTATCTTTTTCCCTGAATTATCCTACTGTACATAAATGCATTTTATACAGTGCTTTCTTAAAGCAGTTTTGTATCTACTGATATTTTTATAAAATTTTTAATCACAAACGTAGAAGTAAAGAATAATTTTCTAACTTAAAATGTTAAGAGTAATAGGCCAAAATTAAAATGTTTCCTGTGAACATGTTTTATGTAATCAGTGCTCAAAAATGTTGGTTGGTTGATTACAAACATGACCCCACATGGCAGCATTGGCTTTCGGCGTAACCTTGCCCCACCACATGTCTGGACACCATTTCTCAGGTTGAGGCACCCAGAGCACGGTGTCCATTATCTCCAATGATAGGGTGATAGTGAAGATGATGGTGAGGCAAGAGGACCTACAGCTTATACCATGGACTCCAAACCATTTTGGGCATAGGGGACACTTCATATCTGCTAGACAGAGGTGAAGGTGTGGATAGGACCAACTTAAAATCGCCAAACCCAGAGCTGGAAATCAAACTTGGGACCGATAGCACGGGAGCAGCAAACGAAACCATGGGACTACCCCTGCGCCTGTACTAAAAAATATCAGTGTAGGAAATAATTAGGCTTCATTATAACTGTCAAGTTTCATCTCATTAGTTCTAATATTACTTAATCCTTTCACCGATATGGACGTCATATGACGTCCAAGTTAAAATGCCCCAAACCGATATGGACGTGTATAGACCTCCTGCGCATACATGCATTTAATGCTCATTTAACGCCAATTATTTTAATCTTCCTATTTTACAACAAATTTAAATTATATGTGTTATATGTGTTTGGAGAAATTTAGTAACAGTGACATCAAAATTAATCTCAGAAACTATTTGTAGCTGGTTTATTAATACTCGTCACTTACTTGTTTAGTCTCTCATTAATATAAAGAAGTGACAAGTATTAATAAACCAACTACAAATAGTTTCTGAGATTAATTTAAATTATACCTTGTTTCACGTAAGCTTGCCTCGTAAACTCTTAACGGTCACGTGACCTCATCTCTCACTGGCTGCTGTTGTGGTACAGACTGTTTTGTGGTAAAAATTAGTTCGTTATTTAACATGGTGATATATCTTTATATGTTGAAAGAGAATTGTCAAATATTTACTTTCATAACTGTTTCAATTAAATATATTATGCAACAGAGTTAATTTATCTGAAATGCATGTTAATTCTTAAACGAAGTAAAGAGGATGTTCCTTTGCATCTAGGCCTGCCTTTCAGATGACACAATAGCACGTGCTTTAGCAATAGTGAAGACATATTTGTTTATATGACTTTTATCACTGACCTTGTTCTGAACTGGATTAGTCATGTATTATCATTCGAAGGTGTGCTGTGCGAGTGCGAGAGATACGTATTTTATCCATCGTTTATTGCGCCTGTACTTATTATATGTATAATGACAGAGTCTACCGCCAGTTTTATGCTAAAGCATCACAAAGGTAAATCATTACAAAGCGGTGAAAAAAGAATTGTGTTGCATGTGTTTAATGCACTCACAGAGAAGAATCCGTCTTTGTCAGTGAGAGAAGTCGAACAGTAGTGCTCCAAACTTACAGTTGTGAGTATTAGGTGCATAGGAACATCACGACGTGAAGTTGAGAAAACAGGAAAACTTACCACTCCAGGCAAACGCAGGAATAAAGAACAGCGCGTTCTCGGAGAATGCGATGAGTTCGTTAAAACTGCTGTCATGTGCATAGTTTTTTCTTTAGAAAAGAACTCCCTAACATAAATAAAATTTTGTCTGCTGTAAATTAGGATGCAGATTTACCAAATTTCAACAGATCTAGTCTGTATAGATTGTTTATACAGCTGGGGTTTGTGAATGAAAAAAGGGGCAAGAAAATGTGCTGAGAGACAGAGGCGATATTGCTGTGTGACGAAGACGTTATTTAAGGACAATCATACAGTACCGGGATACAAATCGCAAAATATACTACCTTGACGAGACTAGGGTGAATGAAGGGCTTACGACAAGTAAAGAATGCATGACACGACTATTAAGACAGAAAGACAAGCATTTTTGCAAGGTATGTGTTCTGGTTTAAAAAACAGTTAACAGACTCAACAAAGCTAAGAAAATAAAAGAAACCACCACCCTAGAACCTACAGGAGAAAAAGAGAAAAAACTTTTTAAAAAATTCACCTTCCACCCATCAGCCTATAACAAATTCCAAAAAATCTTCTCAAAACACAACATAACTCTTGCACCTCAAAATAGGTTTAATATCAGAAATTTGTTAAAAGACCCTCCCAAAAATTCAATCACTACCAAAGAAAAACCAGGAATCTATGAGATCAAATGTGAAACTTGCCCTAAAATTTATATAGGAAAAACAAAAAGAAATATTAACATCAGAACTAAAGAACATATGAGAAACATTAAAAATGGTGAAACAGAAAAATCAGCAGTGGCTTTTCATTTTTTGAATACTAGACATGACATCAATTTGGAAACATCTCTAATAAAATACGTTAATCACCCCATAGACCTTTCCGTATGGGAAAAAATCTTCATTAACAAAAATCGTCATAGAGTCATGAATTTTGAAACTCCACCACCGGACATCTTTGACAAGTACATCACGCCATCTATTGACAATATGGAGAAAGAAGAAACCACTACAACTTGCACTAATCGAGTATCAGCTGAGGATAGGAGCAAGAGCTCTTGAAACATGTCCTGTGAATAAACAGTGTGAGTGAAGCAATGTGTCAATATATTCTCGATTCACTTTTGTATTAATTTGTGCTTCACTGTCCCTACGCTTCTTTCAAGTTTATACTTTAGAAGAATAAGAATTTGTAAGAGTAGTTTCAACAATAGCATAGAAAGCCATTATGCAATGTATCAAGAATTTTTTCAGATAAGCTTTGTTAGTGGAACAAAATGTGAGATACACAGAGTTTATGTGACTATATCATCTAATCTGTTATCTTTCCTACGCAAAATATTGCCCGCCTCTGTAGCATATGTGGTAGTGTGTCTGCCTCATTTCAAGAGATCTTGAGTTCAAATCTGGATAAGGTTTCTTCCCAGAGTTTTCCCTTATCCTGAAAGATGAATGTTGGGTAACTCAAAGCTCTATGAAACCTAAGCTCATTTGAGCCTCATTTTACCCATTTCATTCACTGTCCAATATGACTTAACGTTGGATGTAAATTTTAAAAAAAGTAATAATAATTAAAATAAAAAGCAAAATATTGCAAAACCATAATAGGTAAATAATGCTTAATATTTTATTCATTTGTAACCGTGTATACAGTAAAATAATTGCAGAGTTAGAAAGTTTACCAGAATACATCTGTACTTACCGTAGCCTCTGAATAAGGATTTTGCATTACAACTGCTGTCATTTTTTTAAACAGTTCCTTATGTCAAGTCAGTCCTTGTATTCTCAATCTTCTTGCAAAATATGTTGTATTATGTATGGCAAATACATGCAGGGCTGTATATGTAAATTTTGGACTCAATGTTCATCGTGAAATCCAAGGAAAATCCCCTTTGATTAAAAAGTTCTGCATATGTACAATAATGGAAAATGAATGTACTATAGCTAGGAAGAATTACATAAAATTAAATATCCACTGCTCTGACATTTTACTTAAGAAACCCTTCCAGCATTGTCTCTTAATATGTTACCCTTGACACATATTTGGTTTACCCTTCACATTATGTAAAAGAATAAATAAAACAGTTGCACATTTTAGCAATTTTAATAAATGTTAAGTCTCACAATTGTGGAAAATACTGCCTTTGCAGTATATTTATGGTTAAAAATATCTTTTAATTTCTGGCATAGATCTCACTTCTCAATAATGATTTTCACGATGACCACGTGCTTTGTGATGAGGGCGAACATATTCAAGATCAACAGTTGGAAAATCTCTCTTGACTGCTTCCATGTCTAAATTTGGAAACCTTCTGATCAATCCCATAACATGGTTACGAGCACGGCTGAAAATTAAAAGTGTGAAGTCATTACATGAGTGATTAGGTTAACTAATGGTAATACGTCTTTCTTAAGAATAACAAATAAAAACTGAAGCTAATAACAGTGAAATAAAAACTGAAGCTAATAACAGTGAAGCAATATAAACATTACAATAAAATATAATGAATTGTTACAAACTTCACTTATCTTTTCAAAACATTACAAATTCCTTACAGTACTTAAAAGACTAGTTGGGCAAATATATCTGCACCTTCAGCTAAGCTAAAAATGCAAATATATCTTGTGAAACTAGTCTGTTTTGGTTTACAATAGACCAGGAATGAGAATGGGAGTGCATATCAATGACCATATTAATAGCAAAGTGTACAAGTATTCTTGTGCATGGGGATGTCATTTGTTTGTAACTGATCAATGATGTTTGTTCACCTGCTTCCAATTTAGCTAACATAACGTACATCCGCCAATGTCAAAATTCAATAGCATGAACATTTGCTAAGTACAAATCCATTAGTATTTCACCTTCCTTCAGCAGAAGTGTTGTACCAAGCATCACCCCTTCATTAGTAGCTAATTAAAGTTATGTTTCTTGGTTAATCTCTACTTAGGTGCTATTTGGAGCAATTTAGTAACTGTGACATCCAAATTAATTCATAACACTACAGTTCGGCCGCTCTATCTCCGGCTCTGACATTTCTCGAGAGGGGGAAGCAAGCTGTTGCCAGTTCTTTAGCAGCAATTTCAAGCAGAGGAACAATGCGTATTTTAAATATTTCACACATTTGCATATTTCACGAACCAGTAGCCATATTATAATAGCGATAATAATAGGACTTATGAACACTAAAAATTGGAATCCACACACGTACAAAATATCAAAGAAAGTTCATTGGCGCAAGCAGCTAAAGCCACGTGGTTCAAACAAATTTATCCTGGCAACACGGTGCTGGGTTCAGGAGCCATACCTAGCAGACAGTTTTAACTTCCTGACCACAACACCGGATGTACAGACTCCCAGTATCACCAACAGATGCAGTAAGTGTGTGTGAAAGGTGTGAATGAAATATTTGAATAGAGTGATGTAATAAATATCTTGCATGGTAATGAAATGTTAAGTTGTATCTCAGTGTTTTAAAGCTAATATAGTACTATATTTTCATTCTAAAGATAATTTTGAGGATATGTTTTCAATTGCTCATTACTGTATGTTGGTACTATTAACCTTCCCCCTCCACCTCTTGCAATCGCAAAACATCAGAGCTGGAGATACAACGGCCGGACTGTACTTGTACATTGTTCACACTACGTCTCTTACATTTTAAGTTTTGAGGGACTAATTTTGGGACTGTTGCTTCCATTTTCAACCTCGAAGGTCTGACTGTCATCTTGTTATTGTTATATTCCCATATTAAGATGTTCTCCCACATTGTCAGTTTATTGTTTATGACACCTTTTAATAATTTTGTATTTGGGTAAAGGGTATGGTTTTCATTTGACAGGTGAAATGCTACTTGCTGAATAGTCTTCCGGTTTCAATTTGATGTTTCTAAAATGTTCTTTGACACTAATTTTTAGGTTACTTTAAGTTTGCTCTATATAGAATTATTCACAAACCTTACAACTTATTTGGTATATTCTGGATCAATTGATTTGTGGGATTTTATCTTTTGTTTTTAACAATGTTAATACTGAGTATCTATTTATAGGTGCCAAGATGATATTTTGTTCTCTAAAGATCTTTTTGAATTTATTACATGTTGTTGGGTAGTATGGGAATCCACTGAATATGCTGTTGCTTTCCTCTTCTTTCATAAATGTGCTTGTTTCATTCACGGTTTCTTTTACCTTAGCTGTTTTAATTTTCTTAAGTACCAGACTTCTGTTGTATCCATTTTCTTCTGCTATGTAAAGTATGGCTTTTTGTTCCTTGTAGTTATTCTGCTTTATCCATGGGTATGCTGACTAGTCCATGTGTAAGATTATTATTGCATGTTTATATGTAATCAGATTATAGCTATGATTTTTTTATGTAATTTTCTTACTGTTGGCTTCCTGTAAATTCCAAATTTTATTTTCATGTGGTTCCTGATGATATTTAGATCCAAAAAAGAGAGTTCTCCATTAACTTCCTTTTCTACTGTCAATTTGATACTTTTTCTTGCAGACTGAGTAATTTTAATGCATTGACTAAATGTCTATTGGAACTATTCAAAGATGTCATCAATGTATGGTACCAAACCTTGAAGACACATGGGGAAAGCCAATTTCATAGCTATAGCATGATTACACAAAAACAAGCAATAATAAACACTCTTATAGACAAGACTCGTCAATATACCCATGGATAAAGCAGAATACAAGAAACAAAAAGCCATGATTCACATAGCAGAAGAAAATGGATACAACAAAAGTCTGGAATTTAAGGAAATTACAAAAGCTAAGCTAAAGAAAAGAAGCGCATTCACCAAAGAAAAAGAAAACAGCAGCATATTCAGTGGATTCACATACCACTCAAAAACATTTAATAAATATTTATATGGTACTTCTTGTTATGGTGAACACTCACACTGTAATAAATCGAATATATTTTAACATCACTCTCATCCTGGCTTCCACTCCTAGTTATAGTGAACCAGACTTATTTAATGAATAGAAAAATACGTACTTCCTTGCTTTCCGATTTTCATTAACTAGCTTTTCAAAATATAGTCTTCTAAACTTCTTGCAAGCATATTCATGACCATAATTCCTGTTCTTCTCTTGCCATTTCTTATTCATGAAAGATGGTATAGCATGCTCTTGCTTAAGATAAAATCGATCCAAGCCTGAAAAGGAGCAGAATATTTTAACAATGCAAGATAGTACAGCAATTTCTATTTATTGGGTAACAATTTGATGCCATATTTCTGATGCTATCTTAGGACTGCATGCACCTTACTATATCAGTAAAAAATTAAACATGTTTCAAATGGTGCCAAAATGAGACAGTGCAGCCAATGATGTAATAAAATTTGTCAAGATCAGTATTTACAAATTTATGATGCAGAATTGAAAAAGGCAGAGATAGACGTACAAAGCACAGTTTCTCCTACCATGCATAGACTATTACAAAAAAGGAAGTTAATTACAAACTACTATCTCTCAACATTTGGGTAAGGGATGAATGAGGTTATCTGTTTACTGTAGAGCTGTACTAATAGTTCTGCTTGCTTTATCGTATCTCTTGACTTCAGCGTTTCATCAATATCTAGTTATTTTCTTTCTCTTTAATAGTATATAATGCAGGCAGTGGACACGGATGACACATGAAATAAAATCATAATTTGGAAAGATAACATTCCAGGTTTAAGTTTAGGGTATCTCACTAGTATTTACTGGTTATGAGGACTGAGGTAAACCTGGCAAAAAGCTCAGTTGAGAGGACATTTCTGTATGAATTGAACCATGGGCATCCCGTTCATGACACCGTGCCTTAATGATCTTGATTACTGTGCCAATAAAAATTCCTTGTGTGAATATTGAGGGGAATATCTATGAGCACTGTTTTTCTGCCTTCTCTCCCTCTGTCTGACACAAATGCAAGCACAATCCTTTTCTAAGGCTGCATACGGATTCATAGGATCTCCTAAAGTGTATTTCTATTGAAATCTTGAGGTACACTTTTGAATGGATTGCAGTAGCTTCTTGGAGGGAAAGTAAAACAGGAACCTTTTATAATGTGAGATTTAGCTATATTTCTTTACCATTTGCTGCTCATATTGATTCATTAAATCTATATTTTAGTTTTATCTTCCATTTTCTCTTTTGATTTATATTTATTGTATTCAATAAGAATAAACAAGGAATATAAAAGATGCAAGAGATATGTACAAGAGTTAAATGAAAGGTGAACTGTAGTTAAGATTGGCTATAGCTGATGAAACAAAGAATTGAGTGTACCAAGGGCAGTCAGTAGTTTGATTTGCACTTCTTGTCCAAAGTGATAGTAAAAAAGTATCTCGTGATATATAGTCTCCATGACCTTAAAATGCAACTATGAGCATTAGCAGCACAAAGCAATGTTGTGAAACAGTGTTTAATCCAATGAGTTATAAAGAGAACAAAGGAAAATAGGGAAACGGAAGTGCTTGAGGTAAATAATTAATCACCAGATAAATAATACACAAAGATATGGGATAAAGTTGAATTAAGGTGGCATAATATAGAAAAAAAAAGAAATATGAAATAGTCTATAAAAGTGGTTTAGAATATTATAGGAAGTTTAAGAAAGGACGGCAGCAGAAAAAAAAAAACATGGATGTTTGCAATAACAGGTAAACGGAAGGATTTGCTTGTGGCAGTGTAGATATGTGGTTAAATAGCTAAAAGTGACATTAGAATCTAATACTGTCACTGATAGCACACATTAGTTACATACCTACTTTATCTCAAAGCAAATGGACTCTCCATTCTCACATCATCTATGTCCGCTCAGTCCAAACAGAGTCTCTGAGCTAGTGGTCTAATGTGTTGCCACAATATTTTCAAAACAGGAACAGAACTGGATGAGCACTGAATGTGCCTGAGGTTGCACAGCATGAGTGTCATCAAAGTCTTCAAAACACTTGCAGAGAATGTGCATTGACTTACAGAACAGAGGCATGTTGGGTAAAAGCCTTCAATGAAGGACACAAAACTGTGGCAGACATGCCATTGGCCAGGTTATCCTAGTGTCAGTGAAGAAGTGCATGCTCTTACCGTATTGTTGATCAATGCCATAGGATTCATGAGCTCACCCAGAAAACCAGAGTAGCACATATGACTGTGCTTCACATTCTGAAGGAATGCCTGGGCATAAGAAAAACTGCATCACGATGATTTCCACAAGATGTGATGGAAATGCAGAAATTTTTATCATACAATGCTGCTAGGACGAACTTGGAGCCATATGAGCACGAAGGAGAGGCTTTCTTACACCATATTAAGATGGATGAGAAATGAGCCAAAACTGAAATGCCAATTGAACGAATGTCTTCATTATAGGTTACCACAAAAATCAAAAGTTTATCAGAGCTCCAGCAATGTGAAAGTTATGGTGCTTCTCATGTACGACAGTGAGGTGTTACCCTATTGCAATGCATTCCTCCACAGCAGACTGAATGTAAAGCATTACCCCTAATTTTTGGAGCACAAACTGTGACCAACATTGAGGAAGAAGTCACAACACTTTCTGCAGAATACACCCATTTTTTGGATGATAATGCCTAGGCACATACAGCACAAGCTATGACTGATTTGTTTGGTAAATGGTGCAGGGAAGTGCTGTACCATCCAACACACTCTCTGAACTTAAGTCCATGTGATTTTGATTTGATTCTCTAGATGAAGGAAGCACTTCACAACATTTGCTTCAAAACTGTTCCAGAGATTCGTCAGGCAATAGACTGCTCCACTGAAACTATCAACAGAACAGACTCTGCTAAAGGTATACAATGACTTCCAAATTGTTGGCAACAGGTTGTAGAGAATGCTGGTGACTACACTAAGCTTGTAACATGCACCTCTTTTGTATCATTCAAAGTATAAAAATTGAAAGAAGCACAGAGACAGTGAACCACAAGTTAAAATAAGAGTGGATCGAGAAGATATTGACAAATATCTTTGACAAATACATCAGGCCATCTATCGATGATACGGAGAAAGAGGTAACCACTACAACCTGCACTAGTCAAGAACCAGCTGATGGGAGCAACAGCTCTTGAAACATGTCCTGTGAAAAACAGTGTTAGTGCAGCAAAGTGTCAATATCTTCTCGATTTGCTTTTAATTTATTCTTTTGTATCAGTTGTAAATAAATAGTTGCCAGTAGTTTCAATCTAGTATATACCTAGGTATATGAGAGAGAGAAATGATGAAACAAGAAGTGGGATAATTTGCAGACAGAAATTTCGGCATTAACATTTTTGGAATAGGAAAGAATTTCTCAGAGGAATTTGGCAATTGTGTAGGAAAAGTAATACATAAGGAATTATTTATTTTTGAGGTTATTGATTTGGTGGATTAAAGTGATTAAGGCAAAGGAAGAATTCAGTGATAGAGATAATAAAGAAAGCAAAGAAATAGGGTTGAAAAGATGTTCTTTCATAGGAAAAACCAAATTTCTGACCACGGTTGAAATGTATAATGTGAAACAGGACAATTGAGGCTTTTTTTTTTTTTTTTTCAAAACTTAATACATGAAAAATTTTCAAAATTGAGTTATATATAGTATTGGCATAATTTTCACCTTCTGTATCTTTCTGTGAAATCAGATTTTGCAAAATTTGATTCATGTCCTGTGTAGAAGGTAGGGAATATCAGCAGTTTTTTCATAACTCGATAGATGCACTTGCTCAGTTAAAGCAAAATTTGATATATACAATTTTATGATTTTATGGTCCAGCATGTAGCAACCTCAATTCTATGAAATGCATGTTGGCATTGACTGTCATCTCACTATTGCGATTCTTGAATTCTCAATCATTTCTGCAAGCTTTGTACACTGCTGCAGCATTGGCAATAACTGCAAACTCAGGTTGTGCGCTTGTATTTCATATTCATTTCTCAAAGCTTTGTTATTCTTACATGGCATTTTTATTCTTAGTTGACACCATCTTTCCATGCTAAATAAAACAGATCAAGATAAATTCCTTTATGTATTACATCTAATCGCAGAGCGGTGAAGAAAGAAGCTCCAAATACAAAACATACTGTAAGCATTAAATACAGTGTGAGAACTAAAGATGGCCGAGTATTGCCAGTATGCACTGCAAGCTTTCAAGGAATCACAGGGTTGTCAAAGATTATCTCTCCTAGCTAGAAAGTTTCACTTATCTGAGAATGCAGCAAAGGAAACCAGAGGAAGTGACAGAACAGGAATATTACAGAAGGGCATTTATGCTGCTATAAAGCAACACATTAAGAAGTACAGATTTAGAGAAAGCCACTATGGAAGAGCAAAATCAAGTAGAGGATATCTAAAAAATGTGGAACAACCTTTGCAAAGAAAGAAGATTAAGAAATCTACCAGTCTGCTTATTGTCAAAATATAAATACATAATTTACAACTTCAATTTTTCATTCCGTACACCACACACTGACACATGCTCCAAATGCAAAATGGGACTGATGAAGATTATGACAGAAGCAGACATGGAAAAGAAAAACAAACTAAGAACCATGTACAGACTGCACAAGTTGCGTTCAAAAAGGTTTTATCCGCTATTGAAAGAAAGAGGAAAATGCCGAGGCAATCACTATTTGCTTTGATATGCAGCAGAATCAACCACTGCCTAAACTTTCTGTTAGCAATTCTATGCAAGGCAGGTATGGCTGTATAATCTATGCATAATGATTTCATCTAAAACCCAGAACAAAGACGACATTTCCTTGTACACATTGTTGGAAACTGAATCTGCTAAAGGCTGCAACCAGGTTGCCTCAGCTTTGCACCACTTCTTGTTGGAACTGGAAGAAAGGATGTCCAGCAACTCTCCTTCTACCATTTATTTTCAGACTCTTGCTCTACTCAGAACACGAATAGTGTGATGATGTTCATCTTATTGCTTTCCTGAGAAGAGTAAAAAATTTTCCCGCATTTCACATGTCTACCCAATACGTGGGCACAATTAATATGCCTCCTGATAGACTGAGCAAAGAAAAGAAAAAGGATGTTCAAAATCTAGCTAAATCTTTCGAAATTCCAGAAACTGCAAAAGAATTTTATGAAGATGTACTAGAAGATACCAATAAAGGTTAAAGCTTACTTATTCATGTTGTTGGAAATTTCTTGTATTCAATATGTTTGTTATATAAATAATACAAAATATTATATTGTTATTGTGAATGTAGCAGTTCGTAGCCTCTAAGTTTATACCTAATCAAATAATCCTTATAAACCTTATAATCCTTTTTTCAGCCTGGCTCTATTCATTCAAACCTTAGCCTACACACGGCTAGTGTGAAAGAAATAATTATTTCCATGAATTTACCTGAATAACAGAGTGGTTTAACTATGAAGCCTGGGACTTAAGTACTTACAACATAGTAAGTCGCCACAAAAGGTGCGTGTCTCGTAGTATAATATGAGAACCCCTAGTGGTCTACCGGGAAACATACAAGACAGCTGGAGAATTTAATGTCATGTTGGCATGTTGGCCATAGTAGCTCAGTTGGTTAGAGCAACTGCACGGAGAGCGGGAGATCCGTGGTTCAGATCGTGACTATGGCATTAAATTTTTCAGTCTGGCTCTATTCATTCAAACCTTAGCCTACACACGGCTAGTGTGGAAGAAAGGATTATTTCAATCCTTATAAACATTAACATGTTGGTTGTACAATACGTTATGTATTATGAAAAGGTGAAAAGAAATAAAAAATAATAAATAAAAAGTAACAAAAACAATAAATGACCAAAATAACAAAACTTCATATGTTAATTTCTCGCTCACACAGAAAAGTTAATCAGCATCTATCGGTTTTTGAAAAAGCTCTGCATTTTCAAACCTCAAATTTGCACTAGTTAAATTACGGTATTTGTTTCTTTTCACATTCAATGAGACAGTTTCAGGAAGGAGAATTGGATGATTAATATAGTTGCTGTGCTAACCAATTATTGCCAATAAATAGAAAACAACCGTTTTTCTTAGAAACGCATTTTGTGCATCTAATGAGTTTTGAAAAAATGCTCCTCAATTGCACACAACCAGGATGTTAGTTATATGGCATGCAAAAATAACAAGTACTTCAAGAACAGCGAAATGTGTGTGCGCGCGCATGTAAATAAATCATTCATTTATAAAGACAGCTACTGAGGAACACTCAAAATTATACATCTGTCTAATGCTGTATCACTTACAGTCCTCAGGTCACACTCAGCTACCATGGTGCTTTACAAAATATCCCACACATATATTGCAAGTATTAAACTAATTCTATGGCTAACAGTCAAGAGCACACATGAAGGTAGGCCAGAAAAAGAACCATGCAGAGAACGAGAGACAGATACTTCCTGAAATACTTCTTTTTAATCTGTATAAGATAATACGTTGTCTGTTTGTTTTATTTTGGTATTATACATCTGCAGATCATGTGACCCATAGGAATAATATGTGCTGTGCAACCTGCATTCATGTGCACCCCCAACTCTAACAGCACTAACCAAAAGCATCTTTAGATTTTACTCCAGGGCGCTCCCCTGTTTCTCCTGTTTCTAACTTGAAATATGCCTCATTTCTTTCTCTCACAACCACCTCCAAGTTCCTCATACTTTCTTCAACCTGGAAAAAATTAAAAGAAAAGTAAACTAATAAATACACATGATGTTGATTTTCCAAAGCTTTAAGTGCATTAATGCTGATTCTAAAATTTATATTCTGTTTCTAAAGCACTATTTCCAAAGTCCTTTTTTATTTTCCTTTTCCTTCACAAAATGTGTATAATAAAGCATGTTACTCATCATTCTTGTATTCCTGGAGCAGTATGCAAACTGAGTATTTGGTAGGGAATTATAAAGAGAGGAGTGGAAATTAGAATAGGGAAAGACCTGAGCTGCCATTAATTACTTCCAATGCTGTTTTACTTTTTTCATTACATACTTGTGGTGGCAAAAGTATTTCTCTGATTTAAAAATGAATAAGATTTCACTGAAATAAAAATTTTGAGACCTCATGAATTCTAAGAATTTCAATAAATGAGGGACAAATGTATGTGAGTTAGCATAACTCAAGGATGCTAATGATTTTCTTTGCATTAACTTTCTTTAAAGGATGCTTTGCATGGAACAATTTTTATAGATTTCACTTTTTAATGTTCTCAAAAATGGCCCTAAGGATTTTAATTATACCACATGTTTCAGATACTGGCTTGATGAATACATTCAATATTTGCATTTAATTTTCTAGTGGTATATAAAATCCTCTTCATATGAATGAATTCATGCAACTATAAGAAATAGATAAAAACATATATTGCATAAAAAAAGACCAATTCTTTAAAATATGCAAACTCTATGAAGTAACAGTTTGTATCATTAGTAATTTCTAATATATTCCTCCTTTTATTTGGATTAGGTATTAATAACAAAAGTATCTTATGATACTACCACAGGAAGCCTCATCTCAATGTATTGTGATGTCATGCCTCTTAGTCCTGATGTCTGAACATCTGGAAGGGGGCAGAGGTCAACACAGGTGTAAAGAAAGCCAGTGGCAGAACAACTCTAAGATTTGCAATATCATAAGTTTTGAATGTTTATTGAATGCTGACTGTGTACAAAGACAAATAAATATAATTGGTACTACATTCAATGGGTGCTTAAGACACCAAATTTAATATTCGATAATGTAGCTACTACTCTTCCACTTATATACCAGTACTACATTTAATACTTCCAACTGTATTGAATTTTGATTCGGATGTTGAGTTTTTTGTATCCTTTTCCTTCAATTATCTTTTAAATATTTGGCATAGTTGTCTTTATAGTACAAAGGCGAAGACTACATTTCAAGTTGTCAGATTATTGGCTCCTATGAGCATGTTTACAGTTATGGTTGCCTGGAGGAATTTAGTAACACTGATGTCAAAATTAGTTGAAATAACTATTTGCAGATGGTTTTTAACACTTTTGTCACATACATTTTTGTATTATTGAGGAATTAGTTTCGGAAGCTGTTGCATCCATTATCAACCTTGAAGGTCAAACTATCGTCTGTTGTCATCTGCTCCCTTCTCTCTGGTGGTGGAACTATGAACTTCTTTGTCAATTTAACTTTGAAATCCCACCAGTAGATAATTTGACGATAAAGTTCATAGTTCATGGTTCCACCACCAGAGAGAAGAGAACAGACAACAGCAACAGACAAAAGTCGGACCTTTGTGGTTAATAATGGATGTAACAGCTTCCGAAACTAGTCCCTCAATAATATAAAAATATAAATATAATAAATTGCAACTGAAACTCTGCAGGAACATTCTTGACGTCCATGGTGAAAGGAGTAACAAATAATGAAACATTGTAGATTCCATATTTTCTAGCTCTTGGAATTGCTCTCCGAATTCACAGTGTAGATTATACAGTACCTTTCTAGCAACCCTCCCAGTTTAACCACCGCACTTCACAATAGTAAGATAATTTGCCAAATTCACTATTAATTTTGTCGAAAAGTGCTTTAAACTGGCATGACATAGATCTTTTTACCTAATGAAATTAGTGATTTTGAGAAAACTCATAACATTATTAAGTTTGATATGCTTTGCACATAAATTCTGATGAATTATGCAGGAAATATGATGTTTTGAATCAATACCAAGATTGTTTATTCTATCTCTAACACAGTCTATTAAACTAACTTTACCACCGATCATAGCAGCAGCTCCATTTGTAGCTAAAGATAGAAGTTTATTCCATGGAAGTCAAATACATCTAAAGCTTCCTCAACACATCTGAAAATATCTGTACTGGTTCTTGTACTGGTCACTGGTACCAAATCCAACATTTCTTCCAAGATCTGGAGATTTACAAGGTCTGTTCAAAAAGTAACGCAAATTTTGTGTATCTTCAAAAAGTATTTATTTATTCATGAATATCTATTTGGTCCCCTTCAAAGTAATCCCCACTAGATATTATACACTTGTGCCAATGTTTTTTCCAATCCTCGAAGCACTTTAAAAAATTGTTTTTTTTTTTTTTTTTGTGATCTTGTTCATCTCCTTCAATGACATCTTTTATCTTCTCAATCATGGTGTAGCGTCATCCTTTCATGGGCCTCTTCAGTTTTGGAAACAAAAAAACAAGTCACAGGAGGCTGCAGGAGTACGGTGGCTGCGGCATCATAAATGTGTTGCTTTTGGCCAATAATTCGCGCACAAGCAACGATGTGTGGGCAGCGGCATTATAATGGTGCAAAAGCCAATTTTTGTTCTTCCACAAATCCGGGAATTTCTGGCAGATTGCTTCACACAAATTGTGTATAACTTGCAGGTAATATTCCTTATTGATCATTCTACCCTGTGGCAAGAACTCATGATGCACCATACCCCTGCAATCAAAGAAAACTGTAAGTAACATTCACATTCGACTGAACTTGGCATGCTTTTTTAGTTCTTGGCTCGTGTGGCAGCATCCATTGGGATGATTGAGCTTTGGTTTCCACGTCATAACCATAAACCCATGATTCGTCACCAGTTATGACTCTCTGGAGCAAATATGGGTCGTTGAGGACAGAGTTCAACAGCTCCTTAGCACATTATTACAGTGGTGTTTTAGGTCGAAATTGAGTGGTACAAATTTTGCAGTGACCTGTCTCATGCCCAAATCATTGGTCAAAATCGAATGGCACGAGCCAGTCGATATCTTTAGCTCCTCAGCAACTTCTCCAACAGTGATTTGACGATTGGCCAATACTATTTTCTTCACTTCTTCAAAGCTTTTGTCTGTTGTTGGCGAGCTCGGATGTCTGGGATACTCAAACAATTGAATATATGTAGCCCGTAAAAATTTAAAATTTGCAATACTTTTGAAACAGACCTCTCACAAAAAATACTAATTGTGCTGTATTGCAAGTATCTTGGCTTTCATCTAATGCCAGAGATCTCTCCATTAACTATTCAACACTGTTGGCAAGATCTGCAATACACCGCATAACAATGGAGGAAGATAAACTACTATCTGTTTCAAATGGAATGATTGTCCTTGAGCGCTGCTAGGTGAGCAACCAATTGGAGTCCTGCAGTGTTGTCATATTGCATTGCCCCTAAGTGGTGTGAGACAAGTGCCAACCTAATCAATCTCTATTAAATACCATTCGCGCTAAGACAAGACTTCAGATTTTACCACAACTAATCCATGTGGAAGGTAGAGAGTAATGTATCTAACATAACTGTAAAAACCCCATACTTTTAGCTCAAATAGTTTTCCTAATAAAAATAAATAAAGAACTATTATAACAATGCATCGCAATGTAAGCGCTGTAATGAATAGCATTATTGGTTGGCATGTATGCATGTCTGTATATTTGTAATTACTCAGAATTGAAATGTAAAAGTTTGACATGACATGATAAAAGAATTACTTTGAATAAGCCAAGGTGTTTGATAAATTCCAGCGAGAGGGAACAGTATATTTCCTCTTGGCCTAACAGAATGTATCTGGTCACATATCTTTATTTATGAATGGTTCGTAATCTCTATTTACTCTAGAGAGTTCAAAGCAGTATTATTCAGTTGTTCTTCCATTTAAAAACCATGTAAAAGTATTTCAGCTCAAATAGTTTTTGTAACATAAACAAATAAATATCAATATATTTACCGACACATTGTGAGGTAAAGCACTGTCATTATCGGTTGGTTTGTATGTGTGTATATACTTGCATTTACTCAGAACTGAAATTTATACTATTGATATGACATGATAAAAGAACTACTTTGAATAAGCCAAGGTGTTAAATTCGAGAAATAGCAAACACTTTATTTCCTGTTAGCCTGCTGAATGTTGTATGCTTATATTTATGAATAAATGCTGGATATGCAGTGCTTATTTACTCTGGAGAGTTCAAATTAATATTATTCAGTTCTATTATTATATTATTTCAATATCATTCTTCAGAACTTCTTGAACTATTCAGTTCAATATGATTGTTTAGACAACAGTAGAGTAAGAGTTAAATAGTGGAATGGCTTCTTGCGGTGAATTTAGTGGTGAGTCAAAGAGGCAGGTGTTGCAAAGTCAGGCTCGAAGTATTAATTTTAAGGTCTACATGTTCTTCAAAATAATTGGGCAATGAGGAATATAGAAATCATCTCAATTTCAAAAATGCTCAATGACTTACTGCTGAATTGTGTGGTGTAGGTAAAGTAAGTGTGTTCCGCATTTGTGAAGGGGCAAGAAAATCAGATCTCAGTGGTGCCCAAATGTTTGTGTTGCCCAGAAAACATGTTGGTTCTCTGAAGAGGGTTACAAATTTAAGTGACTTTGACAAGGACGGTGTACATAGAACTGTGTTCGAGTTTTATGCCCAAGGTGAATTTCCGACTATACAGCAAATAACTTGTGCTCTTACTGAGTGAGACATGCAGAAAACCTACAAGAAGACGATTTCAAGAAAGAAATAGCACATGACGAGACTTTGGAACCTATAATCATACATTTGCAAGACTCATACGATGAAGACAGTGACAATGACGAAAGTGACATTGATAGCGTTATGAAAGAGCAACTGGCAGTTCCATTGGATTAGAAAAACAGCAAATTCATAAACTATGATAATTATAGCATTTAAAATATACATAATTTGTGATAATGCTTTTACCAATTGTGATTTTGGCAACTTCATCATTATAAAAGTTTGAAAAATTGTATTTATTTACCCTTACGTTTAGCGTCAAGCAGACCTGCACGTTGAATGAGTGTGTGAGAGAGAGGGAAATATAAAAAGAGTGGGGGTAACAAGCTGCCAATGCTGACTGCTCTAACGCATCTGATTAGCTGGACTCCAGAACTCTTCCCATTTGAAACACATAATACGAGGCGTGTCCGTAAAATAAAGTCTCCAATTTTATTTAATATAGAAAACATGTTTGTTGTCAATGAATGTTACATTGGTGGAAAGGCGGAACTTACAGCTATTTTTCAATGTAATCACCATTGCAATCGATACACTTTTGCATGCTCTGTGGCAGGTTTTGTATACCCTTGTCATAGCACTCTCCCGCCAAGTTGCCCAGGTAGCGCTCATCCTCGTTTTTCAAATCATCGTCGGTCTGGAAATGTGTTCCACCCAGGTGTGACTTCAACTCAGAAAACAGATGATAATCACTAGG
Organism: Mantis religiosa; assembly: GCA_030765055.1. NCBI lineage: Eukaryota > Metazoa > Arthropoda > Insecta > Mantodea > Mantidae > Mantis > Mantis religiosa. The sequence goes on from JAUKNK010000271.1 coordinate 2,408,366, forward strand.
TGCTAAGTCTGGACTGTAGGGGGGATGGGTGAGGATGTTCCATCTGAACTGGACCAGATCAGCTTTGCGATAATGCAAATATTCGGTCAAAGTCTTGTCAATCGTAGTCTTACGGACTTCAAGGATAAGTTCGCACAGCTCGCGAACTGTCACACGCTGATCCTTAAACATTTCTTGCTCCTCTTTTGCAATTGTTTCGGCTGAAACCAAAGGCCGATCAGAATGCTGTTCGTCATGGACGTCTGTACGTCCGTCTTTGTACTCTCTGACCCACTTTCGCACGTTTTTGACTTCCATAGACTGTGGCCCATAGACTTCGCATAACTGACGAATTTCAGTGAGGCTAGTGCCCTTGGCACTCAAAAAACGGATCACTGCACGCAACTCGCACTTGGCGACGGAAGTGATAGGAAGCTCCATCGTAAACGGCTGCCCAACCAAGACTATTCATTGCAACGGGTTCGTTGTGGTGGGGATTTGAAGGGGTGAAACCAAGCTACACGCCAGTGTTGCCGGATCTCACGGAATAGCGTTCCTGACGGCTCCAGTGCCTTGGAGACCTTATTTTACGGACATGCCTCATAATAGTCTTACATTCTGGTATACGTTCAGGAAAAACTATCGGCCATTATACAGAGACAAATTTTAACAAATTTGCCATCTTTAAATGATCTAAGTTATTTAGCAATCTCAAGTGATATTTCAAGTGACATACAGCCAATTCACTGATTGTATGGTCCAGACTATTGTCAGTAGTCATGGTGTCTGAGTTTCTCTATCATATCACATTCCTTTCCTTCATAACCATGGTATTCCCTGCTATGAGTAGGTAGTGTTATTGTAAGTTATACTTATTAATTGTTTGAACAATCTTACCACATGCTAAACATTTTGCTGCACCATCTACATCTATAAACAGATACTGTTCTTCCCAAACAAAGGGAAAAGTACCTGGAGATGATGGGGTATCCACATTTAGAGGGGTTGCCAATCCTATACACAACAAGCCAGCACTGCACACTAGTACACTGTAACTGATGCCCACTTGCTAGCACAGACTATGATGACCATGACTGTTGCCTGTATTTCCGAGAGTTGAGGCTGCTAGTATTAACAGAACAATAGTGTTTCTGCATGTTGCATGTAAGTAAATCTGTTTTGCTAAATTTGAACCTATTTCTGGAACATACTTTATCTTTATAATGGAGGATGAATAAACACATTTTATACAAAGGTATATTTATGATATTTGTAAAGGGTAAAGAAAGGAGTGTTACATGTGAAATCTTTTCTAAAGCATTACCTATTTCCCTTGTACTTGTATATTGCAAAACAGAGTTAATGATTAGTGGTTATGAATGTTCACATCTACAGCAGAAATTGATGCTATGAGGAGCATTCCAGTTCTGTATTGCAGGCAAACATACTAATAATTACACCGCTGAAGAAGTGCTTTGCTGTAAGAAACATTTTGTATTAGTGCAGTGCAACCTTATATAATTTGCAACAAATTGTAACAACAGTTAAAACATTTGAAAATAAAGAACCAAACAGAATTCAAGAGGTACATTTGATTATTTTGTGATATGTTTTCTGACAGAAGATACATACTCCTTCAGTACATATGCAGAGTAAGACAGATGATGCCAAGGACACAAGAAAATTAACGTAAACAGCCAAAGTTAAATTCATGCAAGACACGTGTAAGTCTTACTCCTTTAAAGTGAGCTATATGAACATAAAGTCAAACTGGAAAATTCAATGGCATTGCCAAGATTTGAACTACGGATATCCTGGTCTATGTCCGATCGCTCTTAACCATTGAGCTGCCATGGCCAACTTGCCATCATGACATTAAATTCTCCATTTTACTTGTATGTTTTCCTGATAAACCACAGGAGGCTCTCGTATGCACGGCTAGTGTAGAAGAAGATTAATTTAATTCAATTAATTTAATTATATGAACATGTTACTATGGCAGACACAAAATTTAATAGGGGTTGGCAGGAGATGCTGGTTAACACAACATCCAGTGAAATGCTTGTTTATGTTTACTAGACACTACAGTAATAAAAAGTGTTTTCATTTTGTCTTGTTACTGCATATAGCTTCTCCCCACCCTTTGACATATGGCTACATCGTGCTTCGCTGCTAGTGGCCAACATTCAGCCGCCATTAAATTTGCATTTGCCATAATTTTGCTAGCCCATACCTTATCTATTCTCTCTGGGTTGGGAAAGTATTCATTCTGTTCCTTACATTCATGTTCCATTGTAAGTAGCATGTTTTTTTCTTTTAGAAGTACATACCTAAAAACAAATATAATACATAACAAATATTAATTGTTGCTATTTATTCAACACAAGTAACTCAATATTTTCATTGATATTGCAAATAGTTCAAGCTCATACCACAATTTGTGCAGGTCAGAGTTGCTTTTAATTCTAAGTTCATCAGTTTTCCATGCACGACCTACTCTAATGTCATTCTGGCCCCAATTCTTTTCATCGTCAAAAAATTCCATTAGCCCTTCTGCAGCAGTCTTTGGTTTTTCAGAGCTAGGTTCTTTAATTGCTGCTGAAGATAGGGCAGCAGGAGGATATGAAGTGGTACAGTAAGGCTGGCATTCAAACCCATGTTTTGCAAAAACCAACCTGAAATATGAACACCATTCTTATGAAAAATAAAATAATGTGTTACATATAATGTTTATCAGGAACACGATATGAAATAAAAGTTCCATTTAGTTTATACAGTATCATCACAGCAATTATTTGTGGGAATAAGTTATAAAAATGGTGCAAGAGATCCCTTTAGTTTCCTAACAGATAACACTTAAAAACAATATTTTTAACAAAATGTTGTTCTATTACTGTAGCAAACCAACCAGATGTGTTACAGGTACACCTTTCTGGTGTTTGCCACCACAACTTAGTCTAAAGTAGTCCAATATGCCTTCAGCGACACCCATTATCAAGGTATTTTATCATCATCACCTAATAACCAGCCTGACAAATACTACATGAACTAACAAGTAAAATTCCACCTTGAAGCTGGTGGAGGGGCTTGAGTACATTTAACACTTTGTAGGCTTAGCTGGCAGTGCGTGTCACAGTAGGGTCATCCATGCCAGTCGGGCAAAAACAAGATGTCAGGCAAAGCAGCAACTTCACAACCTCAATCCAACCTCTGAGGGTATCTCAGTAAGAAAACCCTCTTAGATCTCCCAGTAGCAGCTCAGTGTTCCACCTAAAATGAAGGTGGGAACTATAACACAGACAAATGAAAGGCATCTAGGTTGATAAATGATGTTGCTAAGAATCCCTTCATGGCACCAGGCACAACCCTGTCAAAAATTAGTACATATGTTCAGGGTCTCCACAAATTTTGATCTTTATTTTCCCCTTGTTTGTGGGATAAAACTTGACTACATAGAACACTCAAGAAACTGGAGGTCTTCCACATGAACCCAGCAACAGAATTGAGCACCCACATGCAAGAATGGGGTAAATCTCAAAACACCTAATTGAGCTACAGTCAAATAAACATTTCAGAAGATAATACTTCAATAACAGCTGTCTACAATATTTCGAGACCTCACAGGTCTTTATCTGGCAACATTTGGGAATGTAATTAATGGTACCTGAACTGAAATGTAAGATAAATAATAATAATAATAATAATAATAATAATAATAATAATAATAATAATAATAATAATAATAATAATAATAATAATAATAATAATAATAATAATAATAATAATAATAATAATAATAATAATAATAATAATAATAATAATAATAATAATAATAATAATAATAATAATAATAATAATAATAATAATAATAATAATAATAATAATAATAATAATAATAATAATAATAATAATAATAATAATAATAATAATAATAATAATAATTAATAATAATAATAATAATAATAATAATAATAATAATAATAATAATAATAATAATAATAATAATAATAATAATAATAATAATAATACTAATAATAATAATAATACTAATAATAATAATAATAATAATAATAATAATAATAATAATAATAATAATAATAATAATAATAATAATAATAATAATAATAATAATAATAATAATAATAATAATAATAATAATAATAATAATAATAATAATAATAATAATAATAATAATAATAATAATAATAATAATAATAATAATAATAATAATAATAATAATAATAATAATAATAATAATAATAATAATAATAATAATAATAATAATAATAATAATAATAATAATAATAATAATAATAATAATAATAATAATAATAATAATAATAATAATAATAATAATAATAATAATAATAATAATAATAATAATAATAATAATAATAATAATAATAATAATAATAATAATAATAATAATAATAATAATAATAATAATAATAATAATAATAATAATAATAATAATAATAGTGAAAAATGACTTACCCCATTATTGCATGAATGTTCAAAAAATTTAACTTTATTCGAAATAATCAAATAAGGCACTGTAATTTCTCTGCACTTTTAGATACACTTTGACTTTCACCAATTGGAAGCAAGAAACTTATTTACAGGCATAAAAAAATTATAATTCAATCACCTGTTAATCTTATATGTTTACTAGTCACATAAGCATGTCTCACTAGTCACTCACACTTAAACTGCTGTCAGCTTGTTGTGATTAAGGTTTGGTTACTTGTTCAATAAATTTGCTCATAAACCGTGGATAGTCAACATGAAAAATTCAATGCCATGGCTGGGATTTGAACCACGGATCTCCTGGTCTCCGTCCAGTCACTCTAACCCATTGAGCTACCATGGCCAACGTGCCGTCCTGACATTAAATCCTCCATTTGACTTGTATATTTCCCCTGTAAACCACTAGGGGCTCTCGCATCCGAGATACACCGTTTGTGGCAACTTACTATTGTAAGTACTTGAGTTCCAGGCTTCATCATTTAACTCTTATTATTTTAGTTAATTGATGGAAATTTATCATTTCTCCACACTAGCCGTTTATAGGCTAAGGTTTTTGATTAAGTCAACATGAAAAATTCAATGTCATGGCCAGGATTTGAACCACGGATCTCCTGGTTTCCATGCAGTCGCTCTAACCCATTGCCTTTTTCTGATAAGTAACACGATAGGGATTTGACGTCCTCTAATTTGGCCTTCTTAACACTCATATTCGGGGCTGTCACAAATTGTATAGCTTGAAGCTTCTTCTTATTAGGACATACCTTGTATGCTTTTAATAATCCAATATTAGAGTATAATTTTTTTTAACAACTAAAGTACCATCAGGCTTGTAGAATATCATTCGAGCCTTGGAAAGGTTAAGTCCTTTACTTTACTGATTACTCTGCCTTAGTGCTGTATCATAATCTAACACAATTCCCTTAAGGACAATGAAGGACGTCCTCTTAGCATTTTTTACTGTGTTGATGTAATCACTAGGTGTTTCAATGACTTCTGTTTTCTTAATTTTTTGTGAATATGTAGCAAAATTTCAATCACACTGGCAGTAACTGTGCCCCCAAACAGGAAAAACATGTCTAATGGTGATTTCCAAAGTCACAGAAATATACAGGAAAAATCTAACTACAGTCTGATTCCTGTTTTGCCCACTGCATGCATCAGAAAATACTGTAAGATTTGTCTGATGTAGACATTCCTGTTGCAAAACATGAAATATTATAAATAAAGATAAATAAATAAAAATACTATTTGGCTCCTTTTTGTATTCACCTTCCATGAAACGAAACATGTAAGAATTATTTGAATGCACATGCACATTAAACAAAAACATCCAAATCAGTCTTTTACAGAACTGTTGGCAAGTTCTGGGCATAATCAAACTCTATTATTATATTTTTCTCATCAAGTTTCAGAAGATTCTTCAATTTTCTTACTATGCACCTTATGTTCTATGATTTCTTCTGGGGATGCATTACCTTGTTCTACTTTAAAACAGAAATCACAAACATCAGTTCTGGGGTGTTTAAATGAATATTCCATATTGACATTGAAGTACTTTTGAAATGTACTAAAAGCAATGGGAAGATCCCCAGAAACACTTAGATAGTACTCAGAGAAAAGAGTGTACAGCACATTCATGTTAAATTCTGGGTTGCAGAAATAACGTCTGCCAGTCTTTGATCTAGAATAATGTGAAAGTTTGCTTAGAATCTGTTTGCAAAAAGTATGTAACAGCTCCTATATTTCATCTACTTTATTGGAATGAATGTCATGTTTACCTCTCTTATCACAGAGTGTATCATTATTAGCTATTTTAGTTTGAAGCACATCAATTCTTTTGATATTCACTTGTAATAGTTTTAAACAAATGTTTTACATACACCACATTTTTCACCTCTTACATCTATTATTTCCAACACCATCTTCAATTTTTTGTTTTTGGATTTGTTGTTTTAGCCTTAGGCTCACTGTTCCTTAACCCAGCTAGAAAATAGTTCTGCTGATTATAGTCTCCAATATCTCAAAGAGATGTGAAAATTTCTTCTTGCTTCTTTTTTCAGATTACTTTACAACACATTTTATTACAGCATTTCTCCAAAGAAACAAATATTTTTTCTGGTTGTAAATTATCGTGGATTCCACCATACTGCTTCCCCTGTAAGGGTAAAGTGTACTACATTATAACATCATCTCAATATTAAACACACAACTTCAAAATATATTATATTATTAAATTATCTTACTATATTCCAGTACAGTTCATATGTTACTCATTAATGAAGTTTACACTGTATGTATGCTTACCTCATTTCTTAGTTTCTTATTTACATTTCTCTTCCAAAGTCTTGAATGCGCTAACCTTTTCCTTCCTTTCTCCTTATTTCTTTCCTCTTTTTCTTCAGCTAGGGACAAATCACCTATAAAATCTGAATCTGAGCTTATTTTGCTTTGTTACAACTATATAAAAATCAGCTGCTAGACAATGAAACATTGAGCGTGTAACTCGTAGAAACCTTGCAGCATTGTAAAAAAACACATGCTACAATCTCTCTGCTGTTTCTTAGAAGTATAATGAAACACTGAGCGCGTTGACTCATTGAAACATGCAGCATTGTAACAAAACACGTGCTAAAATCTATTGGAGGTTTCTTGGAAGTATAGTGCTGACCCATTATTACAGAATACACGTTGAGGATTCCAAATTTCATATACTCGGCATAAATTGGGTAACCAGACTTACCCCATTATTGCATGCGGGTGCTCAATTAGAGGAAGACCAGTTGATCAAATCTCATTATTATTTACAGTTTTCCATCTAACGGAAGTGAACAACCTTCAGGAGAATTCATAACCACTCCTCAATGGTAAATAGGTTGCATTTTTTGGAACTCAAAAAAGGAAACTGGCCATAAAAAGAGCCAGGGCAGCTCACATCATATAACACAGGATGCCTAACCAATCTGAGGCAGTGAGACAGATATACTGCTAAATCCTGAGGATCATATATATTCTTATTCAGATTTATTCATCAAGAAAATTTGCAAAGAATATGGGCTTCATCAAAAAATGCTAAGACAAACATCATATTTACAATATACAAAATTTAAGAAAATAACAAGGTTGCATTGAGGTGAAACACAGATATCCAACATTACCCTTAATGACTGAGGGAAACCTCAGAAAAAAAAACTGTCAGGTATACAATTGCATTTGAACATTTTAAACTGATTAGATTTCTTTATAAATTATATTTACAACTGAGGTGATTAGAGTACTAAAATATAGGTGATGCGGAGTACAATCTTGGTCTTGGAGGTTGTTGTCAAAACTTCTCTAGTCGAAGTGTATCTTCCAAATGAACAAGACCCATGAAACAAAGAAGTTTGGTGGGGCAGTATTTTCAAAAATTAAGTAGGATGGATGGCTTATTTACCAATTTCTAATTCTAAACAAACAAGTGATTTAGCACAAACAGTAATCAAAACTGGGTATTCATGAATTCATCAACTGAATACAACATATTTTAAGAGCAAGTTCTTAATTTTATTTTTAATTGCTTTGATCTGTGGAAATTTGTTGGTCTCAGGGATTTTGTTATAAAAGTTAATAACTTTATGGGAAAATGAATTCAAAGTTTTTGTTAATCTTTATTGTTGGAGATGGGTTGATGTTGCTATTCGTGTATTGTATGAATGATATTCATTATTAAGCTTAAAGGTGCTTTTATTTTCATATAAACTGTTTCAGATATCAATACATGGTAAAGGAAGAATTTTTAAATTCGAAAATCATAAGACTCAGGCAGGGCTGCATTGAAAATGACAGCACTAAAAGCAACAGATCTGAGACAAGTAATACATCTCCAACCTATTCAGAAGAGACCTAAGAGTGGAAAGCATACTCCAACTAACTCAGTACTTCTGGAGTGTCATATAGTCAAGCTTTGACTGCTCTAAAGATGGCAATTGTTCTGGAGGAAGTCTGGAGATGTGAACCAGAGGCAGGCCCCAAACTTAAAAATAGCTATGGTGAGAAAGGTATTCTTTATATTACTTGTGCTGATGAAGAACCCAATAAATGCTTGATGGAGTTGGTGGCATGCATAAAACCTGGGAGGGGGCTATCCTGCAGGTTGAAACTGCTAGAACTCAAACTATAAGGGTAGTTGCATGGTTCCTAACTAAACTTCCCAAAGAAAATGAACCGAGAGACATACTCAGAATTCTGGGTTTAAGACAGATAAGTGGTCAATCATCAACAGGAAATTGCTAATGGTATGATATTGTTAATGCCCAATGATAAACCTTCTTTGAAGGCACCGACTAAAATGAACTTTAAACCCTATTTGGAATTTAGTCTGTTCATGTGCAAAGTGTTAGGGTGGGAAACAAAACCTGAACATACTGCAGGACAGATAAACATTCTACTAGAGGAGCTTCTGCTTCTTTACAACTCCTGTTAACAGTACACATGGAATAGACCTGATACAGGAATCTTAGCTTGTCAGAGGCAGGGTATAATGGCTAACCTACATCAGAAGTAAGTTAATTTGACATTCACTCTGGAAATGGAAGGACTTGTATATTTGTTAGACATGAGTTAAAATTTCTTACCCTATGCAAATTCTGTAACAGGCCCGGTAGCACAAGACTGATTTACCAATCAGCAAGAGCAATGAAAGAAGTTGTGATAGACTCAGCTTACCTGCCAAGACTTGGCATATCTGCCACCCTCTGAAGAGCTAGCAGAATTGGAAATCTTCAACAGGCAACAAAACTTATATTATTATTAGTGCTGACACAATGCCTGCATTATTGTATAGGGCAGACCAAAACAAATTGGAGAGATGCGTCTTTACCAGAGTTTATAATATCAAAACACCTGGCAGTTTTAAACAGAGGAGACAAACCTACTTTTGCTACTAAGAGATGAAAAGATGTTACAGATATTACTTTCAGATCTTCCTATGCAGCTGCTCAGTTTATGAAGTGGCATATGTTTAATGAACCATTTCTCTTGACTACCAGTAAATCAGGATGGAAATTGAAGCTGATAAGCCATCGATATTGTACCAGAATACATGACATACCAACTGGATGAAGTATGTGAGGACATTAGAGAGCATTTTATCAACTATTAAGCCTAGTATCAGCAATGTATATGATATAGAAGTGGTATCTGAACAATTACAGAATGCCATTATCTCCTCATATCATGCAAATCCTTTAATTCTAAGTTTGCACAATAAGTCTACAGATTGATAAAATAAAATAATGATCTTGAGAAGATGGCAAAAAGTTGCACATTACTCAACAGAGGAGAAAAAAAAACTGGTGAATGAGCTGAATATAAAAGCGATCAGTGAATAATAAAAGTGATGAAGACCAAACAAAGACCCTTGGAAGGAGCTATGTCAAGAGATTGAAAATATCTCTGAAACAATATGTGGCTAAAGAACCTGTCAGCCCATTAGGTACTTTAAAGAGACCCAATGATAGTTTAGTATTGTAATTATGACGATGTCATTTCTGGATGTATTCTGGTCTCTGACAAATAAAGATTATTATTATTATTATTATTATTATTATTATTATTATTATTATTATTATTATTATTATTATTATTATTATTATTATTATTATTATTATTATTATTATTATTATTATTATTATTATTATTATTATTATTATTATTATTATTATTATTATTATTATTATTATTATTATTATTATTATTATTATTATTATTATTATTATTATTATTATTATTATTATTATTATTATTATTATTATTATTATTATTATTATTATTATTATTATTATTATTATTATTATTATTATTATTATTATTATTATTATTATTATTATTATTATTATTATTATTATTATTATTATTATTATTATTATTATTATTATTATTATTATTATTATTATTATTATTATTATTATTATTATTATTATTATTATTATTATTATTATTATTATTATTATTATTATTATTATTATTATTATTATTATTATTATTATTATTATTATTATTATTATTATTATTATTATTATTATTATTATTATTATTATTATTATTATTATTATTATTATTATTATTATTATTATTATTATTATTATTATTATTATTATTATTATTATTATTATTATTATTATTATTATTATTATTATTATTATTATTATTATTATTATTATTATTATTATTATTATTATTATTATTATTATTATTATTATTATTATTATTATTATTATTATTATTATTATTATTATTATTATTATTATTATTATTATTATTATTATTATTATTATTATTATCATTATTATTATTATTATCATTATTATTATGATTACAAAAGCTGGGAGAGAAATTATGGAAGTCTTAAGGCAGACACACTTCTCCAACTTAGTAGTCACTGCACCTGAAGACAACATTCTCTGAGAAGCTGTAAACCTCTGCAATACTGCAGTGGAGAGTGACTAGAAGATTGTAACTCAAATATTTAACTATAAAAAAACATCTAACAGGTCATAAGCTCATTAGGTTTATTCAAATCTCCAGGTCCTGAGGAATGTTCTCTGCTCTTTTACAGCAAAGGAAAAAATACATTACACCCGTCTTATGCATGATTTTCAGGGCTACATTCGCATTTCATTTTCATATGTATCAATGATCTGGATGCATGTAAATACAGTCTATTTTATAAAACCTGGGCAAAGTAACTATACCCAGCTAAGCCATTTAGACCTATTAATTTGTATTCATTTTTACTAAAAACAATAGAGAAACTGATTGACAAGCATATTGGGGAAAGCTGTTGATCCAGAGGTATTTACATGTAAACCAACATGCTTATCAACAAGGTGAATCATTTGAGACAGCCTTACATCAATTGAGGTCAAGGTTTGAAAGCTCACTTGACAGTCACGAAATTGCATTAGGGGCTTTCTTTTACGTTGAGAGAGCCTTTGATAATGTTTCCTCAGAATCAATGATCCTAGTTACAAAGAAGCATGGAGTTGGACATCTGCTGCAGGTGGAATGAGACCATGCTGAAACATAGGATAAGGAAAACAATGTTCAATAAAACAATGGTGGAGATCCTTGCTACTGTGGGATCTGGCTGCTGACCATACTTATCCACGGCAAATGTCTCTAGCATATCTGAGCTTATGTCATAAGTTCTGAAAAATGTAGAAGAATGTATAATGGGAAAAAACCTGTGGATAAATCCATAAAAAGCTGCACTTCTTCCATTCACAAAAAGGAATATGGAAGACTTGAGCTCCCATATTTTTCATAAGTCAATTGCAAACCAGTTCCAGCATCAAGTATCCGAGTTTAACTCTGCATAATAAACTGACCTGGAATCAGCACCCAAAGAAAATAATGAACACAGGAAACTGGTACTTATAGTGGCCAGAAGAACCTTTGGGCGATAATGGGGCCAAACCATGGATGATACAATTATAAGAGCCATAACTTACGGTTATCTAATATGGTAGCCAAAAGTTCATCAAAAACTAGTGCAAATAAGCTCACAAGTGTGTGCATGGATTAGCATGCCTATGTATAACAGGGGCAACTAAAAGTACCTCCACAGCTGCCCTGCCCCTTTAGATATTTATATCAAAAGACAGGCAAGGCTGGGAGCATACATTGCAAAAAAGTGGCAACTGGTGTGATCACAATTTTTTGAGGTACACCAATATCATAAATAATATTTATTTTAAAAAGTAGAAATTGTGTCATAAATTTTGAAATATAGCCAATCGATTCCATCTTTAAATTTGTTTCATTTTCAGAGTCTGCTAATAAACAGAAAAATATTACAACACCTATCAGCAGTAACGATGGCAAAGGAAAGAACAGTGAATGAAAATGAAAAGATCTATTTGTGAAACTAGTTTCTTGAATTCTAAGGAAATTGCATCAATTTTCATACAAAATAAGCAGAGTTTGTGACAAATTATATTTTATGTAGTATTTGTTGCTTCACTGTTGCTAGCTTTTGTTTTTACATATTAAGATCTGTACCAGTTTATAGAAGTATTGAAACAATAAAAGTTCAATTTTTGCACATGAGTTTGTGATTTATGTTGACAAATACCTTAGCTAAGTTGCATAATAAACCTAATGGTAGTTATCTGAAGCCATTACTAATTCAAAAGTTAGCGAGTATGCTACCTTTTTTGCTGACATGTTCTTTACTAATTCCAAACTGGAATGACACTATGTCCTTTGAAAAACCATTGAATATCTTGCTTGAATGGAATCAGGATAAAAAAAAAAAAAAGCACTGTTGCATCAAAAGAGACTGATCTGATATGCAGGTGGTTTAAAGATGGACACTGGATGAGAAGTAGAAATTCATGGAGAGCCTCCCAGATGTGATATTTTTATCCCTCTGGGCAGGAAAACCACAATCTTCCAAGCTGAAGTTCACACAACTGAAACCTACATTATGCAGATCTTTGTAAGTGCTAGAAAAGAAACACCATATGGATTTTCTCCAACAGTCACGCTGCTCTTAATGAGATTTCAAGTTACCAGATTACATATGGTCTGGAACTACCTATAAAACCTTATAAAACTGGCAAAATAAGGTGACAGTTGGGTACCACGACATAAGCAAGTAAGGGCAATGAAAAAGCAGATATTCTGGGTAAGGGTTCTACCCTAAAATTTATTGACCCTGAGCCAGTATTTGGTATTTCTTTAACCACCATAAACAGAACCATTGCAGATAAAGTTTTAAACAACCAGGAACAATGGATGCAAATGGAATGATGTAGATATGGTACAAGAAAGTTATTAAAATCAACTTCATCTCTTAGCAATGAAGTCTTTCAATCTCGGTAGACTGCAAATGAAACTATTATTGGGCCTCTTTACTGTCACTATTGATTAAGAAAGCAAATATATACACTAGTGTCCAAAAGTTAAGCATAACTCAATATTTCATTATCAAACTATCACAATTGTACAAAAGTTATGCATAATGCAGTATGTTGTTATCAATGCATCACACATGATCTGGAATGCAATAGAATGAGAAATAGCAGACAATTTTGGCCTCATGACACCTTTTTATGCAAGCACAAAATCTGACCATCACTTCCACAATGACAATAATGGTGCTGAGCAGTTAATATGGGGTGTGGTGACCCCTCATGGCTACACAGGTTTTGCAGCGCAGTGGCATACTCTTTATAAGATGGTTCAAGAGCTCTGCAGGCTCATTCCCATTCCTCATGGGGAACATGTCGGAGGTCTGGAAGTGGCCTCAGTGGGGGCTGGCAGGCTGGAACTCATCTTCCTAATGCATCCCAGTCATGCTCTATAGGGTTCATATCCGGGGGCATCTCTGGCCAGTCCATGCACTGGATATCTTCCCTCTCAAGATAATCGTCCAACAGATGTGCATTATCATTCATTGAGATAGAAGTGTGGACCAACTGCACCTTGAAAAGTCGCACATGTGGTTGCAGTATCTTGTCTGTATCTCTGGGCATTCACAATACCACCATCCAAGATATGTAGATCTGTATGTCCATTAAACATTCTTCCAGTCCACACCACAACACCACACAGGCACATTTCCACAATGTTGATGGGATGAAACCGGGTTTCACGTTCTCTCCAGATTATTGTTGACGACAATCATTGTTCATACGAATATGGACTCATTTGAAAACAGCACATTCCTCCATTCATTCAAGAGTCAACACACATTGCTGACTCCATTGTAAACGGGACCGTATGTGTATTCAAGTGAGTGGGGCACACACTGCTGAACGTCTGGCTTAAAGGCAGACTGCCCTGAGCTTCTGGTATACAGTTTGCCTCGAAACTTGAATGCCTGAGGCCACTGCAAGCTCGAAAAACCATTGTCTTGTGGGCATGCTCCAATGTCATGCTGCTATGGCCAAATAAAGGTCCTGTTGCGACGCTGTGACTCGTGGGCGACCACGTACAGGGATCTGATGAACACCTCCTGTTCCTTGGAACCATAGCCAAAGCCTGGAAGTGACACTTTGTGGCACATGCAGGACCCAGGAGACTGTGGTCTGTGTCTGAGCTGACTCTAGACATCCAATGATCTTATCCTTCAAAACAGGGCCCAGTTGATGCCTTTATGGCATGTTGGTGCTGTCTTGTGAACACTTTGCAAAGCAACTACTCTCTGATCACAATGGGAGAACAATAACAATTGAGCCATACACTGAGTATGATACCTTGGTATTAGTTAGCTGCTTTGGCTTTGCTGAACTTTGAAGCATGAACCTGTTTACCTATGAGAGACCAGTAAGGGGAAGCACACATGTGATCAAATTTGATGGCTCTCACTCAACATCTGCCCTCTCAGTTCTCTGTTTTCCAAATTATGCTTAACTTTTGTACACTAGTTTACAATGGGTACCTACAAAGGAAACCCACTTTGTAGGTTGTGTGATGAACAGGATGAAACTACCTCTCACATTATCTTTGAATGCAAGGCATTTGCCACAAGTTGTAACGGTTACACAAAAGGTTTTAAAGTTATGGCTTACTATGGTGATTAAGAAGCAGCCATTAAATATGAAGCATATTCTGTGCCATTGACTTTCAACACATATTTCTTAATGCAGTACTGGGCTGCAAATACATAAATAGCTCAGCTGGAGAAAAATATGAGAAAGTATTATAGCTACTGCAGATTTGAAAAGTGGAGAAAGAGTTGGACGTGTTATAAGTACCTACTTATTGGTGGCAGATGTTGCTTCTCTGAAGGTCTGTGCCACCCATTCACCCACACCTTTAAGTGTTATTTTTTATAGGAAAATTGTCTTGTGTCAGAACAAAACCATAATAGTGATACTAAATGGTTAAGATTGTTGCTGCAACTTATAATTGGGCTTCAGCTACACTGTTTTTGCCTACACCTAACTGTTGCTTTGCAGTTGCTGCCTTGCTTTACCCCTCTGCTTGTAATAAACATCCCTCGGATATGCTTTGAAGCTGAGAGCCCACAAACCCTCCAGGAGAGTTAATTACTCTGAAATTGGCATCTGTGATATCAAAGCATATTATAGTGCTATTTTCAGTGAGAATTGGAAACTGTGGTTTGGAGTGGGACCAGTTGAGTAGTCAACAAAATCTGCGGCAGGTAAATAGTTAATCACAAAAATCATACTACCAAAACTTAGCACTCCTTGCTTTTCATTAAGAAACTTAAAAAAATCTGCTTTAACTAAAGTTGTTTGTAAGCACAGCATATTTGCCTACTTTCACTGCTGTTGTGACTGGAATTATCATATGGAGGGATTCAGCACACAGCAAGCAATTATCTTGCAAAATAGGGCCATATGCATTATTTGTAGCATTTGGCCCCATCATTCTTGTGGGCTCTTATTTAACCCGTAACTGGTGAGGTGGGGTTGGAGCTACTCCACAAAATTTTTGAAGTGACTGTACTCTTAATATAGACGGTTGATATTCCTTGGAATGAGGTGTACCTTTCAGTCATATCCCTAGCAGCTCAGAGACAAGTAGTTATGCTATCCAGTGCAATAGTTTCAAGAGGATTTTGTGTTTCTCACTGACTGGGGTGTACACACCCCACCTCACCAGTTACAGAACATTTTATTAAGTGTTGCAATTCACGGTTAAACATCATTATGTCAAATTCAAGGAATACTATAAGGGGTAATGATCCTAATTTTACGGATTGTCTTAATGATATTCTCAAAGACTTGGAAAGTGACTTCAGTGGTGACAGTGATGTTGTGCCGAAAGAGTTTTGAAGTGGACATGTTAGTATTTCTTAAGAAAAGGCAGCAACAAATGAAGAAGGCAATGCCAGTGGTCTTGTAGGAGAACATGATGCCGATACAACTAATGAGGAGCAACCTGTAAAGAAAAAAAGATCTGAGCCAAAATACTTTATGGTAGAAACAAATACAAATGGTCATCTCTCAGAAAATGAAAGAAAACCTGGCAAAGCAACACAATCTGTTCTTCGTCTTGTGAAGCCCATCATAGGGACAAACCATAATGTGTCAGCAGACAATCTGTTTACATCCATTGAACTTGTCTACGAGTTGCAAAAAGGAGGGTTGACATATGTGGGAACAATAAAAAAGAACGAGAAATACCTACAGAATTTCTTCCCTCAAGAAATAAACTAGAAAATTCAGTTATGTATGGATTCACAAATGATTGCATGTTGATATCTTTGGTACCAAAGAAAAAAGTGTCATTATGCTTATTTAATCTATGCAGCATACAATATGTAACGATAATGTAACCACAAAACAGAAATCGTACAGCTTTATAATGAAACTAAAGGAGGTGTTGATGTTTCGGATGAGAAGTGTACAAATTATTCAACAAGCTGACATTGCAACTGCTGGCTATTGTATTCTTTACATTGTTAAATATTAGCCTAGTCAATGCTTACATTAGTTTTAAGTAATCTATGGGGAATCCTGACCAAAGCGAACTTGATTTTGTGAAGTCTTTAGCGCAAAAAAATGATTGAGTCAAAGCTGAACACAAGATTCCAAAACGGACAAGTGCCTCGAGGGTTACATAAAAATATAGGGTGTATCCTCAACAAAACTCTTCCCACAGCAGCCATACAAAAGTTGCAGAAACAAGTAAAATGTGGCATTTGCCCTAGAATCAAAGACAGGAAGATACGAATTACTTTTGCTGAGTGTGAAACTGTGATGTGCTCAAAAATGCATTGAGCTTTGTGTGTAAATTTTGCCAAGTAAACAGTGTTCAAAAGTGCTCTAAAGTATTCTCAGCGAAACAAAATGTTAATTATTGGTTATATTCATCATGCTAGATGGTATTATATAAGAAGTTACCAATTTTAGAAATGTTTTCTGTCTGAAAAGCTCAAAGAACCAAAGTGTTGCATTTTTTCATTCTTATTTACACTGTCCAAATACGAACCATACAAGTTCTGCTTTTTTTTATGGTTAGCAAACAAATATGATATTATGTTCATTATACTTCCCTTATTATACAATTTTAGCATTGCATTCATATTTCTAACCATTTCTTATCAGCCTTAATTAAGTTTGGGGGTTTGTGTAACCCCACCTCACCAGACACGTTCCAAAGAGCTTACCTCACCAGTTACAGGATAAAACCTAAAATATTTTTGCTCTTGCTGCTCTTCTTGATCCATCTCACAGATAATTATAACTACACAACAAACTTTGCTACACAAAACCACAGTGCAAGGGATGAGGTGATTTGTTTAGACCAGCAAATAATTTATAACTGTTCCATTGTAAAGGATGCTACCATTCTACAATAGAAATGTATACATACATTACAAAAATTTATTTTATAAAATTTATAAAAATTTACTTTGTAATTTCCATATTGCCTATTAACTATTACATAATCCTAATTATATAAAAGCTTCAAGAAAGATTATGGCCATTCTTATAAGCTCACTTCCTGTGTGCTACGGAGGAATTCTTTATCATTCAACAGGTAAATATTCTATACATAGGGCAGATTGCAAATGATTGCACTTATTCGCCATTGTTAATCTACCGCAATGTATGTTGCAAAGTTTATTCTTGAGATGGCAGTGATTTCCAAATTTTAATTACTTCGTATATAATGCAAGATAATAAAAACAGAACATTCTTGGTGATGGAAATTTTATTAGTCATGCTGCTAATATCATTGTATGACATTTTCAAATTCCCGTTGCTGACCGATGGACCAACTGAACAAGCAAATTCACAAACCCTTTCCAAAGTTGGTATTAACCAACCATGAAATCTTTACACAAAATACGTACAGTTGAGATTTGAGAATTGTGATTCTGACGGGGAAGTTAATTTTTGGATTTCAGTGGACTGTGAATTGCACTTCGATTTTTGATACATCACCATTGCATTCTAAATGGGTACCTAACCTCACTAATCCTTTCCGAATTATGCGAGACGTGTCATGGAAGTTTATTTCATGGTACGGAAATAAGCTACAATCTGAATAATTTACACAAAATTTGAATTTACCTTTTAACACCTTTAAATTGAAGAATTCTCGTAATGGAACTATGAAACGATAAATGTTTAGAAAATAAAGCTGCAGACTTTACTAGAGGTTTAAAAAGGGCCATTTTAATAGATAAACGATTATATTTCTTTTTACATTCTCTTTTTACACTGTTCCACCCAAACCATTTAGTTCTGTATCTTGTAACTAGACACGTAAGTTGAATCTTCTTTCATATTCTCGAGTACTAATGAATATTGCACGCGATTGCATTCGAAACACGCATTAATGCTTCTCGAATGTCTCCAACCACAGAACCAAACGTTTTCTTCTGTGACCAGCACGCACAGAACACAGGATACCACATGTCAAAAACAGTTGCCCCCGTGCACACCCCCGTGTTTTATAACTTGGCAACACGAGTGATCGTAGTGATCTGTGGTAGCGATGCATAATGGCCTAGTACCACCTAGCACCGAATGGCCGAATTAAATTATGAAAAATCGCAATTCCAAATGTTTACGTTGCCGGTACCTAATCCTGATTGTTTTCTTTTTTTGTTGATTTAATATTGCACTGCCACTGATGAAAGCATTAAGTTACTATACACGAGCTTCAGTAATTGTCAGCTATTCAAATTACTTTAAAAGGTGTGATTAAAACAATGTGAATAGCTCACGTGTGGTCACGATTACGAAAGCTGAAGTAAGTTTTTGCGTCATCAGTAGCAAAACGGATATATGGTAATACTCCATTTTAATACTCTATCAGGCTTTATGCGTACGGAAGTCAACATTACGCCGTAGCGCAGCCTTCAGAGCGAGCGAAACAGTGAAGCGCCAATGGAAATAGTTTGTTACTACATTGCGTATATCATAGCTTATTTTATACATTCAAGTAATGAACGGAGTGAATAAATATGGCAATTCAAGTTCTAAAACATATAAATATGCGCTTAAACATTTTACCTCCATTTATGTGGTATTTGTAGGGGAAGGGAGGGTAACATGACGAGGAGACCACCATCGCGACTGGACATTGAAGATCTGAATGTCAGTCGCCGGTCTCAAGCCAGATCAGGGCTAGGCCCTCTACTGGCAGTGAAGAGTTTTGTAAGGAAGGATAAATATACGACAGAAGTGTGTGCCCAGAAGCAGCCCCAGGCGTTTGTAGTGCTCTCCGGGATTGATGTCGAGTCTAAGATGAAGAATCAGCAATTGGAAGGGACCAGACTGAACAGATAGTAGCACTTGAAAGACATGGTTTGATGGTGGGCAGCGCTCCTCGTATAGTGCAGTAAGAACTAAAGCTAACCGCCATCATTTCTTCCTGAGAAAGCTTCTTTTGTGTTTACACACGCGTAGTAGTTGTTATATTTCAGTGCATCCAAAGAGTCTCTGAGTTGAGTGTTTTAAGTTCTTCAAACCTTGTTGCAGGTATTTATGTGCTATAGATTATCCTGTTCTCAAAACGGATATAGTAATTTTCAAATGCAATGTAAATAAGTATTATTTTGAGGCCGCTTCGGCCAAGATGACGAATTTACAAGCCGGACAAGTTGACGAACCCGTCATCTTACCCGAACCATTCCTAAATCATTTAACGGGCTTTTCAATTTTATTTGCAGCCATCGTAGGGTAATAAGGACAAAAGAAAGACCAATAGGCAGCAATGGCCACGGGAATCTGACTCTAGCTGTGCAGGAGGTAAAGAAAGGTGCGGGCGTGTATGCAAGTTCCAAGAAGTATAATTTGCCAGAAGCTACATTGCGGCGCTACGCCAAAAATAAGTATATTGAGTGTAAGACTTAGTTCTAAGTTAAAGGTACTATCGTGACGAGATATAATTGCACATAATGTACAATTGCAATTAAACAATTTGCTCTTATATTTATTTTTTTAGCCGTTGCCGACAACAGCTGGACGGTTTCGTTGTACATTCAGTGAGGAGTAGCTGCTAAACCTCAAGGAATATGTTCAAGACTTAGATAAAAAAGCTGTCGACCTAACAAGGAAACAATTTGCAAAACTTGCTTTTGACTACACTGAAACATTGAAGATTCCGCACCGCTTTAACAAAGGAAAAAAAAGAAAGAGGGTAAAGACTTCATCCAGAGCTTCAGGGAGAAGTCCACATTTTTTATCTCAGAAAACCATAAGCTACATCTGCAGCCAGACTAGCTGCTTTAACAAAACTAACGTTGAAGCATTCTTTAATCTATACTCGCAGAATTTAGCCGAGAAAAACTATGAGCCTCATCAGATTTATAATGCAGATGAAACTGGCTGTTCAACTGTTCCCACCAAGAATATGAGTGTGTTAAGCCCTACATGAAATCGCAGAGTTGTAAAAATAGCATCTGCTGAAAGGGGTGTGAACGTCAGTGTGGCATATTGTTTCACTGCCGTTGGTCCTTCCCCAGAGTGAAGGTGCAGCAGTACTTTATGAACAACGCACCACCCGGTTCCCTAGGTGTTTGTAATAAATCTGGGTGGATGAATGCCGAAACCTTTATTCTCTGGTTGGAGCATTTCATAAAAAATGTAAGGCATAACAAGGAAAACCAAATCCTCTCATTAATGGAAAAACCATACATCACATGTTACGCTACAGCCTGTCAATTTATGCCGAGAAAGCCACATCAGTTTGCTTGGTTTTCCCCCTCATACCTGCCATCGTATGCAGCAGCTGGATTTAGCGTTCTATGGCCCATTTAAAACTGCTCAGAGCCGAGCTTGTGATGATTACTTAACGGGACAACCAGCACAATTGATAAATATTAAAACATGTTGCTGGGATGTTTAATGTAGCGCACAGTAAGGTTGCTACTGTAAGTAATGACATAAAAGGATTTAAAAGAACTGGATTAGTTCCACTTAACTCCCAGGTATTCAGTGATTTTGACTTTGAGCCATCCATGGCAACAGAGAGACCACACAAATCTTCAGTGCTTCATGTGAATGAAGCAGAAGTAGCTGGACCATGTGCCGCTGGAAGTAACATAAATGATGAAATAGTCCTTGCTGTGTCATCTTATGCTGCTTAAACTACAGCGGCTGGACTATCTAGTGCATGAACATCCTACTTTGCCCTGCATCCCATACCAAATGCTGTTCCAAAAGAAAGGACACGGAGAAAGATGTGTTTGTCAACAGTGCCATCCACTTTAAAGTGCATAGTTTCTTTTTAAACAACCAGCCTCCTACTACAGATAAGTTGTTTTAGTGAACAGTGACCCAGATCTTCCTAATTTTAAGAAAACCACTTTCCACACTTGCCTGAAAGATATTGGGTTCAAGTTCTCAAACAGAAACAAAATTAACGAGCTAATTGACCGAGAAGACACTGTGGTGCGGAGAAGAAGTTACAAAAGTGCGACAATTTCGTGTGGAAGGGCTCAAAATTAATTACTTAGACGAAACCTGGGTAAATGCACGACAGGTACCCGCCTCGGTAGCGTAGATGGTAGCGTGTCTGCCTCACCTTCAAGAGGTCTCGAGTTCGAATCCCGATCAGGGTGAGTTATCTGGATAAGGTTTTTCCGGAGTTTTCCCTTATCCTTCAAGATGAATGTCGGGTAACTCTAAACTCCATGGACTCTGGACTCATTTGAGCATCATTTCACCCAATTCATACACCGTCCGATATGACTTAACTTTGGAGGACGTAAATTACCAAAAAAATAGGGACCTGTCGCTTCAAGGGCTTGGACAGACACAACTGTTGAGTCAAAGAAAGGTACATTATTTCTGGACTTTATAGAGGTTTAAACAAATCCAACTGGCAAAGGTAATTTTTATATATTGGCAGTGCTAACGGGTTTCCTGATGAGGTTTATTAACTCAGATTAACGTAAGTTTTCACTCACAAAGTTATATTTCTTAACTTTTCTTTAGTAGTTTCTTTAATTAGATGATTTAGTATTTTAATTTATTTAGTGAATATGAGCCCAGTGCTTTTCTAATCTTCCACTGTTTCAGTGAAAGATTATGACCGTTGGCGATAAGAGCCAAATGTAAACAGCTGACAGCAGATAGCTTCAACGACGACTTTTTTGCGGAGTGATACAAACCACAATGTTTGTGTGTGTGTGTGTGTGTGTGTGTGTGTGTGTGTGTGTGTGTGTGTGTGTCAGGTGAGTCAGCTACTCCTATTAAATCCACAGTTTATAGTCTAATGTGAAAACATTGATCGTTTCAGCACAAAAGCGTTTTTGCAGCTCTGCACTTGTATACGGTATTGTGCACATCCAGCAATAGATAATACTTGCAGTCCTGAATCAGGATCAAGAAGTTGCGAAAAGCTTAAATCAACGAAGCCTTTTCATGCATATAATACTACTAATGTGATGAAGGAATGTTTTCCCAAAGACCGACCTAGAAATCCCGACAGCTGAAATAGTGGGCTAGCTGCTGGAATATGGAAATGCAAATGCTAGGGTTTTTTGTTGTAATTTACGTCCTCCAACTTTAAGTCATACCGGACGATATGAAATGATGCTCAAATGAGGCCAGGGTCCATGGAGCTTACAGCTACCCGACATTAGTCTTGAAGGATAAGGGAAAACCTGGAAAATTTTTATCCAGGTAACTCACCCTGACTGAGATTCGAACTCGCGACATTTTGAACGCGAGGCAGATACGCTACCATCTACGCTACCAAGGAGGGCAAAAGGCTAAGTTCGAAATGGCATCACATTGTATTGGTTTTCGCTTTCTCATAGTCTTTATTGTCTGTATTTTAGCTACTAATTTATTTATAATTGCCATTGGTTCTATTGTGTCCCGATAATTATGGATCTACAGGAATTTGCTACCCATAGAAGTTGCGCCGAGCTCATCCTTCCGGCAGGTAGGAGAGGCCCTTGCCCTTCAAAGGGAAAATACGGGCTATTTTTATCTTTAATTAGGGATCATGTTTAACTTTGTGAACCTGAAATCTGCACCGTATCTGGTGTTGCAAACCATGTTACGTTGTTGGCTTTCATTTTTTAGGAGCATGTAGACGAAATTAAATCTAATAGTTTTTGTTTCATGCTTATAAATGAAATGTGTAGTGTTTAACGCCCGCTTTTACTACATACGGCACTGCAGGTGGTGACACTGATGATATATGAGATGAAGATGGAGCACCGGTGGAATGAGATGGCGGGAGAAACCGGAGGTCCCGGAGAAAACCCGCCCCAGCGCCGCGTTGTCCACCACAAATCCCACTTTGCGGTCACCTGGGATCGAACCCGGGCCGCCTTGGTGAGAGCCAAGCGGTCTAACCACTGAGCCATGGCGTGGCCATTTTCATGCTTATAACTTATGGTTCACTTTGTATTTGTGAACTGTTTGAATTGTTGAACTGTTGGTTGAATTAGCCAAGTCTACCTTGAGAGGAAAGGCTCCTATACAAATAAGTAACCGCAGACGTCAAACTATCCCCCTCCCCCCCTCGGATATTTACACGGTTTTTACAGCTTCGTACAGTGTTTTGAGTACATTTTGGTATTTTTAACCCAACTAAAAAACTGCATCCACCATTACATTTGCTTTATGAGTTAAAACTGCTGTATTTTTTGACAGAAGAGAAAACAATCTACTTAATACTTAGAATTTTTTAAGTGACTGTACAACAAAAGCACGTATTGGCTGCAGATTTGAATGAAGTTGACGTGCATGGCCGTGTATATAAGAGGCACAAGGATACTATAGGCCTGTGCGATGAATTTATTCGGGCACCCTGGCAGTTGCAGATCAAGTTCAGATTTAATGACTTTAGCAAGAGGTTCTTTATTATGACCAGCAGGTCGAGAAAAGCTCCAAAATCGTTCTACAGGATTGGCTTCATAAGATATCTGTAGTTAATAACCATCTGATATGCTGAGGAAACATCCGTGGTTTCATCTACTATGACAACAAGGAATTCTGCATCCTTAATTTCCTTCATTATTTTCTCTTGAAATAACTCTAACATACTCTGAAGAATTTCGTTTTGTATAGTTTTTGAAGTACCTTAAAAACAGTTGCTTTTTCCAGATGGTCCTTTAGGACACTATGGAGATCAGCAATGAAATCGATTAGGCCTCGAAATATACTAGGGTTTTGTGATGTATCGGATTCATCATGACCTCTCAAAGCCAGCTCAAATGAGCCGCAAAACCGTATACGGTTTATTATGATATCTAGGACATAACTATTCTGAGTAACTTCATCGTTATGCAGCTGTATGTTCCTTCTGTATGCACTGTCCATTTGTGCGGCAAGATTAATATTGCCATACATTACTAAACTCAATGCATTTTGTATATGAGACGAAGACACGGTCATGCATGTGTTGTATGTCTTTCATTCCTTGCTTCACCCAGGTATCCTCTCCTCCAAAGAGCAGGCATGGTAAACAGTATAAAGGGCTATTAACTTCACATCCACATAACCAGTCGTGCTTCTTGTACATGTCAGGGTTGAAATTCCTATTGAATGTTCAAGCTTTCGCCTTAATCATTTGAGTTATAGAAATGTTTAGCGCAGGCCTATCCATTCGCTTTACCTCAGATTTTTCTTCAGCACTTCGTTGCGAAAAGGGTTTTTCCAGTAAAGATTGCATGGTATTCATTATAGCAGAATTTTAAAAATGCAAATAACAACACCGCATAGTAAGCACTATAAATACACAATATTAGAATACTCAGCTTAACCTTAAAGAAAGCTTTCTCAATGTTCTGCGAGCTCGAAGCCACAGCAAAAAACAGCAGACACACAAATACAAACTAAGCGAAGCCCGAAGGTCAAGCTATAGCCGTTGCTAGGAGGAGGAGGAGGAGGAGGAGGAGGAGGAGGAGGAGGAGGAGGAGGAGGAGGAGGAGGAGGAGAAGCTAGGTTGATAAACCATCATTTAAGCAATGTATAAGAAGCCACTCCCATCTCTTCAGCTTCCCGCAACCCCCCTTAGAGAGCCAACATTAGGCCGATCACTGAGGTTAACACTTCGTAGTAAACCTGTCGACTCCTGCAGCTAACATCTGTTTATTTCGACTACTGTGGTCATGGGCAGCTACAGATGATAAGCGTAATTGAAGCATGTTTGTATATAAAACAATGCAAACAAGTGCAGATTTAACGTGCAAAATGCACCTGTTGCACATTCAAAATCAGTGGATGTAGCGCAAACCTACAAACTCATGGAGGAACCACCCCTGGTTTTGAGAACATCTAAGAATCATCACGTTTAGTATTCCATTACTCTCATCACTAAACACGGGAGCATTATTTCCAAAAGCTTGGTCTGAGACATTGGTGTTCTGTGTTTACTGCACAGATTTACTGTGTCTAATTCCTAATACACATCTCTTTCAATAGTCTGGGAGATTACTGACAGCGCAGACATTACAAAGCAGGTTCCTGTAATGTTAAGTATAAACGTAGCAAATAAGTGACGAATATGATATACAACATACGTTTCTGGCTTATTATTACGAAGTAGTGATTGGAAGCGTACTTTTATTGGGAGCGTATATTTAGTGCTGCCAACGATAGCCATGTCAGAAAAAACTGTAATGGATGTGGGCTATCCCCTTGCCACTTCGTTTCCTGCTGGAGTCGCGACCGTAGATCAAGAATTGGTAAATCTGTGCTTCGTTTCAGATGGTAGGGATCACTAGAATAGTAAAATAACAAGTTTGCTAACTTGTAACTTGTAGTCGGTTCCTTCAGCTAATATGGTTTTCTAGTTACTATGGGTTTCCGACAAGGTATTTCATTTTGTGTGCAGGAATTATGACCGTATTCTCAATATATCCGTGGAATATACAAACAATATACGTCTTTCTTGATTTTATTAAGGCAGTGCCAAGGGACTAAGGCGGAGCTACCCCTATATTTGGTGCCTGTTTGCCTTCCTATTTTTGAACTATTGTGACCATTTTTAGTGTATAACATTATAGTATTAATCTATGCTAACATACGTCTCTAGTGATGATTAATTGCGGGAGTTTTGCATTCACATTATGTGGTGGCTATATTGCAATGCATAATTGTTCCAAATTCCTACCGTCGGATGTTTCGTTTCTATGTTTCGGGAACTTTACACTTTAATAATTGCGATGGAAATTTTCTTGAAAGACATTGAGTCATCATAAGTTCTCCTGAGCATTGCAACTATCCGCAGTGGACAGAAATATCATCAAAATATGGCATAAGTGATCCAACGTGTGTTCTTAGAAAATTAGTGAGCCTTATGAGCGATGAAGTAGCAAGTCAAATGGTTGACAGGCACTGTGATCTTATTTATAATTACATCGGCATTTCTGGAGAATGTGTAGTATCCTTTTTATTACTTTTTAATTTCATATTTGCGGAAGTAATAGGATCCATTATATCCTTTCCTGTTTTTGGATCATTTTCAACATTAAGAATATGTCAAGTATAAGAATGTTGAAAAACTCCCAGCTAAATAAAATCCATAGGATAAATACCCTATGGTCAACAAGAGAAAATTATGATACCAAAAAGGGCTTCCCAGAGGGTTTTATGCCAAGTGTTAATACAATAAGATGTGTGTTTCGTGGCTATAATATGTAGACCACCGTCTACATAGTAGTTATAGTTCGGAATCTATTATTTTCTGTGTTGTTCACTGCTCACGTTTGAAACTCAATTTTGCAAAAGCTCTTCTAAAATTTGGAAGAAATATTTAGGGCAAAAGGACAAGCACAGCATGGATAGAGATAGTTTCAGACTAACATATAAAAATGTTTTAACTTCGGATCACTCGCGTCACTTGTCACGCGATCATTCCCGTGTTAGATTTTTTCTAACCATATGAGTTTCTTAATGTCTTTATTTTGATACATACCAGGTGAGTCAGCTGCCCCTATTTATTCAGATCTATGTAACACGCAGATTATAGTCTAATGTGAAGACAGTGACCCTTTTATCACAAAAGCCGTTATTGCAGCTCTGACCTTCTAATCAGTAT
Organism: Mantis religiosa; assembly: GCA_030765055.1. Lineage (NCBI taxonomy): Eukaryota > Metazoa > Arthropoda > Insecta > Mantodea > Mantidae > Mantis > Mantis religiosa. The sequence goes on from JAUKNK010000271.1 coordinate 2,435,849, forward strand.
TGTGGTACCCAGCGTTAATACTTACAGCCCTGAAAGAGAACCAAGAAGCTGAGAAAGCTTAAATAAACGACTTTTTTCATGCATATACTACTAGAAAGGTGATAACGTGTGCTTTCCCAAAGAGCAACAGAGAGTACGTGACAGCTGGACGAGTGGGTTAGCTACTGCAATACGTATGGTGATGCAAAGACTAAGTTTGAAACGACGACACATTGTATTGGTTGTTTTCCCACTCTCCAAGTCTTTATTGTTTGTATTTTAGTTATTAATTTATTTATTGCTGCCATTGGTTCTCTTGTGAGTCAAAGACACGAGAGTGACAATGCTTTAATTAGGGATATACAGGATTAGCTCACCATATAAGCTACGCACCGAGCTCACCCCTCTCGGCAGGTAGGAGAAGCTCTTGCCCTTCAAAGGGAAACTACGGGCTATCTTTATATTTAACTGAGGATCATTTTAAACTATGTGACCTTTATAATCTGTACCATATCTGATGTTGTAAACTATGTTACGTATTTGGCTTTCATTTTTAGGGGCCTGACTACGACATTAAATCTAATAGTTTTTGTTTCATGCTTAAATCTTATGTTTCCCTTTGCATTTGTAAAATGTTTGAAACCTGGTCAAGGACAATACCGACCATAATAAAATACCTTCTATGAACTATACATTTATAGCTATCTGTTAGTGGAAAACATGGGTACTGTTGTATTTCGGAAGCACCTATAATGTTATGAAAAATGTTATTTCTATTATATCAGATTATAGGCCCCAAGTGCTAAAAGAAAGGGTAATAACATCTTTCAGCTAAACATAAGGCATTTGAACAAGACTTGCAGTAGCAGAGTGGTGAAGTAACCTGTATAATACTGTCGCCGACCGCATTGTTGGCTGGAGCCGCCACAAAGCCGGAGCTATGCGTGGACAGAGACAGATGAAAACGCGCAGTGCTAAATGTTTGCCGAGAGAAAGAAACAGAGAAAAAGAGGAAGAGAGAGAGAGAAAGAGACAGATAGTGCCGTCTTTCTGTCTGTGTATCGCGATTGTTATTGAATGATCGACTGCATTCTAGAACAATGACTGGAGCTATAAAAAACCCGCAAAGTGTTAGAGCGGAGTCAGTTGTTAATTGAGTTGCTAGTTGTGTAGTAATTGTGAGTGTGTGGACATTTGAACTGTACCGCAGTGACTTCTTTCGTTTGCTGACGTGTACAGCTGGGAACGAGATGGCCTTGAAGACTGCTGTTGTGTATGTCACGTCTCTTTACTACTGCAAGGTGTGTACAGAGCTACTGTTTATTGTAATAAAGAGCATTTTAATATTCTGCAAACAAGACTTTTAATTCTAGGAACCCACAGAGTTTCATTTGGTGTCAGGAGTGGGATACGACGATGAAAGCTGCATTCGCCAAGATCTTAGAAAAGCTGGAAGAAATGAAGGCCCAATTACCCAAGGAAATGAAAGCGGCAAATGACAGCCTGGCAATCGAAATGAAGGCTGCGAACGAGGCCAAGGCCGCCAAATTTGAGGATCAGTTGGCCGACGTGAGGGATGACGTCACGGGGCTGGGTAAGCGGATAGGTAAAGTGGACGAACGTGTCGAAAACCTGGTGAACCGCGTTAACGACCAAGAGAAAACACCGACAGCAGCACCAAGTCCCTGAACGCCATGGTGGAGGATGTAGTTGGCAGAAGATTAAAGGATCTGAAGGCCGACGTGCCGAGACGCGACACATGAGCACGCGTCAAACCACCGAAGTACGACGGCACGTCAAAGTCTGAAGTCTTCCGCCGCCAATTCGACACAGTGGCCAAGCACAACAAGTGGTCGCCAGAAGAAGAGGCCGCACAGCTAATAGCCAGCCTCCAGGGACTGGCCTCAGAGGTGGTGAACGTGGTCCAGACAGCGGTGGTGCCCCAAAACATCTGGGAGGCCCAGGAGAACCGATTCGGAAATCACCGCTTGGCCGCAGCCTACCGCAGCCATCTGAAATCTAGGACACAGCAGCCAGGGGAGAAGCTTCAAGAGTTCGCCCTGGCAATCGAACAGCTGGCCAGCAAAGCCTTGGTCGAACTCCCACCCGAATTCCTATCCCGATAAGCCGCCTACGCTATCGTCGACCGGCTACGCGATGCCGAGATACGTCATCGTCTAATGCACGACGACTACAAGAACATTTACGAGGCGCTGACGGCCACATGGAGGATGGAAGCGGCCAAAGTGACGGCTACCCCGACCTCGAATACAAGGAGTATCCGCTACAGTGGAGACCGAAGACCAGCCGAGGGATGCCGGCGAAGACCACTTTGTGTGCTGGGGCTGTGGCCTAGTGCTTGTGGACACCGGCGCAGCCGTGACCATCATCAGACCTGACGTGGCCAGGGGTTTTGCCGCCGAGAAAACCGAGTCGAGCATATCGACTAGTTACGGCATCGGGTGAAACCTTGCATGTGGAAAGGGAGGCCCTGCTACAGTTAACCTTGGGGCGGAATGCTGTGCGTCTGTGGGTGTTTGTCGTGGAGGTGCCTGAGGAGGTGATACTGGGACTGGATGTCCTCAGGAGCCACGAGGCGACGGTCGACGTCGGCAGCAAGGTCCTGTGGCTCAATGGATAAAAGGTGATGCTCTAACACCCCGTAAAACGCCTTGGAATCTGCAGAGTTATTTTGAGAGAAGACGTAGTTGTCGTTTCGGGAAGCGAGGTGGGGGTGATGGCACGACTGGAAGGCCAGCGGAAGAACTTGATGCTGGACCAGAAGACGCCTGAGTCCGGACTCTGTGTAGCCAGGACATTGTTGCCATGCCGAGAGCAGCTGCCACTGAGGCTGCTCAATCCATCAGACGCCCATCATGAGATCCAGGCTGGGACGGAGTTTGGGACGTGCGAGCCCGTTGTCAGAGCCAATCGACAAGACCTAGGAGTTGGTGCCGACGCAACACTTGGGGCTCCGGCTGGAAGGCTTATTGAAGAGAGCGGCCGACTCCTGACCGCAGAACAGCTCGAGAAGGTTCGAAAACTGCTGAGATGATGCCAGCGCGTCTTCGGCCAAGGCAACAGCGAGTACGGCCGCACGCACAGGATTCTCCACCACATCGACAACCACACAGACGCGTTTCCGCTAGCAAAACAAGCGGCAGAACGGGATATGCTGGAGGACAAGAGATCCACGGGAGTGATCGAAGAGTCTGACAGCCCTTGGTCTTCCCCTGTGGTCTTGGTGAAGAAGAAGGACGGCGAGCTAGGCTTCTATGTGGACTACAGGAAGCTGAACGCTGTCACCAGGAAGGACTGCCTCCGCCTACCCCAGATTGACGTCATCCTGGACACGCTTACTGGTGCGCTGTGGTTCTCGACCCTGGACCTGAAGTCGGATTACTGGTAGGTGGCTCTAGACCCGAGAGACAAGGATAAGACCGCATTCCTGACAGACCAATTCACAGGTATGCCCTTTGGTCTCTGCAACGCACCAGCTACCTTCCAATGCATCATGAAGTCAGTAATGAGAGGATTGACTTACGACGCCTGCCTTCTATACCTGGACATCATCATCCTCGGCAAACATTTAAAGACCATCTAGACAATCTGAGTAAGGTGCTACAGAGACTGCAGGCGACCAACCTAAAGCTGAACGCAAAGATGTGCCAGCTCTTCCTCAAGGAAGTCAACTACTTGGGCCACATAATCTCACCAACCGGAGTGGCCGCAGACCCGGAGAAGAGATCCCGTGAGAGATTGGCCATACCCAAATTATAAGCGAGATTTGCGCAGTATCCTGGGGCTGTGCAATTATTACCGGCGCTTCATAAGCGGTTTTTCCAACATCACAAACCCCCTACCCACCTGACAGAAGAACACCGGCCTTAATTGTGGACAGAGGACGCTGAAGACGCTTTCCAGCAGATGAAGCAGACACCCTGCAGTGCTTCTATATTTGGATTCCCACAACCACGCAGAGCCTTTATTGTGGACACCGACGCCAGCGACCATTTCATTGGAGGCGTCCTATCCCAAGTCCAGGACGGCCACGAGCGAGTGATAGATTACTACAGCAAGACACTATCCAAGGCAGAGAAGAACTACTGCGTCAGACGGAGAGAGCTGCTGGCGGTAGTGAAGACCTTGGAGCACTTCTACAAGTACCTTTATGGTCAGCCATTCTACCTGAGGACTGACCACTCCACCCTAACCTGGCTACTTAGCTTCAGAAACCTGGAAGGCCAGACAGCCCGTTGGGTCCAGAGGCTGCAGGAGTACGACTTCCCTTCCAAACATCGTAGTGGAAAGAGCCATACAAACGCAGACGCCATGTCCCGAAGACCCTGCCCAGAAGAGTGCGGTCAATGCACAAGTGTGGAAGAGAAAGAGCATACTGCAGCTGTCAGAATAGTCATGGCAATGCCTGCGGACGGATGGGATAGTGCGGGCCTGAGGAGGGAGCAGCTGGCGGACGCTGACTTTGGGCCACTCTTGAGGGAAGTGGAGGCAGGGACAAGACCAACGTGGGAGGATATCGCAGCAAGAAACGCTACATACAAGTCGTACTGGGCCCAATGGGACTCGGGAATGGGAATCACCCGATGGGAAGACATAGAGAGATCAGTTGGTAGTTCCCCGGAGTAAGGTCCCAGAATTATTGGAGGAAGTGCACGCCGGTACTTTAGGAGGACACCTGGGAGCAAACCGAGCGATCCACAAACTCCGACAGCGCTACTACTGGCTGAGGATCCGAGCAGACGCAGAGAGATTGTGTGCGGTGAGTCGCGGACCGCAGACTAATAGCCGGGGTCGCATGCACCAGTACAAAGTCGGAGCACCTTTCGAACGCATCACTGTCGACATAGCTGGACCATTCCTAGTGTCCGACCGAGGCAACAAGTACCTCATGGTGGCCGTAGACTATTTCACCAAGTGGCCGTAGGTGAATGCCATCCCGAGCCAGAGGCAAAGACGTTTACAAACTGCCTCGTGGAGCAATTCTTCTGCTGTTTCGGGGTCCCGTTAGAGCCGCACAGTGACCAGGGTACCAATTTTGAGTCTAACCTGATGAAGGAGGCACTGGAAAAACTTGGGGTAAACAAGACCGGCACAACACCTCTACATCCACAGTCGGACGGCATGGTAGAGACATCCAGATGGCGAGCGACCGCATGAAGGCCCATTACGACAGGCAAGCCAACAGCCAAGGATTCCAACAAGCAATCCTGCTCTGGTTGTACCGCCCTACCCAGACCAAGGGACGCTGCCCAAAACTTCAACAAACGTGGGAAGGACCGTACCGGGTGGTAAAGAGAATTAACGACATGGTCTACCGAATCCAGAAGGTGCCTCAAAGAAGGATGTTGGTGGTACACCTGGATCGTCTGGCATGTTACGATGGTGCTGTTCGGGACGACCAGCTTTTAGGAGGGAGCAGTGTCGCCGATCACATTGTTGGTTGGAGCCGTGTCAAAGCCGGGGCTATGCGTGGGCGCCAAACCCTTGGAATCAGAAAGAGACAGGGATAGTTCCGTCTTTCTCTCGCTGCGTCACGATTGTTATCGAACGATCGACTACATTCTAGAACACTGACTGGAGGTATAAAAGTGTTAGAGCAGAGCCAGTTGTTAATTGTTCGTTGTGCAGTAATTGTGAGTGTGTGGACATTTGAAGTGCACCACAGTGATTTCTTTCGTTTGTTTACTTGTGCAGCTGAGAACCAGACGATCTGGAATACTGCTGTTGTGTATGTCACGTCTTTTTACTGCTGCAAGGGGTGTAAGAAATTACTGTTTACTGTAATAAAGAGCATTTTAAATTTCTGCAAACAAGACTTAATTCTACGAACCCGCAGTCACAATGTCATTTAGCCACCGCTACCTTCAGAGAACAGGTTCCTTACACAAATGAATAACCGCGGACCTTAGACCTCCATCTCGAATCTTTACACGCTTTTTACAGCTTCATACAGTGTTTCGGGCTCGTGTTGGTAGTTTTAACACAAATAAAAAATCTGCATCCGCCATTACATTTACGGTATGAGCTAAAAACTGCCGTGATTTGTGACAGTAGCGAAAGCAATCTACCTAAATCTTAGCATTTTTTGACATGGCTGTACAACGAAAATACGTGTTGGCTGACGATTTATATGTAATTGATCCCGCTGTGTAGATCTGTCATTTTGTGTTCCAATATTATTGTCAACTGAAGCATGTGATAGGCTGCTCCTTCAGGGGAGTGTTTAAAGGTGTGTGCGAATGTATGTTAATGAATAAGAGTTTGTAAACTCTTCTAAAAGTACTACTGCATCCTCTGTATCTAGGTACGATGCTTTTGGAATCGATATACATAGTGATTGCTTTGTGTCCCATACAACACTGATGCACTGAGTTATCTACCCCTCCTCTATAAACTGTCCTGCAAATCAATCATTCGAAGGCATTCAAGCACGGCGTAAGTCACATATGTCGCTTAGCACGTGGCGTAAATTTAAAAATAAATAGGGGCAGGTGACTCACCTAATAATGACAGTTAACATACGAGTTGAATGAGTAAGATTGTAACTATGTTTAAACTACTATGAGCTAAAGATATACCTATAAATTTAGGTATGTGCCACAAGGAACATTAAAAAAGACTGGCATTTTTTTTCTTCAAAATCTGTGTGAGGACAGTCTCGCATAGTACGTGAATAACACTGAGCCATTGTCCTTAATTCATGATTTGTACATACCACAATGCGAGCAATTACATTTTCAGGAAATAATAATTTCCAACAATCAAGAATTGTCTTTTGGCCGCGCTTTGGCCGAGCGTTAGACCGTTTGACTCTCACCAAAATGGCCCGGGTTTGATCCCAGGCGTCCGCAATGCGAGATTTGTGGTGGGTAACGGCACTGGGGCGGGTTTTCTCCGGGAACTCCGGTTTCCCCCGCCATCATTCCAAAAATTGTTCCATTGTCATCTTTCATATCATCCACCTTTCGTTTCATCCTTTGATCTACTTCCCTCACTCTCATTCCGGGGTCCGGGCTGATCACGCCTCCCTGGATTTCTGACTCTGGCCCAAAGTTGTGGCTTCCTCACCCGACGCCTAAACTGGCATAAAGGGTAGAGGACCATAAATGAACAGGACTGTGTCCTATACCAAGAGAAGAAGAAGAAGGAGAAGAAGAAGGAGAAGAAGGAGAAGAAGGAGAAGAAGGAGAAGAAGGAGGTCAGGCCACCCAGCCGGGACAGACCACCCCTGGGATGCCAAATAGTGGGTCACTCGTAAGGGCGTGTGTACTGGAGCGTTGTCGTGATGCAGAAACCAGTCACCTGATCGCCAAAGTTTCGGGCGTTTCCTCCTCACATCATCTCGCAGACGCCTTAAAGCATTTAAGTAAAAGTGCTGGTTAACAGTCTGGCCAGGTGGTACGAATTCCCGATGTACAATTCCACGAACATCAAAAAAGACAATGATCATCGTCTTCACATTTGACGTCACTTGCCTTGCTCTTTTCGGTCTGGGAGAGTTGGGAGTCCTCCACTATCGTGACGCTTGCTTGGTTTCTGGGTCATACCCGTAACACCAACTCTCATCTCCTGTAATGACTGTGTTCAAGAAGTTTGGATCACGTGCAATCTCTATTTTCAAGTCCTGACACACATTCACGCAAATACTTTTGTGCTCCTGTGTAAGAAAGGGCGGAACAAATTTAGTAGCAACACGTCTCATGTGCACATCCTCCCTCAAAATCCGCTGGCACTAGCTCCGATTCCGGTCGCTGCTGAAATTTGGTCGATTGTTTGGCGACGATCCTTGTTGATCTTTTGGCGGACCTTTGAAATTTTCTGCTCATTTCGCTATGTTAAAGGGCGTCCAGAACGAGCTTGGTCTTGAACACACATCTCACCACGTTTAAAGCGCCCAAACCACTCGAAAACCTGTGTACGGCTCATAGCGTCCTCCTGGAAAGCTTCCAGAAGCATTTGGTGTGTCTCCGTTGGAGATTTATAAGCAGGAAGCAAAATGTCTCACACACACACACACACACACACACACACACACACACACACACACACACACACACACACACAGACACACACGCACGCACGCACACACTCACACACACACACACTTTGTTCCTTTAAAGTTGACATAGTGACTTCGCAGAGGTAACCCGCCAGTAGTCAGAGAAACACAATACCTCATTTGCACGTTGAGCTCTACACTGGCGCCGTCTGCACAGCTGTTTCATGTAGGTCTCTACTAACACCATCTAGCGTGAGAACCCTGCACTATGTCTACGAGTGGCAGCACCGTCGGAGTCCGGTTTATTTTAGGTCTCCCCTCGTATACCCCTGAATAAAGATGAATTTAATAAAGAATATAAACATATTATTAATACTGTTTTAATTAATGGTTTTACTAAAGACTTTAAAAATAAAAGTTGAAAAATTCAAATATAAAAAAACTGTTGATGAAAATACTACTCTTAGAAAAATAAAAGACCATTATAATTTAAAACAATTTACTTTCCACCCTTGGGTTAATAAACACTTTCAAAAATATTTTAAAGTGTTTGGTATAACTTGAGTTTCTCGAAATAAATATAGTATTAAAAAGTATTGCATTTCCCTATGAAAGATAAAATTTCTAATAACAAAACATCTGGTATTTATCAGTTTAATTGTTTCTATTGTGATAAAATTTATATTGGAAAGACAAAACGTAATTTGGAAGCCAAAACGAAAGAATATTTTCGTAACATTAAGTATAAACAAACTGATAAATCGGCTGTAACAGAGCCTTTTTTTGACATTTAACCATGAAATAAGTCAATAAGTTAAATTATTAAAACAATTAAATGATCCGATAGATTTAATGGTTTGGGAAAAGATGTTTATTTTAAAAAACAAATATCGCGTAGTGAATTTTGAAATACCGGCAGTGTATTCTATTTTTAAATTTGTTTTATTTTCAGATTTTGGTAGTACTAACAAGACTATATCAACATATGATGTTAAGCAACGATGACGACAACTGTAGATTTGTATAAGTTTACATGAAATTGCGATCCTAAGGAGTTTATAAGAATTAGAATCACTCCTTACAACATAAGCGACGTTTTAAGTTATGAATTATTATGGTTGTGTATATTTGTTTGCTTTACTGTTAATAGCTTCATATTTTCGTAATTATTTGTGAAAATATATTAATACATGGAATGATATACACGAAAAGGTTTGCTTCAAACTGTTTTATTTTTCACTAAATGGTTAGCTCAATGCTAACGTACAATCAGCCTCTCTCTTACAAAATAAAATACTTTGACACTTCTGTCCTTTGGCACAAGTCGTTTGTGTTGTTCGTAATCTCTCTGACGTACACAATGGTTCACCTCTTACACGGAGCTACACGCCAATTCAGAACACAAATAGTTACAGTAAACCGCTTCGCTGGCCGTCCAGAGTTACCCGTTTCCTCACCAGGAGCCGCAATTACTGGTCTGTGAATTGCTTCCTTCACCGTTCCACCTGAGCACGCAAATTGAAACGTACCACGTTTCTGTGCAGTACTCACTGACTGCTGATTCGTGAAGTGCTCCAAGACGCCGACTCCTCCCCCACGGAGCTGCACAAAACCAGAAGCTCTAAGCAACAAACACACTGCTACCACTACTACTCCAACACTCACATCGTCTTTATATGCCTGACGCGCGCGGGAGATGCTTCTAGAATTATAAGCCTCTCGAATTACGGTCTTTTGGGTAGTAATACTATAGCCCGTCACCTACCTCGTGATGTCAGCTCATGACTGGTCTTGAAGATGTGCGTTTCGACCCACCAGCCTTTCTTTTACACTTCGAAACGTCTAAACAATATTCCTTTAAGTATCATTAGAACGCAGCCGATGTGCTGCTAAAATATCTCTGATCTACACACAAGTCAACCTCTAACACGGAGCTATACACCAGTTCTGAACACAACTAGGACATTAACACGCTCCACGGCGTGCCGACTCCATATCGTGGAGTTGGAACGTACGGCACTCAGCTCGAAGCACCAATATACTTGTATATTCAGAATATGAATGTGCTATAGAAGAAGGCATACTCACGTGTATAAAGGTGAAATAAGAAAATTATATACCCATTAATGATATCTGAAAGCCTTTTTTTATAATTTAGGTCCTCCAACGTTAAGTCATATCGGACGATGAATGAAATGGGTGAAATGATGCCCAAATGAGTCCGGGATCCATGGAGTTTAGAGTTACCCGACATTCGTCTATCAGGATAAGGGAAATCCCCGGAAAAACCTTATCCAGGTAACTCACTCTAACCGAGATTGGAACTCGGGACCTCTTGAAGGTAAGGCAGACACGCTACCATCTACGCTACCGAGAGGGCGATGAGAAAGCTTGCAACGTTTTTTGGCACTTAGAAATGCTGACGTTGGCAACCATTCAGTTCATCTAAACGTCAATAAAAACGATTAATTTCACATTTGGCTGTCTCAAATTTTCCAGTACTTACACTTTTCTCATATGGAAAGGGGATATTCGTTTTCTCCGCAATCTAAAGAAAACTGCATAGCGAACAGCTCTTAGAAGTTTTGACTTTCGGTTAAACTTACTTCCTTTTACATGAAAGAAGATATGCATTAATTTCTACAAAGCTTATCTCGAATAACACGAAGGAGGTAAAATAAAAATAATGAATATGTAGTGTTTTTTATGGTCCCTTCGAATTGTAAATGGAAACTGTTGTTTTTTTATTTTTTTTTATTTTTTTTTATTTTCTTTCAACACCTGCTTCAAATTTTAAATGGTGCTTAGGCGTAATGTATATACTGCATATTGTGCTCATTGTGTTGGATCACTTTTTTTATTTTTTTTTTATTTTTTTTTATTTTTTTTTTTTATAAACATTCAGGATCACAAAGGGGAAAGGTAGAGTGGGAGGGCTGGTTTTACTTTAGTTATTCATGTGTGGTTACATTTTGTTGCAACATTTTAGAAAGAATCGGTGTGCGCACCCGTGCAAAAGTTAGCAAGTGAGATCTAGTTGATCATTTAAATCGGTCCATACCTCATGATATCTGCGCATTTTGTATCGCTCTGCTCTGAGCCACTTTTTGAATGCAAATAAATTAGGATAATCTGCACTCAGGCAATAATGGTAGAAAGCCATTAATCAACCACATTTGTGTCCGTGCAGTGTTGCCTTTCTTAATGTTCCAGGATAGAATTATTGACACTGTCGTATATTCCGCCCTGCTTCCAACCAGCACGCCGATTTTATGTTTAGTCCATTTCCAGATCTCAGATATGTTTTTGCAGGTGGTAATTCTGTGTATCTGCGTGTCCACTTTTCCACAACGTTTACACCATGGGACTGTTGCTAAATTATGTTTACATTTCTTTAATTCCGTTGGGATTAGTTCATTCACAAAGAAGTACACGGACACTTTCCAATCAAGAGGAATGTAAGTTTTTTGAAAAATTTTCCATATGCGATCCCATGTTGTATTTGGATATTTTGCAACAATTGCTGGCACAGTCAAATACTCTTTTAACAACTCGATGTACAATTGTTTGGTCGTAAGGCATCCTGACTCCGTTGTAATCAATGGCAATAGATGTTGATAGTCCTTTACTATCTGTCGAAATGCAGAAGGTGGGGTCGTATCTGAGGACGTCAGGTAATGACAAAAATCCATGTCCTGACGACTTCCCTGTCCATTGAGTGCGCCCAAAACAGAACGCAGTAACAGCGCTCTGCACTTCACGTACACATCTGTTAGATTCAAGCCTCCTTCAGTTATTTTCCGGCGTAACTGAGTTCGGGCTACTTTGTAGAACTGATTCCGCCAAATATAATAACCGATTGCCCGTTCCAAACGCTGAGAGTATTTTTGGTGCATTGGTATTACCTGCGCTGCGTACCATATTTTGGCTAAAACAAACGTGTTCACATGTCAAATTTTTTGAACTAGATTTAAGTTTCGTGTTAACTGGGACTGCATGAGGTAAATGCAGGTATTAACAATTCGCGTCCAATTCCTCTCAATTAGGTCTTCCAGCTTTGAGGTGAAGGTCAGCCCTAAGACTTTTAACGCCCTACTGCGGGTAAACAGAGCATCTTCCATTGTCCAATCATTCAATGTTAGTAGCTGGGATTTGTCAAAGTTGATTTAAGCTCCGGACGCCCTTTGGTATTTGTTTAACAATGGTGTAACAGCATTAAAGTCCCCCGAATGAGTAAGTGTCAGGGTGACATCATCACATAAGCGAAAATTCTCTCACCACTCGAAGGATGGGCTCTCTGTGCAAGGATATTCGTCATACCTCGAATCAGCGGTTCTATACACAAGGTGTAAAGAAGCATCGATAATGGACATCCCTGCCGTATAGATTGCAGGATCGGTACTGGTTGCGTGTAAAATCCATTTATTTGAATTCTCGAATGCGCCTTGCCATAGATGCGTTTAATGAGGCTTTGAAAGTCCACAGAAAATCCAAATTGTCTTAAAACTCCCCAAAGATAGCCATGATGAACCTTGTCAAAGGTGCTTGTGAAATCCAGGGCTAAAATTGCCACAGTCAAGTCTGAGTCCTGCTCACAAGCAATAATAGTATCCCGGAGTGTCATGAGAATGTGCGTAATTCTCCTTTCTGGGATACCGCATGTCTGTCCCGGTCCAATGATATTTGACAGAACTGCCCGCACACGATTGGCAATTATCTTGCTGAACAACTTAAAATTGGCATTAAGTAGTGTAATAGGACGATATTCGGTGAATGTTCTTGCCGCTGAATGTTTGGGTATTAAAACAGTAATTCCTTCATTGAAACCAGACATTTCACTCCCGTTCCATTGCAACTCTAACATTACTCCAAGCAGTGTGTCTTTTACAGTCTCCCAGTTCTCTTTGTAAAACCGGTAGCCGAGGCCATCTACTCCCGGTGCCGATGTCATGCTGGCTGATTTGAGTGCCGTCCATAGTTCCGTCAAGGTTATTTCCGCATTTAATCCCTCATTATCTTCTGGTGATAGTTGTTCCACAATGTTCTTGTAAACATTTTGCTGTGCTGCAACATCGACTTCCCTTTTCCCAAATTTGTAAGAAAAGAAATTGTAGGCCTCTGCTACGATATCTCGTGTTGTGGTCAGTAGTTCTCCAGATGTGGATTCCAAAGCAGAGATATATTTCTGCGTTCCGCGGCACTTTTCAGACGCAATGTGATAGAGCGAGGTTTTCTCTTCACCCTGCAGCGAGTTCTCTCCCGCTCGTTGTAGTGTTCCCCTACAGAGTTCTTCCTGAAGTGAACAAATTTTCTTCTTTATTGCTTCGATGTGATGCGTCACAGTTTCTCCACCTTGTTGCCTCCTTTGTTGTTGGTATCTATCGTTAAGCAGTTCATAGTAATAATGCAAATACTTTCTTCTATCCTTTGCCTTCTCTATGCCTTCACTCTTGTAAAAATTGCGTATGGCAGGCTTCAGAGTGAACAGCCACTGATGTAACTTGTTGGCGGTTCTACTCTTCGCGGTTCGAGTCCAGCTTATCCACCTCTGTTGAAACTTGGATTTAAGCATCGTATCCTGTAAGAGGGCACTGTTTGATTTCCAGGATCCTCTTCCAATCGGTGGTGGTCTTTCGGTGTGCATTATTTTCATGATCAATGCATGATGATCGCTAAATGGCACTGGTCTCACTTGGATGTCCTGAACCTGTGATGTCATCGTCTCACTTACGTAAAATCTATCTATTCGCGAGTCAGCAGAGTTACGATGGAAGGTAAACTCGACATAGTTGGCATGTTTCTTTTCCCATGCATCCTGCAGTTTTAAAGACTTACACAGACTATCTAACACTGGCGAGGGGTAATATTGGCCCTTCTGGTCTTTTGCACTAAGCACACAATTAAAATCCCCTCCGAAAACCAATTTGTCGTACCGATGGCGCAAAAAGAAAGGCAACTCTTTGGCAAGAAAGTCTTCCCTTTCCTTACGTCTGTTGGAACCTGAAGGTAGATATACGTTTACTAGTAAAAGATTATTATCCGTTAATAAGGAAGTAATTCGGCCACTCGCATGTTTTTCCGTAAACATCACCCCCAGAGACGAGCGATAAACAGTGGCGGTGCCCCGTTGCTCCTCACCCACATTGGAAACAAAATTATACCTCGGGCCAAAAAAGTTTAAGTGGGGTTCATTGTTCTCTTGCAAAAACAAAAAATCAAGGTCGTGCTCAAATGTAAAATCCCGTACCAACGGTTGTTTAGTTCTACTACGTAAACAATTTACATTCACCGTCGCAAATGTCCGAAGAATCACTAACATAAGGAGGAACACTGAAGGAAGCAGTGTTTCACCACGTACTTAACCATCCAATTACTGTTCCACAGATGTGTGAGTCTTTTTAGCCTTACGCTCTATTGCAGTCTTTTTTCGTTTTTCCAATTGCGGGTCACGTCGACTCACTCCGCCACTACGTAACGTACCCCTGGATTCCAATCCACGTTCACACACTAAATCCTCAGAGTCCATTTCCTCTTCCGAAATCGTCGGAGACGGTGGCATGTCAGTTGTTCGTGAAGCAGGATCTATGGTTTGCCGTTGGACCTCCACAGGTTCTTCGTTCTCCAACTCGGGCACTGCACATTCCTCCCCTATCCCCTTGGTACTCAGAGGTGACTTCACACTTGTTGGAGTGACTAGAGTAGACACTGGCGCAGAGTGTTCCAAGGTTACAGCAGACACTTCCGGACTACACTTATCTTCTTCGGACTGTCTGAGGGGTGGAAAGTCTGTTGCCACAAATGTGTGTTCACCTTCCTCTTGCTCTGTGCTTTGAGTCGGTAATTGGCGGTCATTATTAACTGTCTCTTCCCCTGAGGTCAGCGGTATTCATGGTGTTGGCAAATTCCCCGTTACCAGCTTGGCCCATGTAGTCGGCTCCGAAGCAGTAGTCGGTGTTCTAGGAACGAATCTGCGGGGACACTGATTACGTAAATGACCAGCGGCATGACAAATGGCACAAGTGATGGGTTGGTCAGGGTAACTCACTAATGCGGAGTAACCATCAATATTAAAAAAAGAAGGAATATGCTTTTTAGGAGCATAGTAACGGAACGAACGCCATTAGAAACCTTATAGCGAAATGTTTCATTCAAAACATCTTCCTTCACCTGTAACACAGCACCGTATGGCTCCAAAGCTCCCATCAACTTCCTATTGTCGAAATTCAAGGGTAAGTTGTACACTTTCACCATCCGTCGTCCAAATCCAGCTACATCAATAATCACCTTAGTACGCTGCCCGTTTGACAGTACAAAACTAGCTTCCCCATTTGACTGTGTCAGTACTCTTGTGACGAGCTCTGGCGTTGTGCATTTAATAAAAATTTGTCTAGAAATTCCATTTACCTGCAAACCTGTGACGCCAGTTTCATCCAATTTTAGTGTGTCAAAAATCCACTCATGAATTTCATATGCAGTCGGTCGAATGATGTCACGTTCAACAAAGCTAACAACTAATGTCGTTGGTCGGTTTTCCATTATTATTTCTGTCTTATGTAGTAGTAAATGTCAATATACAACGAGACTACTATTACTAGCAGTATTCGATGAACACAAACAATACGTATCACTATTCACTAGGCAACACGTATGCTGACGTAAACACGCTTAGCAGCACCCGTGTGTGACCTTCCCTCTCGCCGGACAGCGAGCAACTGTGTTTAACGCCCGCTTTTACTACATACGGCATCGCAGGCGGTGGCACTGATGATACATGTGATGAAAATGCAGCAACGGTACAATGAGATGCATGCCTCGGTAGCGTAGATGGTAGCGTGTGTGGCTCTCGTTCAAGAGGTCTCAGGTTTGAATCTCGTTTGGGATGAGTTACCTGGATAAGGTTTCTTCCGGGGTTTTCCCATATCTTCAAAGACGAATGTCAGTTAGCTGTTAGCTTTATGCACTCCGGGCTCATTGGAGCATCATTTCACACGTTTCATTCATCGTCCAATAGGACTAAACGTTGGAGGATGTAAATTACATAAAAAGCGGAATGAGATGGCGGGGGGAACAGGAGATCCCAGAGAAAACCCACCCCTCACTTTGCGATTGCCTGGGAGCGAACCCAGACTGCCTTGTTGAGGGTCAAGTGGTATAACCATTCAGCCACGGCGCGGCCACGGAGATAAAAGAATGCATGGTTTGTACAAGAGTGATTCACGCGAGTGCACGCATCACATTTTTAAAATTTAAATTTATGGGGGGATTATAAGTGGGAGGGAGAGAAAGAGAGAATGGAGAGAAGAATCTCCGTTGTTAATGTAAAAACTGCAGCAGAGCTGCAAGTTCTGATATTTGACGATAAATCTGTTATTCTAATTCCAGTTTTGTTTTTGTTACGTAAATTCGTCCTCTATTAACTGTGCTCAGTCATTTTTACGACGATATTTTTATTTTTGAACTAGAAGCCTGTTCTGCTTCGTCTAGTTTATTATTTTGCATTGAACCGTACAACGACGACCGCTAGGCATTATTCCAAACGAATGCGCACCACTTCCCAGTTACAGCTACTGTATCACCATCTCTACATAAACGTCCACAATGATTAGCTGCTTTACTCTTTGGTGTTTTCTAAACATATGACAGCTAGTCAAAGGGTACGGATTGGCTATTTTGATTTATCGCGCTCAGTATATATATATATATATATATATATATATATATATTTACTATTAAATAACGGCAAATGTGCATTGCAAAATGAGAAAATGAAGCACAACGGTTTGCATATTAGTTTTTGTTACTACATAATCAACCAATGCAGGTAAAACATGCATATTGATGCCGAATCCCTGTGTGACGTCACGATGACTCGCGGAACCTGCTTACTGCTGACGTATTCGGCTTAAAATAATTATTCCCATAATAGCAATTAATTGGCGCGAATGTCCAAACGTTAAGTCAAGCGCGTTCTTAGCCGCTACGGAGTGCCGATAATGGAGTACACTTTAAGGTTGTGCTACACGAAAGCAAAGATGCAGATTTCAGAAATATCCCGGAGCATCCTACCACAGCAAGACACCCATCAAGTTTTGTAACCTGTTTAAAGGAAATATGTAATTTTCATGACTATTACATATATACAGGTGGTTCGTGTTACCAATTTGAAGATAATATATCCGCAATGGAATGTGCTTTTGTTGTTTATGAAAACCAAACGGAATTAACTCATTCCATGTTTAAATTGTCACCTGAATGTTCTGTATTCCAGTCGGGGCTCTTAGCAACTAAAGAAGCTATAAAATGGTGTACTGTTAATGGGAACAGTGCCCGCATTCTTAGTGATTCAAAATCAGCTCTACTCGCTATTAATTATAAATACAATTTAAGTTCATTACCACATGAAATCAGAAACCTTGCTTCAAAACCATACAAGACATATTTGCATGGGATGGCTTAAAGGACACAGTGGAATTTTAGGTAACGAGAGAGCTTTTTGCTTGGCTAAGAAGGCTGCAGAATACAACCTTCTTCTGATATATTCTTTATGTCCTATTTCTAATGTAAGGAGAATAATACGTCAACATATTCTTGAAGAATGGAACCAGCAATGGCTAACAACTCCAAATGGAAGTTTAACGAAAACACTATATTTCCCTAGTGTATATGACAGAGGTAAATGTGAACTCTTGCACCAAATTTTGTTTTGACACAATTTTTAAATGGACATGGTAAATTTGGTGAATACGTATCACGCTTTCACTTAACATCCAACCTCGAGTGCATGTGTGGTGAAGAAATTCAAACTGTGGTTCATCTCCTTTTCTGTTGTCCCATTTTCTGGAGAGAAACACAAGAATTAATATTCAAGCTAGACTCTCTAGGAACTGAATTTTCTGCTCCACTCACATATTTGCTAATAAAGCCACAACAGTATAAGTACCTCATAATGTTTATAAACTCAGTGTTTAAACGTCTGAAATAGTTTAAATTAATATGCATAAGATTAAACCATCATTTCTTCCTTCTAGTATTCAAAATATTTTTGTTAAAATTGTATATTTTTAGGTATCAACTCTAACCCTTCTATACCACTGTGTAAACCAGGGTTCAATAAATCTGGATATAAAAAATTCAGAAATACATTCTCTTTTATTAACTTTTATTAACTTCTATTAGCTTTCCCTACACCATATTGTTGTGAATAAGGTCTGAACAAGATTTGGCTGATTTACTCTGATGTGGTATGTTTTATCAACAAGTTCTATGATAAGAATAGAGCAGCAGCATCCGACTCTCTAACAATGATGCCACTAACAAACTAACCCCTCCTTACTGGCTCTACTATATTTATATCATCTGCATATGCCAATAGGTGTACATATCTATAATATATTGTAGATTTTACATCCACTGGTAGTTTCCTAATATTATATTCCAGTGTTAAGTTAAACAAGGTGGGTGCCAGCCCATCCCCTTGTTTTAGTCCATTTTATATATTTAAACTGTCTATTATGTGGTTCCCAATTTTAATTTGGGCTACAGTATTATCAATTGTGGCTTTCTTTTGTTGAAACATTTTTTCTAAAATAAAATCTATACATTTCCTAAGATATAGAGATATTTAACACAATGAACTAAAAAGGAAACGTTGAAATATACATTCAAGAACACATATGCAACAACTGTTTTTTAAAGCCTGCTCTTTTATTTTTAATTTACTATTTTACTATCAAACTAAAAACATTTTCGTTATTCAGTCTGCCACACCTTATCTTGTTCTTCAGGTTCCTGTTGAATTATATACAGTGAAATCTACATTGTCGCAAGCCATTGTTGCGACTGGCGCGGCCGGCGCACGCAAAGGGACAGACAGTGCTGAGCGGAGATAAAAGCTTGCCGAAACAGAAAGAAAAAGACAGACGTCTGGAAGGTTCGTCTTTCTTCTGGTGCCGTCTTGATTGTTACAGAACATTCCACGAATTTCTGGAACAATGAGTGGAGGTTTAAAAGGAAGCCGTGTTTAGTCGTCAGTCACCGTCGTCATTGGATTCGATAATAATTTTAATTCTACGAAACCACAAAGTCACAATATAAACCTGAACCATTTCAATAAACCATAGATTTTTAAAAATAATAGGACATACTTGTAACTTTGGGAGATAATAATACATAATTGGGAGAATACATTAACTATTTACATATCAGAGAAAATTTTGGAATTGTCCTCCACCAGCATCTATATGTCGTTGGTCCCATTTTCTTTGATGCGACTGTGGACACTGAAGTTTATATGGGTATCTTCAAGACATTTGTGGAGCAGCTGGATGATATCGAATTGAGAGAAGGTTATTTCCAGCAAGATGGAGCAACGTGCCATACATCTAATGACACCATGGAACTTGTAACCAGTTTCTTTGATAATCGAATAATCTCAAAAAAGCATGTGGCCCCCAGATCCCCTTACCTAGCCTCACCGGATGTTTTCTTGTGGGACTATCTAAAAATAGAGTGTATAAAAATAGGTCATAGACAATTATTGATTTTCTCAAGGAATCCATTCAAAACTAAATAAGTAACATTGTCGAAGATACTTTCCGTAAAACTTTAAAGAATATGGTGAGACGAGTGCAAACATGTACAGATGCTGTTGAACGTCACTTCAAATACTTTCTCTCAGATGTAAATGGTGTAATGTAATCTACCAGTTCTGTATTATATTCTCCCAAAGTTGCACGTGTGTCCTTTTGAAATGGTTCAGACTTATATGGATCTCACTACAATTTTGAATGTCTCATATTTCTGTTTGATTAAATTAATCTTTTACCTCTATAACCATATCGAACCGACATATCTTATTACATTTTAACTCCGATTTTCTAAGTTAGTAATATGCTACACAAATGCAGATAAGTTTGTTTTACGCCACGATTATCATGATCTGCTGAATTTTATTAACAATTAATACTCACCATAAATTATTCTACCGGTCACATTGCGTTGATGTTATTTTTGAGCATCACTTAAGTGTTTCTTTTTCTGTTTCATTTTGTTCGTTAATGAAAACTTCAATACGCTATACATTGTAAGTTTTCATCTTAGAAAGTGTTTTTCAATAAAGTTTATTAATCCCTTGAAGGCTTTCGGAATATCTAAGATTCACTTCATGGCAGCATCTAAAATTTTGAAGACGAATCCCGTCTTATCCTTTGGGCTCAAAGAGCTGCTCCCATTAAGCTCTCTCAAAGGTCCCCTAACTTCCAGACAATAAAAAGAAGTCAGCGCTTAACTTTATGGTCCTATTTCAAGTTTATGGTCCGTATCTTTATGTTCAGCCTCTATATAAAGAAATGTGCAATAAAGGCTTATCCATATTAACAGGACATAGAAGATTAAACTTCTGAATTTAAGGTGAACAGGGAAAGTCGTGCGAGTATCAAAACATTAGATTATTTTTGGATATGTTGTTCACAAAAAACAAAGTCAGATACACATCAAATAAACATTCCTGACGTTATTGGGTTTAAGGAATCCCGAAATTGACTATGTCACTTTTGAGATGAATGAATGATTTATGAACATTTTCTGCCAGAAAAAAATTCGTAGGTTTAGTCTCTAAAGGTGAGAAAGTATATCATTCATCCCAAAAGCGGCATAATGAATATCGGGATGCCTATGTTATACATATATACGGTGTTCATTTTTATTTGTGGTTTTACCGCGGCGCAAAATTTGACGTCATCATTAGCATCACTGATGGAGCAAGTTTATATACGATTCCCCTAGGGGCTTGCGATCGTACTTGATCTGCTGACAGCAGCTTTGAGGTCTCCCTCTACCGGCAAGTAAATATACTATTTGAGAGGCGGGTCCTACCCGCGTAGTGTAAAGATGCCTAATTTTGCCTGGTGTGTAGATACGATAACTGTTGTAGTTTGTTTTAATGAATGTAAACACTAAATGACGGATAAATACAAACAATGTCTTGCAATTTGGTGTTTATCGTTGAAGACATAAGTTAATATAATTTAATAAAGGAATATCAAATTAATTACAGTATTAGTTTCAAAACATTTTAGCAAAGAAAGAGATGTTTCTTTTTTTGTCCTTTCAACAGGGCACGTCATATCGAACGATGAAGGAAGAAATGAACGAGTGAATGAATGAAGCGGATGAGGTAATACTCAAATGAGTAAAGGGTCCCTTAAGCTCAGAGTTACCCTACATTCGTCTTCGTAGAATAAGGGAAAACCCTGGAAAGAACTTTATCCAGGTAACTCATCCGTAGCAAGATTTGAACTCGCGACCTCTTGAGTGTTGGGTACATTCACTACCTCACACCATGGAGGTGGGCAAGAACCAGATTATTTATATTATATATTTATAATATTTACTTATTATGTTTATTACCTCTAAATTGGGACCGTCACTTTATCAGGCAAGTATTTCTCATTTTGCGAGTATCTTGTACATTTTTTATTCACCTATTGGTTTTGAAAGATATAAGGGTACCTACATTAATAGACATTTTAATTAAGCGTGACGGTGACAAAAAATTAATGTCGTATACTGATAAAACATAAGACGTTTATGTTGCAAAGGAAAGTATGTCAATTTGACGTTACCTGGACACTTTTGACAACATTACGCTCCGAGGGACTTATCTGAATGCTGAATAGCGTTGCATAAACTCCTCTATGTAGCGGTTTAATTTATATTTTTATGTAGCACTAATTTTAATGCCGGTACGGAAGTAACGTTCAACCTTGAAGATGCAGTGCTCTGTCTACATATCCACATTTAAAGTAGAAACGTGCTACTTTAAATATGTACTAGAATGATAATCATGATTACCGTAAGGAGGGGTGAAAGGGGAGGCTGGTTGTATTAGTTATAAGCGTAACCACACTCAGAGCATTGTAGTTAGTTACTGTTCCGCAAACATTACCGCTTCTCCGTAGAGGGTGCTATGATTTGAGATAGACTCACCAGTCAACGATGATATCATGCTTGCTCAATCGGAAGGCGGGAGATAACGAATAAAAATGAACACCGTATATATTTCAGTGGTTACGTTTTTCTGTTTTCTGTTCACTTCAAGCTAGGCCTTATTAAACAGTTTGAAAAATGAATCAATCTCGACAAGGGTTTTTGTACCTTTCAGAAAAGTTCACTTGACTTTCTTTAGCAAAAAATAAAGGAATGGGTGTTTATGGGCCCAAAATTAAAGAAATTCAAACATTGCTACGCTTTGAAGAATGCCTTACACACAAAGAAAAAAAATGTAAGGGTCTCTTTTAAGAATGTAACTGAAAACTTTCTGGGAAGAAAAGGAGCTGACAACTAACAACAATTGGTTTAAGAAAAGATAAATGTACATAGGAATTTGGGATGTAGTATATCATTAAAAGTGCATATACTAGATTTACATTTAAACTATTTTCCTGAGTGCTGTATAGATGTTACCGACGAACATGCTGGAAGGTTCCATCAAGACGTAATGTTCTTGGAAAAGCGTTATAACCGACTACTACTGGAACATCATTGGTGGGTGCACCATCGTTCAATAGAGCTGTAATACATCGCTTTTTATTAATCACAGCAATGACGTGCAAATAGGACATTTAAGTTAATTGATGGAAATTAATCATTTCTTCACACTAGCCGTACACAGGCTAAGGTAGTGGATTGATAGAGTCGACATGAAAACTTGAATATTACGGCCGTGATTTGAACCACGGATCTACTGGTTTCCGTTCAGTCGCTCTAACCCATTGAGCTAACATGGCCAACATGCCATCGTGACATTAAATTCTCCAGTTGACTCGTTTATTTCCCCGGTAGACCACTAGGGGCTCTCGTATCCGAGCTACACCGTTTGTGCCGACTTACTATCGTACTCAAGACCCAGGCTTCATCTTTAAACTATTATTGTTTAAGTTAATTGGTGGAAATTCTGGGATGCGAGAGCCCCTAGTGATTTACCGGGGAAATAAACTAGTCAATTGGAGAAATGAATCTATGACGGCAAATTGTCCATGGTAGCTCAATGGGTAAGAGCGACTATGAACAAATGATTAATTTCCATCAATAAACTTAAATAATAAGAGTTAAATGATGAAGCCTGAGACTCAAGTACTTAAAATAGTATGTCGTTACAAACGGTGTATTTCGGATGTGAGAGCCCCTAGTGGTTTACCGGGAAATAAGTGAGTGAATTGGAAAATTTAATGTCATAACGGCAAATTGGCCATGGTAGCTCAATGGGTAAGAGCGACTGGACGGAAACCAGGAGATCCCTGGCTCAAATCCCGGTCATGGCATTGAATTTTTCATGTCCACTGTATCAATCAAATAGAACACTGCCTATAACTTCAAAATATGCGTGACAAGGAAAAACTAATTACAGATTTGAATTCAGGAGGTGTCTTTCCATAGGAATCGCGCGTGGAACTCCCAGAAAAAAATTCATTTTGTTTTCTTGTAGAACAGTGTAATAAATGTATCTTGTCTTCTCCTTCTTACATATAGGGTATCTCTCCTTTAACATATTCATCCTCTCATACCTCAATTTCCAATTACAAAACGAAGCCACACAATCCCATCCCAATCTTGTTTATCACACACCTTAAGGTATAACTCTTTCCCAAATTGGAGTAACTGAAATATCAAGTGTGGTATTTAACCAACTGTTTGGTTTTGAGATATACTACTTGTACATACACATACAGACCCTTCATAAAATGACATTTTTGCATTCAAGGGACCTCTCTAAGCGTTTATTCTCGATGAAATCCCATTATCGAAATTTTAGGTGGTAAGGTTAGGTAATAATACATCCGATTCTTTCTTTAAGATCTGGAGAGATTTATGTGATTTGGGACAATGTGACAGATGTCTTTTTGTTTTTGTTTGATACCATTATTTTATGTCTATGTTGAGGAATAACTTTGTAGAAATTTATATGTAGTTTGTAAAAAAATACTTTTGTATAGGCAAGTAATGACCTCCAGGTAGTGTTTTATACAAACGTCTACTGTAAATTCATTTTATGTTCGGTCAGGCCCGTGCATGTCTCGCATTATCAGTTCGATAAAACACGTTTCCTCTATTGGAGCCCCTACAAATTAACTCTGCTCTCCGTTGGCTTTGCTAGACCTTACAAATATCAGCACAGGCAAACTCAATTTCCCCCTAACGAGATCTCACCGGCTAACAAAAATAGCGTTCTCTTCATTATGGCAGTCACGACCCAGAGGTAATCCAGTATTACCAAACAGAGAGCTCGTTTCTTTCAAATTTAAAAAACAGGATTTTGCTGTTGTCGCTCTTTCGCTTAATTTCTCAACATTTAAGTATCAATAATACTTCTATGTCTGCACTGTGTCTAATGATTCTGACGTACTAGGAGCTATAAGACGTCATCTAATTTCGCTACATAAATGATTATAAAAAATTAAGACACAAGTTATTGCTAAACACACGCTATTGCTTCCTTATAAAACAATTGCATGCACTCAACTGATCCTTCCATTCAAACACAACTCACGCTATCACTGGCCCACTGAAGACTTTGTGGATTATTGCTCTCAACAGACACCGACGACTGGACTCACTCAACTTAACCATAGATCACTCGCATTCCTTTAAGCCTCGGCACTCGCCAGCTGGAATTTTATGATTAAAAGTTACAGATTTCTCCACTACCCACGGTATGGCGCTGGCTGATGACCCCTTTACAAGCCTTTTCCAGCGTACAGCTTCAATGTGTTGTTATTACAGACGCAGAACTTTCCGATGCAGTGGTTTACCGTTTAGGAATTTACCTTTTTCAAACACTTCCGTTGTCGCAGAAGCAATACACCTTAATATCACAGGAATATAATGTTTGCATATCAGTTCACTTAGCAGTTCTGAATGCTTTCAGTTGTGTGCAAACACGAGTTAAGAACAATATTGCATTGCTGGCGTTATGTATTCCTACAGGCTTTTTCTCACACATACTTTAGGTAGCTTAGGCACAGCAGTTGTTATAAATTTCTCTATAACTGCCAAAAGAGAAACAAACTCTGGAGATTGGTAATAGAGAACGAGGAGTTTTTGTCCCTTTTAAATATTAGATTTACAAGGGATGCTGTACACTTGGAGGTAGACACTTTAGTAAGACAGGTGGCACTAGAGAATTCGGCCGTTACTTTTAACTATAAAACCTCCTATATATGCCAGTGATAACTGGACTGTTGCATGAAACAAGACTGTTTAGGAAGAAAAGAAAAGAAAACTAAGTAATTAAACGGTTAAAAGCACTTTAACAATATATGTTAATAGGTCTTATAAGACGGAAATTCACATTACCTTTAATGTTGTTCTATTCGTCAAATATTGCGATTATTGTGTCTGGAAGCTGTGTTGCAGTGTACAATGGTGTCTTTTATCAATAATTGAAATGATTTATGAAAATTTATGAAAATTATTGGTTTCATAATGAAGTAATCTTTCTTCATTTGCTTGCTGCTTGTTTACAAATTCTTTGTGCCTTTTATTTGCTCCCCATAGTTTGCATCTCAAGGTGTTAATCTCCCTTTCCAATCTCTTTAATTTGGAAATTATGTCTTCCTCAGTCTGAATTGCAGCGTAGTTAAAAGTACGTGCATCTATGACATGCTCCAGCGCATTAATATCAGCAGCACTGAAACGCTTTCTCTGCTAGAACTGCGTCTTCGTTTTCTGCTTTCTGTGTGTAAGCGTATTTTTGAAATTTGTTGCCTTGGTGTTGCTTGTTTCACTAATTTGTAATCTGGATAGTTATGAAAAATGCTCGGACTACTTCCTGTTTTTAGCAGTTTAATTTTACAGCCTGGCTTATAGTCGTCCTCAGTAAACTGCAAACTGCACACGATTGTGGAATTAGATTTACCATTTACCACGAAATTAGAGAGCGATATAGCTTTTAGCTATTGTTTACGTAGTTCTTCTACTGGAAATTAATGGCAACTGATCCCTTTTGATTTCCCTTTCTTACTTTAAAGAAGGGTACGCAACAATACACCATCTGAAATATAAAGTATTGAGCTCATAATTGATGCTATGCTGTTTGTTGTAATTATTGCTACTACTTCTGTTATATTGATGATAATGATGATAAAAAAATAAAAATAATAATAAAAATAATATCATATAATGCATAATTTTTACATTTGGAGCATTGCTATGTATGGTTCGAAGACCTGGACTTTGGAAAAACGGAAATCTTTGAAATATAGTGCTCTCTATTGTAAATGTACTATAAATCTGTCATGGAAAATACCTTCTAGGTAATGATCTGCCACCATTTACGGCACAAAAGTAAAAGTAATAATAATAAACCATGACATGTTGTGTTCATACTTATGATTACTTATATTATCTCGTATTTATACCCAGTTTTCTTACTGTCTCTTATTTATGCCCAGTTTTCTTGTTCGCTTAATTTAGATTGTTATCAACAGCACTTCATGTAAAATTCACTTTAAAAACTAATTGAGACCATAAAATTGGTTCAACTGTCACCACAAAACTAAATGTCGGCAAGGCCACTGACGGCTACAAGGGGATACTTAAGGAGTCAGTTTTGAAAGCTCCAAGCGGCAGAAAAGGCAAACCCCGCTCGGTCGCTTAAATGCGTATGAATCCGACTGAGTGCCGAGGCTTTAAGGGATGTGAGCGGGCTATGACTTAACATACCGGTCTCTTTATGTAAGGTCCGAAGCTCACGCGGAACGTCCTCGAAAGCGAAGCTACCGAAAGGAATTCTCTGGAGTGCCAATACCACACACAATTTTAGTGTCCTACCTTTTCAGTCAAGAGGACCTGCCATTAGCACAGTTAGCCGGCGGGTTGGTGTCAGTACCCTTTGTCTCCATGCGGCAGGGAAACTAAACTCACGACACAGTGACATTTCTAAAATATTATAGGGCTTTTTGTCCCAAATCATCGACTGCTAAATTAAATAATATGGGAGAAATAATAAGATAGAATGTTGTAGTGTATATTTTCCATATTGTAACTTTTGGGTTCGCATAATTAAAATTCCAATTTGCCGAAATTCTAAATGTTCTTTATTTCCGTAGAAATACACTGGTTAATTCCCACGTAACAACATTACATCACGTATAAAACACAATCTTCCAAGGTCGATGACAGTACTAAACAACGTTCTGATCAGCTCTCGTTACATCAACACTCTTATTACACACTGCAACTCCTCACTGTTTTACAATTCATTCTTGGCGAGTCGTCGCCTTCTTAAATACCTCATTGATAAATTCGAGACTCTTCTAGAAGAATAAAGAAACGGAATATTCTATCACATTCCAGAACAGTAACTTAATCTATGCCGGCAAGACCTTTATCACAGCTATCTTTATTTGCCGGCCCCTTTGTGTACACTAGCCGCGCTATCGTTAACTGCTTATGCAAACTCTTTATTATCGCGAAACATTATACGCCGATTGTCATCTATTTACACCGAAATGTTTATGCCCGTTGCCGTGGCAACATGTTAAAATTAATGTACCAGGGTGGTCTGAAAAGTAAATTTTGTTGTTCATCTGTTAACAGTTCCTCATCAAAGTTGCAGCCATTTTGGACGCTCAGTTGTTATGTAACAGCTGTTTGAGTGAGTTTATGTGAGTGTTCTTATGAAAATGGACAAAATGGAGTATCGAGCTGTCATTAAATATTTGCTTGTGGAAGGCCATACGCCAACGCAAACCAAAGATGAGTCGGATTCTGTGTATGGGGACTCTGTTCCATCATTTACCACAGTGAAATTTTGGGCAGGAGAATTTAAACGTGGCCGTAAGAGCTTGGGAAACGATGAACGTTCGGGACGTCCCAAAACAGCAACTACGGAAAGAAACATCGCCAAAGTTCACCAAATTGTGGAAGACGACCGCAGAATTAAAATGAGAGAGGTAGCAGAGCCTATGAACATGTCAAAAGAACGTTTTTGTCACGTATGAAATCAACATTTAGACATGAGAAACCTGTCCGCGCGTTAGACCAAAAATGTGTTAGAATGAACATTTCCAATGCTCTGTTGGCGCACTTTAGGCGCAATAAATCCGAGTTTTGGCGCCGATTAAATACTGTAGATGAAACTTGGATACACTATTATAAGCCCGAAGCAAAGGTACAGTCCAAACAGTGACCTGCAAAGAGTTAACTGGTTTCAAATGAAGTAAAAACTGTATTTGTTTGGCTGGGAAAGTGGTAACGACTGCTTTTCGGGATAGTCATAAAGTTATTTAAATCGATTATCTTGAAAAAGGTAAATCCATTACGGGAGCATACTACGCATCATTACTTGACAAGCTGAAGGCAGAACTTGCGGAAAAGGGGCCATATTTACGGAAAAAGAAAATCCTGTTTCACCAAGACAACGCACCGTCTCACATCTCAGAGGTTACATTTGCGAAAATCCACGAATTACAGTTTGAACTTGTTGAGCATCCGCCCTAGTTTGTCCCAAATTGGTGCAATTGGTGCAAGTATCTACATGATATGCGGAATGTTTATTCCTACAGCTCAAGTCAACAAATGTTGTGCCCTATTTCTAGCTGATGAGATATGATTTTGTCTGGTTCTATAGTTATACTTTTAGAATATTTGGCGTAGATGGTTATACACTCCAGATTTCTAAGGAGTTTGAAAATATAAAATGAGTAATATACTGGGATATTAAGGTGGCATATAATTTTTGTAATGCGTAATTTGAATTCCAATCTGCTTTTTTTAATCAGCCAAACTATGTTGATTTGCAAATTATAGAGGTTTCTGGAAGGAAGTGAGGATTAGACTACAAGACATAGATAGGCAAGAGATATAGGAAAGTATAGAAGAAAAGAAATCTTTGAAAGTTTATAAGCAATTAAAGATATATTGGAGTAGGGAAAAATATATAGACCAATGTGGCAAAACTGGAAGAGAAGGCATAGCATGGATGAGAGTAGGAATATTATACTTAAAAGGGTTGAGAAGTAATGAGGTAGGGATATGTGAATTTTGTGGAGATGAAGAAAGCACTGTTCATTATCTGATAGAATGTAAGGAGCTAACAAATTACAGGAGAAAAGTATGAGATGAGAAATGGGATAGTCTAAGTAAAGAGATATTGCCAGTACGCATGTTAACGGGGATGGGAGAAAAGAAAAATAGATGTATAGGAGATTTCTTATATAGGATAAGAGAAAGGTGGATTAGGATAAAAGAGGAAAAGGTCAAGAAGAAATGGCACCAAGCTTGTCAGGAGAACCAAAGGCTTGTGACCAAGGGAACTGAGTCAGCAAGTAAATCTTAGGTCAACAATTTCATTTATTTGTACAGGATGTGTAATACAGCATGTTCTATGTTAAATTTTATTGTACTGAATTTGTAATGGATACTCTACAAATAAAATATCAAATATCAAATGTTGATTTGTATATTAGAAATTGGATATAAATATGAGAGAAACGGAAACTTTTGAAAAGCTATGGGATAGCTCATAATTTTGCCATTTCTATAAACCAACTCTACGAGCGCTTGTCAAAATCATAGCAGAAATACTCCCTAATAACAAAGATCAGCACAATTAGAGGGGATTTTGGCGATTCGAACATATAATGCAAGTCACCCATACAGCAACACAGTTAAAAATAATAATTTCAAAGCTTCGCACTTACCGCTTTGAAGCGGCGGTCATTCAAAATCTGCCAATGTTTGCAACAAAGTGACAATAACAGCTGATATTGACACTGAACAAAGCGATACTGCAATTTGGTGGCACGCACCCACTGACCCACCCACCCACCCAACCACTCACACAAACACACGCCTCAGCCACACGCCCGCTCGCCAAAGCATTGTATGTAGCTGTTTATAAATCAATAATTAAACTGTTCCAAGGTAATTAATAAACCAAAGCATACGCTGTAATATTGTCACCTCAGCAGAAAGCTACCAGTGGGCCGCGGGAGATCATTGTATAACCGCCCGACTACGTG
Organism: Mantis religiosa; assembly: GCA_030765055.1. Lineage (NCBI taxonomy): Eukaryota > Metazoa > Arthropoda > Insecta > Mantodea > Mantidae > Mantis > Mantis religiosa. Next base: position 2,465,870 of record JAUKNK010000271.1, read on the forward strand.
GGCTTAGTTACGGCTAATGGACCTGCTCCAAAGATACGTTCTGACAGTAGGTTTGGCTTTAAGAATGTTCGCTTTGTATTGAGGCCTACATAAGCAACCAACCAACGCCAGTCGCGGCACAGTTAATACTGGAGTTGAGGTGAGAGCAGACATTTCACAGTTGTGCTGGTAATCTGATTTCTAATCATGCTTAGTTCAAGATCAAGTTTGTTACTAAACATTGCACTCATATTATCTATCTTAGCATCTAATGTGCTACTGAGTTCTGCATTCTGATTTTCTATCGTCCTATTAAGATCTGCATTCTGACTTTCTATTTTCCTACTCAAATCTGTATTTTGACTTTTCTATCTTATAATTTACGTCTTCTAACTTGCTACTGAGTTCTGCATTCTGATCTTCTAACTTGCTACTGAGTTCTGCTGTCATCTTCACTATCTGGTCTAAGGTACTTACATTTGGTGATTCACTAACATGTCCCTCACCCTGTGCAAGCACGTTTGCTTCATGCAACTCTACACTAAACTGATGGCGATGATCCATCCTTTCAGGCAATTTATGTCCACTTCGGAGTCTCATATATTGAAGCATTTTAACTTGCAGTTGGTCGTCTTGATTCTCTAAGGATGTGTAGATAATAGTTGGAAGTTTCCTTTGCTACCAATTCGAAGCCCGGAAGTTGGGACGCCAAATTTGTAACGGTTTTTTTTTCAGCTTAATCTCTCTCCATTTTAATCGAGCCACAAGTTCTGGAGCCAAACTTGTGGCATTTCTTCCAGCTTAATCAGAGTGACAGAGATAAAATTTTATATGACTCCGATTTCGTAATATATTATGTAATTGTATAATCTGGATTACAATTCACTCGAACTTCCTTTCTTAATCAGTTACTGTAAATTACGTCCAACACATTGATAAATCCTTATTTTTAAGTTAATATTTGTGGCGATATAGCAGCTCGTCCCGTTTCTCGATGATTAATCAGACCCCAAATTTGGGAGCGATCTTTGTGACCGTCTCTCTTAATCATTGCAGGTCGAATTGTTTCTTGATGATTGTGCTTGATATGTTATTTAATTTGTTTGTATAATCTAACGTCCACTCGTCACTATTACGAATACCGAAGAACTCTTTTTGAAGGTTATTAACTTTGCATTGCAATTATATTCACCGCATCATGTTCTTCATCGTCATGTAACCTGACTGAAGAACATATATCTACCTCAGGATTATTGATTTTCCGTAACTATCGTTACTCCTCTATTAATTTTGTGATTGGCCGATGGACTGCTACGTCACTGCATTACGTAATACAATTATTACAATGGCCAATCACAAAATTACACATATATTTGTTTTTAATATTGTCATTTCATGGCCTATTAAGTCATATCAGAAAACAATATTCATATAAAAAGTTCTAACTAAAACATATCGTTACACAGTTGCGTAGAGTTCAGTGGACAGCGCCAAGCGCAGGTCAGTTGTGATCAGTTGCGATTCAGTTCGACGGATCATTTGTGTTCCTGTCTGTATATTAATTGTAATGTTTGTGCTCCACTAAGTGATAAAGTGTGTCTAGCAGCAACTGGGGTCCTCAGTTTTAATATACATTCTTATCACAAACTGTTACTCCTGGATGGCGTCACAAGATTTCATAGCACACTGATCAAGGACATCTGTAATGTGGATATCTGTAGAATAAACAAACTGTTTTAGGTGGTCCCAAAGGTTCAGATCAATGAGCTGGTCCTCACAGATTATCTGCTATGGGAGGTGAGAGCCAATGCATTTCCAATAACATGCGGTCAAAAGCCACATGCTGTAGCAAGTATAGAAGAGTATAGTCAAGAAAATCCCTACATATATTTTGCGAGAAATAATATGGACCAAGAGATATATTAATCCTACTTCAAGGTTTTCACCGCTCCAGCTGCCTCACATCGGCCGTTGTACATGATGGAGATGCTACAGTGCCCACCTCGGTAGCGTAGATGTTAGCGTGTCTGCGTCACGTTCAAGAGCTCCCGAGTTCGAATCTGGGTCAGGGTGAGTTACCTGTGTAAGGTTTATTGCAGGGGTTTTCCTTTACTCTGAAAAACGAATGGACCCCGGACTCATTTGTGCATCATTTCACCCACTTCATTTATCATCCGATATGAGTTAGCGTTGGAGGATATAAATTACTCACACACGAAAGAAAAGATGCTACATCCACGTCCTGCGTACTGACACCCGGAATATCTGCGGCAGTCTTCCTTTATTGTAGGTCATGAATCCTGTCTGGATGCCTTTGCTCAGGGGATGTATTTGTCCATTCCTTCGCCATCTGTTCTGGACTAATTATTTGAAACCTTTGAACGAGCTTACGAGTGTAACCTTCAAAGATAGAGCAATTACAAATTAAAAAAATGACGGGACATTGGTTGCTAGCTGAGAAATTAAGTGTCATTAATAACACAAATTACCTTCTCTACTGACTATACTTGGGAAATCTTATTCTTCTATTTTAAGTTAATATAGCTAAACATTCATTAAGAATTTTTTATATTAGACTGGCCCCATTAGCTGAGCCGGAAGAGCATTGCTGTCGTGTTAGGGGTCCCTAGTTTGATTCCCAGCGATAGGGGTGGGGATTTTTCTCTGATCAAGAAAATTCCTCATCTTCCCCAGAGTCTGGAAGTATGAATCAGTTTGCGGATGTGTGCGTGATCTAATGATTAAAACCCAACGAATACGAGTTAACACCTTTGTTAACTTAACTTCTTTAACTTCGTTAACTTTGGAACTTCGTTCCAAAGGAGAACGGCCGCCGATATGACCATTGCAGTTAAAGACAAAAGTAAATGGAACAATTAAAAACAAATACAATTCACTAAAGCGGCAGTCAAATGTTTTAAAAACCCACTGGCTTTTGTTTTCTCTGCGTGGGCGGGAGAATAGAAAACGAATTGTCACTTCCTGCTTGAGAAAAGAAGTATTTGAAAACTCGAATCAGAAAGATGAATGATTTTGTCAAGGATTATCGGAAAGTGCCTTAAATTATGTTCTTTGCTTAGATATGCATTTTTGTAGTAAGATTTTGCTCATATCTAAAGTTATCAACCATCATACGGTATAAAGAGGATTTCTGAGGATTTATCCCGGAGAGTTGAAGATACACATTTCAGTTTCATGAAATTATGTTAATATCCGTGTTTTAATCAAAACCATCAAAACCGTTTTTGTGAAAAACAACATCGTCGAACATTTTGCCATGCACAGGGCAATCTGAAGTGTCGCAATTCTCTTGAATGCTTTTCTCTCTCATCCGAATTTTTGCTTCTGAGTATGTTGATCATACAGAAAGACACTCACACATGAACAAACATATTTAAACTTTAAAATTCGTAAGCTTTCATGGCCGGTGTCAGTATAATATAAAGTATTAACCGGACTTTTGCGCCGCGGTCTACTGGGCCCCTTCTTCATCTTCCCAGACCTTTTGTCTGCGGCTGCGGCAGACATCTTCAGTGGCGTTCGATCGAATTGTCCTGGCGGAAGTCTCAACAGCAACTTATTTTTAAACTTTATTTTGGTGGGGAAAAATTCAAGGAGTCTCAAAACATCATTTCCGCTATGGAATTTTAGGGTAGAATACTGACTACCCACCACAAGAAGGCAATATACGAATGAAGAGAGAGTGGGTTTTGAACTGTTTATCTGCTCTCTTAGTGGATCATTTTATTAGGACATGAGGGCATGAGATTGCATGCCCGCCTCGGTAGCGTGGTGGCAGCGTGTCTGCCTCACGTTCAAGAGGTCCCGAGCTCGAATCTCGGTCAGGGGGAGTTACCTGGTTAAGATTTTTCCGGGGGTTTCCCTTATCCTTCAAGACGAATGTCGGGTAACTCTAGGTTCTATGGATCCTGGACTCATTTTAGCACCATTTCACCCATTCCATTCATCGTCCGATATATCTTAAGGTTGGAGGACGTAAATTACACACACACACACACACACACACACACACACATTCACACACATGAAATTGCATATGAGTCACCCTTTCTGCCACATTTAATGTTTGTTGCAGTAACTGTAGTTATAGCTATTTTGCGTGAGAGAGCTATCTGGAAACATTTGTGTGTTTTAAACGAATCTAGCATCCTTGTCATACTCGGAAGGCAAGCATAAACACCGTAGGAACAGCAAAAGTGATTAAGCTGCACACTCCTCTAGCTTGCCTTCTTGTGCTGGGCAGACAGTTCAATACTACTTACCATACTTAGGGGTAGTGATATTTAGCATTTTGAAATCAGAAATTAGGCATTTTGAGTTTTACAATTAGCACTTTATAGCATTTAAAAAGTGTAATTTGCGTTAATTTTTTAAATGATGAATGTTAGAATTATTTACATGAGATCTAGAACACATTTATGGAGTGTTATTAATGACAGTGAGTTAAAAGTGCATAAAGTGTCAATTTATTTTACATTAATATAGGTTAAACCAATACACAGAAATATAGAACAAGCTGGTTGATATAGACTAAAGCATACTGCATAACACGAAATAAACAAATGTATAGTGATGTAAAACCAGCACAATAAAAAGGAAATGCACAAAATTAGTCTATCACTTACTGACGAGGCCTATTGGATAGAATGAATGAAAGTTGCGCGTAAAACCGGACCGAACTATGAAAATTGGAACTATGGCAACTGAGAAGTGCAACTGGAATTAACATGTGTTTATCACTTCATTAAAATTAGGATTGCTATTGGCTTTCGGAGACAAGGATTGACATTTTCCGTTAATTGGGTTATGAACATAGATTTATGACAGTCATTAGGCATCGTAAGGAGGGTCTCTTTTGTAAAACAACTGAACTCGCTTCAGTACCAAACATACCTCATATGGGCAATGGTGGAACAATGGGCTAATTTAGTGGGAAGGGCTGCTTTCTACATTCCAGAAGAGTGGTCACTTACTTTATAACTTTCTAAACATGTAAAGGTTTCACAGATTCTCCAGTTTAAGGTTCCAGAAGAAAGAGCATCGGGGGAAAATAACGACTTGGAAGAATCGTTGATTTCATATGTATATAGCATTTTGAGTCAATTTCGCAAGTTATTGCGCTATATCGCATTTGCGAAAAATTATCACTCTTAACTATACTGTATTAAGGCCACTTGGAGGTTATTTTTACCCAAACAAGGCTAATTTTTACCAATATTAAAATATGAATATATAGAAAACTAAACATTATCAGAAATTGAAATTCAGTATTTTTACTGTATAAGGATGTGTGCATTTAACTACTGTATAATATTGAGACTTTGTGGGTTCGTAGAATTAAAAGGCCGAGTTGCAGAAATTAAAAATCTCCTTTATTTTTGTAGAAATACTCTTATAGATTACAGCAGCATTGCGTTACGTACACCATCAGTCTACCAATGTCGATGACAGTAACAAACAGTGACAGCAGATTACATCACTAGCTCTCCTTACAATAACACATCCAGCTGTCTCTCGTTCACAACACTGTTTCACAACTCACTGTTTTTACAACTAAGTTTGCGAGCCGTCACGTCCATAAACACCTAATTCGTAACTCTAGATTGTTCTACAACAAACCAGAACCCGAACAATCTCTATCAGTCCAGAAACTTCCGGAAGAATAATGATACCAAAGTAACTTAATCTATGCCGGCGAGTCCATTACCTCAGTTATGTTGCTTGCCGGCGCTTGTTTACAATAGCCGCGCTATCATTAACTGCTTAGCAAGGCTCATTATTACCATGAAGCTTTATCCGCCGACTATTTTCTTATTTGTGTCGAAACTTTTATGCCTGTTGCTGTGACAATATTTAAATTACGTTCCCATAGGTCCATGCAAAAGGGGCATAAATCACACCGTGTGTCATGAAAAAAATATTGCATCCTATACTTCAGGTGCACTTTACTTGTAGGAATTTAAAGCTACATGCACCACGTTTTATCCTAAATAAACTAAGATACAATTTTATAATATCGGCTAAATGAAAATCGCATATAGTTTATAATATGCGCATGAAAAATTAAATAGGTTTTAGTAAAAAAATATAATATTTTCAGGGACTGAATATTTGTTTCCATCCATTTTATAAATAACATGAACATATGTGTTAGCCGAATGTGTTCAAGGAACATTGACAAATAACCCCTACAAATTTTGTGTCAATATCGTTTATAGATTTTGAGAAACATGAACCTAAAGTATGGAAATTCAAGGTTTTGGGAAATCATGATCAAAGATTATGCACCATTCTCAGGAAGTGGGAGTATCATTACGCCGCCATGTTTAAATGGACGAATTAAAGGACTTTAATACCAGCTGACAACCTAGAATCATATAAGTTTTAACATTAAAAACAAAAAATGGATTTTTTGAAACCTATCGACCTCCCAGTTCCCCTAAGTACACGGTCATTTGGTGATTTTTCTGCTTTGGTTTTAGGAACCGGTCCCCAAAGTTTGTTAACTGATAGCGAACCTATGGGTTTATTTACTAAGGCGTTCTACCTTGTACCTAGTCCAGCATTTTCAAACAAAGTAATTTCATTCAGGCAGGTAATAAATCTAAAAGACCAAAATATAACTAATAAGGGAATGGAATAAGACAGCGAAAATCCACTAGGCTAATTATTTGAGCACAACTCTATACGAATGTTTAGAACAGAACGTAATTGGGAAGAAGATAATTACTGACGCACACACATAAAAATATTACGAAATTCAGTTAGACAAAGACCATGAGCAGAAAAAATTACCAAGGACTGTGCTTGATAGGACACGACACCGAAATGACACGAATCAATGTTGAGCTTCCTGAGTCTCCAATCAATAATTATTCCTAAACGAGCAATCAATAGCGAATAAGGATTTAGAAAGGTCAAAGAGGAGATTGATTATAAGATGAAAAACCGCCCTAAAGGGCAAGGATGTCTTTATCTTTAGCAAGGTTAGAACTGTACAGCTCATCCACTACACTTCTACCTAACATATATTTTGCAACTTTTTTAATTATATATAATCTGTAATCAAAATATTTCTATTTTAAATACATTCTTAAGTACCATATCGCGTCTGTACATTCTACAAACTTTACTTGTGCCTTTCCCAACTTGTATTTAGTCTAAATAGAGGGAATATTGTATTTTACCCACAAAACTGTATATTGAAATTTAATCCGAAATACCTTACTTGAGGTCCCTGTGTGCAAAAAAACATTTTTATAGAAAGATCTAAGTGCAGAAAAAGTGAGTAACAAAAAAGTGGTTAAATATCATTGGCCAACGAGCCTGTAAAATGAAAACTTGGTTGTCTTGCCGGCGGACAAGGGTAATGCCACCGTAGTCCTCTCCACAGTCCAATACTTAGAGAAAATGAAGCAGCTCTTATATGAACCGGCCTGCAGGATTATCGATAAGAATCCTACCTCTTCCATCGAACGTCGGACTGTACAACTTACTAAAAGTTCCTGCCTTACTTCAGAAATTAAGAAGGCGCTATCACCGTCGGGTTCGAGGCCTCCTAGAATGCATGGACTTCCGAAGATCCACAAACCGGACGTACCTTTACGCCCCATTGTGGACGCCAGGAGCACCCCTACATATCGGCTGGTACGTCACTTGGCTGATGTATTAAAACCTCTGGTAGGTGATTGTCCACATCATGTGAGTAATTCCACACTGTTTGTACATACACTTAGGAACATTACCATTGGCCCTTCTGATCTTCTTGTCAGCTTCGACGTGGTTTCTCTATTTACAAGAGTAATGTCTACTACCGTTCGCTACAATGACATGAATCCTAAATAAGGATGTCATAAAGAACAATAATCGTAGGAATATGTCAGTTTTACACTGAGAATGTATACATTTTCACTAAATACCAATTTTAAAGGTGGAAAATGAAAGCTTTGGCATATCCCAATTCAATTGATACTTCATCACACGAAAGGTAAACGGTAGCTGTGCATGATCATGCTTCTATCTCAAAATTCGAAGTCAGGTGGGACATGCTGTTAGTATTCTAAACGCCTCAACCAACTCCTTCTTGGAATAGGCTCTGAAATCCACTTCATTTTGGATAACTTCTGTTTAACTAGTAAACTGTAATAGATGAAACATTTTAATATGTAAAATGGTAGACTAAGAAAAAGAAAAATTATGTATCCATATACAGGAATATATTTTAATAAAAAGAAATCCTGGGCTGTTTGAGCGTGCCACTTTAACAAAATTATCTACTTTTTATATATTACATATTAACACTAGATAATTGTATAATTTTCAAAATTTGATTTATGAGAAAACCTTAGGGGATAGAAAGAAAAATGGAAATCAGCATTCAATTTAGCATATCCAAGTTAGTTCATATGACCTCTCAGTTCGCAATTAGCTTTCTATGTTTATTTTATATATAATGCAAGTGTTGTTAGACAGAAAACAGTATTGTGACAAAAACTTACGTGATAGAAAGAAAACAGAGAGCACCATACCATTTAGCATATCCCAGTTAGTTAATATGACCTCTGAGATCGCAAATTTTGGATTTTGTATTTATTTTATAATGCACCTGGTCTTTACAGCAAAACAGTATTTTCACAAATTAGTTTTTTATTTGTGAGCAAACCTTACGTGATAGAGAAAATGGAAAGCACCATTCTATTCAGTAGAATATCAAAATTAATCTAAATCATATTTCAGATGGCAAACCAGAAAATAAACTTTTTAATTTGTGGGACAGCGTAATGTATATTCACAAATGAAGCCTTCTAAAGTATATATATATATATACGCTGTTTATACTAAGCAAATATTTAGTATTCAAAATAATTATAAAGTCGTTGATCTCAACACTAGCCGTGTGTAGCACAAACTTAGAAAAGGTAGAATCAGACTGAAACATTCACTGCCATAGCCGGGATTTACACCTAGGATTTCCGAGTTTCCGTCCAATTGCTCTAATCAGAGAGCTACCATGGCAGCCGACAAGCATGATATTAAATTTTGCATTATTAACGGACCAATAGTGTCTTAACTATGAAACCGGGACTTCACACTTACATAATTGTAAACCGATATTGAGTAATGTATATAATGTATATATGATTACTCCAGTGCCCGATTTCACCAACAGATGTTAATACTTAACATGAGTTAACAATAGTTAAAACAAAAATTGCATTTCACCAACAAGTGTTAGCGTAACACTTGTGTTAAATCTCTTGTTAAACTAACACGCCAAATTTATGATGTTCACTATTTAAAAATTGTAAATAGTCAAGATGGCGAGCATAAACGCAGCTGTTGATGTCAATTTGCTATATTTAAGACCGTCTAAATGGCATTCGTAATAGAGTACGGCCTATGAGAAGAAATTATTTTGAGGAACTATCAGAAGAAAATTTTCTACAGAGGAATAGACTGTCGAAACAATTTGCTATGAAGGTTACTACGGACGTACAAGAGAGGCTAGAACATACATCGAAAGGAATATGCCGATCTCGCCTAAACTGCAAGTATTAATAACCTTGCGATTTTATAATTCACTGAATTATGTGGATAATACATTATCCACCTCCCGTCTTGAAACGTTTAAGTTACTTGTCCTTCTTAGCACCTCGTTTTAAATTTTCGTAATAATGAGTTAGAATATGCATTGAGAGGAATATGCCGATCTAGCCTTTGCTTCAAGTAGTAATAACTTTGCGATTTTATAATTCACTGATTTATATGGATAACACACTTTCCGCCTCCCGTCTTGAAACGTTCATGTCACTTGGCCTTCTTCGCACCTCGTTTTAAATTTACGTAATAATGAGTTAGAATACGCATCGAAAGGAATATGCCGATCTAGCCTTTCCTTCAAGTATTAATAACTTTGCGATTTGATAATTCACAGAATTATGTGCATAATACAATGTCCACCTCCCGTCTTGAAACGTTCAAGTCACTTGTCCATCTTCGCACTCGTTTTAAATTTACGTAATAATGAGTTAGAATATGCATAGAAAGGAATAGGCCAGTCTAGCCTTTGCTTGAATTATTAAAAACTTTGCGATTTGATAATTCACAGAATTATGTGCATAATACACAGTCCACCTCCCGTCTTGAAACGTTCAAGTCACTTGTCCATCTTCGCACCTCGTTTTAAATTTACGTAAAAATGAGTTAGAATACGCATCGAAAGGAATATGCTGATCTAGCCTTTCCTTCAAGTATTAATAACTTTGCGATTTTATAATTCACTGAATTATGTGGATGATATACTGTCCACCTCCGGTCTTGAAACGTTTAATTCACTTGTCCTTCTTCGCACCTCGTTTAAAATTTACGTAATACTGACAAGTTGTTTGGTGCTTGTAGTAGTGGCCTATGCATTTGAATTAAAATCCCTTCAAATATTTCCCCCGTGACATCTTTCTCTTTTACTTTCACCGCATCATCCTCTTATTTTCCACGATATCCTTACACTTCGTCACCAATTCAATTAACAATTCTTTCTTCATCGATGAGAAATTTGTCTCACGGCTTTATTTATCATTTTGTTCATCCACCATTTTTCAGCTTGTGGAGACGAAAATGAAAACAAAAGCACATCGCGGTTTGTTCAGAAAATAATTCGACTCATCCATAGCCTTCTATAGCTGTAATATTTACAAGTTTCTTGGCGATATCACAAGTTTGTTAACATTTTCAGAAAACATATTGGTGAAATGCAAGAAATTTAACTTTAGGGTTAGAGCTCTGACAATTGTTACGTTACATTTGCTAACGTCGATTTTAACATCGTTGGTTAGATCGGGTACTAGAGTCTTACCACGAAAAAGCAACAAATAGGTTTAAGCAAATTAATAATTATATACACCTTACCTTTGCTACCATATAGGTTTGATGTTACTGGAGCTTAAAAGCGTAGCTCTAGCGTACAGTGTTATTATATTTACGCTTTACGAATCTACGTATGCATGTTACTCACGCACATCTGAGCAAGGTGACGCACCACCTCTAAAAATATCTCTGTAATGCACTGCAATTTCTTTGTTACTTTTCTGAGTAGCTAACATCATATATATTTACATGTTCCCTTTATATGGTCATTTTAAAGTCGAAGGCAGCTATTTACCATAGGAACAATTGCTTATCAACAATGATGTTCACTCACTTCCAGTGCTGTTAATCTTTGGGTTTATATTACTGTTGGTTATTACATTAAATTCATGCATACACGTTGATACACATTACAGGGAGGATGGGGAATAATCCTGACTGAAGAAAAATTGCAGTACTTGCACCAGACATCTCCAGATGTACCAATCCTAGACGCAGTGGATATAACCTGTATGTGAAATAAAGAGGATTTATTTTAAACATATGTACATAACTGACTTGTATTTTCTTGTGCCATGGCATGAGGGCGTTGACTTTGCAACCACAACCAAAGATAGTTTAAATAATTGGTTTTTGTGAAGTTGGCATTAGACAATCAATTGAAACTATTCCTCTTTACCAGGGTGGTCCTCTTATGAATTGAAAGCTGCAGTATATATTCCTATTTCAAAATTTTATTTTGATTAAAATTTAGATGCCACCAAAATCTAAGAAACAAAGGCTAAGAGCCATACCAAGAACTTATAAATATTAATTATAAACTGTTAATCCCACATTGCTTTGGCTGGATGGAGTTTAAATAAAGTTAAACATGTTAACTTCATTAGAACATTACATGCAACTCATTTTTGTTTCTTCTCCATACAATGGGCAGAGTTGTTGTGTAATTTCCTCCCTCGGCCCTTTCAATTTCGAAATCCTTAAGCTACACCAAGTTATCCTTGACTGCTAATTTCTCTTATTGACCTCACCTGTCTATAAAAGCAGCAGAGAATTTAGATTAGAACAGAAGATAAAATCTGTTAATTTCAGGGATTTAAGAGAATGCAGGGACACGAGGCTTAAGTACAAGTTCCTTTAGGAGAAAGACTAAGAATGGAGATTAAATTTGAAATCTGTGATGCTTTCTGTTTTGGGAAGAGAAATAGCAACGTTTTAGTGAAACTCACAAGTATGCAACTAATTTTTGAGACCATAGGTGATGAAACTAAAAGGTGACATGCTGACATATATTAACAAAGGGAATGATTAAAACGCTAATACAATGTAGCAGAATTGCACATAGATAAGAAAAACCGGCATATACAGCAGAACCTTGCTGAACCAGATCAACTGGGACCAGGGCCGATCTGAGGTACTGAAAATCCACGATATCCTAAGAATGACGAAAAAAAAATAACATGTGCATCAGCAACAAATTATTTTTAATTGAGTATAGAAATTACTATTGGTACACTCTCTCCTAAACACACATGCACTGTATATACTGTAATAATCTGTATTTGCACTATACACAATATAGCTACAAACAAGTCGGTAATATAAAATGCAGTGAGCCTCTGCTGTCTCAGTTTAGTGTATTGCTTACGAGCAGTGCGGGATTGCACCTGCTTTGACATGAAAAGTTCATTTGGCAAAGTTTCGGCTTGACTCTTGAAATAAATTGAATTCCCTATGTTTGTACTGCTTGTGCATGGGTCATAAACACAGCTGGCTTATCAACAATGTCTGAATCTGAATACTGCCGTGAATCCTTTATCTACGATAGCGCGGCTTGTGTACACAGAGCCGGCAAATAAAGATAGCGGAGGTTAAGGACTTGCCGGTGCAGATTAAGTTACGCATCTGTAAGTTTCGGATTTCGTCATTCGATGTCTTGCTATTCCAGAAACATCTAGTGATTATACGGAACAGTCGGCTTCTTGTTTGTCCCAGAAATCTCTCAAATTTATGAATGAGATATATAAGAGATTGTGACACGCCAGCGGACAGTTGTAAAACAAGAGTGAGTCGTAAGCTGTAAATAGCTGTAGTGTGTTGTAACGAGAGCTGATTGTTATTGTCATTGACCTTGGTAGACTGTGTGTATGTGATGTAATGTTGCTACGTGAGAATTGAACAGTGCATTTCTACGGAAATAAAGAACATTTGGAATATCTGCAACTCTGACTTTTAATTCTACGGACCCACAAAGCACAATACTCTTGATTTTCAGTAACACTGCATGCTGCAATAATGCCTTCTCTCTAAGTGGTTTATGACCCCTGTCATTGTCACTGTCTTCATCAACATCAGAACAGCTGCTCCATATTTTTAAAAAGTCTAATCTTCTTCCACACATTTTTTCTTCTTCAATCTTGTTTTCTGGCAAGAAACACACCAGAACACAACTTTTTACATTACTTTATCCAAGTTTCTCCTCCAACCTGGTCCCAAGCAGGTGGAGTAAATGTAATAAATTTGACTGCTGGCAAGAGAATTAGAGTAATGTACCTACTGAAAATAGCAATTTATCTTCTGTAAAACAAGTCTTCATTTGCTATGCTAAACGTAATTTTGTTTTTCAAAACTGGTCCAGGTTAATGAGGTCTTACTGTATATGAAATGTTTTAGTTATGTATAAATAAGACATTGGATAGAGAATTAATCATGATGGGCATACCTTATAAGGATACCTTGAACCAAGAAAATATAAACTTGATAATGAATGCAGAAGCTCAAGACTCAAACTAAAACAAGAACTGATGGATCAGTGAACATGGAATCAGCATAAAGAACAAAATAGAACAAGAGAAAAGGAGGACTAAAAGACAAGGAACATAATAACGGTAATTTTGTCAGAAAATAGTGAAGCAGGAGATAGAACATGAGAAGAGAGAAGTGCTGACAGATGTCAGAGGGCTCAACACAATATGAAGGTTACATAGGTAGCTACCAAAAGTCTTCTACTAACATCAAAGATTAGGCTAAAACCTGTTCCAGTCTCACATCCCTCCATTTCCTTCTAGGTCCTCCTGTAGATCAATATCCTCTTGGTGTATAATTATTTGTTTGGGGATTCTATCAGGTTATATTCATTGAAGATGTTGTATCCATTTTTCCCTATACAGTAATATTCTATCACCATTTCAATTCTTAACTCTCTTCTAACATCCATATTTCTTAAATGGTCCTGTCTTGTGCATCCTCAGCACCCCAAAATCCTTGACACGCTAAAACAAAACCCTGGTCCCCCAGGTTGGTGGTTTTGCGATAGACTGGTAATACATTCAAGTAAAAAACTCTTTATTCAGAAGTCTCACATAAAAATGAAGCTACCAAAAGTTCTGGAGCAAACACCAAAACAACTGGAGGTATATGTGGAGGCAAAGAAGACGTCATATATGATCAGTTCAAATAGGTAGATAAAGGGCAATAGAGTAGAATTACACTTGGACAGGAAGAAAAAGAAAAAATGAGCAAAATAAGGGGTTTTAGGATATTGAGGAATGAAAAAGGTGGATGGTGAACAGAACAGGGAAGAGAGGTTATATGTATAAGAAACGAAAGCACAAAAAGATCAGAAACAGTAAGCCAGTGATGACACCATGACTCATCTCCAGCTACCACTCATGCTAGGAACTCATTCCCTTCCATGGCATAGCGCTGCAGGTATGCAAGACAGTGAGCCATTCGACATGCTTCCTGGTGTGGTTGAAAATTGTGAGGCACCCATTGGGCACACACTTTGCAAGAGCAGTCATTCCTTCATGATGGTGTAAATACTACCGATGCTCAATACGACCTCAGTGACTATAGCTTTCACTGTCACTTGGTGGTCTTGGGTAATGAGTGCATCAACCAGCTGGACGATGCCATCGGTAATGCAGTGTGCTGCTCCAGACTTCATCATCGGCTAATGACACCCTTCCTCCCCTGAAGCGCTTGTGCCACAGCTTGACCCTTGCAAAGGACATGCAGTGTTCAATATACACTTGTGACATTCGTCGATGAGTGTCCATTACCCCTACTCCTTCCGTTGTCAGAAAACGAACACCTCTTTGCTCTTCTTTTGACTCCTCCATTTCACTGTTTGCAATGCGACTGGCAGTGCTGGACGATTGATGCACATGACATGCACTCGTGCCCTCTAACGGGCTATGAACTTCCAAGCTCTGGTTGGAACACTTCATTATACACTCCACAATATTACCATCCTGTCACCGGATTGTGCATACCAGACTCCGATTCGTTTCTTTTTCAATGCCCCTTATACTTTCTTACAACTGATTTTGTAAATCAATTTTACAATTTTTACCAGTTATTTAGAAAATCAATTGCTCCAATTGTAATTAAGTATATATAGAGAAACCAAAAAGAAAACTAAAACCAGACTAAAGGAACATATGAGATGCGTAAAATAATACAAATGCATAAAACTGCAGTTTCACACCATTTGGACAACCACATAACTGGGTGCCTTTATTAGTCTAACTCACCAGCTATACAACATCCCACTGAGTAAGGAAGAGTTTTTGAAAGAACAACACATAAAAGAGATAGCAGTATTAAATGGATTCAACCCAGCCATCATAAGGAACAAAATGAAAAGTAAGGAAAAACTCAAGATAATATAAAAAATACCACTATCACACCACTTTAAAACAAACTGGCAATATAGAAAATTCACCTACCATCCATGGGCTTTTAGAAAATTTGAACGAATCTTCAAAAGACTGAACTTAAAAGTAGCATCCAAAAACAAATTCAGTCTGAAGAAAGTGCTAAATAAGCCACTAAAAAATTCAATCCCCAACACTTTAAAATCGGAAATTTATCAGATAAACTATGAAACCTGTGATAAAAGCTACATAGGAAAAACTAAGAGAAACTTGTCAACCAGGAAAAAAGAACACCAGAGGAACATAAAGTTGAAACAAACAGAAAAATCTGCAGTGTCACACAATTTTTGGACAGAAAACCACAACATTGGCCATAACATAAAACTGTTAAAATTTCTAAGTACACCTATAGAATTGGATTCTTGGGAAAAAATATTCATAAGCAAAAACCGGGATAAAGTTATAAATTTTGAAATCCCAGCTTTAAATGAAGTATTAAAACTTAGTTCCCCTAACACCAGATGGCAGAGGGATCAGAGCACCGAAGTAGTGGAGGAGAAAGAATGTTCCTTTAGTCACCAAACAGCTGAGGATGAGATCGAATGATCTTGAAAACGTTTCAATTATACAACATAGTAAGTGAAGTTGAGTGTAAACATAGTGACTCCTAAATCAAACTCAAAAATGAAGAATACTTCACTGTTAATAATGCCTCTGCTTATGATATTTAAAGAACAATCTATTTATCAATTCACATAAAACCAAATTGTATGAAAGGAGCTTCACATATGCTGGTCTACATTTATTCAATAAACTACCACAGAGTATAAAGAATATTGAGCCCAAACCAAAATTCCAAAAGGCTCTATTTAATTTCTTAATGGAAAGAAACTTTTAGAGTGTAGAGGATGTCCTAAATCATGAAATAGAATAAACTCCACATCTGTGAACAATTACTTTTATATAGCATTTCTCTATGGTTTTTATATAATTTGTTTTCATTTCCTTTTCTACTTTAGACTTTTGTTGGATCCTGTATCTGTTACAGTTTTTAGTCTTATGTAACTTTTTATGTTTATCTTTTTATCTTGAACTGACGTGTCCTATAACATATGTATTATGATCCAAAGGATAAATACAATACAAATGAAGGTTCAGAAGATGCATTGTTGCCAAGTTTTAATTACTGTAGTAAATTTGTAATACAACATGGAAAATCACGGCCACGCCGTGGCTCAGTGGTTAGACCGCTTGGCTCTCACCAAGGCGGCCGGGGTTCGATACCAGGTGACCGCAAAGTGAGATTTGTGGTGGACAACATGGCGTTGGGGCGGGTTTTCTCCGGGACCTCCGGTTTCCCCCGCCACCTCATTCCACCGGTGCTCCATTTTCATCTCATGCATCATCAGTGTCACCGCCTGCGGTGCCGTATGTAGTAAAAGCGGGCGTTAAACACTACACATTTCATTTTTTCATTTTGGAAAATCACAAATTTGTATGCCTGGGATATTTTCTGACCCTGTTACAAAAAATTTAAAATTCTCTGCTACTGACCGTCATATTACCATAAATATTTTGATCATTTATAATAAAAAGTACAAAGCATACCTGGAAGATGAGAAGTCTACATTCACATTAAATTAGTTCCTACGTAGTTTAAACAGCCTTGAGGTCTATAAAGACCCCAGACACCAAGCATGGATTAACAGAAATTTAAAAAGGTAATGCTCATCTTACATAAATTTTCTATGAAATTTTAAATGACAAGCAACTAATGGTTTCTTGTTCTGCAGATTTAAATCCATTTAATTATCTATAGGGAAATTGTTAAACATGAATTTTATCAAACAAGTCCCTTCATACAATTTAAATACTGATATTCATATAAATTCTATGTGTTCAGTGGCTGCTAGGCCTATTGTGACATAGAAGTGCATTATTTCAAAAGCCTTTTATAATGGAAGATAAGCCTAACATATTCATCTTATTCAACTCTTTGGCAAAATGTAGGGAAGAACATTTTCCTGTTCAACAATATATCACCATTTGGTTAATTGATGGAAATTAATTCTTCTTCCACTCTAATTGTGTGTAGGGCAATG
This sequence comes from Mantis religiosa, assembly GCA_030765055.1. NCBI lineage: Eukaryota > Metazoa > Arthropoda > Insecta > Mantodea > Mantidae > Mantis > Mantis religiosa. The sequence goes on from JAUKNK010000271.1 coordinate 2,483,496, forward strand.
TTTCGATAGGTACAGTTAGAGTGAAAACCTCAATGCCATAGCCAGAACCACAGATCTACCGCCCTCAGTTCAGTTGCTCATAACCATTGAGCTACCATGGCAATGTGCCAGCATGACATAGTAACTCAATAGTTAAGAGCAACCAGATGGAGACTGGTAGATCTGTGGTTCAAATACTGGCTATGGCATTGAATTTTTTAGTCTGATTCTACACATCCAAGTATATCACCATTTTCATCAAACAACACTCATCATTTTGTAAAACGAGGTTTGTATTAAGATGTTAATAATTAAAATAATCTTAAAAAAGCCTTTTTATTGATGTACACAAACACACAAATGAAACAAAGAAAAATTACCATCTTTATACCTCATTAGTACAATACTTTAAAATTGGCAACTGTAAAACAAGTTAAATGTACTTTACATCAACTATATGGCTACAAATGTACAACAGGTTATCTCAAGAAATACATATTGAGCTCATGAGCAGTATGTGCACATCTTTTGTGCTATAGTTTGAAACAAAGCGGCTTTAATTTACAAAGGTTACACTTTTGACACAGGTATTTGAGACTCATCAATTCATTTAATAAAGAAATCTTTCTTTGAAGACAAATACAATTAAATTATTTTAATATTTGTTACAGTGTCATATTCAAAAGTCTAACTAGTTTTTACATTGTGAAATATAGCAATCTTTGGGAGAAACTTTCTTTTGTGCTTTGGACCTTCTAAGTCCAAAGGTGCATGTACACACATGCGCAAGCAGACGAACAGCCGGTTCTCTCTTTGCAGTCAACATGAGAAGGATATGTGGGCGCGTCATAGAGGGCAACTGGATCTTGGGAATGATTAACGTGGAAACGAATGAGGTGCAGATGACAATATGCCCCAACAACAGGAGGGATGCAAATATGCTCTACAGTCTAGCTGCAGCACCCACGATGAAACTTGTGTCGTCCTATTTTGCATTCGCAGATTTGAATGAAGTGACCGGGACCACCAATTTTCCCCCTTGCAGTATACTTGGTGTCATTTGACATCATGCACACTTTGCAGCAGTAGCCGAACCAGTCCAATACAATCCGCGAACTCATACAGGTATGTACTACTTTGTGTTAGTCTGTTAGATAGTGTAATTTAGGGACAAGTAAGACTGTTGGCAGCATTGCATTCAGTGGAGAAACAAGGATAGTTTGTCTGCATTGAATTCTTCAATATGGCTACATTATGCAGTAAGTAAACAATTAATAACGTTAAAAGAATGCCCTCCAACACGAAATTGCACAAAAAAGTACAGAAATCATATTAAAAATCATGGTTGTATATAAAAACATAACAAAGTGTGAAGGAATTATAAAAAAAATCGCCGCATCACATATTACAAATAACTATGTTACAGTCTAACACTGTTTTTAAAAATTGCTCCAAATGTTATGCTGACAGAATTCTTGTTGGAGGGATGCTGACAGAAAAATGTGCTGAAATATGTATAGAAATTGCAAAATGCTAAACTTTCATACAAAAGTAGCAAAGCTCGAGTTTGTTTCTTGGTTCTGACACATTTTAACACAGACAAAACGAGCAAAAACACTGCTAAACATGTCTTGACGGATATATCAATATGACAACAAAAGCCATGATTTTCAGAAAATAATGTATATTGCATATTTGTGCTGATGGCTGCATATTGGAGAAGACTTTTAACTGTAAAATATACTGCAATCACTTTAAATCCACTCCTTGAACTGTCAAATAACTGGCAGTCATGAAGTACTATATGCACACATTTTCTTGAGTGCTGGTTTTACAGTGTAGTGCAGGTAGGGGAGAAGAAGAGAGAGATAACATGCTCTTGTTTCTGCAGTGTGGTCAACCTAGAAAAATACAATTCAACAAAATTGCATTTAAGATATAGGGGAGAAGTAGCCAAGCCTTCAGCAGCCCCAGCAGGAAAGTTAGCTTTCATAAACTGGGATTTGCTACCTATTACAGATCTTCAAATTCCTCACGATGCTGAGTGGCCACTAGTCCTATACCCTGGACTTAAAAATCCACACCCCATAGATGGGATCAAACTTGGGCACCTTCTAATGCAGGAAAAACATGTAAATGGTATATGAATAATACAGTAAAGAATGTAAGAAAGGAAGATGAGGGGAAGAATGGGGCTAATTAAGTAACAAGGAGGCATGGAGGTTAAAAGCTACCTGGTGAGCAGAAGACTAGGGTGTCGTGTAAACCAAGGTAGCAACAACGTTAAGACAAATAAACGTAGCCAAAAGTTGTAAATTGTACCATTGTGGAATATGCAAAATAAAAATCTAATCCAAATATATGAAAAAAATATCTACAGTAAGTAAACAATGCAAAAGAATATTCTCTACAGTATAAATCATTTTGAGCTTGAAAGAAACTTCTTGCTTTTCTGTTTACTGCTTTTGTGTTTTTCTTGGACCTTCTTTCTTCTTGGAAACTCTACTCTACAATCCTCAAAGTTGCCTGTTTCTTCTTCTGCTTCCATCTGTTCCTCCTCACCTGATTTATTTCCTGCAGAACTGCCCCATATCTTGAAGATTTTCTCCAAGGTAAACTTGTATATATCTGCATTATTTTTGGCAACTGGCATTAACTTCTCTTTTAATTCTGAGTCATCAGCATCTGCAGTAACTTGGGGCACATCATCCGAACCTTCATAACAATGGTCTTCTGTTGTCCGTACTTTAACAATTAAACTGCCTTCATTTTCATTTGTCATTTTCTGGAATGTGTTCAAGACTAATAAAGGCTTGAAATCCTCAGAGAACATTTGTTTAGGTGCCATTGCAAAGAAAGCATTTGTTATAGGACCCTTGTGCTCAATGGTTCGAATGCTCTGTCTGCTAGCAATGTCCCACAAAATTACCTGTCGGTCATATGAGCCTGATAACAAACACCTTGCATCATGGGAGACAGACAGACATGTAACAAGCTTCCTATGTCCAATGAAGACTTTGCCCTTTCCATCATCTTTCACATGATGTTCCCGTGCCCTTGGGGGAGAAACCATGTCCAGCTGGAAGATGGTACCATTTATTGTACCCACAAATGCCATTGTCTCACGTGGATTCATAGTAACGGCACAAAGGGCACTAGCAAAAATGATTGTTTCTAGTAACTGGCCACAAGACAGATCATACAACCTGCAAGACTTGTCCAGTGACACTGTAACAAAGTGTGCTCTCATTCCACCATGTCCCACATAAAGGTCTCGAATAGGAAGTGCGTGATCTGAGAATGAGTAACGAGGCTCTCTCTGTTCTGGAAGAAACTCCCCACTGTATGCAGAGACAAGATATGCCAGGGGCCAGACAAGAGCTTGGCCATCATCCCCACCAGATATGAAGTGTGACCCATCGTCAGTAAATTTGATGCAAGTGACAGCTTGGAAGTGGCGCTCTACTACTGTAAGCTGTCGCCCTGATGCTATCTCCCACACGCTAAGTTTGTTGCTAACTGCAGTTACACAGTAAAATCCATTAGCTGTCACAGCCAATGCATTTACTTTACCTGTGCAACCAAACTTAACTGACGTTACTGGATGTTGACTATTCAAGGGCCAAGCATTAAGTATTGGCTTTGTCTTATGACTCATAAGAAGGTAATCGTTTACCAAGAAACAAGCTGCACGTGGACTTGTAGCACCTGCCCCTTTGTATGTCATTAGTGCAGTTCCTGTTTTTGGATCCCAAACGCATGCACTCCATAATTGTGCCGTTTCTTCTGTAGTCAAAATGATCTCTCCAGACTCACTCATGATGCAATACCTACAACACAAATATTTATTCATATATAGCTTTTGTCATTTACAAATTCACCTGTGAAATAAGGATCTACAAATGGCAAATATGATACTTTAAATAGTTAAGAATAAGCTACACTGTCCTGCAAAACTATCCCTGTTTTGATGAAAATAGTTTACTTATAAGGAAGCGAATATACTGATTTTGAAAATAACAGTTTTCACATAACATATACTGTTTTTATGAAATTTGAGATTTTAATATATTGGCCATTATATATAGTTGCAATTATGTGCATATTTTTGCAGCAAAAGATGAATATTAATGTAACAAATTTTGCATCTTCAGGCTCAAAAACAAACCACACCTGCAGTGCTTATCTACCCTCTAATCCTTATCTTCCTAAGCAATGAGTTGGCTGATAAGACAGTAAATCTGCTGACTTGCACGAGACATGTATAATCACCCTCTAGGAACTATATTTACGCAAATGTTATGCACACCTTTTTTGACCAAATGTAGTACTCATAATGTGGTGCACATTATATTAAAGATATTAGATTCAGGTGAAAATCTGTTCCATTCTTTAGCCTATTACTGAGCATTGGTTTGATATGCCACAGAACTACACTATTATTGAGAAGGGAGAAATGGAAGCCTTTTGTTACAATATGGAGAGCAAAAAAAAAAAAAAAAAATCTTATGCAGCTTGCTTGCTTCTTTTCCATTATGCTGAAAAAATGGTAAGAGAAAGACAGTGAGTTCAATGTATCAGAGAGTAACATTCACTTCTGGCAAAAACGGAAATTGGTATTATTTGTTACTAAAGCTAGTAGAAGAAATTTACGGGTCTCTGCAAAGGAAGGCATCCAGATGTTGAATTTGTGCGGAGGAAGAGGAAGGATGTAGTACCTGTGACTAGTGACACTATATGAAAGAAAGCTAAAGAAGAGACTGAAATAATTGGTATTCGGAAACAAGAGTTTAAGTCTAGCCTTGGATGGGTGGATCATCATGTAGCGGACTGCTTTATCTCTAAGATGCTGTACAACACTGTAGCAGAAGCTTCCTGTAGACTTTGAGGACAAACTACAAACGTTTCAGCAGAATGTTTTGGATGGCAGTGAGGTTGACGGGGAAAGAGGAAATGAACCTGTTTCTAACATGGACTCATCTACTTCTGGGGATTCCAGTGATGAAAGCATCAGTGGATAATGGTGATTCAAGCTTGTAGTTTACATTACTGTATTAACCTGAATTAATTTTTTATGTCTACTTTCCTTATTTCGTGTTCACATATTTTTTGCTTCAACAATGTGTAACCTAACAATAGGGCACTTTCAATTCTATAATCTGATGGTTCGTGCATATGATAAATTCATTGTTACAAAAATAAATTTAAATAAAATTCCTAATATTCTGTCATTGATGCACATTACATTCAATAATCTTTTTTTCATAATTTTAAGCCTCAAATATGGGGTGTGCATTAGATTTGCTGACATATTAGATTTGCATAAATAAGGTATATATCTTAACATCTCAGAACTTAAGTTGCTTCCTATAACTTGCTGTGATCGATAATATGGTTTCTGCAAAAAATTGATCATTGTTATTTTGTACTTTTTAGTATGTGTTTTGTATTGATACCCTTTTCACAAAAGATTCCACCTTTTCTAGGAGAAAATGTATGAACAACCAAATAACTTCTGTTACATATATGGTTCTTTCTTGTTGCAGACATAAACTAACACTACACCGAAATTTAACTGTATTGGAACACCACAGTGAACCAAAATTGTTATAAAATTATAGATGAGTCGTATTTATTACATCAGCTTCACTTAAGTACCTATATTGACGACATGTTTCGCCAACTATCATTTGCATCATCGGCTCTAATGCGAAGAAAGCTTGATCCAGTGGTGTGGGTAGTTCTGGAGTTCCTGCTGCCATCTGTTGGTTTTGTGATGAATTTAAATGTGGGGTGTCTTCTAGCGGGATTTCAAAGCTCATTAGTTGCTTTTTAAGTTTTTCTATGTATATTCTCTCCCATATGACGAGTTCACTATGTTTTTGTACGTATTTTAGTAATTTGGTGCTATCTTCAATTTCATGATTTTCAGACCAGAAATGAGCTGCTATTGCGGACTTATCAATATTTTTGTACCTTAACTGCCTAAAATGTTCTTTCTTTCTAGTGCCTACACACTTTCTTTTGTCCTCCCTATGTAAATTTTTTCAGTCTTTAAACTTAATCTTATAAATGCCTGACTTTTCTTCTGGTTTTATCTTATCAGTATTATTACTGTTAGTAGGTTTTTAGACAAAAAAATAAAATCATTCAAACTTCAAAAAAGATTAAAACAGATAACAGCTGTTTCACCAATGAAACAAGAAATTAGATTTGTTAAATTTACTTACCACCCCAGGGCCACAAAAAAGTTCCACAAAATATTCAAGAAATACAATATAACATTGGCACCAAAAAATAATTACAAATTAAATACCTACTTAACAATAATAATACTGATAAGATAAAACCAGAAGAAAAATCAGGCATTTACAAGATTGAGTATAAAGACTGAAAAAATTTACATAGGGAGGGAAAAAAAAAAGAAAACCCAAGGCACTAAAAAGTCCGCAATAGCAGCTCATTTCTGGTCTGAAAATCATGAAATTGAAGATAGCAGCAAATTACTAAAATACGTACAAAAACATAGTGAACTCGTTATATGGGAGAAAATATACGTAGAAAAACATAAAAGCCAACTATTATGGGTGCATTATAAGTTGGTGATTGACAGTTGAAGGAGTGGGGAAGGAGAGGGGATAACGTCGTTGCCAATTTACCGTTCCTCTCCACGTGCTAGGCAACGAAGATGGCGGGTAGAGGGGAGGAGGAAGTTCGACTGCGGCAATGTACACGCACATATTCCTAGAAATTTGCATATTGCAGTATTAATCATAAGACTGCCGTAAGACTGTCTACACGTTTAAGTGAGCAGTTACCTAATTACAGCATATGATATCTTCGGAATGAATAAAAGTAAATGGTTAGCTTCAGCTAAGATTTAGAGAAACAAAAGTGCCGTACCTGCACAGAATTATGCATTCTATTCCAACGGGAATATGCCGCTTATCTCAGAGTGGCTGCTGTCAATGGTACTGCTTTTCTGACCATTGTCGCCGTCAGAGCTACTGCAATCTCCCACGGAAATCATGAGTTCTTCCACTTTCTTCCAAAACGCCATCGTTTTCCCATGCTGCTACTATAACTTTTTTGTGTGACAAACAGCATCTTCCCAATTTTTAACACTTATTTTTGCTATTGCTTCTGTTAGTTTTATAACAGATGTTATAGTGAAATCTGTATTGTTGCGCGCTACATATCCCTTTATTTGGGCCCAAAACAACTCTATTGCATTAAAATGGCAATGGTAGGGAGGAAGTCTAATAATTTTGTGGCCTTTTTCTGCAGCAATTTCATTAAGTGTATATTTTGAGAACTGCGGTTTGCTTTTACCGGTTCTAGCAATTCATACTTTTTTTTAAAATGGTCTTGAACACGCACACATAATTTCACTTACTTGTCTTTAATAGGGATTCCGTACCAAAAAACTTTTTTGGTGGTCTTCACAGATAATTTCTTTCTGTCTGTTTCTGTATCACAAGTGTTTGTGACAGCCATTAGTAATGATAATTAGTTCAATATTAAAGTTACACTGAAACACTAAAGTTGATCACTGAAACACACGAACCATGTTGCAAAAATGTGAAGCTGTTTACACTCTGTGAAACATTCACTACTTGAAGCAGTACATTCTTAGTTTGGCAGTGATGACAGGGAGAAATACCCTAAGTACCGTAAGGGTTATTCATGTTAGAACTGGACCGGACAAAGGCAGGTAAGAAGGGTTGGTCATTAAACTGAAAAGGTTGGTCATTAACCCAGAAAACCTCATAAGATATTTCTTGAAACTAAATCCACACCTGTTCCCTTCCAACTACGCATACCGTCTCATACTAAAGGGTAACGAATGACGACGGTATTGTGATACCGCTGATTCATATGCGAAGCAGCAATAGTAGCAGTGTCTGCTTATTGCAAACCTCAACATGCCGATAGACTAGCGTCATGCATAAAGCACGTGGTGTAGTGCGATAGAGTTGGCAACGTAGGATAAGCATGCCGGGTTGCTATGGCAACAGTTTACTTTTGATTGGTGGATTATTGGTTGCTAGGTGACCGCAATGACGTGTCTGTGACGTGTTTATTCCCTCTGCTTGTTTTCGCAGCTGAATAGCACGTGGAGGCAAAATGCCAATCACCAACTTACTATGCAACAATTATAATGAACTTTGAAATCCCGCCAGAAGACAACAACCCCACATTTAAATTCATCACAAAATCAACATATGGCAGCACAACACCAGAACTACCCACACCACTGGATCAAGCTTTAGTCGCATTAGAGCTGATGATGCAATCGATGGTTCTTGAAACATGTCCTCAATATAGGTACGTATGTGAAGCTGATGTGTAATAAATACGACTCATCTATAATTTAATAATTGATTCGCTTCACTGTGGTGTTCCAATACAGTTAAACTTTGATATATCAAAGCATTTTATTTAGGAAGATTTGAACAACTTTCAAAGACTTTTAGCTATTACAAAACACAAGAGCAAATTACTTGGATCAAAGTGAAAAGAGAAGATATGCTGGCTCTAGATACCATCTTTTCCTGGACAGACAAAGAATTTATGAAGTTAAGGAGACGAACCTGTTTATTGTTGTGATGTACCAGGGTTAATTAAAAAACTGAGAAGATGAACATACAATAGTAATGACCAGCATTTATTTATTGATGCTTCAAGATGTCTAAAAGTTGTTTTATTGCACAATAGAACTGAATGTTCCTCAATACTAGTTAAACATTTTGTGTTACTTGAAGAATTACATGAAAATCTTGAAACCATTTTAGAATTAAAAGAAATATCAATGGCTATTCTGCAGAGACCTAAATGTATACAATATCTTACTAGAGCAGCAAGGAGGGTGTACAAAATACATACATGCTTTCTTTAAGAATGAAATGGTAGAAATAGGGTTAAACACTGGACAGTGAGAGAATTGACTAAGAGTAAAGGTTTAATGTCAGGAGAGAAAAACATTTATGCTAGTCGATAAAAATAAAAAAAATTACTGCCTCTTTTCAATACAAAATTATGTATTATGAAACAGTACGTGAAAGCACCAGACAAGAATGGTTCAGGCTTCATCATTTAACTCTTATTTTAGTTAATTGATGGAAATTAATCATTTCTTTACACTAGCCATATCTAGGCTAAGGTCTTTGAAAGATAGTCAACATGAAAAATTCAATGCCATGGCCAGGATTTGAACCACGGATCTCCTGGTTTCTGCCCAGTCACTCTAACCCATTGAGCTACCATGGACAACTTGCCGTCACAACATAAAATTCTCCATTTGACTTGTATATTTCCCTGGTAAACCACTAGGGGCTCCCGCATTTGAGCTACACCGTTTGTGGCAACTTACTATCGTAAGTGCTTGAGTCCCAGGTTTCATCATTTAACTCTTATTATTTTAGTTAATTGATGGGAATTAATCATTTCTTCACACTAGCCATATATAGGCTAGTTGACTATCTTTCAAAAACCTGAAGCCTATATATGGCTAGTGTGAAGAAATGATTAATATCCATCAATTAACTAAAATAATAAGAGTTAAATGATGAAGCCTGGGAGGAAATCGCCACAAACAGTGTATCTCAGATGTGAGAACCCCTAGTGGTTTACCGGGGAAATATACGAGTCAAATGGAGAATTTTATGTCGTGACAGCAAGTAGGCGATGGTAGCTCAATAGGTTAGTGCGACTGGATGGAAACCAGGAGATCCGTGGCTCAAATACCGGTCATGGCATTGAATTTTTCATGTTCACTCTATCTTTCAAAGAATGGTTCATGTTGCAAATACCTGAGCAGAAAGTTTTCTCTAATGTCTGAGGCTAAGATAAAAGAGGGTATAATATTGGATCTTGATAAGATAGTTAATGAAGATATGTATTTTCGATAGAAAACCACAACTGTGGTGTATTTTCAAAAAGGTAGTCCATAACTTTTTCTGAAATGTAAAAGATTTGTGATACGAAAAATTGAGATGTGGTTCAAAAGATATGAGCTTCAGAGTGAGATATGAGTTTGAACTTTCACATCTGGTACTCTCATCTAAACTACCAACTGTATTTTGTTATATTTACCAACTGTATTTTCCCGATAATTTTGAATCCCTCAGGGATTAGATTAGATTAGATTGATTTGCGTTCAGTGGGTTCAGTTGTAGCCGCAAAGCAATGTGAACATTGAACATGTCCAGAGGTATAGAGTTTCAAAGCATACTTGAAAATTTATCATAAGAAAGCGTTATGTACAGGCAATATGAAAAGCAATATGGAGAACAAAAGCAGGCTTACAAAATCAAACAATTATTTTAATCAATTTTCACTTGGCTTTTGCCAGTATGTCTCAGCATTATATACTGTCGCAGATCGCACTGTTGCGGCTGGCACGCACAAAGGGACAGATAGTGCAGCGTGGAGATAAAAACCTTGCTGAAACAAATAAAGATAGATGACTGCAAAGTTCGCTTTCTTGATTGTTACAGAAAATTCCGGTAATTTCTCGAACAATGAGGTAGCTATTAAAAGAAGCTGCAGCTCGCCAGTAAGGACAGTTGTAATTGGACTCATGCCTGTGCAGCTGTGTTTTGAAAGTAAAGTCTTTTGTTTGTGGTTGACGACCTTGAGGATTGTATTTGTGTATGTTACGTAATTCTGATACTGTAAGGGTTGACCAAAGTGTGTTTCTATGGAAATAAAGAGCATTTTGGAATGTCTGCAAACTCAACTTTTAATTTTATGAACCCACAAAGTCACGATATTGGATTTGCAATGGATACATGTGTTGTCATTTCTTCAATACATATACATTAAAATACCTTCTGAACAGACATCAGAGGTTTATTGGCATTGATTTGTTATTAGAAACTAGATTTTGTTATAGAAGCTAGAATTTGTTGTTAGAAGCTAAACAGCTAGAGTCTACTTAGAGCTGCATAAGCATTATCAGGATAATTTGTCATTCAGATAATCTTGCACAGAATAAAATGGTCTTGAGCATGGGTACTCTCTAGCAGCACTTTTAAAAGTACCAAAGTTATCAATTTTTCCTTTAAAATCATTAGGAAGAGCGCCAAATATTTTGATGGTTTCATAATGCACATGCTTCTGGAAGCAAGAAAGTTTAGCACCGGAATAATGGATGATACATTTCTGTCTAGGGTTTATTCTATGAATTACATTATCTGTTATGAGGCCTGACTGCATACAAAGAATTTTAGGATCAAGAATATATACATGCAAGAAAGGGTTAAAATCTTCAAGAACAAGAGATGAACGAACTAAATGTTTTCATCAAGAAAACAAGGAGATGGGTAGGAGATATCAGGGTCAATGGAACACTTTGAGTGGACTACTGTTGGTGCTTGAAAAGGGAAGTTCCCTAATCATGACCTAATGTCAATGAGTGTAACCAATTTCTGGTCAAAAATAGTATAACTTCACACCTTACTTTACAGAGTTACAGGTATTTCTATATATTTATTATTCTGAATTTTTTATTTTTGTATTAATTTTTAATGCACAATTTTTTACATAGAAGCATTATTTTCACATTGCTATTTTGCAATTTGTGGGAAAATCTTTCATAATAGAAAAAATTGGACAGAATTATTCAATTTAGCATATTGAAATTAGTTAATACCATCTTTCCGATCACAAACTGGTAAATGAAAGTTATATTTTGCAGGACAATGTTATTGACTGTCAAAGATATTTTACAAAATATAAAATGATGTATTTATGGTAATTCATAAGGAATGATTCCTGTTTTGACACATTTCTTACAGAGAGCATAATTCACATAAACTTCTGCAGCTGTCACTGTTTATTTGTTCTTTTTTTTTTCTTCAAGACTTTTTTCCCAAAACTCCCTGAACCCAAAGCACATTTTTGCTTTCTCTATTATGTGTACGAATAGGAGAATTTTTGCACTCCACCAAAAGGTAAATATCAAGATCCTTGAATCTAGAAAACAGTATTGTTAGAGAAAGGTTTGTATGTGCTTGTGCTTTCCATTTGACCTTTTTTTCCTGCATTTTTTCTTTTTTATGCTTTTTTAATTTTTTAAATTTTAAAAATATACTTAATTTTTCAATATATATTCATTATTTAGGTAATTGTTTTCCTTTTATTTAATGTAGTGAGGGTTTCCATTATTTTGGTGGAAAGGATGGCATCTAACACAATGAAAGTGTCTATAATGTCTTACATGTGTCAAAACAGTAAGTAGTTTTATTAATTTTTAGATGAGTCATATTTATTACACATCTGATTCACTTTCGTACCTATTTTGAGGACATGTTTCGCAAATCATCGTTTGCATCTTCGGCTCTTATGCGACTAAAGCTTGATCCAGTGGTGTGGGTAATTCTGGGGTTGCTGCTGCCATCTGTTGATTTAGTGATGAACTTAAATGTGAGATTCTCTTCTGGCGGGATTTCAAAGTTCATTAGTTGGTTTTTATGTTTTTCTATGTATATTCTCTCCCATATGACGAGTTCACTATGTTTTTGTACGTATTTTAGTAATTCTGTGCTATCTTCAATTTCATGATTTTCAGACCAGAAATGAGCTGCTATTGCGGACTTATCAATATTTTTGTATCTTAAGTGCCTGAAGTGTTCTTTCTTTCTAGTGCCAATGTTTCTTTTTGTCCTCCCTATGTAAATTTTTTCACAGTCTTTACACTTAATCTTGTAAATCCCTGACTTTTCCTCAGGTTTTATCTTATCAGTATTATTACTGTGAAGTAGGTTTTTAATGTTGTAATTGTCTTTTGGTGCCAATGTTATATTGTATTTCTTGAATTGATAAGTCCGCAATAGCAGCTCATTTCTGGTCTGAAAATCATGAAATTGAAGATAGCACAGAATTACTAAAATACGTACAAAAACATAGTGAACTCGTCATATGGGAGAGAATATACATAGAAAAACATAAAAACCAACTAATGAACTTTGAAATCCCTCCAGAAGAGAATTCCACATTTAAGTTCATCACTAAATCAACAGATGGCAGCAGCAACCCCAGAATTACCCACCCCACTGGATCAAGCTTTCGTCGCATAAGAGCCGAAGATGCAAACGATGATTTGCGAAACATATCCTCAAAATAGGTACGAAAGTGAAGCAGATGTGTAATAAATACGACTCATCTAAAAATTAATAATTATTTCGCTCTACTGTGGTGTTCCAATACAGTTAAATCTTGATATAGTAAGTAGTTTATTTTTCGCTTCAATTACCAGAGTAAGGAACCTCAAATCAGGTAAAGCTGCATGGAACTGCTAAGGCCAGAAGTGATTAACTTCCAATGTTCCTTTCACAGGAAAACAAACCATTCTCTCTTTAGCACCACTTTTCCACGATTCTTCTGAATTATCCCGTGTAATGTTCCCATTACCAAGCAGATCACACATTTTGGAGTGACATGTTTTAAAAATTCCATATGCTGGAATCTTCAAAGGTATGGCGGAACCTCTGGTGGGCACCATTTTGCAATAATGTTTCTGAGCACCATCCAGATATTATCAATCTGTTTGCAAGAGACAATCCTATGTTGCAAAGTATCCATTGGGAAAGAATAGGCATAGGTTATTACACAAATATAAACACTTGTAACAAAAACCTTCACTTAAGAAAATTGTTAATTCTTTTTTTCCATTAGAAAGAAGAATTAACACCATTTTCTTAAGATAAGTGAAGTTTTTTGTTACAAATATTTATATTTGTGTAATATTCATTGCTTCACTGTAGCTAGGTTCATTTTCTATGTAATAAGGCATAGGTTAGATTGTGCATGTCCATGTCGCCATAGTTTTTCCGCTGTTGGTATAGTCTTGTTAAATATTTTGTATGTTGTCTCTTGCCAGTCGGTAGGAACAACTTTACTGAGGAGATTTTTCCATACAATTTTCCATTCTATAGTCTGTTTCTCTTCATCCTGGGTGTAAGTTGAGCTATACTGAGCACCTGATATTGCTTCTGCATTGATTCGAAAACTGCAATGTCATCACTGTTGTCCAGCAGAAGTCTAAGATGTTTAACAATGGGTTTACATCCAGGATATACCATTTGAGGGTTATAAATCTGTTCCTGCCAGAAACTCCCATCTATAGATAAACCACAGTGATTTGACAGCAGTTTTCCCCAATAAGGCCATGCACTTCTTTTTCATGTCCACAATCCACATCCACCTTTGGATTGTGGTACTCACCCTTTAAGTTTTACCCGTCCATAAGAAGTAACCAAGCAGTTGTTCAAGTTTCTGTGCATCACATTTCGGGATTGGCAGCAACTGTGCTAACTACCAAATTTGACTAAAACCATAGATATGTATGTACCAGATATGCTGCATCAAATTCGGGTTCCAAGCCCTCTACAACGATAAAGAACATCACATTTGTTGATTTTCTCTCTCCAGTTACAAACCATAGTGGCTTCCATATCTCCCATAAACGTTTCTCCACTACCTTTCTACCCATGCTATCTATGTGGTTGAACCAAGATGTAGGGACTTAAATGGGAAAACATGTAACTTTATTTTTAATATGTTTAAAAAAATGAAGCTAACAGTGAAGCAACAAATACTACATAAAAATACCACATAAAATATAAATTGTCACAAACTTCACTTAAGAAAATTGATGAAATTTCCATTGAATTTCAAGAGACTAGTGTTGCAAATGTAAATGATGTTTCTAGCCTTAAGGGAGAACGTATGCTTATATACTTGCTAAAGCAAAATAATTTTTATCTCTCATAATATTTAATGTAAGCAAATGAAACTTTGCATTTATGTTAAAGAGATCATAAGAAACAAACTGAAATTTTACTAAAGCTTAAATACTAAAACTTTCTCCTCCCTCTTTTTTCAATTTTGTAAATTTTCTCATTTATTTGTGTACCTTTCTTTTGAAAACTAATCATGCAATTATACTGTAAATTTATATTTTTCCTCTACATATATGAACATAAATTTAAGCTGTATAATTTTTTCTATATCTCATTAAAAAAAATTGGCTATTTTCTAAAGTTAATTTTCCAATTAGTAAAAATTTTTCAATATAATCATACAATACATTATGCACAATATTTTAATTTCACACAGCATAAATCTTCACTGCTATTAGAGTAAGCAGTGTAGAAACTTTCATTAAGCAGTTTTTTAATAGTTTTTTTTAGAAAAAGGTACACATATGTTGAAAAACGTTAGTTGTGGTTACCTATGATAAATTAGAATGGCTGAGTAGTTTGACTGCTTGGCTCTCATCAAGGCGGCTCGGGTTCGATCCCAGGCAACCCAAAGTGAGATTTGTGGTGGACAACATGGCACTGGGATGGATTTGCTCTGGGTCCTCCAGTTTCCCACATCAGCATTCCTCCATCATCATTTTTCCTAACATTCATCTCACCCTCATATCATCCACTTCCTTTACCTTAGCACTAGGTATTGCGCTGATCACCTATCCTGATTCTCTATTGGATCCAAAACTTCGATTCCTCAGGCCTGATCTTAACCCTTTAACTACCCCCAAGCCTCGGAGAAACGTGACTCTCTCTGACCTCAGAGACTGTCTGTGATTTTTATAATCTTCTGTACTAGTACCTATAAATTTTATTTTGATAGTATTTTAGGACTTTTCGGAATTTGTGTTCTTCGTCATAATAGTGTAAAAGTATTATAAAAATTTACCTATAGTTTTAAGTTAACGAACTAGCTAACATTTCCTCCGATGTAGGCCTCACAAGCCCGCGCAGTTACAAGCCATTTTTAAACAATCGCTGTTAGTAATAGCTAATAGCTTAATATGACATGTGAAACATGTGTGTTACGTCATCTGCCACTGTTGACTTACATTGTTATTGCCTCAGTATTCATCAGCCCTCCTTGTGATAAGCACACATTTATTTTAGTGCCTTGTTTCATAATAGTTAAGTGTTCTACAAACTGAAATGTTACAGAGAAGGGGACTGTCAAATGAAGGGATAGGGAAATTGTTGGAGGAGTCTTCTGACTCCAAAAACATACCTGCTGAGTTTGAACTTTCCAGTTATGACAATGAGGTAGATGTTGAAAATTTAGAACAGAAAGATGATCGTGATGAAGAACACCTTTGCGAAGAAGAACAATATAGGGCAAATTATACTGAGTGTGACTTACTGTTTTCTTGTAATGGGAATGAAATATGGGCTACCATGCCTCAGGCTGGAATTTCTGGTAGGCAGAGCAAAATGGTATTGAAAGAAGACCAGGGACCTACAAGGTGTTCCATCAGAAATTGGGATAATGAGCAATATTGTTTTATGTTGTTCTATTGTGTGTCCCTTATTAAGAAAGTGTGCATGTGGACCAACAAGGAAGATCAAATGGATTGCAAGGATTGGATGGATATAGATTTGCAAGAAATGAAAAAGTTTCTTGGCGTTTTGATCCTTACCGGTGTTTACAAAAGTTGCTATCAGGTTATAATGAAGGCAGTTTTATTCATGTACCAGAAATGACATACAAAATCATAGACTTTTGTGCCAGAAGAGACCAACAGAATTGTAAATTAACTGGGAAAATGATAACTGGAAAAGAAGTTGAGAGAAATTACTAAAGCTGGAGAATGTTTAACCTTTATATTGTTCTTTGAAAAGAATTGCAATAAATAATTGCATAGGTACATATGTAATATATACTATAGGAGCACGATAAGTTGAGTGCTGGATTTATGGTGGGGTGCGGACAGAGGGGAAGAAGCGAGAGCTAACACTTTTGTTTCTGCAGCGTGGTCAACCTTGAAAAACACAGTTCAGCAAAATAGCTTGTAAGATAAGCGAAGATATGTGCTGCAAGTATGAGATATGTGGTGTTCGTGTCGTGCTTAATTTAATGCGGAGGACCACCTTGATTTTAGCTGTAATCAAGGAAACTGATTTTGTGGACTGTACTCGATAGAGCTGTATTCATATCACTAGATAAATTTATTGCACACGCTACATTTCTTATGTGAATAATCATGAAGAAGACAATACATTTAATATTTGAGATAAACTAAGACGGTTCTTTCTTTGCAACAACAGCTGCATGCAGCCACACAACGAAGCACATCACATGTCTCAACATATCTGTAACTATAAAGAAAGAAGAAGCCTCTTTTCTTGCGCGCTGGCGAGTCACATGATCAGCTGGCCGCATAACCGGCGCCAAGTGAAATATTCATGCGCCCGCTGGAACAAATGACGATAATGGCGCAAACATGTCGACAAATAGTAAATTGAACTCGATTCGATAAGCTGTATATTTATATACTATTTATATAACATAAAAATAGAAAATAAATATTATGACTGTTATAAATACTCATTCACTTTGTGATTCTTCGAGTCCGGTGCATCACTTTCATCGCTAGTATCCTCTGATGTGTTGACGATAATTTCATCAATTGCATTTTCTATTACACCATCGTTTCTGCAATATTTCACTTCCAGCTCTTGGACCTTCTTGCAATGAATTGTAGTTATGAAAGATAATGCTTCTATAGCAAGTTCCTACAGATTTGTGGCTAACATACTACCAGTAACGTTGCATCCGCTGAAAACATTACTTAGTTTTGCTCAGGCCAGTTCAATTGCATTCAGATCACAGTTATATGGAGGTAGACAAAAAATAATGTGTCCCCTTTCGAGAGCCATAACATACACAACATACCTTTGTTGTAAACTGGTTAGCTAATTAACCTCGAAAATGCTCAAAACGAAATATGGCAGACATGATAAAGCTTAGCATATTAGCCACTAGATGTCAGTGTATAGCACATTTCAAGTTTCATAGTTGTCATCTGTGTTTACGGAGTTAGACAAAACTTACCGAATGAGGACTTGGAACCCGATTGCTCAACCTATTGCATGCATATAGTATGTATGCCATTTCTTCATTAAGTAGTAGAAGTATTATGAAATAAGACTTGAAACTTTCCTGGAGACGAATATATTCTAAAAGTTATCGGGCTTCAAGCCAGGTGTATAGATGATTAGCCATTGACATTTCTGGATGAGTACCCCTCTCTCTCCTCAGGATGATGAATAAAGCTTTGAAAAAACTTATATATACAGACTTGCCTAGGCAGCTGGCATGAATCTGGTAGAAAACATAGAATGTTTCAGTTAGGCCGGTGTGGGTGGCTCTTGTAGAAAATGTGATTACTTAATTGGATGTTCAATCTGTCTAAATATGTGCTTCTTGAGCAGATTAATTTTCATGGCCCAAATGACCTTGCTGTCGACGGGCCCTTAAACACCACTCACTCACTTAATTTTCATTTTTACGGCTGTTTTCCAAGAGGAACCGAAGTGAGATCTGGTGTCACAGTTCAGCGTGCTCTTCTCATTGTAAAAAGCCAGAACCTCCTTATGGAGCATGCTGAACCGTGATACCTCTTGGAAACTGCCCTTAAAAATGGAAATCAATCAGCTCAAGAAACAGAATTTAGATGGATAGAACATCAAATTAAATAGAATTTCTACAAGGTCTGTCCACACCAACAACCTAACCGAATCATTCTATGTTTTCTATCTTTAAAACTCACCTGAAGCCCTAGAACATCTAGAAAATAAAAGTATTGCAGTCCACCGAAAAAGTTGATTCTCAGAGTTTATTGGAAATACATTTTAAGACTCCCTGAATACAAAAAGGAATGTTTAGAAAATAGTCTGCACATGTAAAAAGTATAAATGAAAAGTGGGTTACATATCAAAGCGGTATTTAAAAAATACAGTGCTTTCATTTTATAAAAAAGCCATGGACTGCAGGTTTCCAGAATCCTCGAGATGCAGTGCTGATGAAACATGTATACAAGTGATCTGAGGCCTTTCCATTAAATAATAGTACTGTATTAAATTATAGATGAGTCTTATTTATTACACATTAGCTTCACTTACGTACCTATATTGAGGACATGTTTCGCGAACTATTGTTCGCATCATCGGCTCTAATGCGAATAACGCTTGATCCAGTGGTGTAGGTAGTTCTGGAGCTGCTACTGCCGTCTGTTGATTTTGTGATGAATTTAAATGTGGAGTTCTCTTGTGGCAGGGTTTCGAGGTTCATTAGTTGGTGTATGAAGACTAAAATTGAGTCATACCTTTTAAAACTTGTAACTTCACTCACATCCTTTTACAAAATCAGGAACATTTTCGAAACCATTGCAGTTTCATCCTCAACTGATTACGACTCATCACAGTTGGTTATTGTCTGGATCTCTTGTAATTGGCTCCCTCTCTCGGAAGATTCTACACATAAGTTCGGTAAACAACTCACTGATGGCACATCAAAATTTAGAATATGTGGAATGTTTTTAATAATAAAATTTTTTTCCTCTGTTGTAAGTTCAAGTTTTGTTTACAATGGTTTTAGTAATTTGATCTCCTCTCCGATGTGGTGGTTATCATTCCAGAAATGAAAAGCAACTGCAGATTTTTCTGTTTGTTTATATTTTATGTTCCTGCAGTGTTTTGTTAATCTAGTTTTTAAATTTCTCTTTGTCAAACCAATATAAAATTTGTCACAGTCTTCGCAATTTATTCTATATTTATCCTATATATGCCTGATTTTTGTTCTGGTGGGATCGTGTTTTCTAAGGGATTATTCAACAATTTCTTGAGTGAGAATCTGTTTTGTGGTCCTAGTTTGATGCCATAATCTTGAAATATATATATACTATTCAAATTATTAGTTGGTTTTTATGTTTTCAATGTATATTCTCTCCAATATGACGAGTTCACTATGTTTTTGTAGTACTTTAGTAATTTGGCACTATCTTCAATTTCATGATTTTCAGACCAGAAATGAGCTGCTATTGCGGACTTATCAATATATTTGTATTTTAGGTGCCTAGTGATTAATTTACTTACCACCCCTGGGCTACAAAAAAGTTCCAAAAAATATTCAAGAAATACAATAAAACATTGGCACCTAAAAACAATTACAACATTAAAAACCTATTTAACAGTAATAATACTGATAAGATAAAACCAGAAGAAAAGTCAGACATTTACAAGATTAAGTGTAAAGACTGTGAAAATATTTACATAGGGAGCACAAAACGAAACATAGGCACTAGAAAGAAAACATTTTAGGCACCTAAGATAGAAAATATTGATAAGTCCGCAATAGCAGCTAATTTCTGGTCTAAAAATCATGAAATTGAAGATAGCACCAAATTACTAAAATATGTACAAAAACATAGTGAACTCATCATATGGGAGAGAATACACATAGAGAAACATGAAACCAACTAATGAACTTTGAAATCCCGCCAGAAGACAACCCCATATTTAAATTGATCACAAAATCAACGAATGGCAGCAGCAGCTCCAGAACTGCCCACACCACTGGATCAAGCTTTAGTTGCATTAGAGCCAATGATATGTACAATAGTTCGCCAAACATGTCCTCAATATAGGTACGTAAGTGAAGCTGATGTGTAATAGATACGACTCATCTATAATTTAATAATTGTTTCACTTCACTGTGGTATTCCAATACAGTTAAATTTCGATATAAATAGTACTGTACTTGATATGCTCAATGCATTCATATGCCATGAGAGAAGCACCACCTTCAAGCGTAAGCAGGAAAGTTGCATGGTTTACATGTGTGTAGTGTTGGGAGACCCTATTTAATCTGACTGCTCAGTAGGATGTGTTGAAGTATTTTGGGAGACCTGTCTGCTTCACCATTACTCGAGCTTGCAACTACGTAGTTTGAAAGTAGAGTATATTTTGTCTACTTTCACTCCCTGATACCATATGGAATTATCTACAACGGTTTCAGGACACAGTAGCCATTGCATTACAAAAAGGCACTCTATGCATTATTTACTCCATT
This sequence comes from Mantis religiosa, assembly GCA_030765055.1. NCBI lineage: Eukaryota > Metazoa > Arthropoda > Insecta > Mantodea > Mantidae > Mantis > Mantis religiosa. Next base: position 2,504,361 of record JAUKNK010000271.1, read on the forward strand.
GGACCCCATTATTTCCATAGACACTTATTTAAAGCCAAAAAAATTCTTTCTCTTGCTTTCGAATCTAGATATATTCTTTCGAACTATCTCCTATTATTTTACAACAATCCTAGCCATGCAAGGAGGCATGGCATGCCTTGATGAGACATGTTCCAAAAAAGATATTACTCTTCTGCGGTCAGTAGTTGTCCTTCTAAGTTACATACAGCTATTAGGCAATCCTAATTTACAAAAAAAATTTACAAAAAATTTTAATTACATTCTTGCTAGGAAGATGAGATGTTATGAGTGTGATAGGTTTGTCCCAACAAGTGGCTCTGAATACATACCAAACTGTTTTGAACGAACACCACTTTGTTATGCATATGCACCAGTCAAATATGTCCTCAGAACTAATTAGGAATTTTTGTACTCTTGGAGGTTGGAACACTTTCTTGAACCATTATTTCACTATTTTGCTGCTTCCATCATTGCTGAATTTCTGAATGTAGAGAGCATGTATAATTTTCTTTAGTCCCTGCTCATGCACAGTCATTCATTTATTCATCTATTTTATAAATATTACAAGGCTTTGGTAGGTTAACAATTATTTACAGCATCTAAATTTCCATATAAAATGGTATATACAATATTAATGTAATGTGATAGAATATTAAGGCCTAATTAATAAAACATTACTTTATGAAACATACATGTTTGAATTCTAATGAGTAAATACATTTTCCCTTAGATACAGTTTAGTTTATTTTAGCTTATTTTTATTTTCCAGTTCCTTATTTGTGCAAGGCATTTAATTATACAGATCCTTGGCACACGTTTCAGATGGACAGCTATCCAAAATCAAATCCCCATTTAAACGTATAACACACGGTGTACCACAAGGATCAAAATTGGGGCCATATTTGTTTATTTTATACATAAATAATCTATTTAAACGACTTCAGGAAGCAGGAGGATTAGCCATTGGCTATGCTGATGACAACAGTTATTGTAACAGGGAGTACAGCAGCCTAATTACAAAGTAATGCAAATGCACTGTTGGAGATGGTTAATACTTACCTGGAAGAATTAGGAATGGCACTAAATACAAAGAAAACAGAATGGATGCAGATTAGTATAAGTAACGAAATGGAGGCGAGTATCTCCTTGGAAATAAAAGGTGAGAAATCAGGCAAACTAGTGAAATAAGTTTTTTAGGACTAGTAATAGATAACAACCTGAAATGGAATAGACATTTAGAAAAAAAACTGAATAGGGGTATATATATTCTAAAACAGGTTAAGCAAATCATGGATGAAGATATTACAACACAAGTATATTACGCATTTATGCACTCACATTTGAGCTATGGGATTATTTTATGGGGATCAGCAGGGAGGAAACATATACTAAAAATATTTAGACCACAGAAAAGAGCGATAACAGTTCTTAAAAATATCAAAAAAAGAAACACCTGCAGAACAGCATTTAAGTAATTAGGTATACTAATGCTGCCTTGTCTATATATATATATATATATATATATATATATATATATATATATATATATATATATATCTATATCTATATATATATGAATGTCTAAAATATGTTGTAACTTTCCATAAAGAAGACAAAAATACAAGTATCCATGAACATAACACAAGAACAAAAGAAAATTACTTTAGGAATAGACTAAGAGGCTCATTACAAAATAAATGTACTGAAAGTAAGGCAAAAGATTTGTACAATCATTTACCTCACTGGATTAAAGAAATAGGGAAAGAACAAATAAAAATAAAACAAATATATATAAAACAAATAAAATCGTATCTGATTAAGAATGCTTTCTATACAATAGAAGAATATAAAAATTGCAAAAACAAATAATGGTTAAAACTGTAGAGTCAAAATTGTAAATATAGATAGTAGTAACTCTCCATTGTAACTGACTTTATGTATATACTTCACATGACAAAACCTTCTAAAACTATTACAATTGGTGAATAAACAATATCAATCGATTTTGAATAATCTAAGCACGTGCAGTATACTACACGATTTGAGCATGTTCAAAATATTCAGTTTCTATTCCTGAACAAATATTGATTGTACTAGTTGCAAAGTAAATTAGTTCTCAAATCTGTTGTAACAGTTGGAAATTCAGAACCAGTCCTAAATTGATGTTCTGTCATGTTGTAACGCCAGTTAAATTCAGGTAATGCGAAACTGATTCAGAATCTTGTGGGAACAAATCTGGTGAGAGGTTAGGAATTGCGCTGTGAACTGAGGTCGAGAAATACAATCACTGCCGATTGGACCAAGTAAGAAAGCAAATTAGGTGAGTGTATTAGCACTTACGAGAACTATAACACACATAATACTAACACAGCATGAATAAAGAAACATACTTCCCATAACTCTTGGTTCTGGACTGATGTTTAAATAAAGTTTCGGTGTTAATGTTACCAAAGTATGAATATAAAATCTACGAATATGTTATTAAAACTCTCACTTACTTCTCGACTGCGATATTCTCAATAATCTTATCTCCTCTTATAATTATTCAGTAATACGCCAAAAATACCTGTTTCTGGACGTCGCACAGTAAATATACAAAACATGCACGCCGGCTTTTGCGTGCTCACAGATTAATACGCGAGCTTTACCAACCAGGGTAGCCAAACTAGCAGCTTCAAACGTCCTAAAAGTCACTATATTTCCCACATTTAATTACTATTTTATTTTACCATGCATATTAATACAAATATGAACAAAATTATGGCTAAAATATAGATATTTAAAATAATGTGTACTACATAAAACAGAATTAAATAAGAAGATAGGTAACAACTAAAAATTGCTTTTGGATACAATTACTTAAAATTAAACATTGGTCTTTGATTATGGCGTTTTTGATTGACGTCCAATTAAATTTCTAAGACACAGCAAGAAATAAGACATGGGCAAATGGCGAAAATGTCAAATAAATATGAATAATTTCTGCTGATTCTTTGCATCTGCCAAAAATGAAGTTAGTAATGTTCCATTGCCCTTCAGTTTTTTGTAATATAAAGAAAACAATTGTCATTTTTATTAGCACAGGGCAGTGGATGTGCCGATTAAAAAAAGTGTGTAGTTTTGTTTTACTAGTTCGACAAATATGCCAACAATTGATTATTAGATTATTGTTGCCTGTGATTTACAGAATGACGATGTTCAACAATGAGCCTCTCCTCACAAAACTATACATTTCCCTTCCAGGTCAATATTGTCACCCAAACGTCGGAACACTCTATAGAGCGGGCAAGCAGGAGACGGTCGGTGTTCACCACACCCCCCTCGTTTGTCTTATAGCGGTAACGAGGGGTGGCTGGGAAAAAACATCACTGCGCCGTCTCTTTCTGTTCCATCTGTGTTCTCGAACTTACGGGATATTTCATCTAATCTAGAACTTTCCAGATCGGCCAGCTGACCCTATATAAGCAACACGTCGGGCAAGAGGAGTTATTCAGTGCTTGATGAGCTAGTGAACGGACAAGAAGACTGCGTGCGTGCGTCGGAGGAGTTTACGTAATCGCGAGTGCAATTGGAACTTTAACAGACGAACTGGTGAACTGTAATTGTGTGCATTACGTAATTGTGTGTAACTGGCAAGTGTTAAACTGTAAGTCGGTGGAAATAAAGAACATTGTTGAGTTTGTGTAATTGGACTTTTCATTTCACGAACCCACAAAGTCACAGTGGTGTCAGGAAGCGGGATAACAACATCACCGAACATAACAACCATAGACGCGGCATTGGAAAAGATTTTGGAGAAGGTGGTGGAACTGAAGGCCGAACTGATATCGGAAATGAAGACGGCGAATGACAACATCACCTAGAAAATGGACGCGAAGATGAACGAGTTAACAACAAAAACAGAAGCGGCAAATAACAACATCACCGCCGAGTTTAAACAAATGAAGACGGCCAACGACATCACCGATAAGATGGAAGAAATAAACACCGAAATGACCACAGAAATGAGGGCAGCGAACGACAGTCTGGCCACGGAAATGAAGGAGGCGAACGAGGTCCTCGCCGCCAAATTTGAGGAACAGTTGGCCGGCGTGAGGAATGACGTCACGAAGCTGGGCCAGCGGATGGGTCAAGTAGACGACCGCCTTAATGATGTAGAGGAAAAGGCCGACAATAACGCCAGGACCCTGAACGCCGTGGTGGAAGACGTCGAAGACCTTGCAAACCGTGTAAACAACCTGGAGGGAAAGGCCGACAGCAGCGTCAAGTCCCTGAACGCCATGGTGGAGGACGTCGTCGGCAGGTAGCTTAAGGATTTGGAGGCCGACGCGCCGGGACACACAACATCTGTGCGCGTCAAACCTCCCAAGTATGACAGCACGTCATCCTTTGAAGTCTTCCGCCGCCAGTTTGACACAGTGGCCAGACACAACAGATGGTCAACGGAGGAGGAAACAACACAGTTAAAAGCCAGCCTCCAGGGACGAGCCGCGGAAGTCCTAAACGCGGTGCAGACTACGGCGGCGCCCAAGGACATCTGGCAGGCCCTGGAGAATCGTTTCGGGAACCACCGCTTAGCCACAGCATACCGCAGCCAGCTAAAGGCAAGGTCACAGCAGCCGGGGGAGACGCTGCAGGAGTTCGCCATAGCGATTGAGAAGCTGGCTAGCAAGGCCTTGGTTGACATGCCACTGGAGTTCGTATCCCGGGAAGCCGCCTACAACTTTGTCGATGGGGTACGGGACATGGAGATTCGTCAGCGCCTAACGCTCGGCGATTATAAAACCATCCACGAGGCGCTGACAGCGGCATTAAGGATGGAGGCGGCCAAGGTAACGTCTATCCCGACGTCGAGAACGAGGAGTGTCCGCTACGCCGGAGACAGAAGACCAGCTGAGGGACGCCGGCGAACACCTAGTGGCCTGTGTTGGGGGTGTGGACAGCCCTGACACCTGCAGAGAGGCTGCCCACACCAGGAAGAGCAGCCGGAAAACGAGTAAGGGCCGTCGTGGAGAGGGGCACGTCGGCGCAATCACCACCATCACCTCGAGTGACACTGCACGCCGTCAGCCGGCGTATGGATGACAGCCTCATCGCGGACGGTTGGGTAAGAGGAAAGCCGTGCCGCGTGCTGGTGGACACCGGGGCGGCCGTGACCATCATCAGACCTGACGTGGCGAAGGGTTTGCCGACAAGGAAGCCGAGCCGACCATACCAGCTTGTCACGGCATCGGGCGACACCTTGCCTGTGGAGAAGGAGGCCCTGCTGGAGCTGACCTTGGGACGGAGTGCAGTGCGTCTGTGGGTGTTCGTCGCGAAGGTGGCTGAGGAGGTGATTCTAGGACTGGATGCCCTCAGGAGCCATGAGGCGACGGTCGACGTTGGCGAGAAGGTCCTGCGGCTTAACGGAGAAGAGGTTATACTCCATCAACCAGAGGAGGGCCTTGGAATTTGCAGGGTCGTCTTGGACGAAGATGTGGTTGTCCCCGCGAGGAGCGAGGTGTTGGTGACGGCGCGACTGAAAGGCTAGAAAACCAAGAACATGATGCTAGACCAGAAGACGCCTGTGCACGGACTATGTGTAGCCAGGGTACTGCTGCCGTACCGAGAGGAGGTGCCAGTGAGACTGCTAAATCCAACGGACACCGATCTCGTCGTTCATTCCGGGACGGAGTTGGGAACGTGCGAGCCTGTGGTAAGCGTAACAGCAATCGACAAGACGCAGGAGCCGGTGCCGACGCAAAAGCTGGGGCCCCGGCTAGAAGGCTTACTGAAGAGGGCGGCCGACCACCTCACAGCAGAGCAACTGGAGAAAGTTGGATTACTGCTAAGACGATACCAGCGCGTCTTCAGCCGAAGTGAGAGTGACTACGGCCGCACGGACAAAGTGCTTCACCGCATGGACACCGGAGACGCCCGGCCTATTCGGCAACCACATAGACGCGTTCCGCTGGCGATGCAAGGGCCGGTACGAGACATGTTGGAGGACATGAGGTCCAGGGGAGTGATTGAAGTGTCTGACAGCCCTTGGTGTTCCCCTGTAGTCTTGGTGACGAAGAAGAACGGCGAGCTGCGCTTCTGCGCTTCTGCGTAGACTACAGAAAGCTGAACGCTGTCACCCGGAAAGACTGATTCCCCTTAACCCGGATTGACGACACCCTGGACACGCTAGCTGGTGCACAGTGGTTCTCGACCCTGGACCTGAAGTCGGGCTATTGGCAGGTAGCTCTAGACCCAAGAGACGAGGAGAAGACCGCATTCTCGATGGGCCAAGGGCTCTGGCAGTTCACGGTTATGCCCTTTGGCCTCTGCAACGCACCAGCTACCTTCCAGCGCCTCATGGATTCAGTGATGAGAGGGCTGACTTACGATGCCTGCCTGCTATACCTGGAAGACATCATCATCGTCGGGAAGACTTTTGAAGATCACCTCGTGAGTCTGAGTAAGGTGCTACAGAGACTGCAGGCGACCAATTTGAAGCTGAACGCGAAGACGTGCCAGCTCTTCCGCAAGGAAGTGAACTACTTGGGACATAGAGTCTTAGCAACCGGAGTGGCCACAGACCCGGAGAAGACACAGGCTGTGAGTGATTGGCCTCGCCCAAAGGATAAGAAAGAGTTGCGCAGTTTCCTGGGGCTATGCAGTTATTACCGCCGCTTCATAAAGGGGTTCTCCAACATCGCAAAACCGCTCACCCGCCTGGCAGAGGAACACCGGCCTTATGTGTGGACGGAGGACGCCGAAAGCGCTTTCCAGCACCTGAAGAAGACCCTGTGCAGTGCTCCAATTTTGGGTTTACCACAACCGGGTGGCGCCTTCATTGTGGACACCGACGCCAACGACCATTGCATTGGAGGTGTCCTATCGCAGATACAGGACGGCCATGAGCGGGTGATAGCTTACTACAGCAAGACGCTATCCAAGGCAGAGAAGAACTACTGCGTCACCCGACGAGAGCTACTGGCAGTAGTAAAGACCTTGGAGCACTTCCACAATTACCTGTACGGTCAGCCATTCCACCTGAGGACTGACCATTCCGCCCTAACCTGGCTATTGAGCTTTAAGAACCTGGAAGGCCAGACAGCACGTTGGGTCCAGAGGCTGCAGGAATACGACTTCACCTCGGACCATCTCAGAGGGAAGAGCCACGGTAACGCAGACGCCATGTCCCGAAGACCCTGTCCAGAAGAGTGCGGCCAGTGCACCAGAGTGGAAGAGAAGGAGCGTGCCGCAGCAGTCCGAGTAGTTGTGGCAGTGCCTGCGGACGGCTGTGATAGTGCAGGCCTGAGGAGGGAGCAGCATTGTCCCAGCCGGGACCCCAGGTGTTGCGTTGGCACCGGGTCCTGTGCCTCGTTGATTGGTGTTACGCTTACCACGGGCACACTCGTTCCCAAATCCGTCCAGGCCTGGACGTCGTGATCGGTGTCCGTCGGATTTAGGAGCCTCACTGGTACCTCCTCTCGGCACGGCAACAATGCCCTGGCTACACATAGTCCGTATAAAGGCGTCTTCTGGTCCAACATCATGTTCCTGGTTCGCGGGGCTTCCTGTCGCGCCGTAACCACCACCTCGCTCCTCGCGGGGACAACCACGTATTCGTTCAAGACGATCGTGTAGATTCCAGGCCCTCTTCAGGTGGATGGAGTGTAACCTCTTCTCCTTTGAGCCGCAGGACCTTCCTGCCGACGTCGACCGTCGCCTCCTTGCTCCTTAGGGCATTCAATCCCAGAATCACCCCCTCACCCACCTTCGCGATTAACACCTACGGACGCATGGCACTCCTTCTAAAGGTAAGCTTCAGCAGGACCTCCTTCTCCACAGGCAAGGTGTCGCCCGATGCCGTCATCTGCTGGATGGCAAACCCTTGGTTATGTCGGGTCTGATGACGGTAACAGCGGCACGGCTTTCCTCTCACCCAACCGTCCGCGATGAGGCTGTCATCCGTCCGCCGGCAGGCATCACACAGTGTCTCTCCAGGAGATGGTGTGAAAACGCCGACGTGCTCCTCTCCACGCCGGGCCTTACTGTTTCTTCCAGCTGCTCTTTCTGGTGTTGGTAGTCTCTCTCTAGCTGTCGCGGCTGTCCACACCCCCAACACACACCACTAGGTGTGCGCCGGCGTCCCTCGCCTGGCCTTCGGTCTCCAGTGTAGCGGACATTTCTCGTTCTCGACGTCGGGTTAGCTGTCACCTTGGCCGCCTCCATTCCCAATTCTGCCGTTAACGCCTGGTTAATGGTATTGTAGTTGCCGAGCTTTAGGCGCTGTCGTATCTAGGCGTCACGTACCCCGACAACGAAGTTGTAGGCGGCTTCCCGGAATACGAACTCCGGCGGGAGGTCAACCAAGGCCTTGCTTGCCAGCTGCTCAGTCGCCAGGGCGAACTTCTGCAACGTCTTCCCTGGCTGTTGCGACCTTGTCTTCAGCTGATTGCGGTAGGCTGCGGCTAAGCGGTGGTTTCCAAAACGGTTTTCCAGGGCCTCCCAGATACCCTTGGGAGCTACCGCTGTCTGAACCACGTCTGGACTTCTGCTGCCGGTTCCTGGAGGCTGGCTATTAGCTGTGCGGCCTCTTCCTCCGGTAACCACTTGTTATGCCTGGCCGCTGTGTCGAACTGGTGGTGGAAGACTTCCACAGTTGACGCGCCGTCGTAATACGGAGTTTTGACGCGCGCCGGTGCTGTACCGCGTCCCGGCGCGTCGGCCTTCAAATCCTTCCACCTTCTGCCGACGACGTCCTCCACCATGGCGTTCAGGGACTTGACGCTGCTCTCGGCCTTTCCTTCCAGCTCATTAACATGGCATGCCAGGTCTTCGACGCGCTCGCGTAACTCTGTGACGTCCTGTTTTACACCAGCCAACTGTTTTTCAAACTTGAGGCGAGGGTCTCATTCGCCGCTTTCATTTCCGTGGTCATCTCGGACATCGCGGTCATTGTCTCGGCCAGGTTGTTGTTTGCCGTTTCCAACTTCTTTTCCATTTTCTCGGTCATATTGTCATTTGCCGTCTTCATTTCCTAGGTCAGTTCGGCCTTCGTTTCCATCATCTTCTACAAAATTTTTTCCAATGCTGATCCCATGGCCATTGTCCCACTTCCCGACACCAGTTGTGACTTTGTGCGTTCGTAGAATTAAAAGTCCAGTTGCGCAAACTAAAATGTTCTTTATTTCCACCAATTTACAGTTGATACACGTATCACACACAGTTGCATAACACTCACACTTGCGTGACACTCACAGTTACGTAACTCTCACAATCACAGTTCTCACTGGCTACTCGGCGCCTTGCAGTACCACTCTTTCTCTCGATCCGTCTAAGAACTCCTCTGATACAGGTACGCAATCTTCCAGTCCGTTTACTAGCATTGCGCTCTTCACGGCTCCTTGCCAAGAACTGGCTGACTCGTTCGCTCGTCGTGCTGGCTGGCTGTATTTACCCAGAAGGTTTTTGCTGCGTGCCCACCCGTTAAGGGTTTTACCGCTGTTAAGGTATATTTGGGAAGTTGTCGGGTGACATGTAGGTTTTCAGGTTGGTATTATTGTGTAAGGTTATAGTGATTGTACCTTGGGATTCAAAGGACAGGATGCAAAGCCTAGCACCCTAATGTTTTATTTTTTTCTGATTTAAGATTGGTGAAATTTTGATGCCATACCGCTTAGGAGAATTATGTGGAGCTCAGTTTTAGCTGCTGTTAGGATTAGCTCCTGGTTTATCTTGGGTGCCCGCAAGCCATACGAGGTACCCGATGTAAACTAGAGCTGCGTCTAGTGGGGTCAAAATCTCCCAATGATCTGACAAGGGGGCTCTATGGTTAGGTAAACTGGCGTATAATTGTGATGCTCGGTGCCTAATTTCATCCTCCACGTATGGAAGACCCGAGGCTTCATGAAGCAACCTGGCGGAAAGTAGCGGCCCACAGAATAGATAGACTGTAGTCCTCTATTCTGTGCACGTGTAAACCATGCCAACCAGCTATCTGCGGCCATACCCCAGATTTCGCAGGCATAAAGCATGACAGGAATTACCAGCACTCGGAAAAAGTATAACCTCAGGCCAAGCAGCATCGAGCTCGTCCCCAGCATTGGATACCGGGAAGCAATTACCCCCTGTACCCTTGCCGCTAGGTCCCTGATGTGCTGGCGAAAGGTTTTGTCCACTGCACCCCTTATATAGGCAAATCGCTGTATCTGGACGTTTCGCGGCTCAGTGAATCATCATGGTTGTTCCAGAAGTCAGGGGGAGGGGAAAGGGTCCGTCCAGTGGCTTGTGGTAGTTTTTCCCCACCCCCTCAGCGAGCGCCAACGAGTCACAAGGGTAGGCGTAGGCTAAATGCTTTCTGTCCCCCCACACTACCTGCTAGTTGGTTGTGCCTTCCGATGATATTGTGACAATATACTAGGAAGAGTTGCAGCATGCGACAAACAAAATCTGGTATAAGCATTCCACGGCAGTGTGTAAAGATTGTCTACAAGATAATTGTAAACTGAATAGTAATTGTGTGCTTGTGTCATATTTTGGGACTATTACTAGATATGCATACGGTGATTATTGGAGCAATGTAAACATTTAATACGTTCTGTATCAGATATTGTTGTTTTCTCTGTTATTAACTTGATTAATATGATTTAGGAATGCAAAGGAACACTTTAAACGGGTTTACCGTATAATTTAGACAACACATAGTAACATTTAATTTAATATCTAATTATCTTGAGACAGTTCATGAAACTCAATTTGAATGTAAGTAAACACTATAAAGAAATATAGGAATATCCCTGAATATTATTATAACAATTATAAACAAATCATAAAGTAAATTTTATATGGGCTACATCAATAGCCCACGTGACCACTCACTTCACAAAGCATCGCACGACTACTCGAGAGTTAATGATGCCTTGGTCCAATGTTGGAGTAACAATTGTGGTGTTTGGAGGGAACCAAGGAATTCAGAAGCTGGAAAGTTCTTTGTGTGGGTGATGCGTTATATAAGCAAAAGAGTTGGATATGGTGGTATTGTCTCCTGATTCTTTCATGATCTGTGATGTCTCCACGGCATTTTATTTTATCTCCAGTCAACAGGTGGGCTCCAAAGGACAATATTTTGGAAGCATTCACTGTGGGCTTTTCCATTTAACATGATATAAAACCACCTTAGAAAATGGATGATCTTTCCTTGAAGAAGGTTCCTCCCAAATATTTCTCAGTTTTAAACAAAATGATTTATTTGGTAATGCATGGAGCAATGTTGCTTTTTCTGTTTTCATGTTCATGTCCTTTGATTACTGAAGGTAGTTTATGAATTCTATCAGTGATGGTTTCAGTGTTAATGTCAGTTGATTCACCACAAGGTTCACTGAATACTATCTGATAGCTCTTGTGAAACTCTCCAACCATTAATTAGATTCTTAGAGTATAGTCTTGCACCGTTTTCCAGCTAACATTCTAGCATACTCCTGTAAAATGGGCCCCAGTGTGCATTTATTATTTGCCCTTGAACTAACTCCCACCCCCACACAAACACTGTCCTAGTTTTCAGTTTTCCTAAGTGCTCTCTTTATTTTGCCATTAGCAGAACTTTCCTGTTTTCTTCTTTAGAACCTTGTAAAATTGTATTTTTCCTACACTAAACACCCTCATATTCTGGTTTACAGTTTATGATTTTTACCAGCATAAATTTTTTCCACCCTTATATTAAAATCTAACACATTTCTTTTTTCTTATTGCTTTGAAAGCCATGGTGACTACAGCTGATTTAAACCACCTAGTCCACCTTTATATGTGTACTGTTATGAGCATTGTATTCTGTCCTCTGTGACAAGTGATTAAAGCAGGAGTTGGAAAGGAAACAAACAACAATAAAAGATAATCTGCCATTCTTATCTTTAACTATGAAATGAAGTTTTAATTCTATGCAGTATTTGGACCCTATTAAAGCAACCTCCTAATATGATCAGGTAGCCAGACGTTCACTTGGTGCCTGAAAATGTTCAAATTTCTTCATTCTGGAGTTGCAAATTGTCCATTAAAATTTGTACTTTGATTTCCATTGTCCACATAAGACAGTCTTATTTAATAAAAGCAATTCACCATGTTTTTACCCCTAAAATCATGTTGCCAGAAATATTTCCATTTTAAGGCAGAGTTCCTCTTAACAAGGGGCCTATTGATGTCAGGTTTTAGGGCATTTGTTTTGTTCATAAGGCAATTTTGCAATGTACCTATTAATTTACTTTTATCCAAATATGTTGTGTGCTTTGGTGTAACAGTGGTTGTTAATGAATCTAAGCATATTGTCACCCAATTATCGGAAAGCCAGACCAACGACAGCTGAGAAGGGACCAGAGGCATACGGGCCACACCCACTCATCTATCTCAGTCACTAACTGAGGGGTTGATTAGGGAAGTGTCACTTGTCGCTGGCCGCCTCTTCCCCCTGCCGTCTGGAACCTTCGCGGTGATTCACGGAAACTAGAGGCTTCGAGAAAACGGCGAATTCCTATAAAAAGGGCTGCAGTGAGTGAATTGAGTCAGTTCTTGGCGAGCGGCGTAAGAGTGCAGTGCTAGTGTACGGATGAGAAGACTGTGTACGTGCATCGGAGGATTGTACGTAATTGCGAGCGCAAAGTGGAATTGTAACGGGCGAACTGGTGAATCGTAATTGTGTGCATTACGTAATTCTGTGTAATTGGCAAGTGTTTAACTGTAAGACGGTGGAAATAAAGAACACTTTTGAGTGGTGCAATCGGACATTTAATTTCACGAACCCACAAAGTCACAATATATATGTAAATAATCAATCAGCTCTCATAGGTGATGTAGAGGTAGTATGTTTGCCTCACACTCTAGTCCCAAGCTTGAATCTGGATGAGTTACCTGGATAAGGCTTAGGTAATACAGGGTTTTCTCTTCTTCTGAAAGATGAATGTTGGGTACACCTAAGTTCTATGAACCCTGGGCTCATTTGAACATCATTTCTCGGTGTTCATTGTCCTGTGTGATGTACATTGTAGGATACTACATTAATAAAAATATAATAATCAATCATATGTGTAATTTCCGAATTCCAACGGAATGCAATGCACACAAGCAAAGTCCAGCTGTCCAGCTGGACCTGTCTACCCCTCCAGCTGTGATGAAGTCCCAGATCTGCAGCTACTGCAGGGTACCACAGCAGATATGGAAGCAACTATACTAATATGTTGCTACAAATAAGGTGTTACTGAATAAAGGAAAGATTCCATTAATCATCTTGATTAAGAAAGCTTGTCTTTTTTATCTTTTGGATAATGGTCTTCCAAGCTTATTTTTCGCCTCAAAGTTTTGCATGTCAGTGCTTCACAGACCCTTCCGTGATATTAATTTCTTTTCTCCGCTTTGATTTCTCCTTTATTTTCTCCCTCTTTCCTTCAGGCTTCACATTAGTATTCTGTTTTGTTGAATCTAGACCCTTTACTGTACATGTATTTGTTCTAATGACAATCTGTCTCTGTTCCAGGATTTTGGCTTGGATTCGTTAGAGAAGGAACAACGAGATATGTTTAAAAGAAGAAGCTGCAGATGAAGCTAAATTTCCCAATTCATCTTCGAATGCGTTCAGACTATCCAGTGACAGTTTGTAGTAATGTGCAGTTGGTCCTTTCTCAACTTTTCTGTACTGATTAAAGGATGTTTGAAGGACGCAAAACTGCAATCAGGAAATGGTGTGAAATGTGTACTGCTATAACCGTTTATAGGTTTTGCAGACATTTAAAATTTTATTGGAATTCATGTAATTTGTGCAATAATTAACTATACGGGTTCAAAGCCTCCTGATCTGAAACACTGGAGGATCCCCTGGTGGTTAACGGAAAGCTTTACTGCATCTTAAATAATGTTGACTCCGGATTTGATTAAATTCCATTGCTATTTTGTTAGATTGTATACTAAATGCTGTCTTATAGTTTGAAGCATTCATAATTATTCTTAAAATCTCACTTCATTGAAAGTTTTAAAACACATTAATCTGTTTCATAAATTATAATGAAGTCTATACTTATAAAGATAACGAACAAATGTAGCTGTAAAATGAAATTAAAAATCAAAATGATTTTGGATTATGTTATAACCATTTCTTGTTGTTTACATACTACTTATGTACAGTAGATAAAAGAGGTATTGCATTCCATCTAAAGCTTGATAAAAATATTTCACCAGAAATGTTTAGCGGTATCATGTCTGTTTACCAATCCCCTAATAACAAGGTAAATATATTTCTTGTTTTCTCTGACATTTCACTCCTTAAGCATAATTGATGTACCAGCACCGACAGCCCTCATCATAGTCATCTTGCTCAGGTGATGACCTGTAATCTCAGGGCTTTGATGAGTTTGTTTGCATCTTAGAAAAGAAGGGATGTTTTATTTGCTAGACTGGATGGGAATGGAGTAAATGTGAATATGAAAGTGAGTCACTACACCAATATACCCAAATAAAGTACCAGCGTTACTATTTTCATGAATCCTTTACTCTGAAGCCAGATTACACTAGAAACATAAATAAGATGATGTAGATTGTTGGAATCTACTGAAATAAAACTCTTGAATGGAATACAATACTTCCTCCACTTTCTGTATATAGTAGACTGAGTAAAATTAATTTGGATCACAACTATTTAAATGTTATAATTTTAAGATCTGTAAGTGTTTGTTAAACAGCATATTTCAAAAAGGAAATGTCTGGTATTTGAATTGACTATTTTGTAAGAATGGGATACAAAACATTCAAGAAAAGCCTCCTCCCCATACCATTAAATCTTTAAAAATTTAGATTATTATAAAAACAGCTCAGGTTATTCTGATTAAAATACTATGTTTTTAAGATATTTTCACGACAAATGAATCATATATCTTATATAATCTGGGAATACCTTCTGATGGAGCTTTATATAATTTTGTTTTGGGTAGTGTATTGTGTCAATGCAAGAGTAGTTCTAGTAGGCCAGTAACTGTGTCCACAAATTAAAATCACAGATGTGTCCTCTATCAGGTGTTGCAGTATATCGAGATTTAACTTTATTGGAACACCACAGTGAAGCGAAATAATTATTAATTTATAGATTAGTCGTATTTATTACACATCTGCTTCTTTTTCGTACCTATTTTGAGGACATGTTTCGCAAATCATCGTTTGTATCTTCGGCTCTTATGCGACTAAAGCTTGATCCAGTGGTGTGGGTTATTCACAGCAGATGTGTATTAAATACGACTTATCTATAAATTAATAAGGTGTTGCAGTCTTCAAAGCGAAGTCTTAGGCAAACATCCCTAAAAACAAACATCAGCAATACTTCACTTCGTTGATTGTTTAAAGACATTGGTGGATTTCCGTACCAAATACAGGTTGGGCAATGACTGACAGAGCACGATAAGCATATCAGGGTAGAATATTGCGGATGATTTGTGGCCATGGTGTACGAGGATCGAGATTTCTTGTTCAACATGTGGTTCTCTGACGAAAGTCACATTTACTTGGATAGTTTTATCAATTGCCAATCAAACTCACTTTGTTGGTTTCGAGAAGCCAGACTATAGTCCAGAAACTGCTACATAGTGTGCAGTATCAAGAAATGGTGTGCTAGATCTGTATTTCATAGAGAATGATAATGTTGCACCTCTTATTGTTAACCAGGAACGCTAGAGGAACAAAGAGATCACGCCATTTATTCAGGATCTAAGAAGGTTTTGTTATGCCAGGACATGCAGATAAATAGGCAGTGGTTCCAACAAGTCAGGGCGAGCTTCCACACAGCTCGACAGTATATGGCCATGCTGGGAGAAACATTTCCAGAACCAGTAATTTCCCAAGGGGTTGAGTTCCCCTAACCATCACATTACCTCAATCTCACATCACCTGATGCTTTCATGTAGGGAATGTTAAAGGAGAAAGTTTTCAATTGTCCAGATCCACCATTGCATTGCGCCAGGAGATCGTCTTGTTCTTCCGGACTCTGAAGCAACCTGCGTTCTGAAATATGTTGGGAAAACTTGGTGATCATTATGAAGACTGCTTACAGTGCAATGGAGCACATCTTGAACTTTTACACTATCATCTCAATATGTAAGGTAGTGACAAAACAATTAATATAATTTCCAGTACTGTATATTTTGGCACTACTATATATAATGATAATCTTTATAATCAGCATCTGTAACAGTTGTATCTTTTCACTGTCCAGTTCCACCTGGTTTTTTACTTTATCTAAAACCTGGTCCAATTTCTTACTCCCTTTACATATTTCACATTTTCTGTTAACGTTAAGACATTGTTCAGATAGAAATACTTTTCTCCTAATGTCTACTCCTTTACATTAAAATATAATGGCTCATTATCCTCATTACCTCATAAGTGACAGTGATGCGGGGGTATACCATATTGTTCGTGTCGTGCTTCATTTAATGCGGAGGACCACCTTGATTTTAGCAGTAACCAAGGAAACTGATTTTGTGGACTGTACTCGATAGAGCTGTATTCATATCACTAGATAAATTTATTGCACACGCTACATTTCTTATTGAACAATCATGAAGAAGACAACAATACATTTAATATTTGAGACAAACTAAAACGGATTTTTCATTGCAAAAATAAGCTGCACGCAGCCACACAACGAAGCACATCACATGTCTCAACATTCTAAAGGAACAAGAAAACTCTTTTTTGCGCGCTGGCGAGTCACATGATTGGCTGGCCGCATAACCGGCGCCAAGTGAAATATTCATGCGCCCGCCGGAACAAATGACGATAATAGCGCAAACATACTGGGTCCCAAGAAACTGAACAGTTTTTAAATTTAACATAAACACACTTTGAAAAGTATCACTGTTGTTCTTGAACTGGCAGAGGACACAGTTTCACAATGGGACGCCTATATTCACCCTTAGAAGTTCGCACTTTAGCTACCCGCACTAAACCATCACCACCAGGATGAGTCTCAGTGATGATTCCAAGTTCCCAATGCAGAGGAGATGAATTGTCTTCCATTAGCAGGACCATGGCGTCTGCCTTAAGATTTTAACTGGAGCTGGATCACTTTTGCCTCTGCTGGAGTGAATGTAGATAGTCGGTTGACCACCGTTGCCACAGATGCTGTAGATGACCTTGGAGCTGTTGTCATTTCTGTAACTGATTCAGATTGTCAGAACAAGGTGATGGTATGGAAGTCAATGGTTCTCCGATGAGGAAATGACCTGGAGAAAGGTAGGAAGTATCAAAAGGATCATCAGTAAGGCGTAGCAATGGACGGGAGTTCAAGCAAGCCTCAATTTGAATTAGTAATGTGGTTAATTGTTCATAGGTCAGTACTTGTGTACCCATTACTCTACGAAGATGATATTTCATAGATTTCACTGCAGCCTCATGTAATCCTCCAAAGTGGGGTGAGCTGGGTGGTATAAAATGCCATATGCATTCATTAGATGAAGCGTAGTCTTGTACAATCTCTTGGTGCTTGCGATATTGCAAAAGTAGTCTAAGTTCTCTAAGTTTGTTGTTAGCACCTACAAAATTTGTGCCATTGTCACTTAGGATCTCTTTACACAATGCTCGTCTAGCTGTAAACCTTCGTAGGGCAGCAACAAAAGCATTAGAAGTCATGTCTGAAACCAACACAATGTGAATTGCCTTTGTGGATAAACATACAAAGATAGCTATGTAGGCCTTCACCTGACTCCTGCTGCGAGGCGAGCCATAACGTAGGAAGAATGGACAAGCGTAATCAACTGCAACTCGTAGGAAAGGTCTCGCTGGAGTCACTCTGTAGGTAGGTAGATTGTCCATTAATTGTTGAGCTCCCTTGGCCTTGAGTTTGAAGCACGGCAGGCACTTGTGTAGGACTGACTTAAGAGTTTCTCCTATTCTCGGTATCCAATACCGTTGTCGAAGAGAAGAGGTAAATAGCTGATTGGAAGCATGCAAAAGTTTAACATGCTCACTTTCAATAATTAGCTTGATAAGATGATGCTTTGGAGGTAAGATGAGCTGATGTCTTGACTGGAAGGAAATTTCAGCCTTGTTAATACTTCCCCCTACTCGGAGTAAACCTTCATTGTCGACAAATGGATGTAAAGATTTCAATGAGCTTTTAGTAGGAACGTGCCCTTTATCATTACGTTCTGTTAACTCTGTGATACAAGCTGATTGTTGAGTAAGTTTAATGCAGCAGTGCAATGACTGTTGAAGCTCAAGTGCTGAGCGAGGACCTTGCCGTCTCGTATTGCTGTTTCTACAGTTGAATGCAAATCTCAGCATGTATGCTGTCACTCTCTGCAGGCGCAACAATTTTAAAAAACGAGAAATGATATCATCACTTTCTGTAGTGACCATCAAGCATGCAGTAGTGCGTTGCTCAGTAGCATCTTGAATATCCAATCGTTTGGGTTGTTCTGGCCAAGATGCAAAGGGTTGTGAGATCCAATCAAGACCTTTCCACCACAAGTCATTTGAGGCAAGAGGTTCAGTCGAATCTCCTCTCGAAATGAGATCTGCTGGATTATTATGAGTAGCTACATATCGCCAAGCAGCAGTTTCTAATAACTCTTGTATTTGTGAAACTCTGTTGGCTACAAAAGTATTCCATTTGTGTGGGTTGGATTTAATCCATGCTAGAACAATCATAGAGTCCGTCCATAGATAGTTCTGTGAAGTCTGCAGCTTAAGGTTAGCTACAACCTTGTAAAGTGCCCGCCTCGGTAGCGTAGATGGTAGCATGTCTGCGACACGTTAAAGAGGTCCCGAGTTCGAATCTCGGTCAGGGTGAGTTACCTAGATAAGGTTTTTTCCGGGGTTTTCCCTTATCCTTCAAGACCAATGTCGGTTAATTCTAAGCTCCATGGACCCTGGACTCATTTGAGCCTCATTTCACACAATTCATTCACCGTCCAATATAACTTAACGTTGGGACGGACGTAAATTGAAAAAAAAACCTTTTAAAGTTTAGCGAGTAGTAAAGCACCACAAAGTTCGAGCCGAGGAATGATTTGTTTCTTTGATGGTGCAACCCTGGATTTGGAGCAAAGAAGTCTGGTTTTCACCTCATTGCAGCGGTTCATAGAACGAAGATAAATACAGGCACCATAAGCCTTTTCTGAGGCATCGCAAAACCCATGTATTTGTATGTCCCTTAATGTACCTGTGATTAGGATGTGTCTTGGAATACGTATAGCATGAATGACCGACAATGTCTCGCAGAAATTTAGCCATTGTTGGATGAGGTGAGATGGTATCAATTCATCCCAACCGAGTTTTTCCAACCAAAGGGATTGTAGAAACATCTTAGCATTTATGACAATAGGACACCCTAGGCCTAAAGGATCAAAAATAGATGATATGACAGAAAGTATGCTTCGTTTGGTGTAGCTAGAATTTAGATTATCCTGAAGAGATGGATTGGCTTGTATCTGGAATTGATCTGTTCCAGGATGCCAGAGGAGACCAAAAGCATGCGCATTTTAACTGCTATCCAATGAAAGTGGGAGTTGTGTCTCTCTGTGTTTCGGTGGAATGGATTTTAAAATATTTTTATGATTAGAACACCATTTCCTAAGTGGGAATCCGCCACTGTCTAACATATGAAGTAGCTGCCTCTGAATATGTAAAGCTTGCTGTGGATCATTATGACCACATAAACAGTCATATACGTAGAAGGATTCACGGATAGCTTGAGAAGCTAGTGGATATTTAGCTTCTTCCTCTGAAGCTAGTTGATGCAAAGTCCTTATGACCAAAAAGGATGCAGGTTTGGTACCATATGTGACTGTAGTAAGAGCGTAGTCCTTAATAGGTTCATCTTTGCTTTGTCGTCATACTATTTTTGGAGATCTTGATCATCAGGATGTATTTTCACTCACCTGTACATCTTAGAAATGTCAGCTGAGAATGCATAGCGATGAAGTTCTGAAGTGTAAAATTATGGAGGTAAGGTCATCCTGAATAGTAGTTCCCAACTTCAGCAGATCATTCAAGGATAGTCCTAAAGATGACTGTGCAGATGCATCAAATACAACTCTGGTGCGAGTAGTAGTAGACAAAGGTTTGAAAACTGCATGATGCGGAAGATAGTAACAAGGTTCGCCTTCTTTTGGTGGTGACACTTGCTTCATGTGCCCTATGGATTCATATTCAGAGATAAATTGAGTGTAATCTTCTTTAAGTGTGATGTGGTTTGGAAGACGTCGTTCTAAGTGCATAAAGCGATTGATGGCTTGCTGTCTAGATTCATCTAAGCGATTTTTGTCCTCCTTGACGGCTAGACGAACTGTAAAGCTACCATCGGCATTACGAGTGGTTTATTTACATAGTATTCTTCACACTCCTCTTCCCCCTTAGTAAGAACATGCGGAGGAAATTCTTCCAAATCCCAGAAACATCTTAACTGTGTGTCAAGGTTATCAGTGCTGATGAAGAAATTATGCTGAGGCGAAGACTTAGCCTTGTACTTGTATGATGACCTTGGAATAGGGCCTGATATTATCCAACCGAGGGCTGTGCTGGCTAGTATAGGATGTCCTTGTTTCTTTAAGGTTTTCCCATGCAATAACTCGAAGAATAAGGAACTTCCGATTAGGATTTCAACTTCATCAGGAATGTTGAACCTAGGATCTGCTAATGGAATGCTAGAAGGAATATTCCAGTTGCACAAATTGATATGTGTGGAAGGTAGTTTTCCTGTTATACGAGGAAGTACTAGACACTCAATTTTAGTTTTTATGAAATCTATGGTACATGATTTATTGACCTGAACATGGTGAGTGGCGGTAGAAATGGTGCCATTTATACCATTGATAGGGGTATCAGCTGTCACCTTGTTAAGCTGTAAGCGCTTCGCAAGGTCTGCAGTTATGAAATTGGATTGACTGTGCTCTACATTGTATGAGATTGCCATATCTGTCTTCCACTTGCACTAGTGCGGTGGCAAGCAAAACCTGCTGTGTGGATTTTGATTTAAAAGAACAGTAACTAGATGGCGCGTCAATCGTTCTAGTGGAATCATTTAAAGGACTAGATGGAGTTGCACGTGAAGCATTTTCTCTGTTACTATCATGAAGCAACTTGCTGTGAGTGGATGAGCCACAATTGCAGTATGAGGTACGACTACATTTACTTGTTATGTGATTAGGAGCAAAGCAATTCGCACAAAGGCGCTTGGATTTAATGAAAGTCCAACGCTTATGCACATTAAGGTTCTTGAAGTTATCACAATTATGTAGCATGTGATTGCACTGACAAAATGGACATACACGATCACTCGTGGATAAGTAAGAGTGTTTACTGTCTCTGCTGTTGGGCTTAGCAGAGTGTAAATCAGTCTTAGGTTTAACTACCGTCTTGTTACATGCAGTGTTAGCAAGTAATTTAAAAGAGTGTGCTCTTGCTTCTAAAAATTGCATAAGATCCTTCAAAGATGGAAGGTTTGAGAATTTATTTTACTCTCTCATTCTTTGCGTGTGGTGTCAGACAAATATTCTAGGAAAAGTTGCATTAAACTTATTTCATGCAAAGGCACTTCAAGCTTTAATGCTTCAATGGCATTCAAGTTATTTTGAAAATGGTTGAGCAAGGTACGTAGTTCATTTACTGCTTCCTTATGCATTACTGGTAGTGCTAATAAATTTTTTATATGAGCTGTAGCTATTAGTCCTGTATTGTTATAGCGTGAGCATATGAGTTCCCATGCTACATCAAAATTTTCACTAGTGACAAGTATGTTCTGTATTGGTGAATGAGGTTGTCCCTTGAGAGAGGAAAGTAAGTAATGATATTTCTGAATAGCATTCAAAGCTTGGTTGTTTACCACTAAGCTTTTAAATGTGTCATAGAAATGTTTGAAATGAGTGACATCACCCTAAAATTTAGGTAATTGTATCACAGGCAGTTTGATAGCTTTAGCTGCTTTTGACGATTGCGACTGCACTGTGTGCTACGAATGTCCAGGACCATTTTCTTGCTGTTCATGATCCTGTATTAATTCAGCTAGCCTAGCCTACAGTTCGATGTAACTGTTTCTTGTTTCCTCCTTGTGTTCTGCATGCTTATCTAATTCAGTTTCTGCTTCCACAAGAGATTCAATTTGGGTCTGAATAGCTTCATATTTGTCCCAAATTTCACTTCAGTTATCGAAATTATCTCTCAATATGAAAATGTTGACCTGTTCTGGTAATTTATCAAGAAATTTTCGAAGAAAGGTAAATTCTCTTTTGATTATACCCCTTCCTTTGACAAGAGCTTTCAAATCCTGCTCCGTATTGAATGGTTATGAGACTTGCTTAAAGGAGAGAAAGAAAGAAAAGGAATGTTCTGACCTGAAATGTGTTGCGATGCAGGCTTCTGCGTCGTTGCGAATGAAATGCTGATCATCTGCTGCGTAGATCCCGATGCCTTGCGTCCTGGGGTCCACTGATGTACAACCATGCAGAAGAAATTGTTGCGTTGCACAATAAGTATCCGCCCGTGAAGGACCAATGTTCTTGTTGTGCTTAATGTAATGCGCAGGACAACCTTGATTTTAGCAGTAACCAAGGAAACTGATTTTGTAGACTGTACTCGATAGAGCTGTATTCATATCACTAGATAAATTTATTGCACACGCTACACTTCTTATGTGAATAATCATGAAGAAGACAACAATACATTTAATATTTGAGATAAACTAAAGCGGTTCATTCGTTGCAACAACAAGCTGCCAGCAGCCACACAACGAAGCACATCACATGTCTCAACATGTCTGTAACTCTAAAGGAAGAAGATGCCTCTTTTTTGCGCGCTGGCGAGTCACATGATTGGCTGGCCGCATAACCGGCGCCAAGTGAAATATTCATGCACCCGCCGGTACAAATGACGATAATGGCGCAAACACTTATGCTTAAAGACGCATGTCAGGTAGCTCTAAGCTATAAGGACCCTGGACACATTTGAGCATCATTTCACTAATTTCATTGACCGTATGATATGACTTAACGTTGGACGACGTAAATTACAAAAAAAAAAAAAAAAAAAAAGGAATAGTCCACTGAGCAAGAAAATTATTACTAGAAAATTCCAAGACATACAGAGTACTAAGGGAAATGTCTGTGCTTGTTATTCAAAACAATGTAATATTTGGTTGTTTTGTGCACAAATATAGATACTACTTCCATAATTAATGTCGTTTCGCATAATTATGTGAAAAATAAAACATTAAACGTTCACCCTAGTGAGGTTTCGGTTCTTTATCTGCAGCTTCTGTATGACTTCCCAAATGCCTTAATGTGAATATGTATGGTATCTTTTGATGCACCAAATTCTTCTGAAAGACTAAGGGTACTTTTTGAGGATTTAATTGCAAAACTAGACGGTATCCCCAATATTCCAAACGTGGTAAATCTTTATTTTTTTCGTCTCTATTGCTGAAACGTTGGAACCATCGTAGTGCCAAACGCTCACTAACGTCACCTTCTCCTTCTACTTCATATGTCCTTGAGCTGCGGCAGTGACTGTTGTTTCCAGTAGTGTTACAGACGGACTCTTTAAGTTTAAACTTTGTTATCTCCATTTTGTGATGGTTTATTCACAACTGACGACTGATATTATTGATGGGCGAATTCGACTACAACATTAGATTCTTCCGATTCTTGATAGTTCTCGATATATTCCCGAAATCTGAATGTGTATTCGAATACACAAGCAAAGTTCTCGTTTGCGTTTGTCTTGAGTGCTGTTCTCGAACATTTTTTGCCCGAAGTTCTCGATAGGTGCTGGTGTACTGAGGTGGAATTTGAATCCACATCGCGATATATTTTCACAGATTCTGATTGGTGCCCACAGAATCACATCTTAAAGGCTAGGCAGCGAAGGAGCGAGAAGTAAACCGGTGGAGACATAAACATTCTAAGAGATCGGGCAAGACATGTTAACGGTATAGTTAAAATATACTGCTTAGGGGTACCTGCTTATCGGACTGCCCTCAATTATTTCAATTCGTGAACATATATTTAAATTACTATATCGTGGGAGAAAGAAATGTGCATTACGACATATGTAACTATAACGAATAACTGTTATAAATTCCCAACCAAACTCCAATTTACAATGTAGACATATCATTGATTTCCAAGTACACGATATCATATAAATTATAGCGTAGTTATATGTAAAATCCTATTACTTTGAGTTGGACAGTGAAAATAATGCATTATTATGCTCGTTATTACTTCCTGATATTAATGCAATTATTAATACACATAAGCAGGTGGTCAATAGTGATTAATTTCTTTTGGTTTTAACATATTAGTACGTGCTGTCACTTTCTTTTATGCTTTACTGCTGTATACTTTGACACCGCTTTAAAATATGTTCAACACTTCTTGGCTTGAAATAAAATGTTTTCCTGGTCAGGAACACCGCAGCACAGTGACAACATACACAGCAAGGCAGTTAGTCATGAGCATTGCAACAGTGAATTAGAATAGGAATAAACGATTCAAGATCGCATTTCAATAAATTGTTTATAATATCCTACACCTCCTGTCTATGGAAACAATAACAAAAACATCGTCATGATGATGATGATGATGATTATTATTATTATTATTATTATTATTATTATTATTATTATTATTATTATTATTATTATTATTATTATTATTATTATTATTATTATTATTATTATTATTATTATTATTATTATTATTATTATTATTATTATTATTATTATTATTATTATTATTATTATTATTATTATTATTATTATTATTATTATTATTATTATTATTATTATTATTATTATTATTATTATTATTATTATTATTATTATTATTATTATTATTATTATTATTATTATTATTATTATTATTATTATTATTATTATTATTATTATTATTATTATTATTATTATTATTATTATTATTATTATTATTATTATTATTATTATTATTATTATTATTATTATTATTATTATTATTATTATTATTATTATTATTATTATTATTATTATTATTATTATTATTATTATTATTATTATTATTATTATTATTATTATTATTATTATTATTATTATTATTATTATTATTATTATTATTATTATTATTATTATTATTATTATTATTATTATTATTATTATTATTATTATTATTATTATTATTATTATTATTATTATTATTATTATTATTATTATTATTATTATTATTATTATTATTATTATTATTATTATTATTATTATTATTATTATTATTACTATTATTATTATTATTACTATTATTATTATTATTACTATTATTATTATTATTATTATTATTATTATTATTATTATTATTATTATTATTATTATTATTATTATTATTATTATTATTATTATTATTATTATTATTATTATTATTATTATTATTATTATTATTATTATTATTATTATTATTATTTATTATTATTATTATTATTTATTATTATTATTATTGTTGTTGTATATATCATTTTCCATGTTTTAGTCATTTTTATTTTTATGTTGTTTTTCTGTATTTTTACACATATACAGCACCCATAAACACCATGCCCAAGGCGGGAATCGAACACGCGACCCTTTACGCAGCGGAACGCCAGTTATATCCACCTTAGCGACTCCGAGAACCTGCATCGAATACACGCAAGAGTTCTCGTCTGTAGTATCCGAGAACCTGTTTTTGAGTACAAGTAAATGTTCTCGGTCTTTCTAAAGAAAAAAATACTACATTTTCCTATTTTCGTTCTTTTTATTATCATGTT
Source organism: Mantis religiosa (assembly GCA_030765055.1). Lineage (NCBI taxonomy): Eukaryota > Metazoa > Arthropoda > Insecta > Mantodea > Mantidae > Mantis > Mantis religiosa. The sequence continues at coordinate 2,530,125 of JAUKNK010000271.1, forward strand.
GTTTTTCTGTAATTTTACACATATACACAATACACATAAACACCATGCCCAAGACGGGACTGGAACACGCGACCCTGTACGCAGAGGAACGCCAGAGATATCCGCTCTAGCAACTCCGAGTACTTGCATCGACTACACGCATATGTTCTGGTTTGTAGTATCCCAGAACTTATTTCGAATACAACAAACTCTTCTTGATTCTTCGCATGTGACATCATCCGAGAACTTACATTCGAATGGAAGCAAATGTTCTCGTTTGTAGCATCCGAGACCTTGATTTCGAATACAAGCAAATGAAATCTATTCGCCGCATGTGACATCATCCGAAAACTTTCATTCAAATGCAGGCAAGTGTTCTTGAAATGAAATATGTAGTGTTTAACGCCCGCGTTTACTACATACGGCACCGCAGGCGGTGACACTGATGATACATGAGATGAAGAGGGGGCACCGGTGGAATGAGATGGCGAGGGAAACCGGAGATCCCGGAGAAAACCCGCCCCAGCGCCGTGTTGTCCACCAGCAATGTCACTTTTCGGTCGCCTGGGATCGAACCCGGGCCGCCTTGGTGAGAACCAAGCGGTCTAACCACTGAGCCACGTCGCGGCCCAAGTGTTCTTGATTCGCAGCATGTGACGTCATCCGAATGACTTCAGCCGATTACTTGCATTCGAATGAAAGTTTCGATTCTTCAAAGTATTCGAATACACAGTGTTCAATTCTTAAAATCATTCGTTTCTGCCCATCACTAACTGGCATATGCTTGAACGCTACACTAGCCACGGCAGTCTGTAAATAGCATTCTGTAAATAACATGTCTCAAACATGTAATAAGAAACCACTTAGATTAAAAACTAGAAACAATCATTAATATAACAGGAGAACAAAGCAGAACTACTTTAGAAATAGCTTCAAGGGAACATTAGCTGTCAAATGTATTGAAAGTACCGCAAAAAATGTATGCCAACAATCATTTACCTCTATCAAGGCAGTAAATGAAGAAGTGCAGAAAATTTCCTCAACAAAGACTTACCTGGTGATAGACGCTTTCTACTCAATTGACCAATACAAAAATGGAAGGGTGGCTTAGTTTATTAAAATTTATTAGTATTCTGCTAAGATTTGTTATGGATATATTTTGTATACCTAAAATTGCTAATAATCTGCAAATATATTTATTTGTTTTTATTTTGAACTGCATAAGTGTAATTTTAGTGTTCTTTTTTGATGATACTTTGTAATAAAATGTTTCAAATGCCAGAATAGATCAAAATCTGAATCACTACCAAACCAAAGAAACCCAATAAATTTTATAAAACCCCAAAATAAAAAATCTGACTTTATGAGACAGCCTACTAATATTAGTTGTTTATAGTGCTGCCTTTCGGTTGGTTAGTACCCCCGATACTCTCTCTCTCTCTCTCTCTCTCTCTCTCTCTCTCTCTCTCTCTCTCTCTCTCTCTCTCTCTCTCTCTCTCTCTCTCTCACACACACACACACAGACATGCAAAAGTGCACACACATGCTATAGGTACATATTTATTTTCTCCGAGTGCCTAGGGCGAGTTATTGTGAGGGGCAAACCAGAGCGGACGGTCTTGTCAATAACGAAGTTGAGGTCAGTCCTACGAAACTAATAACAAATGCAGGAATCACTGACGGTTCCTACGTACCAAAATATTTAATTATTTATTCTCTTACAACATACACTTTCGGACAGAAAGGGAAGGTAAAACAAGTTTAACTATGTTTAAATAAAGCACATCTCTGAATTTCCAATACAATTTTTCTTTATTTTGGTATATAACTCAATCCGGATGTTTTCCGCCGGACTAATGACCCAAGTCTATCTGAGTCATTAGGTCAGCTGGTGAACTCTTAAGAGAATAGGAATGGTCTATACTGACGGCGCTTTTCATTTCGCGGGGCAGTTAAAACCATGCAGAATACAAAGAGTAAGAATTGTGATATATTTGTCAGATAATCATCATACGCAGAGAAAAATAAACAAACGCACTGAAGTGAATACATACTAACATAAAATTAAGAAAATATTTGTACTTCTATCCCAACTGGCAGAAAATGTTAATAAAAATATCTTAGGCATACGGTATTTTAATCAAAAGTCTTAGTCTATTTTTATGAAATTAACATTTTAAAAGAATTCCATCTACACTGTGTTCATTTTTATCTGTAGTTTTACCGCGCAAAATTTGACATCATCAATAGCATCGCTGATGTAGGGAGTTTATATACGATTCCTCTAGCGGCTTGCGATAGTTTTAGATTTGTTGACAGCAGCTTTGAGGTCTCCCTCTACCGGTAGGTAAATATACTATTTGAGAGGTGGGTCTACCCGCTTAATATAAAGGTACGTAATTTCGCCTGGTGCGTAGATACCATAACTGGTTTAAAAAACTATATATTGCAATCCAATTCACTGTAAAGCTAATTATGCAGCCATAAAAGTACACCATGAAGAACATACCAAACGATAAGTCCATGAATACTTATTTCACAATGAACATTTGTTTTTCTGTTATAGTAGACATATATGCATATTGTAATCGTGTCACTTAAAATAGAAATATTTAATTTAATCTCATTTCTTTTCTATCACCCACAGTTTCTTCAATGTAGTTTCATTACAAACCAGAAAATTGACAGAACATGTTCTAGGAATGAAAAATATATTACAATATGTACAAATATTTTATCGAAGTCTAAACAAGAAAATATCTCTAGTACATAGTCATATGTGTCCATTTTCTTATATTTAATTTCTCTGTTCCCCTTAAACACCGTCTGCATTGTGAGAAGGTATGCTTGAAGCCTTTCTGTCATAACATTATTTATTGTTTCCAGATAGCAACCAGCCACTTTATATCGTCCAGTGTCTCTCTTTTTGCGAGTAACTGATCATGTATCTTGGAAATTTTTTATGTACCTATTGGTCTTATAAGACATGAGGATATTAAAATTAATAGACATTTTAATTAAGCGTGAGTATGACAAAAAATTTAAATCTTTTACTGATAAAACATAAGACGTTTATGTTGCAAACAAAAGTATGTCAATTTGACGTTACCTTGGCGCTTTTAACATTACCTTCCGAGGGACTTGTCTGAATGCTGGATAGCGTTTAAACTCCTCTATTAAGCGGTTTAAACTATATTTATATATCGCACCAGTTCTAATGCTGGTACGAAAGTAGCATTCAACCATAAAGACGCGGTGGTCTGTGTTCATATCCAGGGGAAGCTGGTTTTATTAGTTACCAGGGCGACCACACTGAGAGCGCTGTAATTTGCTTACCGTTCCACAAAAGTTACCGCTTCTTCTCCGTAGACGGCACTATGATTTCAAGATAGATTCACCAGTCAGCTATGACGTCATTCTTGCTCAATCGGAGGGCGGGAAATAACGAATAAAAATGAACATCATGTATAATTTGTGTATGAAGTGGAGGACTTTCTTAAATCCTAATTTCTCTGCCTTGGAAGTTGCTGAACTTAAATATTAAGTTTGGTTTTTAAAAAATTTTCGCTTTTGAGGTAAGCTGTTCACGAACACATCTGCGCGCACCAGTTTGGTTGGCTTGGTGGGTTGGGTGCTTGTCTACTGATCCCAAGATTATGGGTTCAAAGCTAGCCAAAACTGATGATTCCTAAGTATGCTTAAACCGAGAATCCCATTTGAGTTTTTTTTATTGACATATAAAAGAATTCCTGTCAAATTAAATCCCGTCATACAGGCTATACTGTTATTTGCATTTCTTTCTGATTTCTTCTTTCCTTTTTCCTACTTATCTTTTAATTTTGTGTAACGGCGAGAGGTTTTATGGCAGGGGACTTCAGACCTAAAATTCCCACACAATTTCTAAAACAAATACCTTTGTTATTCTACATTACCAAGGTCCTCTTTATCGACTAATATTTTGTAGATCAGTTTATTATTTGTATGTTAATATTATAAAGAGAACATGGAAATCTCTTCAATCCAGCGTATTTCACTTCTCGTTTAGGTTAACTGTCCGCATCGCGTATGCGCAGTAGGGGAAAGAAAGCCATGTTTGTTGTGCGTACGCCATTATCTGGGTTCCAGGCTTTACAAGCGACGTATTACTTGGTAGAACGTTGAGACGTATTGACCTTCAGGTGACCAGCACTGCTATCGTCCCTTATCAGGTCTTTTCTGGTCGATTAGACGAGTGAAATATTAGTAAGTTGACGTACAGTAAGCTACGAAACACAAATAGAGTGACTGAAATCTGCGTGTGTCTATATGATATGATTTCTCGCGCCTACCGATTTATGACACATTGCTGTCCAGAAGATATGATTATATCTGAACAGACTATACATACACTGGACTCACCGTGTTTGAGCGATAAGCTGAGATAAACATCTCTGTGTTGCGAATTTTTGTCGATACGCTTTCTCGCTTTTCCGTGTACTATTTGTGTTTGTGTGTGTGCTTCATAATTGAGAAGCTAAATAATTTCTCACAGGAATGGTCTCTGAAACACCTAGCTCATTATTTAAACTACTAAAGGATTAAAATGGTCTACAGAGCCCTTGTACTTGATTACAAAAACATTGGTGTTATACACTGACATACTTATGAAGAAGGATTTGATTTTTGTTATTTTAGTTTAGGAAGCAATAGAATAGAAAATATTTGTTGATACTCCACAAAAATTGTACGAAAGAGTGGCAGACATCCATGTGGATAAACTGAATGTAGATGGTCATGATTCAGCAACACAAAATAGAGAGTCGCATTTGTTTATAACAACAGATACACATAAGATAAAAAACCTACCGGTACTAACATAGTTCAGTAACCCTCAAGTAAGAAAGATTTGCTCTCATAGTTCTGCACTTTACAATAAAAAATCTTTGCCCGTTTCCGTAGCGTAGATGGTAGCATGTCTGCCTCACGTTCAAGAGGTCTCGAGTCCGAATCACGGTCAGTGTGAGTTATCTGGATAAGGTTTTTTATGAGGTTTTCCCACACTCTTAAAGACGAATGTTGGGTATAGACCCTGGGCTCATTTGAGCTTCTGATCACCCATTTCATTCATTGTCCGATATAACTTGACGTTGGAAGACGTAAGTTACAAAAAAGTCGTTAGTAGGATACATAATGTTTTGTGTTCATATTCCTAACATTATAAATCCGTCAAACGAAGCTTTATAATTAACAATTCAAGAGACTGTTTTCAGTGGTAGTCGCATACCGTCTATTTTCAAAAACTTGGTGCCCTAGCAGTGAGGAGTGTTCATATTATCCAGCTTCACCCATTTTTAATTTGTGGAAATGTGTAATGTTTAACTCCCACGTTTACTACATGGGGCACTGCAGGTGCACTGGCACTGATTATGTATGAGATGAAGATGCAGCACTGGTGGAATGAGATGGCGGGGGAACCGGAGATCCCGGAGAAAATACGCCCCAACACCGTACGGTACCACTTTGCTGTCGCCGGTGATCGATTTCGGGCCGCCTTGGTGAGAGTCAAGCAGTCTAAGCACTCAGTCAAATGCGCGGCCTTCTTTTTAATTTGAGGTATGCAATAACGGCTTATGCACTATGTGAAAACTGTATAGCTTTTGTGCTTACTGGGTAACTGTGGAGCCAAAGAGAAATACAACGGTTTAAAATGTCAACTTCTCTGACTTTTTTGAAAACTCAATCAACCATTCCGACTAATAACACTAAAAAACACACTAAAATGTGCAGGCAATTGGAATATTGAATTACACTAAGTCTGGTGCGCTGTTCACGGAAATATGTTCAGACTTTTCCTACCACGCATGGTTTCGTAATTTTTGGGTGATCTCATATAACCATTATATACTCAGCACGATTAGATTCCCACGCTTTGTGCATCTTCCCCAGATCTGTTTCTGATTCGGATGCCGCCCACCTCGGTAGCATGGTGGTTGCATGTCTGCCTTACGTTCAAGAGGTCCCAAGTTCGAATCTTGGTCAGGGTGAGTTACCTGGATAAGGTTTTTTCTGAGGTTTTCCCTTATCCTGAAAGACGAATGTCGGATAACTCTAAGCTCTACGAACCCTTGGCTCATTTGAGCACCATTTCAGCTATTCCATTCAACGTCCGATATGACTTAGAGTTGGAGGACGTAAATTACACACACACAAAAAAGTGACTCGATTGCCACCGTCTTGTGGCAAAAACTATCTGAATCCGACAGATCTTGATCTGATGAATCAGTACAACCCTCTACAGGCAAGGATGCTGCTTATATTCCAAAAGAAGAAGAAGAAGAGGAAGAAGAAGAAGAAGCGGAAACGCCATTCTTAATTACAAAGGTGGAGCTCAAAGATCTGGTACGTGAGTTATATCTACCCAAGTAGTTAGCTGATCTTCTCGGAACTCGTCTTTAACAACGGAAGCTGATAGATAAAGATACTAGGGTGACAGTTTTCAGGAACAGCAGCGGCAATTTCTTGAAGTATTTCACAACCACAGATAGTGGTGTCTCTGTATGCAATGATTTAAGTGGATTAATGTTGAAATTAGGTATTACACACATTGTTGAAGAGTGGCGCCTATTTATTGAAAGTTCTAAAATAAGTTTGAAGGATGTGTTACTACATAATGCCAATGACCTGCCCTCTATACCTATGGATTATTCTGTGGCAGTAAAACAAACTTATTGAACTATGTGCCACATTCTTCAAGCCATAAAATACGAAAATCACTACTGGTGTATTTGCGGGGAGCTTTAAGTGTTTGGCCTTTTAATGGGATCACAAAGCACATTTACCAAATTTCCGTATTTCCTCCGCCTATGGGGCAGTAGTGATAGGGAAGAGCACTATAAGGTTAAGTAGTGGATAGAAAGAGACAAATTCAATACGGGGCAACAAAATGTAACCACAGAAGGCGTTTTTTCGACTTTACACATTAAATTAGGGCTGATGAAGAACTTAGTGAAGATCATGGACAACAACGGTGAGGGTTTCAAACATCTGTTCCCTGGTCAGTGACGCCAAATTAAAAGAAGGAATATTCGTTGGACCTCAAACCAGAAAAGTGATCAGTAGCAAAAGTTTTGATACAAAATTAAATGCAAAGGGGCTTGCAGCATGGAGGTCATTTAAAGGTGTTGTTCACGGCCTTCTTGGTAACCAAAAAGATGCAAACTATAAATACAGAATCTTCTTTACACTTATCAGAAATTGGGGTGTAGGATGTCTCTCAAAATTCACTCCCTACTTTCCCATTTGGATTTCTTTTCCGGAGAATTTCGTTACAATAATGATGAGAAAGGTGAACGTTTTCACGAAGACATCTTGCAAATGGAACCACGTATAAAGTCAGATGGGACGTTACAGTGATGGGCGAGTGTTGCTGGTTTCTAATAAGAGAGCATATGACGAATCAGTGGCACTTAGGCACACGAATCAACCAGCAAAACCGGTGTATGGTAGTGGGGATTAAGAGAGGCACAGGAGTGTTAATTGCTCGTGGCCATTTTTATTATTTTCTTGATAAACCTCTTTCAAGAGATTCTTAGCCACCTATGCCTACTTAAAGCATACCTTTTACGGGGCATACCACGTGGAGGTGATCTCTTATCGCACCCCAAAAATTTATGTTTTTGTTATAACTATTACGCTGCCTTCGATTTGTTAGAACTCGTTAATGGGTTTTGTGTTTTCTTGGTCCATAATTTAACTTACATTTACGAGGGTTGTTCAATAAAGAATGATCACAATTTTTTGACAACGTACCTATACTCATCCTCATAATTTTGATGGTCCTTCTCAGAATAGTCTCCCCTGAATGCGAATCACTTGTCCCAGCGCTTCTGCCGGTCTTCAAAGACATTCTTGAAACCATTTTTTGAGAGATCCCTTAAAATCACCTCCGCAGCCTTCACCACTGCTTCTGATGATGGATAATGCCTCCCACGAAGGTGTTTCTTCAAGTTAGGGAATAGAAAAAGGTCACATGGGGCTAAATCCGGACTATAGGGAGGGTGAGAGATGCACTTCATGTTGATTTTTGCAAGATATTCAGCAACAAAATTGGCAATATATGGCCGCGCATTATCGTGGCGCAGCAGCCAGCCTGCTTCAGGGAAAAGTGGTATTTTGCGCCAGATATGGAGCTGCAATGTTTTCAGGACATCCCTGTAGTATTGTCCAGTTACTGATGGGTGTGCAGGTACAACATGCTGATAAACCATTCCATGAATATCAAAGAATGAGATGACCATTACTTTCCCAGCAGAAGCAACCATTTTTGCTTTTTGGGGGGTTGGTGATGAAGGAGATTTCCACACTTAGCTGTGCTGTTTGCTCTCAGGATCAAAATGATGTAGGTAAGTTACATTAGCAATTATTACGTTTGATAGAAACTCCGAATCTTCCTCTAACATCAACTGTAACTGTTTGTTACCTCCATTGCAGAGGTAGGCGATACTGAACATATCTGAACTTGCCTGGTTCTCACAGGCGGTAACCAGGAGTACCAACAATGAAACTACTACGGCGTGTTTGTCTCACATTAAGCAAACAGAATATAATAAGATTGAATTTTAGTGCCAAAAGTTATGACCGTAAAAGCCTATGAGTAATCTTTATTGAACAGTCCTCCTATTTACAACCTCATTCAGAAAGATTTCGTTACAGTTCTACATTATTTTATTTCATTCGTATAAAACAGAATTTGTCAATAATTTACAAGCTCATTCAGAAAGAATTCGTCCTATTACTTCATTATTTAAGTTCATTCGTATAAAATAGAGTTTGTCATCAATTTAATTTATGTACCTAGACAAGACTTTTCAGACAGTTTCTCAAATCTCCTTCACAATTAAACAGGAAAAACAACTCCCTCCCCCTGAAGCCTAGATAATTAATTATCTGTGTGCCCAATTGCTCACGTTTCGCACCGTTACACACCCGATATGACCGCACATAAAAGAAAATGTCTTAAACGATCATTCCCTTCAACCACATAAATGTGAGTAGCCATGTCATTTTAATTATCATACTTTCCACTAAAATAAATAATCACATTATCATAATTTGAGAGCCTTACACGATTTGTATATTAGAATACGCATTTTTCATTATTTCCGTTTATTTTCTGATCTGTTTTCCTAGATTCACAAATATTCACTATACACATAAACATAAACAGCCATGCCCAAGGCGGGACTCGATCCCGCGACACTCTACGGGGTGGAACGCTAGAGACATACGCTTTAGCGACCATAGCTACGAGGGCCGGCATTCTTAAGAGTCGTGTCACGCCATACTTATTGCGTGTCCTTCATTCACCCAAGTCTCGTCGAGGTAGTATATTTTGCGACTTGTAGCCCGGTACGGTCTGATTGTCCTTAAGTAACGTCTTCGCCACACAGCAACATCGCCCCTGGAGTGGTAAGCTTTCCTGTTGTCTCAATTTCATGTCGCGATGTTCCTACGAATGTAACACTCACACCTGTAAGTTCAGAGCACAGCTGTTCGACTTCTCTCACTGACAAAGACGGATTCGTCTCTGTGAGTGCATTAAACACATGCAACACAATTCTTTTTTCGCCGCTTTGTAAAGGTTTTCCCTTGCGATCCTTCAGCCAAAAACTGGCGGTAGACTATGTCATTATACATATAGTAAATACAGGCACAATAAACGATCAATAAAATAATCTAGCTCTCGCGCTCGGCACAACACACCTTCGAAGGGCGATATATGACTAATCCAGTTCAAAACAAAGTCAGTGATAGGTCATATAAACAAATCATCATCACTACCGTTAAAGCACGTGTTACGTGTCATATGAAAGGCGGGCTTGAGAGCAAAGGAACCTCCTCTTTACTTCGTTTTAGAATCAATAGGCATTTCTGATAAATCAACTCTGTTGCGTAATATATTTAATTCAAACAGTTACGAAAATATAAATTTGACAATTCTCTCACATATAAAGATATATAACCATGTTAAATAACGAACCATATTTTACCGCACAACAGTCTATACTACAATAGCAGCCAATGAGTGGTGATAAGGTCACGTGACCGTTAAGAGATTCGGGGCAAGCTTATGTGAAACAAGGATTAGTTCTAGGGTCTCAACCGAGCTGCCCGACCGTGCCGCATGAGCATCATAATGATTATAAATAAGTTCCAGTACTTAGAAACTTGAGATTGAGAACAGATTATATAATGCTGGGACTGCTGGAATATTGCAAAAATTAAATTAAAATGATTTCGATAAATCTAATTACAGTTTCTCTTGGTGTTTCTTTGCTGCTTAGGTGATTTAAGGATTGGTATACAGTTCCCACGCCCACATAACAGTAAAGAATTAATTCAAGTAGAAATAGAGACTACAAATCATCATACAAAATAGGTGTACAATTAGCAGCTTGAAGGCCATCTACCTCTGCCGTAAGCGAAAATCTTACCACAGGCAGAATCGAACAAAGTTGCTTTATGAGCATAGAAGGTTAGGCGAAAGTAAATAAAAATAAACAGAAATTTCTATGAATAGTAATGTAATGTTCGTCTTTTCATGTTAGAGGGGGAGTTGTTTTGCAGGAATTGTTTCTCGTTTCTATGCATTAATTCTTTAGCAGAGACATCGATTCGTATCCTAAGTGCTCTCTAGCTTCATGGTAATGCTACATATTCAATTTTATTTTATTTTTCTGAGGAAGCTTTAATGCTCGGAAATATGAATAAGTGCCTGTATATGCAATTGTTCTGAAACAATGAAATGCGTCCTCACGAAGACAGGGTTTATTGGAACAATAAACTGTAGAAATCGATAGAAGGAGCGCTGGTACGGGCATCTCAATCTTGGTTCTTTGCACGAGACACGCCAGGAAATGCTCGATTGCATGCGGGACAAAGAAAATCTATCGTCCATGCGCTTAATCCAAGGAGAAGAAATTTGCAAGTCCAAATGGAAAGGCTCAGGCACAAGGTTATCAATTATTCAGGCAGTGAAGCATGCAGGGGGGCCATTGTAGGCAAACCAAGTTTTATGCGAGATGTGCAAACAAGGGTAGCGGCAGTAATCTCAAGTGTTAGCACAAACATGGCGGCTTAGCCGCAATACTGCAATTTATAGTTGTCATCCTTCGTGTCGGATAACTATAGAGAAAATATTATACAAGATCCTTTATCCAAATATAATTCTCAGCCGTCGTATACCTCTTACGTTTAAGGTGCCTCGACCATTTATTTAGGAAATCCCAAGAAACTTTACTTGTTCTAGAACCCTCTCTGGCCGTACCGTGGCTGAGTGGTTAGACCAGTCGCCTCTCCCTAAGGCAGTTCAGGTTCGATCCCAGATGGCCGCAAAACGAGATTTGTGGTGGACATGGCGCTGGGGCGGGATTTTTCTGGGATCTCCGGTTTCCCCCGCCATCTCATTCCACCGGTGTTCCATCTCCATCTCGTGTATTATCAGTGTCACCGCCTACTGTGCCGTATGTAGTAAAAGCGGTCGTTAAACACTACACAGTTCATGTCATTGGAACCATCCCTTAGTTCCTACATCAGGAAAAGTATTGCACTCCATCCAAAAATTTAATACCGATATTTCGTAGGTTGACGTTACGATCTCAAGAAGAGCGGATTTTGAATCAAGTTAATTTGCGTAAATGTCTCAAAATGTCTTTCGTCTCAAAAATACCTCAAACATCTGTTATGAAATTTTAAATACGATGGTAATGCAGGACGTATCCGCTTAGCTTTAATAAATTAAATTAAAAAACAAATATTTTCACATGTCATTTGCAAGGTGAAACTTACTTTATTTAGCCAATAATTTCCTAGGTAATTTTGTTCCTTAGTTTAAAGATCCCTTTGCTGCTTTTGGCTGCCCCAGTCCCATTTTTCAATTTCATCAAGCAAAGAACGAGAACCATTAGGAAAAGAACTTGTGACTCCTATGGGGTTCTTCGTCTGTGTTGGAAGATTTTGTTGTTGACTTGATTTTCTGGGATATGCATTGAGTGGCGGACATCTGCGTCGAGTTTACTCGCGCACATTTAAGTGTTTTTTTTTTTGTCCATTGTTAATAAGTCCATATAATTTTTACACATTTCTTTCGTTCATTTATGTTTCAGCATACACTCCCTTTAATTGTCAAAATGTCTGCAGGTTTCAGTTTCAGAGCATTTAAACATTGAATAACACCTCTCATCTCACAGTTGGTGGAGCTTTGTATCAAAATTTTTATTTTGAATAAACATAGTGTCGCGAACCATTGTTGTGACTGATGCGGTCGGCGCGCACAAAGGGACAGATAGTGCTAAGCGGAGATAAAAAGCTTGCCGAAACCGATAAAGGTAGGTGGCTGGAAGGTTCCTCTTTCTAGTGCCGTCTTGATTGTTATCGAACTTTCCACAAATTTCTAGGACAATGAGTGGAGCTACAAAAGAAGCCGCGGATCGTCAGTTGGGACAGTCGTAATTGGACTCGATAATTGTGAGCGTGCAGTTGTGATTTGAAAGTGAACTCTTGTATATTTACGTGTGCATAAGTGACGAGAGATTGTGTTAGTTTATGTTACGTCAGCTTGTTGCAAAGGGGTGTACAAACAGTGTCTTTATACGGAAATAAGGAGCACTTTGAATTTCTGCAAACTTGACTTTTAATTTTACGAACACACAAAGTCACACTAGTATGTGAAATAACTATTTTGTCTATTGGCGCTTACAAAAATGAGATGATGTTAAGGAAACCTTGATAGAAGGCGATAGCTAATCGCCTTGTGGAAATGCTGCTATCGGGGCCACAGTTTAATTGTGGACTAATATGTAGGTAACCATAGTATAAGTAGTCAAGTTGAAAGTGCTTTTTGTTACTTCTAAAAAGATTCGATAATACAATTCTCCACGTTTTATGATTTGTTGGTTTTGGGTTGAGGGATCACTAAGTTTCGAAGATTTAAGCAACTACCCGTCACGTACTCCTATAGTTTTAACGCCGTAGAACACACAATTTTATTAGTGATATTTTTCAGTCGTAACGTTGATAGATTAAAAGCAGGGAATGTGATGAAGGTATACCTTAGCAAACAACGTGAGCAGTGCTAAGTACTACGCTCCTGTTGGTAGAAACTAAAAGTTTTGGGGTATAATTTATGGTGTATTGATACCGCTGGGACAGAAAAGTAATCATTCGCAATATATAAGGAAATCGTTGGCCTTTCAAGCTGCAATAATTAGTTCTGTGTTGCCCTTCGCTGATTGAAACATAATTAACAAAATGGTGTTTCCTCTTCTGCAATCGTGCATATTCGTGTGGCTGAAATTAGAAGAACTTGCAGTGCATTCATTTGAATAATTGTTAGAGTTGAAGCACTGAAACTAGGGTGTTATTAAATTGCTAATGAGAAGAATACCTCTTCCGGGAATAATAACGGTGGCATTAGTAGTAGTAAAGTGCACTGTACACAATTTATTACATAATCAGCCAACAGAGATTACATTTCAATAAAAGCAGATTGTACTGTTTGAAATTGTTGCGAATAAATTAAAAGTTGCATTAATTTATATTACATGCTTTTAAATCTGCAGTGTATTAGAATTCCATATTTTGAAGTCGATTCAACAAGAACTCAGTAAGTTAAAGGGGAGTCATTAGGGAAAATTTAATGTTTCATGAATTTCTGTAGAAAGGTGCACAATTTGTACGCATATAGACACAGAATTCCAATAGCTTTTAGTAAAAAAAGTATATTTTAACTTGTCCTAGTCCGCTTTTCATTATCATAAAGTGTCACACAGAATGTTCTGAAAGATTAAATCACGCACTTATAGAAACTATAGTAATAAAAACAGTACATCCCACTTCAAAACTCGATATAGTTTTGATCGGAAATGTGTGTCTGCGTGTGTAGCATAACTGAAAAATGAAAGCTCCCTTGAATTTCGAATCTTCGAAGAAAGTGACACGAATATTTTCAAGTAAATCCTCCGCTCCAAGCCCCCTATAAGGTGGAAAATTGTGATTTTCTAAAAAAAAAAAAAAAAAAAAAAAAAAAAAAAAAAAAAAAAAAAAAAAAAAACTAACATTTTTAATTAATATGTGGGATAATCTGTTGCATCTCTTGCCAAGAAAAGAGTTCTTAAAAATTGAGTTTTATGATTTTTGAGCACTTACAGAGCCTCTGACCCGCCGACACTTTTTAAAGAGACGAATCTTAACCTATCTTCGGCTTAATTTCAGTAACACAGGACTTCCGACTTCCCACTGATATATACGCTCTTAGAGGTTGTAACCTAACCTTGGGCTAAATTTCAAAACCACAAGACCCTTGTGATACCTCGCATATCTAAACGAGCGGGCTGGTTCAGACGGTTTCGTTTGTGGCCCTCATTCGGAATTCCTGGATTCGATTCCTGTGGCCGACCTACCTAACTCATAGGTTTTTCCTGGGCCACCAAGCGAATGCTTGGGTATGTTAGTTACATCCCCCGAATTTTCTCTCCCTCCATTATCATTTCACATCATCTCTTATGTGCGGTCTATTTCAGGTAGAAGCTTCGGCGTTGTCCTAGGCGTATAACCTAATCTCAGCTGAATTTCGATATCACAAGCGGCTTGTCACTCTTTGCACACTAGCCTAGAGATGACATGGTAACCTAACCTCAGGATGAATTTCGAAGCTACAAAAATCTGTCATTTTACTGCGTGTTTTTCCGTTTAATGTTGGCAGTGCTTCAGTTTTGAATTACATGAAGGAGAGAAAGAATGTGCCGCGTGCTTTGGAGATAAAGAGGTTCATGATCAAGTAAAAGAAAAAGCATGCCTAGAAAAAGAAAATCAGAAACACCAACATCCGCTTATTTAGTGAATAAGAGGTCCTCTAATGGAACTTTATTGATGGAGAATTACAAAAGAAGAAGAAATCGAAAACCTGCAGAATTATAACGTATTCAAAATAAAAAGTATTACTTGATTAACAAAATCCATTAAGACTCAATCATCTTAACATTTAATTTGAATAAAATAATAACATATGAATGTGTCATGCAGTGTCCCTGTATATAACCACAAATTTCGTTAATTTAATGTTTTTAGTCTGTCAAATTACATAAAATATATTCCCTGTGTATGTTTCCCGGGGGTTACCAGTTATACAAAAATCATTTGGAATGACGAGCGTTTCACAGGTTATTCATAGAAGACTCAAGATATACATATCGTTATATTGTTTTCAGTGCAAATATTTTAAAACTATGGCATTTTAATTAAAATTATTACAACCATTTAGAGAAAAATAAGAAATAACGAAAAATTTCTCTTGTAAACGATTCTTTGGGTTAGGCGAATTTTGTTGAAAATTTGTATCCCACTTTGAAAGACGCAAGCTAATCAAGTTAGGCGTTGTACTGTCAATTCGTTTGAGTGATGCGGCAGCGCCGTTCCAAGGCAGCCCGGGTTCGATCCCAGGCGATCGGAAAGTGAGATTTGTGGTGGGTTTTCTCCGGGATCTCCAGTTTCCCCCACCATTTCATTCCACCGGTGATCCATCTTCATCTTATGTAACATCAGTCTCACCGCCTGCGGTGTCGTATGGAGTAAAAGCGGGTGTTAAACACTGCATATTTCATTTGTAATGTTCTTCAAAGGCACATGGACTCTCTCACTACATACCGATGACTTTTCTAAAGATATGTTGTAATTCAAGTAACATTAAAACATACATTTTATGTGGAATCTCAGTATATGTGATAAGGCGCAATGAAACACAGGAGAAACTAGAAAATTAAATTTATAACACTAAAAGATAAAAAATATCCTAAAGATTTCAAAATGGAAAATGGTATTTCTTGTTTTGCTTCAGTTTAGTGCGCTTATGAACGTGAATGGCAAATATTAGATCATCATGCAGGTACCCGACGAATAGCATTCTAAACACTCCTTTAAAATTTAGCTAAGATTATTAAGCTCACTTTACTTTGGATAAAATAGTTAAAATATATAAGCACATTGGATTGTCTTATTATACCTTCTAGCTGTTGTGTTCAACAGTAAGTAGCATTTATCAATGACTTGTTTGGAAGTGTTCGGTATTTACATAAGTCGATGTGTCCCTCAGAGCTAAATACCATATTCACAATATAGATGTTTCACTAAAATGTGTTAATAATGCTCTGTTATATTATAGTACCCATTGCTGAAGCAGTTATTTTAGATCAAATCGCATAAAAAGTTGTCAATAGTTTAATTTACTATTTTAAATTTATTGAGAAAAGAATCCATTGGAAACTATCAAGAGTTGTGGTAGAAAGGGATCGAGTTTAAATAGAACAGTTGAAGGTAAAATAGTGATTGAAGAGGTGGAAGCAAAGGAAAATAAACATTAATGTGTTTAATGTGGATAATATTAGATTTCATTTTTAAGAAATGTTGTTTGAATGTTAAATTATTTAAAAAATTATTTAATGAAAAAAATATTAAGATTTCCAAATATGGTGATGAAAAGTTTACAACTAAAAATGACTTGAACCAATGAAAAATAATTGAATTGCTGTAGAAACGGCCCATTCAATAATTTCAGATAAGTTAGAATTAACTTCATTCTACTTATAGACGTCGTCAAGTACTGATGCAAAATGTTATTCTATACACGAACGCCGTAGAGGATCGAAGCAAAATTGTATATAATCGTCAAGGAGAAAACCGTAATAAATGTAAAAGGAATTTCGATACTTCTAAAGTAATATATTAATTTTGTGTTACAGAGGGTTTATGTTAACGAATTAAAATTTTAATATTTAAAAACAAGACAAACAATTCTTCAATTTCTTTAGTCAATTACTTTCATATCTTCCCATCCGTTACTACGCCCGAGATAAGAGATTTTCAGGCGACCATTGTAACAGTTGAGGGAAAGAATGAGAGGACTTGGCGACCAGCAACGTTAGCTCCAGGCAGTACGTTGCAGCATCCAACACCGAGGTCGAGGAGCATGGCTTCAACTCAGTGCAGGATCGGGTCATCCCTGATATCAGTCGGACTGCGGAACCCCTCGAAAGACTAAGAAATGTTTATCTTTAGTTATGTCCTGACTGCAATGAAGCTAAGGAATCCCCATTTAATAAACACTAAATGATTCAATATCACTCTCTAATTATTTTCAACCAGTTGAACATTTTGATACCTGTATTTACCCGCTTGTTGAACTTAGGTACTATTTCCACAAATATACTTTTAGTTACGTTAGTTGAGCTCTGAAGGTACAATATAGTCAAGTGTCAGTTTTGAAATGTGGAGAATCCTGCAATAAGGAAAAGAAGTATTTTGTTGCTGTTTTTATTTTCTTAGATGTATACATGATATTTGATGCTTTACTAAGCTTAAATAAGAACAAAAAGACAATGCGAAAGACGTTTAATCTTAAAGTGCAAATGCACTATTTCATAAGCATGCTCTGAATTCAAGGTAGTAAATTGCTCAAATTATGCATATATGCATTACAGTGACTGCAGTTACAGAACTATCTTTTTTCAATATTCCCAAAATTTATTAATATTTCAGCAGTAAATTATATTATTAATTATACTGAAGATAATTTCTTTTCGAACCTTTCTGAGCCCACCCTTCATGATCCCCTTTGCTACCTTTTCCTGATGATAATCGCCACAAGCGCTGCGGTGATTCGGCTTTGATGAAACGTGGAGCGCTTAGAGGAAGTACTTCAGGCGTCAAGGTGGTGCTTGCTTTAGATTTATTACTTGATCTACGAACTTCTGGTAATGGATGCATTCCTTTCATCATAATACGTTGATCAAATTCCCTATCAAAGATCTCTGCCTCCTCTTGGTCTAGATTTATGAATTCCAGATGTTCTTCCTCTTCTCCGGAATATAGGTTCTTCTGGCGCTCTATGACACGGCCTCTTTCCCCAATGCGATGTTCTAAGGACATCTTCTTTACTCCAGAGCGAGAATAGCAAACTGTCTTCTGGGTCTCTCGGACACCTCCGAGAAGAGCAATTGTGGATGTCGAAGCTTGGTACACCTGTTGACATCCATCAGGACCCACAGCCATTGACATAACCTGCCTAGATGAGAACATGTGACAGTTCGGGCCCAATGCCAGACCATTGTCAGAGAATCCAAAAGGAAAAGACAAATCTGAATGTTGCGTTCTTCTGTTAAAGGCTGAGGGAAATGGCATTAATGCGCTGGAAAGCATACTATTCCTCATGGTGTCGAACCGTGACACCATTGCGTTCATATGACCAAAGACATCGTCAGTCAGCATCATCATATCGCTTGGTGTTCCGGAATACTCTCTGAAACAGTAAATGGAAATAAATGTTAGTGTAATTCCTCGTTGGTAAAGCCTCTCCCAGGGGGCGGGAAGATAAACTGATGAAAGCGTATTAGGGACATTGCTGCACTACCACATTGGTGCATGTAACGTTCTATTGAATAAATCAGTGCCTATTTATTTCGAAGATTAATGGAGATCACTGCCTGGCTATATGCTTTTGTCGTTTTTATGTACTGAAGTACAAGATTGTTCACTAAATAACCACTGAACTTGTGTGTAGTGTAAAAGTTATACTATATAGCTGTAAGGAAATAGTTCAAAATGACCTCTGCATTTTAACGGGTGTTACTCTTGAATCATTGAAATATACTCTAACTTCGTTGCAGCACATATGTTCAGGTAGTACATAACATACGAGGTCTGATCAACAAAGACTGAGACTGACTTTTTCTCACAGATGTTTATTACTGCAACTCAATATTTACATGATATTTTTCAAAGTAGTCCCCTCCTATTTCAATGCACTTTTTATAGCGTCACCGGCAGTCCTTGAAAACGTGCTGCAGACCATTCTTTGGCTGGTCTTTGAGAATCGCCTCACTTTTCTGCTTCAAAGTTCTCAAATAAAATACCCCTAAGCTTTGCCTTTAGTGATGGGAATAAAAAAAGTCACAGGGTTAAGGTCAGAGGTTCTACTCCCATTAGTCCAGGAACCTAGGACCAAGGACCCGGACCTCCTTCGACCAGGGAGTTACCGAGCTGTCCCAAAAGGGCGGTCGGCGCATGGGACTTTACATAGGGCAAGACCTAGAGACTAACAAGCCTCCCACCTGGTCCTATGGACTCAAGAAGGGATGAAAGTGGATGCGCCACTTACGCGCGCCAACTCCAAAATGGTAATGCTACCGATATGACCTCGATGGGGCCGCCTGGTGATCTAGCACACCTTCTACTAGCTATGCTGGCTAGTACGCGGAAATATTAATGGCTTCCCTCAACCCCGTCCGGAGACGTACCCGATCACCCACGAGACCCCCGCTCGAGTCCAACCCACTCCGAACAACTCCCAATCAGTGAGGGGCTCGAATGTTCGGCCAGAGGTTCCTCTAATAACGACAGAGGTACCACGTATGCTAGCGGTCCGCAGCGCCCGCACCTCGGCAGCTGAAGGGAACGGATCCCTTCACCTACGGGATCTCCTAGGTTTTGCCTTTAGTGATGGGAATAAAAAACAGTCATAGGGTGCAAGATCGGGGCTATAAGGTGGATGTAGTACATAGGTAATGTTGGATCGAGCCAGAAACTGCATGACTTGATTTGCTACGTGAGGCCGTGCATTGTTAAGATGAAGTCGCCACTCAGTCCGAGAAAGCTCCGGTCGTTTCTCTGTAATGTGCTTCCTCAGTGTAGCCAATGCTGACGTGTATTATGCTGCTGTAACAGTAGTTTGAGGGGGAACTGCATGCTGGTAAATCGTTTCATTACAGTAAAAAAATGTGATCATCACTTTCCCTGTAGATGGAACAAATTTTGACATTTCTGGTGTTGGAGAACCTAACGATTTCCACACTGTGCTGGCTTGTTTTCCTTCAGGATCATAATGATGCAGCAATGACTCATCACCGGTGGTTATCGAAGCTTAGGGGTATTCCATTTGAGAACTCTGAAGCAGTGCTCAAGAAAAGTGAGACGATTCTCAAGGACCTGACAAAGAATGGTCTGCAGCACGTGTTCAAGGACTGGCAGAGATAACATAAAAGGTGCATTGAAGTAGGAGGGGATTACTTTGAAAAAGATCATGTAAACATTGAATTGCAGTAATAAACATCTGTGAAAAAACATCACTTTGAGTCTTTATTGATCAGCCCTCATACATAGAGTAAGTAAACTTAGTTTAGTTGTATGTTGCAATATATTGTTAGTTAATAATACTGTTTCTACACACTAATAACTAAGCTCTCATTTTCATTCTAGGTTATGTAATTTTAAGTAGACAATGGCAATCAGCAACAACAGAAACGGTGATTTGCCCGCCCTCGCGTACTGGATCTTATGAAATGTCCTACGAAAATTGGAAGGGATATGGCGAAGATACTTCTGCATATTGCAGAAATTAATGAATATTTTCAGAACTATTATACTCGAAATGCTTACTTCAGGAGGGAAGAAAGAAGCTTTTATGAAGTTTTCATGAAACGGTATACATGTACACCCTTGGGAGGTGGCGGGAGGGGGACAGATTCTGCAACCGTATACTTTTTTTTTTTTTCAAGTCTACGTCATCTCCACGGCCGGTGTACAACGGTGTCACGGAACGCGTCTCATTAGCTTCGTTTGCTGAATTCTCTCATAATTGAATCTGTTACTAAACATGCATCGATACCCAAGCGGTTGTAGGGAAGTATGATTTTTTTATTTTATTTTAAGCTTCTTTCACCTATAAAAATCGAAATGATGGTTTGACATCTAAAATAACCTAAATAGATGCTTTTCCTGTTTGAAACGAAGAATGATATTTTCCGATTTTCAAAGTTAATTTGGAAGGACATATTCGAGGGTAAATTAATAAAACACGTTATATGCATCCTTAAGGGAATGCAGCACCGAAATTGGCTAAAAAATATGGGAAAATTTCTGTTTTGTTTTTGAGCTAATAAAATACTTTGAACCTTATATTATCATAATCCAACTAAATTTATGAGTTTCAGGCATTTAAATATCCTCACATGACAATTTAAATTCCCGTGCGCACGTGCATGCCGGCCCTTGAATTCACAGAATTCTGTCATTTGAGTTCGATTGAATGTACTAAATTAATACATTTGAAATTATCGAGCAAGTTACTGGTGAAATTTTATATGTTGGTATGATGGTTATTTCTTGCAATATGTGGCACCATGGAAACAAATCACTGGCTACAAACATTGAAAGCAAATGGTAATGTTTATATTTTGCTTCTGTGTGAGTTTCATACGGTCGGGATTTTCTTGTGTTTCTCGTTAAGCAACATACTCTTTGTATATAAATATTGAGTATTAGTGTGTCATTTAATGTTTATAAAGGTGTTTTATACATCAAAACGTGTATATAGCTGTTATATAGGTTATAGGTAAAACATTCTTTGAAACAACTGACCTTTTGTTGACTGTGTACATAGTTAGGATCATGAATAGGCTAAACGATACATGAGAAGAAACGCCTAAACATAACACAACAATGGGAACATACTTGAGGCTTGATGTGGTAAGAAAACTAATGCCTGTGTACCAAAGGCTGGTATCAGATGAAATCCTAATGAGATGTACATTGGGTAAGACACAAAATGCCATGATATGGCATAATTTCCCAAAAGAAATATTTGTGTCAAAGAAGAGTCTTCAGGTTGCTGTGACATTAACCATTAGTGAATTCAATTTTGGTTATTCTGCCTCACTCAAGCTGCAGTCAGACATAATGGACACAGATTTCACCAGCATCTCTAAATATTAGCCAAGGTAAGGACCAATTATACTTACTTCATTCAGCAATTTCTGCGAAGGTAACTTCTAAAACATCCAGAAGGCTAAAATTGAAGAAAACTGCTGCAGAAGAGAGAAGGAAGAGGCAGGAGGTTCCAGTTTATCTATTTGGAGGGTTTTAGTCTGCTTCAAGGCATGTAGCTGAGAAGGAAAATGTTTTGAATTTTAAAATTTGATTTACTCAGTTATAGTTTTTTCAACATTTTTTGTCATTTCAGAATGTTCCACACGATGCCGTTTTTATTCAGTCCCTCTAAAATTCTCAACAGATGTTTTAGAAAGCAAACAAAGGTTTCTATCATATGAATAATTAATATTCATTATATTTTTAAAGTTATTGATATATAAAATCAAAGGTTTAATCATTTTTGGCTTTTTTGTTTTCTCCATAACTATTTTTTTTCCCTCTGGAACTAAAGGTGGTATAAGAAATTCATATGATAGATCTTTTCTTCAATATCATCTGAATATTTTTAGAAAAAGAAATATTAAAATTTTGAAAATCTTCATTTCGTGGAGCGTTTTGAATTTTGCCCAAATTTTGAATTTCAAAAATTAATTACTCAAAAATTATTGAAGATATTATAATAAAAATTTGAATTCTGTGTCCAATATGCATCAGAACTAAGTGGTAAACATTTCAGCAAGATTGGTTGAAAATTTCTGGATTTGGGGTTTTCGATGCTGCATTCCCTTAAATAATATTCATCTCAATAAAGTAAAGTGTGCACTTAAATCAGTCCGACCGAGCTTCGAATTCTGCTCCTCCGGAATATCAGGCAGAAGCACACAATGGAACACAACTGAAACAGGTGAAATGTTTCCCTCGAGTAATCCTTTGCAACTATGAGATATATACATTTTAGTACTCCACGTAATAGAATTTATTGTTTTGTTTCGTAAGAACATATATTTCCATCTTCCCTATATCAACCAACATAAACACATTCAGAAATAACTGTACTACATATTACGTTGCAGATACAAAAGGGGAAAAGCGATGTCTTTCCGATTGAAACCCCGTTAAACGCAGCTCACAAAACGTGTGATTACATCTTGATGCAGCTATTAAGAGCTCATTGAATTGTTGTGCTCTAAAACCTCCTTCGCCCTTTGTGTGTTTGAACCTGTTACCTTTGTCCATCTGTTCCTCTGTGCTACAGGTTATGGATGCTTTAAGTAAAACTATCTATGAACATGGGAATTTTAAAGTGAACATAAGCAAACCATGTGCGTTTTGACCTGTTGCACTGGCATCAATGGTCTACGCTCCAGTGACGTTATGCTTTGTTGAAATTACGTTTGCATCATACAAGAATGTGTTGCGTGTCAGTAGGAAATCTTTTACCCCAGATTATTTGGGTATGTAAGTAACTGTTAACTGCAATGCCAAAAAAGCGTACAAAGCAAACACTAAACTCTATTTTGTGCGTTCTATGATGAATATCTTTGACAAACTATAGATACTTTTGTGAAATAAGTTCGTGAATAAATCATACAAATAAGTAGCAGAAAAATAAAAAGCTAAGTACATGTACTGATATACAAACAAAACATTAAAACATTTATTTTAATAAAGAAAAACCTTAAAAAAGACTATTTGAAACAAATAAAAAACCTAAAATTAATGAATATTCTATCTAAAAATACGGTCCCTGCATTTATAGAGCATTTTGCTTAGTATATCGGTATTTCAAAATTACATTTTTGCGTATATTTGTTTCATACGAAAGCTAAGTCATATCAGCTTCTGACACCAGTTTTCTTAACTGCCAATCTTATTTCGGGGACTGAAACCTGCTAAAATAGCGTGCTCTGTACCGCTGCTGTTCCTCTTCATAATATTTAATTCAAGTGGTGCATTTAGTGCAACCGTGGCCATGTCGTTAAGAGGTTACGTTAACGCAATTTTTTCTATAATAGGTGATTTGAGAGTCCGGAAAATACTATTATTCGATGTCTAATGTACATTCTTTATAGGGGTTTAAAGATCTTTGTTTCATTTGTTTTTTATTTATGAAAAGAAGTTACGTGGTTAAAAGTGGTGTTAATATGGAACGCTGAGAGTTATAGTTAGGTGTTTCCTGGTTATATAAACTTTGGGTAGATCACGCTAAGTTTATATATAAGCTTACGTTTATGATACAGGGAAGGTAGGTTAGGTCTGGGTTTTCTTTTTATAGCCTTTGTTTCGAATAGATTAATTTTAGAAACCTTTGTGTTGATTTGTATTCCGATGCCGGTAACATCGCCATTACAACTTAGTGCACTCTAAAATGGAAAGGCACTAATGCCATTTGCACTGACACTCCAAGCATTAGATATACACTTTTTAACTTGTAAGCTTTATACAATGTGTCACTGCTTCGGAGTTATTATTTAATTCTTTTGCATTTCCTTTTGTAATGATATTTAACAGAAATATTAAATTTTGCAATTACCAACTGTTTCGATGTTCTTGTAGCCAATTTGTTTTTCTTCTCTTATTCTCTTACCTGATATTGTGCATTAACACCGTTCGGCTTAAAAAGTTGACCTTTAACAGCATCAACCATTTCTTACATACCGAAATTTAGATGTAAACATTTCGCTCACAAGCAAATCTACAGTTTTCCTAAGTTGCCTAAATAACTAATGTAGTAACTTAAATAATATGCAATTCCAGAGCTAAAATTGCTTGTACTGCTTATACTAACTACAAAAATTACAAGGGTTTCAAATAATACCAGCAACAAATAAGTTACAAATTAATGCAACCGCCATTTATGCCTGATATGCTTCTAACAGACTTAAATGAAAGTTAGAGGTATAATAACTATATTTACCTTTGACGTTTCATATTGTAGCGTTGAACAGCCATATTTATTGTGTGTTGAACCGCTTACTAAATCTAACAGATTGGGTAACGATACGATTTGAGATCGAGCAACTCTTCTGTTCCATGAAATTGGAATGTAATGTGTAAAATCCGGACAAATGAACACTGCTTCCGCTAGAACAATGCGTCATTTCCGTTTGTTAACAGTGCTGCCACTGTAATAAATAGTAATAGGTGATAATAATCGAAAATACATGGACTAATGTGATATTTAATTACCACAATAACATAACCGAGATAATAAGTCATTAATTTAATTGAGCGTGAAGAACCATCTTGCTCTGAACATTATCTCCAAATAATGGTTATTGATTAAAAGAAAATAATAATTATACATGCAGTTACACGTGAGGGAAATTTCTTTTTAACCTATATGCCTATCTCTAGATTAAGAAACAAACCTTTTCAGCACGAAAGAACGACAGTACGCACACAGTTTTGTAATAATAGGCATTCCTATGCTCCAAGATGCAACTATAAGGAATACTTTACTGAAATTGCCCAAGGGCTGACTGTTAACGTTTTCATTAAAGATAGTGTCTATAGCAAATGCGGTAATGGGGAGTAGTTACAGCTTCTGTTGTAACTGACTCAAAATTCACTTGCTTAGTATTACAGAATAAGCATATATCATATGCCCATATACTCGGAATATATATATTGTCACTTTGTAGGTTCGTAGAATTAAAAGTCCAATTTGCCGAAATTCTAAATGTTCTTTATTTCCGTAGACATACACATTTCAATTCTCACGTAACAACATTACATCACATATACATCACAGAGAAAGAGAATCCTGTTTCACCAAGACAACGCACCGTCTCACACCTCAGCGGTTGCAATGGCGAAAATCCAAGAATTATGGTTTGAACTGCTTGACTTACTCACCAGATCTACCCCCCCCCCCCCAAGCGACTTCTTTTTGTTCCCTCATCTGAAAATTGCGCCCAGAGGGCAAAGATTTCCGTCAAATGAAGAGGTAATCTCCTTCGTGAACAATTATTTTGCAGCGAAAAACGCCGAGTACTATTTGGACGAGTTCCACAGATGGGAGCATCGCGGAGAGAAAATGTGTAGCTACAAGGAGAATATGATGAAAAATTAAAAATAAAAAATCTGAAAAAGTGTTTTGTATATTTATTAGGTGGATAATTTTCAGACCACCCTCGTAAAACCCAGTGGTTAGGTAACAAGAATCGAATCGTTGAAACAAGTATTTTACTGAAGCTCATAAGAGACAATTGTGAAAAAACCGACAATTTTCTATATAAAAAATGGTCTGTAAAAGCAGAGTTGTCTTTTCAGCAAAAGGCAGGTTTCTTCATGCAGACTCCCCCCACCACTCGAATATGACGTCACTACCTGGTTTAAGCATTCAAGCAGGCAGCTATATAGCAAGCTTTTTGTGGTCATTTGGTATTCGGGAGTTGCATAGCAAAGAGGAAAATGGGTGATAGTTCAGAAAATTGGAGCGAGTGTGCGTTGGAAACGAGTCATTACAAGTATTTCCACACCGAAACGTGTAATGGCGTAATGCATAGAATTTAATGCCAGGAACCATAACATCATGATCAGATGACGAGTTTTGCCGTGTGTACAGTAAACTGTAAGGTGTACCAAAGAGGAAACCAGTAAGTAGTACTCCTTCTTTCATACAATTTATAACATTCCTTCTTAATACAAACATCTAATTTGTAATATTGTTTGATACTTTTAGAGGAACACCCATGCGAGTTGGTGGTGCCGATGGTGTTGATGTGTTCGTAGCAAAGCATATATTGGAATGCGATACGGTATCATGCGACGGGTACACGCATTCAGTATTATGTATCAATCCATCAGAGCACGATCGCATGGCGTCATACTTCCTATGCAATGACTATTGTGAAGTGTACCAACGAAGAAAGAGAAATCTTGAGTAAGTACACATAAAAAAGAGAATTATGTTTTCTATGACTTTATTTCACCTGTTTATTCGAGCCAGAGTAAACTAAACGTATTTTATTTATTGTAGATTCCGAATGATTGAGCATAAGTTTCCAGTGTGTGAGGAAGACCTGTTCCCTGATGGACATAGCATTGATATAGTGGAATATCCAATTGCTGATCGGGATACTCTACCTTTGGATGAATATCTGGCTTCGCTACCTAATGATATAGCTCCCGAGGAGAATGCCAGGAAGGTTAAGAACTGGCTAAATCAAAAGACTCCAGATTGTTCACCGCAGACGTTCTGAGAAAACAGGATTCCCTAATAGATGTATGTTTGTTTTGTTTTTTCTTTAGCTAATGAAAAAAACATATATTAGCATTACTCTAACGATCCGTTTAATATATGTTATAGAAAACCAAGCATAGTGCGGCGGAAGAGAAGAAGCGAGAATATCCCAAAAAAAGCAGAAGCGTAATAGTGAGATGAAGCTTGCAGGTGATGAACATTTACTCTTCTTAATCATTGAAGTATCACATGACCAGCCACCGGAAAATGCAGAATCGTCTCAACATGCTTGATGACGTCACCATATCACCCGCGCATACAATCAACATCGGCTTGTACTGCGACATGCCCTCCCTCTTCATAAAGTGTGAAAGTGATAATTCCTTCGTTTATATAAAAAGACTGATTGGGATATAATATCTAAGAACATTGAAAGAATTGAAGAGTATCTACTACATGAGCAAAACTTTACAGTTGCAGAGTGCTGTGATAATGTAGCTTATGCATATAATAGTATTGTAATTGTTTCAAATTCAGCGCATTTTATAAATAATTGTTTAAATGATTATGAAATATCTTTAAATCTTGCGGCTATAAAAATTTTAAAACGTCTATTGCCGTATATTGAAAGGCACTTACACAATTTAAACGAATTCTTTAAAGAATCTAGCTATTCAGGAAGTAGGAAAGGGAGAAAGAAAATGATGCTAATGTACAATAAAATCAACAAATAAGAGTTTTAGAACGTAAACTTACTTTATTATTCTTGAAATTATCCTATTACCTCCATTCACAAATATAAACATTATTCCTATTTTCAAATACAGATGCACTCCCTCAAAGCCCCCTAAGTTCCATCTAAATGCAGAAAATGCACTCCAAAGACCACTAAATGCAACCGTAAGCCACTGTTGCGAAATTATTCTTTCATTTATTATTTTTTTCGTTAATCAGCTGTTTTTGCACGCGTGATAAGTCCCCAATACCACTAAATTACACTATAAAACCACTAAATACCTCGCAGAATTCCCTAATTACGCCCCCAGAAGTCCCTAGATTCCCCACGCATAATCACTTGCAAAATGCTTTCTTCTTGTGCTCAAAGTGAGTCAAAAAGCAGTGTGTGTGTGTGTGAACGGAGGACAAAAAGTGGTGCCTCATCATCAGTGTTCATATTTCCTGTATTGAATCAGTTCATATGTTCCATTCAAAGAACATACAAAAACAAATTTAACAATATGAAATATTTCGTAGAAAAGAAGTATAAAGTGTAATATCTTAAGCGTCCTTTCGTGTAAGTAGTAGCAGATTTCGTATTTATCATTAAAGTAAAAGTGCATCCTGTATATGTACATTCTCAATCTGAATTTTCCAATACTTCTCTTACAGGCAAAATCATTTCAAAGGGCGGTCTGGCTATTTTGGCGAAATTATTGTTTCAAAATGTTCATTCTGTTGAAGTTCTATTGTTAATCAGCAGATTCTTGCACGCGTGCGCGCGCGGCGCGTTTTGTCTGATTATTTTTGAAAGATTAACATTTTTTTGAAAGTTCAAATTTTTTTATTTTTTGAAATATTAGCAATTTTTGAAACTTTAGATTTTTTAAAATTTTTGGGATTTTATGAAATTTTAGGCAGTTTTTAAAAGTTTAGGCATTTTTGAAAAAATTAGGCACTTTTTTAGAGGGTTTAAGAAATTTTAGGAACTTTTGGAATGTTCAAAAATATTTCGAAATTTTAGAACTTTTTGAAGTATTTATAATTGCAAAATTAATGTCAATTTGTTCATTGGAACACTGTGTTGAGAAATTCATGTGACAGTAATTTATATAACTTTTCCCTCCAATTAAACCCTCCGAGATATTCCTTGTTATTTCCAATCGTTCTCTTAAAGGCAAAATGAATGAATTCGGCTATAGCCGTTCAAAACAGACCAAAGTGCAACTGCACGCTCAGATATCCACGCTCCTGCAACAGGACACACTTTTGCAAGCTTGCATTTTTTTCTGTAACCCGTAAGTGTTACTGCTTTAAATGACACACACACACACACACACACACACACACACACACACACACACACACACACACACACACACACACACACACACACACACAGTTTTCTTTTCTCTAGAGCAGCGGACGCGCAAGGTAAAAGCCAAGACAACAAACATTGCTGGAATGTATTCTAATGCGATATAGGGATATGTCCACTTTTCACACTCTCATCAATTACGCACCACGTACTTTAAACTTATTATTGGTCTAATTCATGTTAATGCAGCTAAATGTTATTATATATTTCCGCTAAATACTCTTTTTAAAAGGATGGAATGCACACACAAGCAATTTGTTTTCTCACAAATCTGCCTTTACCCCTCTCGACCAATCAAAGACATTCTTATTTTAACCAATCGAAACCTTACACGTCACTTCCTCCTATTGCCGGTAGTGAAATGTGAAGCATCGTGTTTTCTGAGAAATTGCTGAAAAAACTGCCTAAAAAGCAGTTCTCACGGTAACAGGAAAAAAGACGTGGGTGTTTTGGTTACGTAACTTCCGGTATAAAAAAGAGGTGGGGAGGAAGTCAGCGCGCATTAAAGCAGCACAACACATATTGTTTCAAAAATGTTCATTCTGATGAAGTTCTATTGTTAATCAGCTGTTTCTTGCACGCGTGCGCGCACGACGCGTTTTTTCAGATTTTTTTTGAAAGATTAACAATTTTTTGAAAGTTCAACTTTTTTTATTTCTTGAAATATTAGCAACTTTTGAAACTTTAGATTTTTTATAAATTTTTGGCAATTTATTAAATTTTAGGCAATTTTTTTGGCAAAAATTAGGCCTTTTTAGAAGGTTTGAGAAATTTTAGGAAATTTTGGAATGTTCAAAAATATTTTGAAATTTAGAACTTTGTAAAGTATTTAGAATATTTTAAAGTTTAGCAGCTACTTCCTAAAGCGTGCAGGAATTTGTGTAAGCCGAAACAGCTACACGTGATGCGGAGTGTCAGAAATGTGAGGTGGGAAATTCTTGTGAGAGTGCTAATTAGGAGAGCAAGGAGCGTCATTCATGTAAATGTGTAAATGGAAAGAACCAGAAGCGAGACCCATATAAAGGTTTAACTTACAAGCCTCAGGTAACAGATTGATGTTAATGCAGCTAAATGTTATTGTATATTTCCGCTCAATGACATAAGCCAAACGTGGCGCCTGCAGTACGACAATTTTGATTGTGTGTGCATTTTTTTCTGTAACCCGGAAGTATGGCTCTTTTTAAAAGGATGCAATGCACACACAAGCAATTTGCTTTCTTCTACAATACCGGAGGGCCCAAATGACCTTGTTGTCGACGGGCCCTAAAACCCCACACACTCACTCACTCTACAATACCGGACGATCCAGTTAAAGGCGAAGTTCACAAGCATTGCAGAAATTTATCCAATTTCAATATAGGTAAATGCCTACTTTTCATTCTCATATTACTTCCTCGTCACTTTCTGCTAATTTGCATTTTATTTTCCCCGTATTTCTTTGTTCCAGTTTTTTTCCATCCAATCACAAACGCGTTTCCTTCTGCAAATCACAAAGCTGCCTTTACCCCTCTCGACCAATCAAAAACATTCTTATTTTAACCAATCAAAGCCTTACACGTCACTTCCTGCCTCCGTTTCAATAATAAACTCACCTGAATTTCTTCCTTTGACCGCCCAACAGTCAACTCCATTCACTCTCGTAAAGTCACGTAACCTTTATTCCAATGGGTCAAGTGCGTCGGGGTGGTTAGGGGGATGCAAGGGGGTGCATCGGGGGAGGCAACCAGTCCAGAGGGTGCACCATAACCTTCAAGGTCAAATTGCATAACCTTCAAGGTCAAATTGTCGGACCGTCAAGGTCAAATTTTTCTAGGTCATATTGCATGACCTCAAAGGTCAAATTGTCGGATCCAACACTTTACTACTGATACAGTACAAACAATACAAACTAGAAATTCAGAAAATACAGAATTAGTTCTGCATGCAATAATCAGATTAAATTGTATCAATGTCAACAAATACAGAAAACTTACATGAATTGTCAACCATTAGTATCATAAAATTATTCTCATGTAATCATTTACTCTACTTAACCTGGTGTCTAAAATATTCAAAGAACTCTTGAGTACTATAGAAGCACTGATTTATTAAAAATGATTTCACATCTCTTCTGAATCTTTTCTTATCATTGTTTTTTATTTTCTTTAAGATTAAGTTGTACATGTGAACCCCTTTATGAAGTACTGAGTTAAGTTTTTTATTTGATCTTGATCCCAGTATATGTAATTTAGTATTATTCCTAGTATAATGTTCATGTATAGTGTTATTTGTTTGAAAATATTGTATTTGTTGTTTATAAAGCATACGGTTTCTAAGATATACGGACATGGCAGAGTTAGTATATTATTTTCCTTAAAATATTTCATACAATGAGTCCCTTTACTTAAATTAAACATTCTTCTTATTATTTTCTTTTGCGTTACAAATAAATCTTTTATTTCGGTAGCTGATCCCCAGATAAAGATACCATATGCAAGATAAGACTGCACATATGAATAGCAAATCAGCTTTAATGTTTGTGTATTACAAATTTTCCTTAGCGCTGATATTATGTAGTGGGCTTTATTAATTTTTGCAGTAATATACTGAATATGCGGCTTCCAGCTTAAAAATTTGTCAATAATTACCTCCAAAAATTTTGTTTCATTGGTATATTGTATTACCTCATTGCCAAAAGCGATTACAGAAGCTATATTAGCTTCATTTCTATTTGATAGTGAAATATGCATACTTTGTGTCTTTTTCATATTAAGTAGTAACTTATTATTAGTTAGCCAATACATCATATTTGTCATCACATTATTAGCATAATGTTGCAATTCAGAATTATTGCAGGCTCTGATTATTATATTAGTGTCGTCGGAATATAGAATAGTTTCTGCATGGGGAATATTAAGTAGAAGGTCATTAATATATACTAGAAAAAGCAGTGGTCCCAGGATAGAACCCTGTGGAACCCCACATCTCACAATTTGAATATTGGAATTAATATTATGACCATTTAATTCATTATTAACTACAGTATACTGTCTTCTACCCTCAAAGTAGGATTCAAACCAATTATGAGATACCCCTCTTATACCATAGCCTTCAAGTTTGGATAATAGAATATTATGGTCAACCAAACCAAATGCCTTAGACAAATCCATAAAAATCCCAATAGTATAATTATTTGCCTCAAATCATTCTAATGTTTGTTTCATGAAGGAGTATAGTGCATTAGAAATTGATTTATTTTTCCTAAATCCATTTTGTTTATCACTGAATACATATTTTTCAAGAAAAGGAGATATCCTGTTGAACATAACAGTTTCCAAGATTTTTGAAAACCCCGATTGAACTGAAATAGATCTATAATTATCAACATTTTTTGTATCTCCCTTCTTAAATACTGGTCCAACTTTTATTAATTTTAAGACATTTGGACATTACATATATATATATATATATATATATATATATATATATATATATATATATATATAACATATAATAGTTATAATAACCAAATTAAGACACTGCAAGAAAAATACAACCTAACCACACATTATGTGAAGCAATAATAGAAAAACTACTTCCCCACATATACCCACTAAATCAACTAATCATTGATTAATAAGAACATCTTTTGGAATATATATACTCAAAAACAAAAAACAAAAATTCTAAAAATGGTGGCTTTTGCAACAATCCACTCCTATTACCCAGAAAATGAGTGACTACATTTATATATACTAATGGATTCCCAGTTGATAAGAAAGGACAAAAGGCGCTGACATATACTGCAGGGTTTTTACCTTTTTCATTTCCCTAGGACCTCTCACATCTATTTATGATGGAGAACTAGAAGGCATAGGAACTTCCCTGATGCAATTGTTCTGCCATATAAATACCTTCCAAGAAGCTGTAATTTTGAGTGGCTCAAGATCAGTCATTCAGGCAATAGGCTCCCCATTTCCATCAAACAGCAATGTATTATAGATTCTACAATCATTTAAAATTTACAACAACAAAAAATTGTTTCAACTGGATCTCGGCCATTTGTGCCATTACAAGAAATAAAAAGCTGTAAAGCAGGAAAGGAACAAATATAAAAATGAATTCAACTAAACTTTCTTATACTATATCAGAATTAAATATAAATTCAGAAATCCGTACACAGTGGCAACATAATTATGATGAAAATGTACAAATAAATCATGGAAAATGCTTTTGGAAAATACTAATGCCAGACCAGAATTTCCAAGAAGCTCAGGAGTGACCCTTTTTGCTTGATGACTGGACATGATTTTCTGGCTGCCCACCTGTTCACGATCAATATCTTCGATTCTCCAAGATTTATACTTTGCAACAACTCACAGAAGTAATAAATAGAGACCACGTACTCCAGTGTGTCACAACTCAGACATTTATGCCAGTGTTCCTATACAACTTTGCAAATATTATTACAAAGTCCGTAGAAAAGTGGAGAAAATCCAATTAGAAGAGCATTAACAACAAACAGCATATTTCATAAGGTTTTTCGAAAATCACTTTTTATGTGTGTGTGTATCCAGTGAGTTATGAAAATTTGTCTTTAGAATTTCAATTTTGCCTAATTTCAGTGACTTCCAAATTGTTAAGTTGTCTTAATATAATACAGTGGGAACATGTTAATATTAGGATTATTATTTGCAGATGATGAGATTACAGAGAGCAATAAATGAAATCAGCAGCTACTGTACGGAATGGGGAATAAGAATCAATGTAAGTAAAAAATGGTAGTGTTTATGAAGGGTGATAATAAAAGAAGATAAGCGTTGTTTAAATGACCAAAATGTGGAGGTGATAAACGAGTTTGATTATTTAGGAATGAGACTGTGCTGTAATGTAGGTTTGGGAGCATATGAGAGAAAGATAAAAGTGAAAGGGAAGATAGCAATGTATAGGGTAAGGAACTGTAAATATAAGTACCAGATATGCCAGTAAAGTGGCTTGAAAAATATATGAAGTAATAGTAGAATCAAAAATAACATGGTGCAGAATTATGGGGATATGCTGAATTATTTGGCTACGGCAAATGGGGTTAGCTAAGGTGGAATTGGGAAGTCCCTGCAAAAGTGGGGTAATTATAGAAAGATGCTTAATATACTGGTACAGCTGTGTAAAAAGAATGATGATATATTAAAGATCTGTTTAGAACAACAGATGAACTCTACATGTAAGAATAGTTGGTGTTCGGAGCTAGAGGGAACAATGGATAGAACAGGGATGGGGGATCTGGCAGAAAGGAGAAAGAAATGGAAATGGTTTCTGGACAGTGATTAAGAACAGGGTAAAGGACACTGACAGACAAGTGACATGGAGAAACTTGATAAATAGAAAATCACTAAATGCATGTATACTTGAAAATGAAGAGAGAATGGGGTGGAGAAACATATACGGAGATAGAGCACAAATTTTCAGGAAATAAGTTATATATGGGATTTGTATGTTTTCGATACCACCAATTGGTCTGTGAAATCATATTTTGCATAACTCGATATTTGCCATATGTATAGCACGGTGAGTCATGAGCGTGTTTTCTTAATTGATAGAGCGCATGCATAGCATTTTTACAAAACTCAATACAGCATAGTCTAAATGAAGAAATTTGCCACCTGTGAAGACCTGTCACTAACTTGATAATAATTTGCAATATTCCGCTTGTCTGACCTAGCTTTCCTAGAATTAAATGCATACAAAAACATTATTTCAAAGCCTTCCTGCGTCTAAACAATGTAGAGAATGATTCATTTGGTATTATCACTGCACTTTTCTTATTGGAAGGGAAGAGCATGACAATGCTACTTGGCATGTGCTTTATATTAACAACACACTCTGTTGTCATATACTCCTTCAGAACCTTTTATCAACATTGCTCTCATAGTGGCATTACAAGTACCTAATAATCAAACATGTTGCACACTAAAGAGAGCAAGGCATAATGCAGTATTACTGCAACATAGGTCACTGTTTAGAATGTTATATTTTCTGAATCACTCCGGTCACGTGTTATGTACAAAGATCAAACCGGTCTCTCGTAAGCATAAGCTAAGTCATAGACAAAAGTACAGGGTTTGATTCTCCAGTGACTGAATCTGTTGGTGGCATGAAAAATAGAAGAAAACGTCTTGTTCAAGCTAGAAAATCTAATAATAAAGAACCGTGCACAAAATGTAATCATGGAATTTAAGATTATCCATTGAAGTCAATAAAGAGGAAAAGTAAGGAATGCAGATTAGAATATCTGACATATAAAGACATTAATGTTTTCCAAAATAAGTGAAACATCTAATTAAAGTGGACCAACACAAATTCCTGCTTAAATACATGACAATTAACTATCCAAAATGAAGGAAAGTGAAGGAGGAAATTTCTAGAAGAAAACAATCTGTGAGTATTAAATATAGCATCAGAAAGAAATATGGAGAGGTTTTACTAACCAGTTCTGCATGTTTTCTGGGAATGGCAGGCATGTCTAAGGATACACTGGCCCTTCTTGCAAGAAAACTTTATTCTACTGGAAATTCACCTAAAGAAAATCGAGGAGGCGATAGAAATGGCGCAAAGGACATAGGGCTTATCACTGCTGTGAATAATGATATTAAGTACTACAGGTGCAGAGAAAACCACCACAGTAGTGTAAAATCTTCAAGGAACTACCTCCACCAGAATTAAATATTAAAGGAATGTGGAAAACGTTTTGCGAAAAAAGAGAAAAGGAAAAACTATCCACATACCCATTATCCAAATACAAATTAACCTTTATAAGTAATCTGATCCCTCATTCAAGACACCACAAAATCAAAACATGCCACAAAGAAATGCTGAGGTCCTCATGTCTACAGAAGAAGAACATGGTGTCCAGTGAGAAGAAAAAAGATGTAAGAAAACTCATGCAATTTTTTGAAATTTCAGAAGAAGCAAAAGGATTTTATGAAGATGTTCTCAGCAAATGTTAAGTTATAAAAGTAAGCGTACACATTGTTATTTACTAGTTTAATCACTTTGTATTCTTAAATTTCTGTATTTATTAATTTTTTTTTATTTATTTGTGTACTAAGCTATTACAATTGTTGAGCTGATCACCAGTATTTGGCCCAGGCCATTAATTGGTGAGCAGCCCGTTGAATTACAAAATGTGTAGTACACTACTTACATTTCTATTACTACTACCATTACTACCATTACTACTATTGCTTACACACTATTGTTCATTTCCTTTTTTCACAGTCCACTTCCATTTATTTTTCACTTTATCTAAGAACTGACCTACATTCTTGAGATTTTTATCTATAATTTTACATATATCAGGACTTCGCTTAATTTTTCTCCAGATGTATTCTTTTTGCCAAATCTCTGTTTCCCTGCATTCAAAAAGGATATGTTCCACATCTTCCTTACCCCCACACAATGGGCACTTGTCTTTCACAAACCCATTCCGCTGCCCTTTTAGCCTCCACACTCCTGCTCTCAGACATGCTATCCGGTTCCTTTCTTCATTAATGGTTTTATCTATATACTGCTCCCTTCCCCAGCCACTTTTTAACTCAACATAATATACCAATGACCTCTTTTCACCTAACTGGCTGAACAGTTTTTGAATCTCTATATCTTCAAATCTTTTTCTAACACCCTTCCAGAAACCTTTATAATTTCTCTCTCTTTTTCTCCAAATATCCCCTAAGCCATTATTTTCTAAATTGTTTCGTAGAGTGCTTGCCCAGCCCGAGCTTTGCAGACTTGCTTCTTGATATTTTAAACATTGTTGCAATAAGCTGCCTTCATCTAAATTCAAGATCCTATGCCAGTATTTCAAGGCTCTTTCCATTATTAATCCTTTCCTTGTTACTCTCCCCATTTCAATTTGAGCAACTTCGTTTGCTGTTGCCATTGGTAGCCCCAAAACTTCCTTACAGAACATCCTGTGTATCTGATCCACAACTTCCCACCCATTCTCAAGCCCCCATATTTCAATGCCATATAGCATTCTGGCCTCGACTACAGAACTATATACTCTTTCCAACCATTTCATCTCCATCTCCGGCATTTTATATAGACACCCTCTCACAGCCATCATTGCTGCTTTCCCTTTTGCCAGTGCTGATTTCTTTTGTTTTTCCCATTTACCTCCTGCATCTAATTTTAATCCTAAGTAAGTACAGTCACACACTACTTTGTATTCAGCTTCTCCCTTCTTCCACTTTTCATATTTACTCAATTTAGTTACTTTTTTAAATACTACAATTTGAGTTTTTTCGCTGTTTACCTTTAAGCCCCACTCTGAACAGTATTTCTCCACCTCTTGCAAAGATATTTTTAACCCATTAACAGTAATGGACATTATTACCAAATCGTCTGCAAAAAGTTAACCTGGGACTTGTAAGTTGTTTATTACTGGTATGAGACTATTATTCTTACTTATATTTTATAATACATCATCAATAAAATATTTATTAATTTAATAATTTAGTAACATTTTATAAATGTCTATTATTTCATTAATGTAACAATGTTGAATTATCCATTTATTAAATTTGTAAACTGTACATAAAAATACATTTTGAGGAAATAAAAATAAAATAAAAACAGTAATAAAAACAATAAAACTAGCAGCAATTCACTTGTTTCATAGTTCATGTCCTCTATCGAGTTTATAAAAACAATAATTTTTTAACTGGCCAATAGTATGGAAAATAAAATACAGTTAGGTATCCTCTAGGAGTTTAACTGTTGTCTGAAATTGCCCTATGATAGTATTTAGTATTTCCAAAAGTAAATTTGTATAATGATAGGTTATGCACTAGAATAAAAGCATGTAATTTCTGTAAAAGTCCTGCGCCGTGTTATAGCGGGCTAAGGCAGCATGCCTTGGTCCCTGGCCATGGAAAGCAGCCCGGGTTCGATTCCACTCATGTGGTGGGGATTTTAGGTCCCGGGTATAGGACCGGTGCCCACTCAGCATCGTGAGGAAGGTGAGGAGCTTACACTAGGTAAGCGGCCCTGGTCACGGAAACCAACATTCCGGCTGGGGGATGCCGAGATGCTTACCAAACCTCCTCCCCATATCGGTTGGATGAACCTCCACCTCTGCCATGCGTAAGTGGGCGTGAGGCTGGCAGTC
Organism: Mantis religiosa; assembly: GCA_030765055.1. Classification (NCBI taxonomy): domain Eukaryota; kingdom Metazoa; phylum Arthropoda; class Insecta; order Mantodea; family Mantidae; genus Mantis; species Mantis religiosa. The sequence goes on from JAUKNK010000271.1 coordinate 2,568,267, forward strand.
AGGTTGGTAAGCCTTGGCCCTCTAAGGGCTGTCGCGCCATAGGTTATATAATTTCTGTAAATGCATCCTTTTGTATAAACTTGGAAGAAGCGTAGGGACAGTGAAGCACAAATTAGTACAAAAGTGAATCGAGAAGATATTGACACATTGCTTCACTCACACTGTTTATTCACAGGACATGTTTCAAGAGCTCTTGCTCCTATCATCAGCTGATACTCGACTCAACTTGATACTTGAGTCGAGTATCAGCTGATGATAGGAGCAAGAGCTCTTGAAACATGTCCTGTGAATAAACAGTGTGAGTGAAGCAATGTGTCAATATCTTCTCAATTCACTTTTGTACATCCTTTTGTCCTCTATAAAATTTAAAAAAAAAAACGTCTCTTATATTGACCTATGCGAGAGATATGAGAGGGAGAGTTTAACTTGGTGAAAGACAGGAGCTTTATTTGAGAGGGTTCACCAAAGGAGTGCATTTTATGTGGAACGAAAATCAACATAGAACACTATGTAGTAGAATGCAAAGAAATGGAAAATTGAAAGAAATCAATATGGGATAAGAACTACATGAGAAATGGATGAGAAGGGTAAGAAAGTTAAGAGATAGAGAAATGGAAGATAAAATGGAATAACAGGTCAAGGACTCAAAGGGGCTAGAATAGAAGTAAATGTCCAGGGAGCCAATACTACTACTAGCCTGTAAATATCAGCAGCTGACTAGTTTGTACTTGGAATAGAATTGAAAAATTTTAATCTGAATTGCAGGAAGTATTATATTTTTGAGTACAAATAAATTAACTAATAGAATACAGTGATGACACCTGTTTTGGTAGATCATTGACATAGATATTGCATAGAATGGTATTATGTACTGCATGCTGAAGCTGCTCTAGTTCGATATTTTAATCTTGATAATTTTGAACCATAAGAAGTTGCAAAATACCTTTCTGAGACAAATTTAGATTTACAAAGAAGCATATTATCTTTAGTTTCCACTTAGTTGTTGAGATTACATCTCCATATGGTCTAATATATAGATTTCAGATCAATGAATATGACTAAAGGTACCTTCTTTTCTATTAAGTCCCCTTTTAATGTTTAAACATTCTTTAATTATTTGCTTACTGGGCTGTACGATTATTCTAGAAGGGAGATAACTTGCCAGGGTGATGAAGATTGTTTTGTTAAAGATACTACGAGGGCTGTTCAATAAAGAATGATCATAATTTGTTTATGGTCATAATTTTTTGACTAAAATTCAATCTTATTATATTCTGTTAGCTTAATGTGAAACAAACACACTGCAGTAGTTTCATTGTTGGTACTCCTGGTTCCCGTATGGGTAAACCAGCCAAGTTCAGACATGTTCAGTATCGCCTACCACTGCAGTGGAGATAACATGCACTTAAATTTGATGTTAGAAGAAGATCCAGAGTTTCTTTCAAACGTAATCACTGCTGGTGAAACTTGGCTACATCATTTTTATCCTGAGAGCATACAGCAAAGCTCAGTATGGAAATCTCCTTCATCACCAACCCCCAGAAAAGCAAAAGTGGTTGCTTCTGCTGGGAAAGTTATGGTCATTTCATTCATTGATATTCATGGAATGGTTAATCAGCATGCTGTACCTGCACACACGTCAGTAACAGGACAATACTACAGGGATGTCCTGAAAACATTGCAAGTCCATATCAGGCGCAAAAGACCACATTTCCATGGAGGAGGCTGGATGCTGCACCACGATAATGCCCGGCGTCATATTGCCAATGTTGTTGCTAAATATCTTGCATCCCTCACCCTTCTTATTGTCTGGATTTAGACACATGTGACTTTTTCTATTCTCTAACTTGAAGAAACGCCTTTGTGGGAGGCATTATCCATCATCCGAAGCAGCGGTGAACGCCGCGGAGGCATTTTTTAAAGGATCTCTCAAGAAATGGTTTCTAGCATGTCTTTGAAGACTGGCAGAAATACTGGGACAAGTGCATCACATTCAGGGGAGACTATTTTGAGAAGGACCATCAAAATTATGAGGATAAATAAGGGTACGTTGTCAAAAAATTTTGTAATCATTCTTTACTGAACAGCCCTCGTAGTTTAATCCGTTGGAAATCATTTCCCTAGATTTATACAGTTAATTTTATAGATCCCAAATATCATCTGCTGATTTACCTGGTTTGAATATTAGGATAACATTAGCTTTCGGATTGGATGGAACAGATGATTCCTAGACATGATTGTAAAAGTTAAGTAATGTGGTTTTAGTTTTTTGCTTAACTTTTTAGGAGTTCTGGATGAATTTTGTCTTTTCCTGAAGCTTTGCTATTAACTTTTTTAAAAATAGCTATACGAAGTTCAGAAGCTGTAGATTCACAATAGAATATATAAGTTAAGTAATAAGGCTTCCCTTTTTATTCTTTGTTTTCTTCATGTTCTTTAGTTTTTATATTTTCTTGCAAATTTAGATGATGCAACATTTGAATTAAATACAATTGGAACTTTATGATTATTTGATAATTCTTTATCTCGATATGCAATAACATGTTTAGAATAGTGCTATTTTTATATGTTGAACTGAGCCTATATCTAACATTATTGTCTTTTCTGCAGTAAATAGTTTCCATAAATTTATTATAAGACTTTCTTTCAGCACAGAAAATGTCTATTTTAAATTTTCTTTTTTGATTTTCCAGCTGAAGCTAGTTTTGGGATCTTTGTTACGTTTAACTAATTTTTTAGCCAGTTAACATACATGTTTTAGTTCTCCAAATCTTTAGACTGAAAGGTTTATAGGTTTGAACTTTTCCATTAGGGATGTATGTAGTAGAAGCTAACAGAGATTATTATTGATTATGTTAAAAGAAGTGCATTAGTTTTGATCATACAGGGCATTAATTTTTCTAATTCTAATTGATATCATTTCCAATTAGCTATTCTAAGGTACAAAAAGAATGCTATGTGAGGAGTTTTAGCTCAATGTTTAGAATACATACTTTAAGAAATATTAAGTGATGTTCTAATTGTTTATGTTAGAATAATAAATTTCTTACTACTAATAAAAAGAATATTTTCTGTTCTTCTTTTCCACTCTAATAAAGATATATGCAAAGGGTGTGTGTTGTTAGTTCATTATAACAAATAAAATGGTATTAGTGCATATTATGTCTTTTTTAAGAGATAGAAAAATATAACAATGTAAGAAGTGATAGTCATTTGTTTGTAAACCTGTTCCTTATATGTGTTCTTTTCCTGTAATTTACAATTTTACTTAGTTGTAAAAGCAGTTTGATGAGTGTTTCAGAAAATTCAATTAGTCATACAGTATATTAGGTATTGTCAGTTCATTCATTGCATAAGATAATTGCTGGCATTCCTTAGAGATTCCTTTAGTACATAACGACAAATAAGTTATAGTTCAAGGGGATGATTCCAGAATATTCTACGGTGAGAATGGTCCATCATCTCTTAACGTAGGATGGATGTGCATTGTGTTCACATAAGTGATGTCCAGCAAGAGTTGAATCCTCTGCAAGGGTTGCTGAATCGTCTGGAGGTGTGGTGTGACTTGGTACCAGAGGTAATGTCCTCAGAAGTATCCTGAGACCAAACATGGGTTCATCCTGCGATTATTGTCAATCAAATTCAAACGCCTCACCCGATGCTCCATTAAGTATATTCTTCGTCGCTATCTACGGAAATCTTTGGCCAAAAGTGAGCAGCAGCAAAGTGACTCCATGACTCTCCTGAAAAATGGACCCGACCTTTAATCTTGATCTCCCACAACATTTACCTTCGTATTTCAAGGATTGTTTTCTGCTAAACTATTGAAGATGTTGATGTGAACTTTTATAACATATTGATTAAGTTAGCTTATAATTTGTAAACTAACAAATTAAAGTGTTTTAAAATACGATAATATCCTTTATCATATAATACCACAATTTCTGTGTAGTAATAATTGTAAGAATACAAAGGATAAGGGATTTATTATTTTTAATCAATCTTAAATAGTACTTTAATTTATTTTAGGAAAAATATAATGACCATAGCATCAGATACTTGGAAGAAAAATACACAGAAATTTGTGGTGTGAAGCTTTTGTTAGGATACATGGGGTGCTTTCAACTTTACTGTATGATTGTCCACGAATATAATGTATTTATTATATTGTAGTGTAAAACACATGTAATTGGATTACAGCCACTCCAAATTTCGTTTCATATGATAATTGGTGTTTCCTGAATGTTTTCTTTCTAATAATTGGAATAATTTAGTCCAATTGTGGCAAAATGACTTCGCTTTGCCCTGAATAGGGCTAACATGGGTTATACCATTGCTATAGCCAGGCAACTTCAATCCTGATGCAAATATCTGGGAGAGAGGAGACGGGGATAATATGACATATGACCGTTAGGGTGTTCGTTGGCTCAGTGTTGGTAATGGATATTATGATGAGTAGAACCAGACTGACAAATTCAATGCCGTTTAAAAAGGTGCATGTCTCATAGCATATGTGAACCCCTTGTGGTCTACAGAGAAACATAAGATTCAGTTGGAGAATTTAAGGTCATGTCCGCATGTTGGCCATAGTAGCGCAGTGGTTTAGAGCAACTGCATGGAGAGCAGGAGATCCATGGTTCAAATACCGGCTATGGCATTAAATTTTTCAGTCTGAGTCCACTCATCCAAACCTTAGCCTACACACGGCTGGTGTGGAAGAAATCATTATTTCCATGAATTTACCTCAAAAAATGGACATTATATTTAATTTTGTCTTCCGGGCTACCGGCATGAAATGTGTTTACATTTCCCATCTATAACACAGATATCCATGGCATTTCCTTTGTAACATATTACCTAGTGTTAACTCATATAGTGTGTGTCACGTGGTTTTTTGTACATAGGCTATACATACCTCAGACCATAGGAGGATAAATGAACGTTACCTGTTATGGCATGCTGCAGTTTGTTCACTTGTTTCATAGGACTGCCAGTCATCATTACTGGGAAGAGCTGAGGTAGAAAAATGTGTAAGTACATCCCCTAGCTGTTCCTTTTTGTAGAACTGGGCCTCTTTCCTCTACAAACACCTGAAATACATTTATAAACACACAGTTATTACAAGAGAGCTTCTATCAGCACACAAAATTTTGTTCAGGAAAATCTGATTGCATCTTACGTCTACTGCGTTGTCTAGAAATTTATACTAACATAATCAATGGAGAAAATTTATTTGTGTGTATCGGATAACCTCAAAAGCTACTCAGCCCACCTGCATAGCATAGACGGTAGCATGTCTGTCTCACGTTCAAGATGTGGTGGACAACATGGCGCTGGGGCGGGTTTTCTCCGGGATCTCCGCTTTCCCCCGCCATCTCATTCCACCGATGCTCCATCTTCATCTCATGTATCATCAGCGCCATCGCCTGCGGTGCCGTATGTAGTAAAAGCGGGCGTTAAACACTACACATTCACGTTCAAGAGGTCCCGAGTTTGAATCTTGGTCAGGTTGAGTTATCTGCATAAGGTTTTTCCGAAGTTTCCCCTCATCTTTAAAGACGAATGTCGGTAACTCTAAGCTCTATGGACCCTGGGCTTATTTGTGCATCATTTTGCCCCATTTCATTCATCATCAAATATGACTCAACGGTGGAGGACATAACATTAAAAATAAGAAAAACCCACTCACCAAAATATGTTTAATTGTCACTTAAAGACTAATTACTTGTGAGGCACCTGCGGCTATAAAGCAGCTTCAATTTAATTAAGTAATTTCATTAATTAATATTTAGAGATTACCAATTGCTGCATAGCTCTGAGCTTATATCTATATGATATTAAATGCAATTTTTTAAAATATAGTGAAATAAACAGTATTACATAAACAGTATTACTTAAAGTTTTAGAATACTAAAGATGAAGGTGATATACTAGCTACAGTTTGTATATTGAATCATTCGAAGTTAATATAATTTCGGAGTTACAATAACTTGTATGCAGAAATATTCAATTCATAGCCAAAAAATATTGTTTTTCATTTAGTACTGCTGTGGATAGATAATTTTGTATTTGACGTTCCTTTTAACTGAATCATGTTGCGGGAATTCTTTTTATTTGTTTTACATACACAAATGTAGCCCACCTCGGTAGCGTAGATGGTAGCATGTCTGCCTTACGTTCAAGAGGCCCAGAGTTTGAATCTCGGTCAGGGTGAGTTACCTAGATAAGGTTTATTCCGGGGTTTTCCCTTATCCTTCAAGACGAATGTCCGTTAACTCTAAGCTCAATGGATCCTGGACTCCTTTGAGCATCATTTCATCCAATTCATTCACCGTCCGGTATAACTTAACTTTGGGGAGGACGTAAATGAAAAAAAATTACACAAATGTATTTGCATGTATCCTATGCACTACTTACCATGATCAAAGAGTCGGCACAGGGGCCAAAGGTATTCTACAAAGAACGCCGATACTAGACGTTAAAGCTTTTAAGATGAAACTGGTCCAGCAAAGCTTCGTGATGCGACCCAGAGTTTCAGTGTATGGGAGGCATTTATGACGATGTGTGTCCCATCACTGAATGTTCCTGCTGGCTCCCAAATACGAACCAGACATATTAAAGACAGAAAGGTAATTAATATACACAATCAATTTTAAGGACCCAGTTCCTTCCAGTTAAATCCATTTTGTCCTTTTGCAGAGGTATTTAGAGTAATGAAGCCCCTAGTTCAAAAATTAATTTGTTTGCATTGTTAAGAAAGAAGACGGTGCCGTTACTTCAGAGAACAAAAATAATAGTTGCATTCCACGGAATATAAAAATAAAAGGCTGTTACAACTTATTGCAAGGAATATACATAGATAGTAATGATTTAAGTAATACTTGATCAAACAGAAAACAGTTTAACACGTGATTATTATACTGGGTCGCTTAATTGCCGTTTTACAACTACCGCTTACTTGTACTTAAAGGAACGATGTGTAAACCTCTGAATTTTCTCTTTTTAATTCTTAGATGTATACCGTGATACCGAAATTAAGGGAGGCAATGAGTAAAGAATCGTAATGGATTTCAAAGGAATATTGCATCTTTGTTACAACACATGCAGGTGCATTGGGTTGAATAGTTATAACAAAAGAGATGGAAGAAAGAGGGTTCTTAGCAGGAATTCTCAGTGGGTAACACTTGACTCCGTTTGAAAAGGCATTGTTCGGACCTAAATAATGGCATGACCGAGACTAATAATCACAATGGACAAAATAGTCACAAAAGGAGTTTTGGTGTGAATAAAGAGGTTTCGTAAGGTGAAAGTCAGACGCAGCTGTAGTGAGGAAGACAGAACGTGGGTAGCGGTCGAATAAGAGACATCTGATTGGGTCTTCTGCGAAGGCAGACCAGAACCAGAGAGAAAAGGTATCTGTCGGTTCCTACGTAAATAACGAATTAAGTGTAATCGCGTAATAAGCATTATACATACAGTAACTCTAAACAGTGATATATTGGTAACCCTTGGTCAGCAACTTGGAGTTTGAGCACGCATTTGTGCGAAAATCTAGACAAGTGGTGGAGGTTGTACACATGCGCAATAACTGATTACCGAGCTTGCTGGCTCTCAGCACGTTGGCGTTACGGATGCGTTCCATTAGTTACATAGGTGTTTTAGTGCTTATATGTTTACTTTAAATGCTATAACATCACTCGTCAATAGTCCAACTTCGTCCACTAATCCCACATTAATTCCTCACCCTAATACATTGAAACTGTTTCCTGGGAGCTTCTGAACTATTATGAAATACATGTACTAATATTAGTAGGGACTAGTAAGGATTAATGACTAAGGACTATGATACATTGAAGCATAAAATTAATAAAATTTATGTAATTTTGAGTCAAACTAGTACTCCAAGCTACAAATATTGCTAGTTTTTACCTATAGCATGTTTCGTTAGGACCTTCCTAACTTCCTCAGCTAATGTCGACTTTCAAATTTTGATTTGGTGAGCTCCTGGAAGCTTTAAGTGTGTCTCTGTTGGTATCTTAAGTTCGGGTCCTAATGAAATCCATTCCAGGTAAACACTAAAAATATAAGAAGCAAAGAGTACTAGTTTGATTTAAAATTATATTAACAATCCTTAGTATTTATATTAAGAATTCTGTGAGAATGCAACAAAAAGAGTTTAAAACTTTCCAGTCTCAAGCTATCCTTCAAAAAGCACCATTTTTCAAAATGTTGAATTACTCAAAACTGGCTCCAATGATTTTAATTAAAGTACTATATGTTTAAGATATTTTTATTAGAAATTAAATTTATGTAATGAAATTTCTGTGAATATCCTCTGCAGTCCCCTTCAATCTGAATGAACTTTATACAACCATTAAATCACAAGATATTGATGAAATTTTACTGCATAAAATATATAGATCTTGTTAATGCACAGTTTATGTTAGAAACACAATTTCATGGTGTTAACCTTTTCTAAGATGTTTTTGTTATAGTTTTGAATTCCCAAATATCTACTTTTTACAAATGGGAAATTTTTTGTTATTTCTGCCTATAAAGAGGAAATTTCAAAGCCAACACTTTGGACTGCTGCTTAGCCACACTGCATTATCCTATTGCTATTGTATCTACAAGGAAATGTGAAGGCCAATAAAACCATTTCTACAAATACCCATCTGCATTTAATAAAATCAAGCATAGGTAAACTGTGCTATATCGCTACAGAACCTGTGAACCTTAGGAGGGATATAAAAGCTTATACCACAAATAATGCAGAATTCTCATTCATTACACTTGTGCTTATGAAATAATTTTTATTATTTGCTTATTTCCAAATTGATACTTATATCTTACTTTCTATGTTACATAGTTATATAAATACAGTACTAGAATCCAAAAAAGCATTTATTGAAAAAATTTTATGTGCATGGGTGTGTGCACCATATGACTTAACACTGGAGGATGTAAAGTTAAAAATAAAAAAGTTTGTTAAATAAAATTGCTACCAAAGTTCAGCATCTTCCAAAATGCAACTCAAATGATATATAGACAAAATCGTACCACAGAAAATGTTATATGTTCTTAAAGCACATAATTTATGTCTTTACAACATTTTTGTCATATTGACCAACCTGGAGACAATTTTTTAATATTGAAATACTTTAAGTTGATGTTCAGTTGACTCTCTTGAAGGATTTCTAATTTTGTCTTTTAACGTCTTCTTGTTGAACACTACCGAGGAATGGATGCAAGGAAAATTATGGTCTGTGACACACAGTGACGGATTTTCCAATCCATGGTTTCCACCTGCAATAGGAAGTCTTACTACCAGGCTTGCAACAAGTGTATATGTGTACTAAATGTTGTGATACCAAACTTCGGCGTGCAAAAGGAGATCAGTATCTTTGATTCTGTTTTGCTCAGACAAGAGTTATGTATCAGTGATAGTAACTTAGAAACTTGGAATCAGAAATATTTTTGACTCAACTTTCTCTTTAACAGTCATATGTATGTTTCACTATAGTTTATTCTAATTTTGCCCATTGGGTGCTTTGTACATTATTAAGTACCTTAATTCTGTTCTCAAATGCTAATTACTATTATTATTCTTTGTTTACCATTAAGACAACAGGCCAGCTGAAAAAACAAATAGAATACAATCAATAGAGCTTTTTTCCTGAGAATGAGTTTGAAAATTTTGTTTGGCAGTCAATGGTTATTTTTATGATAAAATTTTCTGCAGATACTGCTATGATTTTATTTTGCATTGTAATGGTGGTTATTTATAAGTAATATTTTGAAGGATATTTTATGCACATAAATAGTATTTTAGTGCATTTACTATACAATAATTGCAAAATCACTGGCATTTCTAAAGAAAAACTTTGGTTTCCTGGATAACAGAAGATGCTGAAACCATTGGTGTACATCTTCAAATTGCTGTATAGTATAATGTGTTACACATATATTTGACCCTCCAGTCACTGACGAAAGCAATGTGCGGACTGAAAAATTATTTCTCATGTACAGAAAACATTAAATTAATTTGAACAGGATCTGTGTAGTTTTTGTACTCTCTCTTCAACTTTAATATAAATTTTAGAAGTTTTATCAAGATATTTTTACTTTTCTGCAATAGTATTCTAAGCACTTGATCTTTTCTCTTATTACTTAGCAGCCAAGCAACCTTCAATGTCTGATAGGCTCTTGTATATCTAAACTTAGTTTATTTTATTTTTCAATGTCTAGGTTAGGGTCTGTGCATGAATGGGATGACACGTTCCAGTGATATTGAAATTCAGCCCTAGTTAGGTTATGATACCTAAGTTAGTGAATGTATGTGTATAAATGGAATGGCATGATCCTGTGTTATCGAAAATGAGCTCAAGCTAGTGTGTATATATGTGTGTGTGTGTGTGTATGTGACCACATAATATGGTCCATGTTATAGAATTTTAACTTTAGGTTAACTTAGTGTTGTATGTGCATCAACTTATTTTAGTGCTTGAGGTATTGTACTATCAATTGATAGAAAAATATGAAATGATCACGTTAAACATTGCTTTTCCAAATATGGACTTTTCAATATGTGTCACCTGGGCATAACAGTATGGAAACTGCATAATATTTGCAGAAATTTAATAACCGTAATATGCAAATTCATTACTCATGGAATGATTCTAGGTGCAGTGACTATGCAATTACTATATAGAAATTTAACTGTATGGAACACCACAGTGAAGTGAAATAATTATTGAATTATAGATGAGCCGTATTTATTACACATCAGCTTCACTTATGTACCTATATTGAGGACATGTTTTGCGAATTATCGTTGGCATCGTTGGCTCTAGTGCGACTAAAGCTTTATCCAGTGGTGTGGGTAGTTCTGGTTTTGCTGCTGCCATCTGTTGATTTTGTGATGAAATTAAATGTGGGGTTGTCTTCTGGTGGTATTTCAAAGTTCATTAGTTGGGTTTAATGTTTTTCTAGGTATATTTTCTCTCAGATGATGAGTTTGAGTTCACTGGTTTTGTATCTATTTTAGTAATTTGGTGCTGTCTTCAACTTCATGATTTTCAGATCAGAAATTAGCTGCTATGGTGGACTTACCAATATGTTTGTATCTTAAGTGCCCAAATTTTCTTTCTTTCTAGTGCCTATGTCTCTTTTTGTTTACATATGGAGGACAAAAAGAAATATAGGCACTAGAAATAAATAACATTATAGGCACTGAAGATACCTAAACATTGACAAGTCTGCAATAGCAGCTCATTTCTGGTATGAAAATCATAAAATTGAAGATAGCACCAAATTTAAAAAAAATACATACAGAAACATAGTGAACTCATCATATGGGAGGGAATATACTTAGAAAAACATAAAAACCAACTAATGAACTTCGAAATCCCACCAGAAGACAACTCCATATTTAAATTCATCACAAAAGCAACAGATGGCTGCAGCAACTCCAGAACTACTCAGACCACTGGATCAAGCTTTATTCGCATTAGAGCCAATGATGCGAACGATAGTTCATGAAACATATCCTCAATATAGGTATGTAAGTGAAGCTGATGTGTAATAAATACCATTCATCTATAATTTAGTAATATGCAATTACTACTACCAGGCAGTGCATATAGAAATCTTACTTAGAATATAACAGTCCTACTGTCCTTTTTAAAAGTGAAAATTTATATAGTTTTCCTTTAACAAATGGCATGAGGTGTACAGTTCAGCAGCTGACTTGAACGGAGTTGATTGCTTTGCACTGGGTATTCCATCATGAATATAAATTGTCCAAGATTGCTTCTGTAGTATACTTTTTGTGATTATACTGGGAAACTTTGAACTACTCTTTTGTCCAGGCTCATTTTATGTTCTGGGTGTGTTCTGTGTTATGAGAATCCACAAAATGAATGTTATGGTTAACCGTCAAATGCCCTGAAGCTTGGCCTGAAAGACAGTTGCTCACTTTCCGGCAATCACTTACCATTGTGCTGCGTGGCAGAAAGTATAGCTGCTGAGATGCACTATCCCTTTTTTATACAAAAATGTTGACTTGGTTTCCAAGTTCTAAACATCCAAAAATATACTACATGTTAACTGTGAATTCTTTTGCATACTTTTGCCTGGTAAATTTCACCTGTGACTTTCTGTTCCTCAGATTTATTTTTATTTTGGAATCACCACTCTAAGAACATTTCCCTGGAAAGGGAAGACCACTTTTGCATACAGTGTGGATGGTTCTCATACACTACAAATAAGCTTATTGTTTCAATTGATCGGTAGATATGGGAAAAGAAGGTGTTGCATATGCCTCAAACCTGCAGTCTATCTTCTTCTTTTGCTAAAATATTACCTGTTGCTTCTGTGTATATCTTAGAAACAATGTGCTTTGTCCATCAGAATGCAAGATATTTTTAAAAAATTCTAATTTGTATTTAGACATCACCAGAAATGCAAATAATTTGCCTTTAAATTCCCACAGGATTAATAAAAGCCTCAACAGCATTGCCCATAGGGGAATTTATTTATACAATAAATTACCACAGAAAATAGTCACTGTATAATAAACAATTCAAAAGCAGATTAAATAAAGTCCTATTGGTTTACTTACCATATACCATTAAAAATTTCAAAATCTTAGCCTCACACAATGTGGAAGTTTTTAGTCTTGACATTTTTGACTATCACAGCTCAAGAGAGTAGTTCCTCTATCATTTTAAAAGCTGAGTTGCGATTAATTTTAGCTTAATATTGTGAAATTATTGTGATTTTTCTTTTTCTTTTGAAGTTACTGTATTTTGTAGAAGGAGACAACATGATGAAGAAAGAGGAGAAGGGAAAAAGGGAAAGTAGGATTTACTTTTCATTTATGACCGTTCCCTACTTAGAACCCTTCATTCCCAAGCTTGTCCAATTAGAGTGCAAGAATGGCATAGTTGCAGCAGAAAGAGTTAGTAGCCCAAGTTCTGCATCGTTACATTTTCCTTCCTTCTCTAGTTCATGTAAAAGAAATGGGATTTCAAGCTCATGACACAGCAACTTAAGTTGAAAAATTTGATTATCACTTTAACTGACATGCTTTTTATACCGTTACAAAAATGTATAAATTAGTAATAAATATTTATCGGTATTAACAAGATTCAGATGGAGTAAGCTTTTGCAAGAATAATTTGTACCAGAGCTAGGAAAATCTTCTGAAAGCAACATATCAGAACTTTGTTATTAGAATATTGCTTTTTATGTTATTCCGTTTGGGATATAAAGTACTCTTTCCGCAATCACACATTTTACTTTGTTGTAAGTAAATATGAAACTGTCTCTTAAAATGAAACATACCTATAGATACATCTATACCACTGTTTCTAAATCTTTAAGAAGTAGAACCTCTGTTTCTTTGGTCCCATCTTGAGCAAAGCTTAAGGACACCGATCATGTCATACAATTATTGAATATGCAGCTTCACTAATTATTACCCAAAACCAAACATGCTCATTTTCCTGCTGCATCTTGCATTATGTAAGAAATTAAGAATTTGTGAACCACCACAATTTCAAAAGTAAACCTTGGAAAATGCACTAGTGTAACAACAAAAAATAACAATGTGTATGGCTCAGTCACTTTTGCACTGGTCTACCTACTGGTCACAAGGTCATGGGTTCAAACTGGGTCCAGATGAAAAGTTTGTAATTGTTCTTAAAAGTGGTGGCTTCATGTCTATAAATTTACTGACGTATAAAGGAATTTATGTAGCATGAAATTCTGGCATACTGGCAGTGATGACATCATGATGATTGACAGTTGCATCTGTGAAATGAATATCCACATACTCAACAGCTCATTAAAAGATTCCTCTATAGTATATCAGCATGAAATGTATAAAAATGACTAAACTTTTCTTGAAGAACTAATTTTGTTTAGGATTACGTAGTAGTTTTAGATAACATGGAAAGTTCTTATAAAGGCTTATTGTGGAATAGTAACATCCATTTTAGAACAGATTTACTGCTCCGTGCAAATCACCTGCATTCCTCATACTGTGGCCATGCACAGCTAGATTTTTTGTGAAGTTGATATAATTACCTGCAAAATAACTCAAGAAAACATATACCTATATATTCGAATCTCGGTCAGGGTGAGTTAACTGTATAGGGTTTTTACTGCGGTTTTCCCTTATCCTGCAAGACGAACGTCAGGTAACTCTAAGCTCCATGGACCCCGGACTCATTTGAGCATCATTTCATCCATTCCATTCATTGTCCGATATGGCTTAACGTTGGATGTAAAAAAAAAGAAAAAAAAGTTTTATGTCCTACATAAGGTATTGCATGAATGTTAGGACCCAATTATGAAAATAAAACGTATGATTCTCTTTTGTAATACAAAACACTTGCTAGCCGTGTACTGAAATATCCTGTTTAAGGTGGAAGCAATTCCTATTGATAGCTGCTTTGCATTCCTAAATTAAGTACAATGAAAAATTTGATATATGTCTCACTTTTTGTTGTTTTAATGATACTGTGATCTGTCTAATGCATGCATACCCATATATATATGTAAAGGCCAAATATGTTGTTAATATAAATTACAACTACTCTAAATGTATGTGTGTATGTATTATTGATGCAAAATTATCTTGTGATTGACTTCGTGCTGTCTGAGTATACCTTGGCATATATACTCTCGGCCTGCTAGTAAATATGGTAAATATAATTTTACATTTAGAATGATTAAAACTTTAGAGAATCTGTGTATGAATCCCCCAAACACTTCTCAAAATGAAGTGCTTGCAAGCAAAGAAAATAAAATAAGTACATATAGGTGAATATGTGTCTAAACTTCGCTTAACCCATGACTATTGCAACATTGATTGTCATACCTATGATGATAATACATTCTTGTGATGTAACTGGCTAGCAGATTGACAAGCTGCTTCCAGCTGAGAGAATGCAGCAAAGTGTCAACTAAACGGTAATTTCACTCTGGTCATGTGTAGTAGCATGACTGAAACACCTGAAATGATTTCAACCAAACTCAGTATATATAGATTTAAAAAAAGAAAAACAAGATTTTAGGGGCAGAAAGCAGTGACATTACAAATAATAAAAAATTTCCAATACTAATATCAAATTTGTAGTTTTTAGGAACATTCCGATGAACAGTAACACTCCATCCATCATTAAAGTCCAAGATTAGCTTCCATGAGATGGAATGTGAGAAGGGGTGAAAATATTGTAAAAGATGATTGAAAAAAGCATTGAATCCAAATCTTCGAGCATGCTGCGATGAACAGATTTCCTTTTAACCAATTTAAGTCCAATACACCCACTCTAACCTAATCTGAGCTAAACCTAAAAAATTCCATAGTATAATGCATATTTTTTTAAATTTTGGTGTATATATTTACACACACACACACATATATATATATATATATATTACTACCCAATGATTATGAACACTAATACGTCCTCAAATTGTAACTCTATAAAATTTGTAACATTTACTCCTTTGGCATCTTCCAGAAAGTAATTATGAAGTGTTCATTTTTGCTACAATAATCATAAATTTTTCATCAAGAAATTGTATGGTTTATTTCTTCAACACAACACTGAATAATACATATTTATTAAGTAAAAGTGATCAGAGAACAACAGAGATTCGTCAGAGTAAATATTGACAACATTATCAGAATGCCCTCTTTCAACATATTACAATAATGGATTTAAATAAGCATAAAGGACATAGCATTATTTAATATTTAAAAATTGAGAGGTCTTATTCATGAAGAATTAAATAACACTGTGTGTAACCTTGTATAGCTTTAGCTATTGTTAAAATACAGCTGCATTTATATTTTTAAAATTATATTTATCCACCATATCAAATCACCCAGGTAGGAAGTTCAACAAACAGTGTTTACTGTATTTTACTACATTATTTCATATAGTACCTAGGGCTTTTCTTCACATCAACAGTTTATTCGTTTTCTATTTGGTAATGCAAACTACTCATAAAAATGTATGCGGCAAACAAAATGAATATTATAAAACACAAATATAATGGCTTTAGTAGCATGGCCCAGTGTGGAAACATATCCTGTACATCAAAACTGCCTATATGATTTGCTACCAAGTTGTAACCTGAAAAACTTACTTTTGGTTGTCCAACAACCTATGACCGGATAGAAAGGATATTACAACGTCACAATATAAAAACCGTCTTCAAACCCACTAGGAAATTGAACCATTTAATACGCTCAGCGAAAGATACTCGGAAACCTCTGTCCTCAGCATTCTCTGTTCTTGCGGCATGGTACAACACAACGCAGTGTCAACAACAGAATCAAGGAACATAGGAGCAACTGCCGTCAGGGCCACACAGATAAGTCTGCAGTCGCCGAACATGAGATTGAGGCAGAAGGCGAGCATGTGATACAGTTCCAGAACACCAGCATCCTTTCTACCACAGAACATTACCACACACGACTTCAGCGGGAGGCCATCGAAATTTACAAAAATCCTAATAAGTTCAACAGAAAGGAAGAAGCCTTAAAACTAAATAGGAACTGGCATCCTGTTCTCCAGCAGAGCAGGCCAGCAGAAGAGTCAAGTCGTCCAGGTTTACCTGGACGGAGTGTTTGCTACCCAGCACCTAGCCTCTTATTGCGTCTTTATCTGGGCAGTATAGAAGTCATCATTAGTCTCAGGCGGTTGTTTTCGGCAGTGGACATATCTAGCCTTGTGCGCGCAGTCGCCCTGTGGGGCGGGGGGATGCGCCAGTGCTGGCTGCACTCTTCCGCCTACCTGGGAGGCCTCTGAGCGCAGTTCGCTTAACAGGCTAGAGGGAAAGGAACAGTGTTTAGGTATTGAGTTTTCCAAGCCCATTTCTGGGCTTCGGGGGTTGGAGCCAGGGGAATGTGGCCCTGTTAAATTCTAGTTACCCAAGGCATCTTTGGGTAACCGGTAGCTCGGTCGGCGGCGAGGGACCCTGTGGTCGTAACGGCCAAGGGTGTTCACCAGCATGTTTGGATGGGAGTCCAGCCTATCGTAGATGGTGCGGGACCTCTCCCACACCACGTCCACGATGTAAGGGATCCCAGAGTAGGTATGGAGGATGTGCGACGGGAATCTACGCCCGGTATCGTAGATCACTGGCAGTGCCCTGTTCTGGACGCACTGTAGTCTGCGGAGAGTGGTGGGAGCCGCTGATCCCCAGACTTCGCAGCCATACAAAATCAGGGGTGGTATAAACGCCCGATACAGGCGTAGTTTGAGATGCGTTGGTATGGTGGATTTGAGTATTGGGTATAACTGCGTTAGCGCTGCATGTCCTTGTCCGACTTTGACCCGTACGTGAGGTGCGTAGGTGAGACCGCGATCGAAGTGGACGCCAAGGTATTTGGCAGTGGGAACCAAGGGATTTGCCTCCGCCTCAACTTCAGCGACCAATCCGGTCGCCTAGCTCGGACCTTAGCCAGGAGAACAGCAGAGCTCTTCTCGGGGCTAATGGCCATCCTCCACTTCTCACTCCAACGGTCAATGGCTCGGAGCTGGCGCTGCAGCGGAGGATGACAATATCTTAGGTTTTTGTTACGCGCCATTATGAGGACGTCGTCAGCATACTGGCACGTAACAGTCTGCGGTTCTAAGGGGAAGTCAGACATGTATGCCGCAAAGAGTAACGGGGACAGTACACTGCCCTCCGGGACACCCGCGGCAATTGGTCTGATAGATGACAACCGTCCTTCCACTCTCACCCTGAAGGTGCGGTCTCTGAGGAAACCACTAATCAGGGCGAGATAGGGAGGAAGTACATTGGCCTCCCTGAGTTTGTACAGTAGGCCATGGTGCCAGGTTGTAGCAAAGGCTTTCTCTCAATCTAGCAGCACCGCGACTGTCTTGAGATTTTCCTGGAATCCCAGGGCTGTCCTCTCGGCCAGACGCAGTAGCTGCAGGTTCGTGGAGTTTCCATGACGAAAACCAATCTGGTGATCGGGTAGGAGCTGCCTTTCCTCGAAAAGAGGGGTCAGGCGGGATAGGAGCAACTGCTGAAATAGTTTTGAGACAGTTGGGAGAAGACTTATGGATTGGTAGCTAGACGGAAAGACCGGATCCTTGAGGGCTTCAGGATGCACAAAGCCCTCGCCTCTTTCCAGCAAGCCGGAAAGTGGCGAAGGTGGAGGCACGCATTGAAGATCCGCAAATGGATGACGGCCGTTTTGGGGAGGTGCTGGAGCATGAGAGCACTAACGCCATCATGTCCAGGGGATTTGTTGGGTTTCAATTTGCAGATTTGAGAAATCACCGCCCTAGGGGTGACTATTGGGGTGTGGATCGCCTCATGGCGTCGCTGTGTCTCCTCATTGAGGTCTTCCACAGCAGCCTCCACGAGGCCAGTGAAGTCTTCGTCTTGGGGGTCCTCCCTTGGCTCGAATTGTCTTTCCAAATGATCCGCAAAAGCTGTGGCCTTATCTTGGGGCTCATAAGCGAGTCTCCCGCGAGTGCCATGCAGCGGATGCTGGTAAATAGCTTTGTCCCTTCTGAGGGACCTGATGATCTTCCGGGGGTGCTTTTCCTGTAGGTCGACGTTTCGGAAAGTGTTCTCCCAGGCCACCTTACGGTGGGCACGGAGCAGCCGCCTTGCCAGGGATTTGAACCGCTGGTAAACTGTCCCTATCCTGGGATGACGGAAACGCTGCCATAGCTTCCGCACAGCTGCCTTGGCTTTTAGCAGCTGCCGGAGCTCGTTAGGGATGGACAAAGGGTTAAGTGTGTTGATTGGGATACGGTGAGTGTGTGCACTCACCGCTTGACGGACTTCTTGGGAGAAACTCATCGCCGCAGCCTCCAACGCCTCGACATCGTCAATGCGTGGACGAGGGTCGATGGTTTGGTTGAGTTTGAGGATGGCTGCATCCCAGTTGACCTCGAGTTCCCAGTCTGAGTTTAGCAGAGCTGGCATGGTGACGTCGGAATCGACCGTGACAGGATCATGGTCGGAGTCCAGTTCGTTCACCGCCGAGAGGTCCAGGTGAAATGGAAAGTTCTTTGTGATCATGATGTTGAAGACATCCAGCCTGCCGCGGGCCGGATGGAAGGTTGGGCCTCTCGGTCCGTGCGCGGCGAGATGTGGGTCACCGCTTATGAGGCGGTAGAGCCCTCGTCCCCTCTGGTTGCTTGTACGGCTGTGCCAGAGCCCGTGTTTGCAATGCAAACCACTGGGTGCAGATTGAGAAGGATAGTGTAAGCAGCTTCGAAGAAGTGATTACCAGGTGGGTCATATGCCGCTATCAACAGGGTTTCCCGTCCGCCGACTGAGAGCCGGACGGCACAGGCCTCCACGTGCTGCAGGGCAGGGAGAGGAACAGGGGTGTGCGTGATGATGTTTTTCACGAGTATAGCTGTACCGCCACCCCGCCGACCGTTACGATCGGTGCGGTGGGTGACGTAACTAGGCAGCGAGAAGTCTATACCAGCATGCAGGTGCGTCTCGCAGATCATTGGGATGTCAATCCCGCAGAACTGTACAAGCTCCAATATTTCAGGACGCTTATCCCGTACACTGTTTGCGTTCCAGAACGCAGCACGTAATGGTCTCCTGAAGAGTCGGGGGGCTATTACTCATCAGTGCACGGGAAAAGCTCCTCGAGTGTTTGGAGGAGGATGGTGTGCTTTTCGAGGAAGAATAGCCTCGGATCTTCGATCTTCTCCTTGCAGTCCCTAAGGATGTGGAGAACTCTCAAAATGAGGTCGCCGAACTACAGGGAAAGCTCCCTGAATTCGTCGACATTCCTCGCAGAGATCGTCCCCCCGAAGGATGCAAGCGTCGCTGCAGGTGCCCTCGCAGATGCAGGCACCCTGTTCGAAGCAGGTTCTGTAACCGGTACCGGCGCTGGCGCTGCGACCAGGCCGGTAAACTTAGCTGGGGCCTCCTCCCTGGTGGGAGGGGCTGCGGCCTTTGTGGCAGGCTTGGCTGTTCGTTGCTCCTTGCGGCCCTTTTTCGGACGCTGTGGGCGCGGTGCCTCCTGTGGAGGTTTTGGTGCAGTGGGCTGAGGAGCCGCCTGCTCTGCTACTTGCAGAGTGCGCTCTGCCCTTCCGAGAGCTGCCGCGAATGAGACCCCGGGACGGACATTTGCCAATCCCGCATTGCCTCCGCGGCGACTCTCTATGATTCTCTGTTGCGCCACGCAGCCCTTGTAAGTGCTGACGTGATCCTGGTGACAGTTCGCACATCTCTTCTCCGCAGGCGCTTTATCGCAATCCTTCAGGAAGTGGGGCCCCGCACACCTCAGACATGCGAGTTTACGCTCGCACGTCATGCTGGAGTGATGGAACCTCATGCACCTGTAGCATTGGACCGGTCCCCCTGACCATGAAAGCGCTCAACCTTCATGACAGTGTGGAACAGAACCAGAACAGCGTCGATGGGCTGAACCACCTCTCCAGGAACCTTGTCCACTACAACAAGGAAAACAGGCATGGGTACACGCACAGAGCCTTCCTCTGGGTGTACTATCTTCCTCAGTTGGGCAACAGCTGAGGCCTTGATTCCGTGCTCCTGCTCCAGAGCGAGTTTTACCTCCTCTGGCGGGCATTCGGAATCCAGTCCCCGCAGAACCCGTCTTTCAACGTTGGGTTTCTGAGGGGACTAGTAGTAGAACTGTATCTCACAGTCCCGCAGAACCTGCGTTGCAGCCTCGAAATCCTCGGGACTGCCGGTATGGATGTAGACCTTGCGAGGCTTCCTCTTGACCACGAAGGGGTGCTTCAGTGTGGCCGCCAGCTTTCCCATGACGCCCACGTGGTTCTTAAAGCTATCCGCTATGATGGGCGGAAGCTTGGACCCCCTTTTGGTCAGGGGTTGGGGCGCCTGTACAGGTTGGCCCTCTGGCTTAGGACCAGAGTTACTCCGCCGTCGCCCTTGGACGACGGTGAAACCCTCCTGGTCGGCGGTGTCATCCTCTAACTCTGAGTCAGGCAGAGTGGGATACTGTGTCACAGGAGCTGGTGCCTTCGTGACGGAAGCAAGGCCCTGAGGAGGTGCCGAAGCTTTCCTCCTCTTGGATCTTGTCGTGGTGGCAGGTGTCACGGGATCGGGTGCAGTTGAGGTAGAGGGCTGCTGCCCATCGTCCGACGTGAGTCGGGTCATCGCAGTTGCCCTCCGGCAGTCCGCAGAGGACCGGACCCCCCTGACGGAGGCGCCTGAGCTACGGTCTTGAGGAGCCTGCTGTCGCGTGGTCTGTCAAGTCTTTTGTCAAGAAAAATAGATGATAGTATAAGAGGAGTGAGAAAATTTCGCTCTTCTGCTGGTCGCTGGCTGCCGCAGGTGCGGCGACTCGTATCTTGGCTGTTAGCAATGAAGGCCCTTGCCTTGTGCTTCTTCGCCGGTAAGACCAGTGTTTACAGATGCTTGAAGACGATGTGTGCACTAGCGGAAACTTGAGTATTCGGGACACTGCCCACTGCCTAGTGCTAGTGAGCCGCCAAAAATACTGGTGCCCTATTGCTGAACTGCACACGCTCAGCAGGGAAGTAAAGCTGTCCAACACACCCGCCGAAAACGTGGCACACACATAAAACGTCCACCAAGGGAAGAGAATTCCATCCGAATGATCCTGTTCATGAAAACAGAAAACGCCATTTAACCACCAAAAATGACGTGAACCAATCACAGGACACCATTGCCGGACTACCCAGGCTCCGCCCCCCAACTACCAGTACAAATAGCGCGACTCAGGCAACCGAGATCCGCGCACAAGGCAACAAGAAGAAGAAACAGCCATCCCAGCGCCTACTGGGGTCAGTGAAGCCACAACATCGCCCAACACTGCTCCCTCTCCTGCAAGAATGCAGGACGAGGACATAACAGACCTCAACGAAAGGCTTATCAACAAGCACAAGACCAATAGACCACTGCACTTCTGCCGATCACCACAAGGCAAAGACTCTCTCCAAATAGACGGAGACACAAAGTTCCAACTATCTCTACTGGGGAACCAAAGTTATATGAGAGGCTGCGACACCCTAATGAAAGCCAGGGACAGCCATTACGGTAACCTAGCAAGCTACCTCAATGACACAGATGCCCAACTCCACCAGATTAACTTCGTGACTGTGTTCGCCAAAATGACACAAGCACTGGGTTCACCCGACGAGCACCGTCAGCCACGAGGAAGCCGAAATAGGCGATAAAACATACAGCTAAACCATTATCCCCGCCCTACCGTCAATAACAATGGCACACACACACGCAGACACCACCCACACACACAAAACACAAAATACTCTACTGGAACATACGCGGGGCCAGAAGCAATCTTAATGAACTCAAGCAGTACCTCTACCAAAACAATATCACAGTTGCGCTACTAAACGAAACCTTTCTCACGCCCAAAGCACGCTTTCGCATCCCAGGCTATCATATTTACAGAAACGACAGACTAGACGGCAAAGCACATGGCGGGACAGCGATAGTGGTCGAAGAAAACCTCCAACACAATCATATTCACATAACCCCCCCCCCCTGAATGCCTTAGAGTCAACCGCAATATCACTACATATATATAACAGTCACACTGGCCAGCATATATTGCTCTCCGAACAAACTTGTAACGTCAGACATTGATACAATCCTACAACTCGATAACACCATATTAGCTGCAGGCGACCTAAATGCGAAGCACCCCACTTGGGGCTGCCCAAATATGAACGCTGAAGACCACAACCTTTATACACACATGAACAGCAACACATACATCATTGATCTCTCCGGGGAACCAACATACATACCACAACAGGCACATCATGCACCGTCCACCCTAGACATCGCCCTAATTAAAAACATTACCTTCAATTACAGTATTAATTTAATAGGCGCGCTAGCATCAGATCACCATGCAGTCCAAATAGATATCGACTCGCCACCAAAGTTTATACCACCACCGATCAGACTGAACTTCAATCGTGCAAACTGGGACGTATTCGCAGACACTTTAGACAAACAACTAGCTGAACCCGTGGCACCGGAAAGTCAAGCTGCAGTAGATCGAGCTGCAGCACTCCTCGAAGAAGCCATCCAGGTGGCCATGGAAGCAGCAGTGCCCACTAAAGCCCCCCAGAACCACGGCTTAAATTACACGCCCAACGTATTTGCTCTAATTCATGAAAGAGACCATGAAAGACGTATATGGCAGCGCACACGCAACTTAAAACACAAGGTAAACATGACAACCCTCAACAGTGCCATAAAAATTAGACTTAATGCGCAGGCCCAGCAACAATGGAACCACACGCTTGCCACGCTACAGCCGGGTAACGCCAGAGTATGGCACATGGTAAGGGCCCTAAAACGACAACCCATAAATATAACCCCCCCTGTTAATCGAAGAACGGCAATGCTACGCCGAAAGCAACGCCGGAAAAGCAAAAACCCTGGCGGACACCCTAGAAAGGATATGCTTCCGCAACCCGGGCCACCCGGACCGGAGGTTCTATGCTCATCTAGAACAGGACATGAAGAATACTCTTGAAAAACCAGCACATGATGAATGTAGAAGGACAAAACCAGGGGAGGTAAAATGGATCATTGATCACTTAAATGTCCAGAAAGCGCCCGGACCCGACCAAATACCAAATTTGGTAGTTAAACATCTCTCCCCCAAAGCTATTGGACTCATCAGTTATATGTGCAACTTCTGTCTCGAAAACGGGTACTTCCCCCTATGCTGGAAGCAGGCCAATGTACTCATGTGCCCAAAGCCAGGCAAGGACCGAGCGGATCCTAAAAACTACAGACCCATAAGTCTACTAAACACAACATGATCAGACAAGTTTCCCACTACCTTATTGGTAGATCATTTACAGTCTCTGTAAGGGAACAGTGTTCGGAACCGCATAAACTAGCTGCTGGAGTCCCACAAGGAAGGCTGCTGGGACCGACCCTCTTTAGCCTTTATATTAACGATATCCCCAGGAACGCCAACACACAGCTCTCCATTTACGCGGACGACACCGCCCTACTGGCACAATCATGGAAACCAGAAGTTGTCTGTCGCAGACTACAGACTTCCCTAACAGAACTAGAACCCTGGTTATCCAAACGGAGAATCAAAGTCAATCTTCCAAAAACACAGGCAGTCCTATTTACGAAGCGAAGAAAACACGCTAATCGGTCAACACCGCTGATGCTCCACGGAGAGACAGTAAACTGGAGAAACCAGGCCAGATTCCTCGGAGTCACCTTGGACTGGAAGCTCACTTTTGCAGAACACCCCACCGAAGTGAAACGCAGGGCTATACAACAGCTGGGAGTGCTGTACCACATCCTTAACTACAAGAGTGCCCTAAGCAAGCAAATGGGCTAACACTATACAAAACCCTGATAAGACCCATAATGACATACGCTGCCCCAGCCTGGGGACACTGCAACAGCCAAATAGCGACACTGTAACTAGTCCAAAATAAATGTCTTAGAATAGCCGCAAAAGTCCCGAGATCAGTCTCATTGGACTTATTGCACGACGACCACCATATGCACACAATTGATCAGTTTATCAAAAAACTCGCCGATAATATGTACAAATCTGCACCTAACCACCACAATCCACTCATCAACAACATTGGTAAATACCACACAACCATAGACAAACACAAGAGACCACTATCGCTATTCGACAGAAGCATTCCATTAAACCGCCACAGCACAGACATGAACACCATTGTTATTGATTACCTCCACCAACTTGTCCCACCATAGCCACAACACATACAGCAGCTGTCCGGAAGACCCGGGGAGGATGTCACTCCCCTCCCTAGGTGGCCCGGGGACGACGGACATCCCCATCAGATGACGACCAGGCGAACTCCAGGGATCCGACCGGATAACAACTTGTAGATACTAACATTTGTACATATGTTATGTTGTAAATGTAAAAAAAATAATAAAAGATAAAAAAATACTAAAAAAGGCGAAATTAAAAAAAAGCGAGAGAGAGAAAAATACGGAAAAAATTATAAAATGTATATAATAAATGACAAGGGAAATATTTATTAACCTCCAACTGTGCATTACTCCCCCCTCCCTATCTATTTGTTACAAGACCAACGGCAACACGTCGAGGAACATCGCTAAGTCAGCTCCCTCTCCTGCTGAACCCTAAATTATGGTAAGGTATCCCAACAGTTTATATTTAGCATGACACCCCCACATAGCTCCATCCTGCATGAGCATGAAAATCCTCCACTAACAATAGGTCCCTGGTCAGGGCCTCGGCCATGGCCAGTACCTAACTCCCAAATCTGCCCGTATATTCTCTTGTATGCGGGCGCCTATTTAGTATTCACCCACTAACTTGCGGGTTGCTTCGGCGGTACCGTACACCACTTACCACCTTTCCTACCCATCACTTTAGTTTAGCTTAGTGCATGGGAGGGGAGGTGACGTAGATTCCTTTCGGATGATCGCCACCGAGTGTGGCGGAGGCGGGGCCACACCCAAAAAAAAACTGAACGCTACAGACGCAGCCAAACTCTCTGCAAGAAAGCTTCGACCGCGCCACTGATGATGTCTGTCGTAGTTGTGGACGAAACGTTTGGTTCTTACTCCAACAGACCACGGCAAAACAGCCTGGAAACAACCAATTTTATTATGGACTCCGGCCGTGAAAGCTTACGTTCTCTCAATACCAACCTTGATATTTAGGATCATTATGATCTAATGGTATGACACGAAATTCTTGCGCACTAAAACTACGGTTTACACCGATAGTTCCATATATTTTTTTAAATGTAGGTTTAAAACGAATAGGTACAGAAGGGTGAGGCAATGCCATCTTTAAAGTTCGTGAGGGCTTTGAAATCTTTATTCTTTTGTTTTAAGTTGGTAGTTACTATGGACAACAATTGCATAAGGTGTAGTCATTTTTTTGTAAACATGTTCTTGATATGATCGTTTTCTCTGTAATTTACAATTTTCTTTAATTGAAAAAGCAGTTTGATGAGTGTTTCAGAAGATGTAATAAGTCATACTGCATTGTGGCTATTTCCAGCGCTCTTGTCGTATAAGATAATTGCAGGTGTTTCTCACAGATTCCTTTTCTGGACAACAGCAAATATATTTTAGTTCAGACGGAGTGGTTCCAAATGGGACATCGGATTACTCCACCTCACTCAAATTAGTATGGATGTAAATTGTGTTGACATGAGAGTCGTGCAACAAGAGTTGAATCCTCTGAGAAGGTTGCAGCATTGTTTGTAGGTCTGGTGTGACTGATACCGGAAGTAGTGTCATCAGAAGTATCCTAAGACACAACGTGGATTCATCCTACAATTAATGTCAATCAAGTGAAATACTTCACTCCACGCTCCATCAAGTATTCCTCTTCATCATCATCTACGGAGATTTTCGCCCGCAAGTGAGCAACAGCAAAGTTTCATCGGCTTTCAACAGCTCAACCATTTCTCTGTGGCTAATATCTTCTGTAAGATACGTCAGGAATGTTTACCAGCCTCGTCATTTCTGGGAGGTTAAAGTACGAGGCCTCCAACTTTGCGTTCATGGCATTCTGCAAGAAACATCGAGGTTTTGTGAATCACCCTTCAAACCTAATATGACGATTGGCACGAGAGTACTGAATATCGCAGCAACAAGAAGGCAATTAAACGAGTGCTCGCAGGAGAATATTTCATCTAGAAGCTGGGAAACTATTGCTTCTAAAACACGCCAGTCATGTCATATCTTAGTAACTAAATAGGGGATATTTTGTTTGATCACCATGAGAGAAACTGTACCTTTTGAGTACTAGAATGATGGCATATCCAGCTATCTTGATGACAATTTACCTCTCATAATCACCATCCTGGACATAACGTTCTATAAATATTTTGAGTGTGTTCACCGTTGTAAGGTGCCACAAATTTCTTAGGACTGAGATTACCAAAATGTTTGGAAAAAGTAACAATTCAGAAAGTCTTTCAGGATTTAATTGCATAAAAATTACACATCAATTTTACTCAAGATAGGGAAATAAACATCTACATTCAGAAGAAGTATTAACACATCATTGACATTAAATTAATCTTGCCTTAAAAATTCTCATGTACAGCAAATACAAATAAATTGTTGCTCATTACGAATGCCAGAAGATCCTTGTGTGTTTCATTTGTTATGACCTTTCCTACCCAATAGAGTAAATTATAAGATGTGCAAAGATTTGTTATATAGCTTATTGCTTTGCCCATCACATACGTAGTCGGTAGAGAAGGTAAATAAGGTTGTGTGTATATATGTAGTATGTATGTATAGACGACTTAGAGGACATTACGTCTGTAAAATAGCAAATTTTGTATTGAGGTTCATTGCCTGGAATGCGGCACAAGATTTCGTCAATAAATTGTGCAACCAAATTCATAGTGACTGACTTTTTCATAACTTGTAACTATAAAAGAGGAAGTAATTCTTACTCCACAATTATGTACATTTCAGTGACATACACCTTTTATTTACTTATTCTTATTTTCAGTGGAATTTCACGCTTTTGATATAAAGATATTTGGATTTCAGAACAAGCTTTGCTACTCCACAGAGAATTAGATAAGTATTAAAAGCTAGTTGATAATATTGATGATAATAATTGTCTATGGAATAGATGTTACCACTTCGTAGAGCTGTAAAAGTTATCAATTTCTGGAAGCCATTTATTTATGAGCTTTTCTTTTATAGCAAAACCATGGCATGCCACATTAAGGATATTATAGGTGCTGAAGTATGAATACCAACTGAAGGCAAGAAGTAAAATCAATTAGTTTGTTGAAAGTAAAGGTAGTGCTTCTTTTCTATTGAGAGAAAAGAAATAATTGTTTAAAGGATAAATTGTGTAGATCTGTGTGTGTGAGTGTGTGTTTGTGCGTGTGTGTGTGTATGTGGGTGTGTGTGTGTGTGTGTGTGTGTGTGTGTGTGTGTGTGTGTGTGTGTGTGTGTGTGTGTGTGTGTGTGTGTGTGTGTGTGTGGGGGTGTGTGTGTGTGTGATTAATGCTCAGGATTTGATAATGAAATCGTTGTCTTCCTGCTTCACAGTATTTAGATTTCAAATCTTCTAAATTTTTAAGAATTTCATATAGTTTATTGATCAATGTTCATTAAATCATTTTTGCTGCATAGAAAGAAATTTAGTATAATAAGAAATGTGACAATTACCACTTATTGAGCTGCCTGAGCAGAACTAGGTCTGTCAGAAACGAACTGTAAGTTACACAAATGTGTGTTTTTCCTTCATTATTATTATTAATTTAATTTTGAACAAATGTCCGCTCAGACAATCATGGCTTATAATTGAGCTGAATACTATAACAGATGAGTTTCTAGGTAGATCTGAAATTATTTTAAGTTATTTTGGAGATCTTAACCGTTAAGACTTTCGGAGGAAGCAACAAATTTTTCATATTTGATACCAAAAATGTTTTAAAATAATCTTTTAACTGTGTTGTACTGGATTGTTTTTTTGTTTGAGTTATTTTGGAAACTTCTTGGCCAGCATATTCACTTGCACATTCCTAGAAAGTCCACTGATGGATGGAATCCATTGGAAAGCTATACATTTATTATAATTTTGAAAATAATTAATCATATTGTGATTTATATATCTTTTTTCTACTTTAGGGCAGTCAATTGAAATAGTATTATGAGCAATTGCTTTAGTATCTGATAAGAAAAGTATGTTGGAAAACTGATTTGTCCAGGCGAATGGATTTTGTGACGAAGTAAAAGTTACATTAATTTCTCCTTCAAAGCCTATGAAATAATTTCTAATATGGTTATAGAAAGAAAAGAATTTACAGGTAGCTCCTGCTCCTGCTGGATCTTCCTGGTTGTAAAGTGAGCCAGCTGTATACATGTGAGTCCATTCATTATCTGGATGTTAATTTAATAGTTTCAAGGGTATGTGATTTAGTTTCTCTTCTTTTTAAAGTCTGCAATTAAATCAGTGCATTGATTATAGCTTCACAGGTGATTAGCTATGTCAAAGAAACTAGGTTCAAGCTTTCTGGAGCCTTATTCTAAGCACAATGGCCTTCTTTGTATTATAGTTCAAAGATGTTTAGTGGGGTTTTAAGAGGCATGAGGGGTTCTGTTTTGGATGAGTGTTTTAATTCATTACACAGCTTTCTTTATAGGCCTAATTGAGTTTTAAAACTGAAGGTAGATTTTGTACAGTTTTATAATTTTTTTCTCTGGAACTTTCAAGAATTTTCATGTGTTAAAGTGGCTTGCTTTTCTAAATCGGGCATTATAGATCTTTTAAATGTATATGCTTGTAAGTTGATTGTAGGAATGGGTTTAATAGCCCCTGTAATTAACCTAAGAGCTTGATTTTGTGTGCACTCAAACATCATGGAAGTTGAAGGTAAAGTTGCTTTCAGTAGAACTCCACAGTTCTTAAGAACTTGGCTTATATATGTATTTAATGTAGACCTTGAAAAACCCATTTAGTTCCTCAAAGTGTTTTTGATATCTTTGATGTTTAAACATCCTTTAATTATTTACTTACTGGGCTGTATGATTAATCTAGAAGGGTGATATCTCGCCAGGGTGATCAAGATTATTTTGTTGAAGATACTATGAGGGCTGTTCAATAAAGAATGATCATAATTTGTTTACGGTCATAATTTTTTGCACTAAAATTCAATCTTATTATATTCTGTTAGCTTAATGTGAAACAAACACACTGTAGTAGTTTCATTGTTGGTGCTCCTGGTTCCCGTATGTGTAAACCAGGCAAGTTCAGACATGTTCAGTATCGCCTACCACTGCAATGGAGGTAACATGCACTTAAATTTGATGTTAGAGGAAGATCCGGAGATTCCTTCAAACGTAATCACTGCTGTTGAAACTTGGCTACATCATTTTTATCCTGAGAGCATACAGCAAAGCTCAGTGTGGAAATCTCCTTCATCACCAACCCCCAGAAAAGCAAAAGTGGTTGCTTCTGCTGGGAAAGTTATGGTCATCTCATAAATTGATATTCATGGCATGGTTAATCAGCATGTTGTACCTGCACACACATCAGTAACAGGACAATACTACAGGGATGTGCTGAAAACTTTGGAAGTCCATATCAGGTGCAAAAGACCACATTTCCGTGGAACAGGCTGGATGCTGCACCACGATAATGCCCGGCTGCATATTGCCAAAGTTGTTGCTGAATATCTTGCATCCCTCACCCTTCTTATAGTCTGGATTTAGACACATGTGACTTTTTCTATTCTCTAACTTGAAGAAACGCCTTTGTGGGAGGCCTTATCTTTCATCCGAAGCAGTGGTGAAGGCCGCAGGGGCATTTTTTAAAGGATCTCTCAAGAAATGGCTTCCAGCATGTCTTTGAAGACAGGCAGAAATGCTGGGACAGGTGCATCACATTCAGGGGAGACTATTTTGCGAAGGACCATCAAAATTATGAGGATAAGCAAAGATACGTTGTCAAAAAATGTTGTGATCATTCTTTACTGAACAGCCCTCCTATTTTAATCTGATGGAAATCATTTCCCTAGGTATATCTAGTTAATTTTATAGATCCCAAATATCATCTGCTGATTTACCTGGTTTGCATATTAGGATAACAATAGCTTTCGGATTGGATGGAACAGATGATTCCTAGATATAATTGTAAAAGTTAAGTAATGTGGTTTTAGTTTTTCCCTAAACTTTTTAGGAGTTCTGGATGAATTTTGTCTTGTCCTGAAGCTTTGCAATTAACTGTTTTAAAAATAGCTATATGAAGTTCAGAAGCTGTAAATTCACAATAGAATATGTAAGTTAAGTGATAAGGCTTCCTTTTTTATTCTTTGTTTCCTTCTTTATGTTCTTTAGTTTTTATATTTTCTTGCAAATTTATATGATGCAACATTTGAATTAAATGCAATTGGAACTTTTTGGTTATTTGATAATTCTTTATCTCGATATGCAATAAAATGTTTAGAATAGTGCTATTTTTATAGGTTGAATTGAGCCTATATCTAACATTATTGTCTTTTCTGCAGTAAATAGTTTCCATAAATTTATTATAAGAGTTTCTTTCAGCACAGAAAATGTCTATTTTATATTTTCCTTTTTGATTTTCCAGTTGAAGCTAGTTGTGGGATCTTTGTTACTTTTAACTAATTTTTTAGCCAGTTAACATACATGCTTAAGTTCTCCTAATCTTTAGACTGAAAGGTTTATAGGTTTGAACCTTTCCATTAGGGATGTATGTAGTAGAAGCTAACAGAGATTATTATTGATTATGTTAAAGGAAGTGTATTAGTTTTGATCATACAGGGCATTAATTTTTCTAATTCTAATTGATATCATTTCCAATTAGCTATTCTAAAGTACAAAAAGAATGCTATCTGAGGAGTTTTAGCTCAATGTTTGGAACACATACTTTGAGAAGTATTAAGTGATGTTTTAATTGTTTATATTAGAATAATAAATTTCTTACTACTCCTAATAAAAGGAATATTTTCTGTTCTTTTTTTCCACTCTAATAAAGATATATGACAAGAGTGTGTGTTGTTAGTTCATTATAACAAATAAAATGGTATCAGTGCATATTATGTCTTTTTTTAAGAGATAGAACAATATAACAATGTAAGAAGTGACAGTCATTTGTTTGTAAACATGTTCTTTATATGTGTTCTTTTCCTGTAATTTACAATTTTACTTAGTTGTAAAAGCAGTTTGATGAGTGTTTCAGAAAATTCAATTAGTCATACAGTATATTAGGTATTGTTAGTTCTTTCATTGCATAAGATAATTGCTGGCGTTCCTTAGAGATTCCTTTAGAACATAACGACAAATAAGTTATAGCTCAGGGGGGATGATTCCAGAATATTCTATGGTGAGAATGGTCCATCATCTCTTAACTTAGGATGGATGTGCATTGTGTTCGCATAAGTGATGTCCAGCAAGAGTTGAATCCTCTGCAAGGATTGCTGAATCCTCTGGAGGTGTGGTGTGACTTGGTACCAGAGGTAATGTCCTCAGAAGTATCCTGAGACCAAACATGGGTTCATCCTGTGATTATTGACAATCAAATTCAATCGCTTCACCCGATGCTCCATTAAGTATATTCTTCGTCGCTATCTACGGAAATCTTTGGCCAAAAGTGAGCAGCAGCAAAGTGACTCCATGACACTCCTGAAAATGGACCTGACTTTAATTCTTAAACTCCCACAACATTTACCTTCCTATTTCAAGGATAGTTTTCTGATGTTGATGTGAACTTTTATAACATATTTATTAAGGTAGCTTATAATTTGTAAACTAACAAATTAAAGTGTTTTAAAATACGAAAATATTCTTTAACATATAATACCACAATTACTGTGTAGTAATAATTGTAAGAATACAAAGGATAAGGGATCTTTTATTTTTAATCAATCTTAAATTGTACTTTAATTTATTTTAGGAAAAATATAATGACCATAGCATCAGATACTTGGAAGAAAAATACACAGAAATTTGTGGTGTGACGCTTTTGTTAGGATACATGGAGTGCTTTCAACTTTACTGTATGATTGTCCAGGAATATAAAATTTTTTATTATATTGTAGTCTAAAACACATGTAATTGGATTACAGCCACTCCAAATTTCAGTTTCATATGATAATTGGTGTTTCCTAAATGTTTCCTTTCTAATAATTGGAATAAATTAGTCCCATTGTGGTAAAATGACTTCCCTTTACCTGAATAGGGCTAACATGGGTTATACCATTGCTATAGCCAGGCAACTTCAATCCTGATGCAAATATATGGGAGAGAGGAGACGAGGATAGTGTGACATATGACAGTTAGGGTGTTGGTTGTCTCAGTGTTGGTAATGGATATTATGATTAGTAGAACCAGAATGACAAATTCAATGCAATATATAAACCAGTGCATGTCTCAAGGCATATGTGAACCCCTTGTGGTCTACAGAAAAACATACGAGTCAGTTGGAGAATTTAATGTCATGTCCGCATGTTGTCCATAGTAGCGCAGTGGTTTAGAGCAACCGCACGGAGAGCGGGAGATCCGTGTTTCAAATACCGGCTATGGCATTGAATTTTTCAGTCTGAGTCCACTCTTCCAAACCTTAGCCTACACACGGCTAGTGTGGAAGGAGTCATTATTTCCATCAATTTACCTCAAAAAATGTACATTATATTTAATTTTGTCTTCTGGGATACCGGCATGAAATGTGTTTACATTTCCCATCTATAACACAGATATCCATGGCATTTCCTTTGGAACATATTACCTGGTGTTAACTCATATAGTGTGTGTCTCGTGGTTTTTTGTACAGAAGTCACACATACCTCAGACCATAGGAGGTTAAATGAACGTTACCTGCTATTTATTGCACGCTGCAGTTCACTTGTTTCATAGGACTGCCAGTCATCATTATTGGGAAGTGCTGAGGTAGAAAAATGTGTAAGTACATCTCCTAGCTGTTCATTTTTGTAGAACTGGGACTCCTTCCTTTACAAAAACCTGAAATATATTTATAAAAAGACAGTTATTACAGGAGAGCTTCTATAAGCACACAAATTTTGTTCAGGAAAATCTGATTGTGTCTTACATCTACTGCGTTGTCTAGAAATTTATACTAACATAATCAACGAAGAAAGTTTATTTGTGTGTATCGGGTAATCTCAAAAGCCACTCTGCCCACCTCCATAGCATACACGGTAGCGTGTCTGTCTCACGTTCAAGAGGTCCCGAGTTTGAATCTTGGTCAGGTTGAGTTATCTGGATAAGGTTTTTCCGAAGTTTCCCCTTATCTTTAAAGACGAATGTCGGTAACTCTAAGCTCTATGGACCCTGGGCTTATTTGTGCATCATTTTGCCCCATTTCATTCATCATCCAATATGACTCAACGGTGGACATAAAATTAAAATTAAGAAAAAGCCACTCACCAAAATTTGTTTAATTGTCACTTAAAGCCCAATTACTTCTGAGGCACCTGCGGCTATAAAGCAGCTTCAATTCAATTAAGTAATTTCATTAATTAATATTAAGGGTTTACAAATTGCTGGATAGCTCTGAGCTTATATCTATATGACATTAAATACAATTTTTTAAAATATGGTGAAATAAACAGTATTACTTAAAGTTTTAGAATACTAAAGATGAAGGTGATATACTAGCTACAGTTGCTATATTGAATCATTCGAAGTTAATATAATTTCGGAGATACAATAATTTTTATGCAGAAATATTCACTTCATAGCCAAAATATATTGCTTTCCATTTAGTACTGCTGTGGATAGATAATTTTGTATTTAACGTTCCTTTTAACTGAATCATATTACGGGAATTCTTTTTATTTGTTTTACATACACAAATGTAGCCCACCTCGGTAGCGTAGATGGTGGTATGTCTGCCTTACGTTCAAGAGGCCCCAAGTTTGAATCTCGGTCAGGGTGAGTTACCTAGATAAGGTTTAATCCGGGGTTTTCCCTTATCCTTCAAGACGAATGTCGGGTAACTCTAAGCTCAATCGACCCTGGAATCCTTTGAGCATCATTTCATCCAATTCATTCACCGTCCGGTATAACTTAACTTTGGGGCGGACGTAAATGAAAAAAAAAAATTACACAAATGTATTTGCATGTATCCTATGCACTACTTACCATGATCAAAGAGTCGGCACAGGGGCCAAAGGTATTCTACAAAGAACGCCGATACTAGACGTTAAAGCTTTTAAGATGAAACTGGTCCAGCAAAGCTTCGTGATGCGACCCAGAGTTTCAGTGTATGGGAGGCATTTATGACGATGTGTGTCCCATCACTGAATGTTCCTGCTGGCTCCCAAATACGAACCAGACATCTAAAAGACAGAAAGGTAATTAATATACACAATCAATTTTAAGGACGCAGTTCCTTCCAGTTAAATCCATTTTGTCGTTTTGCAGAGGTATTAAGAGTAATGAAGCCCCTAGTTCAAAAATTAATTTGTTTGCATTGTTAAGAAAGAAGACGGTGCCGTTACTCCAGAGAACAAAAATAATAGTTGCATTCCACGGAATATAAAAATAAAAGGCTGTTACAACTTATTGCAAGGAATATACATAGATAGTAATGATTTAAGTAATACTTGATCAAACAGAAAACAGTTTAACACGTGATGTACTATGCTGGGTCGTTTAATTGCCGTTTTACAACTACCGCTTACTTGTACTTAAAGGAACGATGTGTAAACCTCTGAATTTTCTCTTTTTAATTCTTAGATGTATATCGTGATTCCGAAATTAAGGGATGCAATGAGTAAAGAATCGTAATGGATTTCAAACGAATATTGCATCTTTGTTACAACACATGCAGGTGCATTGGGTTGAATAGTTTTAACAAAAGAGACGGAAGAAAGAAGGTTCTTAGCAGGAATTCTCAGTGGGTAACACTTCGACTCCGTTTGAAAAGGCATTGTTCGGACCCTAAATAATGGCATGACCGAGACTAATAATCACAATGGACAAAATAGTCACAAAAGGAGTTTTGGTGTGAATAAAGAGGTTTCGTAAGGTGAAAGTCAGACGCAGCTGTAGTGAGGAAGACAGAACGGGGGTAGCGGTCGAATAAGAGACATCTGATTGGGTCTTCTGCGAAGGCAGACCAGAGCCGTAGAGAAAATGTATCAGTCGGTTCCTACATAAATAACGAATTAAGTGTAATCGATTAATAAGCATTCTACATACAGTAACTCTAAACAGTGATATATTGCCAACCCTTGGTCAGCAACTTGGAGTTTTATGTGATGATAAAATAAAGCAGTCACTAAACCAGTCTGAAACTTGCATTCCAGTGTCATTAGAACCATCCTTACTCCCATACATGTCCACCCATACCCTGAGGATAAAATTGCTCTACCCGGCTCTACCCTGACTTGTGTCAAACCAATTTGCATCAACCGTGAACTTTCTGGAAGTTAATATCTAACAACTCTCGTTTTTTTTATTAGATTCCCCCAACGTTATGTCATATCGGACGATGAATGAAATGGAAGAAATGAAGCCCAAACGAGCCCAGGGCCCATAGAACTTAGAGTAAACAAACATTTATCTTACAGCATAACGATAACCTTATCCAGAAGACTCAACTTAACCGAGATTTGAGCTCGGTATCTTTTGAATTTTAGGCAAGAAAGCTACCCTCACACCTTAGCGGTGGGCGGAAAAAGTAATTGTATTTCAAAAACTATGAAATTTTGCGGCAGTACTACCTCTCTGCCTCCCGGCTGCACGTACCTGGGTCGACGTCGGGACTCCTTCCTCGGTCTCCACGTCGTCGTCGGCTGCTTGCTGTACCCTGGGCTCTAGCGGCTTCTCCTGCATGGATTCTTTTTGGATTCTCAGGGGTTACGGCTGAGACAACATAAACCAACGATAATCTCTTAACTGCTTTTATTCGTCCTTGCATTCTTGGAACCCGGGCACTTGATTAACTGCACTTCCGGCGGACATTTCACAGTACATTTTATTAGACGCGGTACTTCGTCGAACACACTTGACGGAGGTATACAATACTGCAATGAACAACAACTGAGCAGCAAACTAAGTAGCAACTGAGTACAACTGAGATAACAACTGAGGGACAAACTGAGGGATGAGTACGGGTTACCATCCTCTTATATAAACGCAGCACCGTGTCACTAGCAAAAACTAAGGGTGTATTGACCTGTATAACGGTACGCCAAATAGCTAGCATACCATTCTATTTTCCAAACATCCGCTCGTTCTAGGCTGTCGTCTGGGAGTGCAGGGTTTCTCACATATGTCTGCCCAGGTCCATCACAATCTTCCTTCAAGTCTACAATTTTGTTTTAACTAACATAATTATTTACAATTCTTAAATTTATGAGCAATTATTAAACATATTAGTAAATAAATAATTGATCCAAGGATCAAAGTTCCTGTTTCAAACTGCGCCAAACAATGAAGTTAACATTTTTAGAGTTTGCACTGAGAAAATTTCACTTTATTGTTTTAGTTCCTCCAAAGTTAGGCTCTTTCTATCTCTGTTCATGTCACTCATTTTTACAGTTTCACTTTCACATAATCATTTAACTAGCTGCTCTTTCCTTGATCAGGTACCTGAAACTCAATACCGGTTTCACCCTCTACCGTTTACAGTACAAGATAATTTTTATTTTGTCACCTACCTTATTCTCACACAGTTCACTGCCATTCTGTTGGGTCCTTAAGTATTCAATTCATTTTCTCACTCTCTAACCCTAAGGTTTGGCTTCATTATGCCCAATTATTCTTTTTACACTAACCTATTTCTTATCCTAATAACAACCAAGACTATAACATAACTACTTACATTTGTTTTAACAAGTGGTTGGTTGCACACAATCACATACATATTTGTTCTTTTACTTACAGTTACGCTTCCATCTGGCTTCTTAGCATGTCACCAAGACGTTACCTTTCTTTCTTTTTAAACTTAACTTAACCCACTTTGTTAACTAGATAAATGGAAATATCCACCACTTCTCAGTTACTTAGAATGTTTATTACCTTTGTTTTATTTATGTGATTATTTGTTTATTTTAGTTTATTTTTACTGGGCGCCCGCTATTCTTATTTGCTTATTCGCATGCATACGGACATAAAAGCTGTTTATGGAACTTCCCCACCATCTTACCGTTCTGTACATCCGATAACAAAAATGTGTCCGTCCCGAACATTTCTACTACCTCGTACGGTCCCTTAAATAACATAGCCATACGATGATTAAATTTATTTATGGCGCTAGATAACTTTTTATTCTTTAACAAGACCAAATCATTTATTCGTATTTCCCACTTCTTTATTTTTTTTCGCCTTATGCTTGGCTCTCCTCACTTCAGCTTTTGCGCGCATTCTATCGGCGGCTATCTTTAACATTTCGGCTTCAGACAAATTTTTGGCGCCTTCTACTGGAATTGTCCCTGGAATACTACTGTCCATTGTGTTGATGCCTTTTCCCTCCACCAGCTCTATCGGTTTAAACCCAGTAACCTGATTCACCGACTAATTTAAAATTTTCTCTATTTTTGGGCACATCTCTACCCAGCTCGTATGACGTTTACCCGATAAAATTCTACGAAATAATGCCACATCCCGAATGGTTCTTTCAGTGGGGTTACTATTAGGTATAATTTTATGCCGTTTTCTTTCTTTGCATTGGTGAATTTTTTCCCCGTGAACATTGTTGCATTATCTGACAATAGTGCGTCCATTTTCCCCAATTTCGGTATGTAGTATTTGAATATTTTGTTTAGGCATATGGCGCTGTTGATTTTCTTCACTGGAAAAATTTTCACATACTTCGAAAATACATCCGTAAAGAAAATTATGTATCGGTTCCCGAATGTGCCCTGAGGCAGCTCTCCATAACAATCTACTGTTACTAATGAACGTGGCCTGTCTCTCAAAATCGCATTAGTTTCAAAATCGTAGCTAACCTGGAGTGGTTTTGCTCTCTGACAAGTATCGCAGGCGGTGACTATTCTCCGGACTTTTTGTCTTAGCTTAGGTATGTAAAAGTTTTCCAAAATAGTGGAAGTGGTGCGGTCTGTTCCGGAATGACACAAAGCTCTGTGAAATGTTAGGATTATCTCCTTTTCTATGCTTTGGGGTATGTACGTCTTCCACGCTTGGTTGATCGCCCCATGCTTTTTATATAATATACCGTCTTTCTTTCCTATGCAGCCTCCTACCTGTTCGTCTATCTCAGGCGAGCTTTCTAACAATTTCGCTAACTTTACTTCTCCTCTTTGCCAGTCACCTATATTCTTTAGTTTGTTTTTCAAATCCCTATCCATGGGTATATCAATCTTCAAAACCGTCACTTCCCTTTGCGGTCCACCCATACAAGCAGGTATTTGAGCGTTGTATGTTAACCGGTACAGCAAATCGCTAAACGTGTTTAATTTGCCAAGGATATGAATGATTTCTACATCATACTTAATTATTTCGTGTGCGTATCTACACATCTTGGAACTTGTA
Source organism: Mantis religiosa (assembly GCA_030765055.1). Lineage (NCBI taxonomy): Eukaryota > Metazoa > Arthropoda > Insecta > Mantodea > Mantidae > Mantis > Mantis religiosa. The sequence goes on from JAUKNK010000271.1 coordinate 2,607,285, forward strand.
TATTTGCATTTTTGTAGAAACGACAAACTAAGATGGTCTGAAAATATTTTTACCTTTTTCTGATATATGCAAGTCCTGAATCTTTGGATCGCGAAATACATTGCACAAATTTCGATCTCGGTTACAGATGAATTTATTTCTACCTTGCTTAATCCTCGTGAGGCAATGCTAATTACATGGAATTGTTCTGGAGATGACCTTTGACCCAATATAGCACCAAAACCTTGGCATGAGCAATCCACGTAAATTTCGAAAGGAATGCCTTCCCTCGATCTTTCGAGTAATATTGACTCGCAAAACAATATTTCTTTTTTTTCTTTCTTTTGCGCCCAGAAAAACATCTGTTCCTAAGTACCTTACATATATTACGCATTTTAAGTTGTTCTGGTATAGATTTAATCTGGAAATAGTTATCCAAATCATAAAGAAATTGTCTCGGATTTACTCCTTCGGATTCGTCAAACACCGGGACACCCAATTCATTTAATAATTGACCATATTGACTATAATTATCAGTACCAGGCGTGGCTAGATGCAAAGAACCAGATATTTTAAATAGCAAGTTCTATAAATAAATTCAATTCGGTATAATATTTTGTGCAAAATAATTTTTTTTTGGGAAACTCTAATAAAATGTGGAACACTTTTAATTTCCTAGGCATCAATTGTTTATTTTATTAAACATAAATCCAAAATCTGTATTCCATATCAAGACAACTTTCTCTCTTTAGATATATTAAACTATGTGAAGAATTGAAATAAATTTAGGTAAGGTTGTATAATTTGGAACATTTAAAAGCAACACAATATTTGTGGAAACAAGGTTAGGCTAAATAAAAATTTTAAAATTCCGTACACTATGTGCACACATATACACGTATTTGAACATCAAGGTTTGTACACCTGAAGATAAAAAAGACAAAACAGTCATTAAATACCGAGTTTTTGCCCTGAAAGAGTTTTTCCATGACATCTTTAAGATATTTTGTCGAAAACTTATTTTGATTAAATCTATAAATTAAAATTTGAGATGGAATACAATAGTGAGTAAAAATTAAAGCTTTTGGCAGTGAATAAACACAAATATATACTTTAATGCACTGTATAGTATGTGAAACAACTCCACCTGCTTACTTTAAAGTATAATTTCAGTTTGAGAAACTATGGCAATGCATAATCTCACACCATTAATGAAAATGAGGCTTGTACAGGAATTTGAAGCGAATGATTAATTCATACACTTAATTGTTCCGACCTGAAGACGTAACATTGGTTCGATTTTATAGAAGCAGTTTAACCATGTGTGAAGTTATCTGAGTGATGAAAAAGTTTTTCCTGCTGCATGCAGTAACAGAGAAATACTTTGGGAAACTGGGATAAACCAAACGTTTATATGAGCATTCATTATTTGTTGTCTCAAAACTTATCTAGTGATTGTCATATAAATAACAGGAAATTTCTCTGGTGTCTATGCGCATCTGTGTATCTTAAACTATTATATTGTGTACGGCAAGTAAATCCAAATCTACAATCACTCCGTTCTTCACGTGTACTTCAAGAACCTTTCGATTATGAGATTCAGGGGAGACACAATCTACATTGTGAAGGATATTCTTGGTAAGTGTTCCGTCGTGGTGTAAGTTGTGGCCATCAAATTAAAGCTCACAATCTAAATAGACTGTATTGCAGAAGAATCGGCCAATTGTCAGGAGAAGAAAATGTTTGACGCTTATAGTGATGTATTTCATTTAATATCTCAAAGATAGTATACCATCATACTGTCATCGAAAGTCGGAACTCCCTATAGAACCGACCGGCAGCAGCAGGAGGCGGTAGGCGTTCGCCACGCCCAGTCATTTGTCTTATACCGGTAACGAGGGTTGGCTGGAAAAACATCACTGTGTCCTCTCCTTTCGCTCCACCTGAGTTCTCGAACTTACGCGATATTTCATCTAATCCAGAACCTTCTAGATTGGCCAGCTGACCCTATATAACCAACACATCGGGCTGGAGGAAAGTCAGTTCTTGGCGAGCAGGGAAGCAGCGTCGTGCTAGTGTACGGACGAGAAGACTGTGTACGTGCGTCGGAGGAGTTTACGTGATTGCGAGTGCAAGTGGAACTGAACGGACGAACTGGTGAATCGTAATTGTGTGCATTACGTAATTCTGTGTAATTGGCAAGTGTTCAACTGTAAGTCACTGGAAATAAAGAACATTTTTGAGTGGTGCAATTGGACTTTTCATTTCACGAACCCACAAAGTCGCACTGGTGTCAGAAAGCGGGACCATAACATCACCGAACATTACAGCCATGGAATCGGCATTGGAAATGCTTTTGGAGAAGATGAACGAATTAACAGCGAAGTCGGAGGCGGCATATAACAGCCTGGCGGCAGAGTTGAAACAAATGAAGATGGCCAACGACAACCTTACCGCCGAGTTGAAGGAAATGAAGACGGCAAATGAAAACCTCGCTACAAAAACAGAAGCGGCAAATAACAACCTGGCCGCAAACCTGGAAGAAATGAAGACGGCTAACGATAACCTCACGGAGAAGATGGAACAAATGAAGGCTGCTAACGACGCCCTCGCCACCAAATTTGAGGAACAGTTGGCCGGCGTGAGGGATGACGTCGCGAAGCTGGGCAAGCGGATGGGTCAAGTAGACGACCGCCTTAATGGTTTACAGGAAAAGGCCGACAATAACGCCAAGACACTGAACGCCGCGGTGGAAGACGTCGAAGACCTTGCGAACCGCGTAAACAACCTGGAGGGAAAGGCCGACAGCAGCGTCAAGTCCCAGAACGCCATGGTGGAGGACGTCGTCGGCAGGAGGCTGAAGGATTTGAAGGCCGACGCGCCGGGACGCGACACAACATCTGCGCGCGTCAAACCTACCAAGTATGACGGCGCGTCAACGTTTGAAATCTTCCGCCGCCAGTTCGACACAGTGGCCAAGCACAAAAATGGTCGCCAGAGGAGGAGGTCACACAGTTAATAGCCAGCCTCCAAGGACGGGCCGCGGAAGTCCTAAAGGCGGTGCAGACAACGGCGGTGCCCAAGGACATCTGGGAGGCCCTGGAGAATCGCTTCGGAAACCACCGCTTAGCCGCAGCGTACCGCAGCCAGCTAAAGGCAAGGTCACAGCAGCCAGGGGAGACGCTGCAGGAGTTCGCCCTGGCAGTTGAACAACTTGCTGGCAAGGCCCTAGTCGACCTCCCACTAGAGTTCGTATCCCGGGAAGCAGCCTACACATTCGTAGACGGGGTACGAGATACGGAGATTCGTCAGCACCTAATGCTCGGCGATTATAAAACAATCCACGAGGCGCTAACGGCGGCATTAAGGATGGAGGCGGCCAAGGTAACAGCTATCCCGACGTCGAGAACGAGGGGTTTTCAATACACCGGAGAGAGAAGACCAGCCGAGGGACGCCAGCGAACACCTAGTGGCCTGTGTTGAGGGTGTGGACAGCCCGGACATCTGCAGAGAGACTGCCCACACGAGGAAGAGCAGCCGGAAAACGAGTGAGGGCCGTCGTGGAGAGGGGCACGTTGGCGCCATCAGCACCATCCCCTTGAGTGACACTGCGCGCCGTCAGCCGGCGTATGGATGACAGTCTCGTAGCGGACGGTTGGGAAGCGTGCCGCGTGCTGATGGACACCGGGTTGGCCGTGACCATCATCAGACCTGACGTGGCGAAAGGTTTGCCGACAAGGAAACCGAGCCGAGCATACCAGCTCGTCACGGCTTTGGGCGACACCTTGCTTGTGGAGAAGGAGGTCCTGCTGAAGCTGACTTTGGGAAGGAGCACCGTACGTCTATGGGTGTTCGTCGCGAAAGTGGCTGAGGAGGTGATTCTGGGATTGGATGCCCTCAGGAGCCATGAGGCGACGGTCGACGTCGGAAAGAAGGTCCTGAGGCTCAACGGAGAAGAGGTTATACTCCGTCAACCAAAAGAGCGCTTTGGAATTTGCAGGGTCGTCTTGAACCAAGACGTGGTTGTTCTCGCGAGGAGCGAGGTGGTGTTGACGGCGCGACTGGAGGGCCAGATAACTAGGAACATGATGCTGGACCAGAAGACGCCTGTACACGGACTGTGTGTAGCCAGGGCATTGCTGCCGTGCCGAGAGGAGGTGCCAGTGAGACTGCTAAATCCAACGGACACCGATCACGACGTCCAGGCCGGGACGGAGTTGGGAACGTGCGAGCCCGTGGTGAGCGTAACAGCAATCGAAAAGACACAGGAGCCGGTGCTGGCGCAACACCTGGGGCTCCGGCTAGAAGGCCTACTGGCGGCCGACCACCTGACCGCAGAACAGCTGGAGAAAGTTCGACAACTGCTGAGGCGATACCAGAGCGTCTTCAGCCAAGGCGACAGTGACTGTTTTGGAGTACCTATATTGCGTACCACTTAGAACGCTCTCGTATTGTAGTTATACATATAGATCGGAATAGGTCTACTTGAAGTGAAACAGTCCACCTTAAAATAAAAAAGTACGTGAAATGCGCAAGTATTTACGCTTTGACTGCATCACAGATGACCTCGAATGAGCAGAATTTAATTGAAAATGCAGGAGAAAGTAAATACTCAGTTGCTATTATTAAAATGGTGTCCAAGCTACTTTAGTGTCCTTATACAATTATTTTTACCCTTATATTTCATATTATAACAGCATATTGCCGATTTCAAAGAAAGAATAGTTTCTGTTTTTCGAAGTGAGATGGTTATTTCAATGAGAACGCATCCAGATAAGGTAATATCTAGTCAGTTGTAAGATGCGCAGAGTTACTTAGTTTTTAACTCATTTCGGTAGTAACTATGTGATAGCATACAGGATATTTAACTTTAGAGGTCGTTGGAGAGTATACCGTATTTCAGTGTACTGTAACGCTAATTCTGCAACCGTAAACTTATAGCATGAAGACGAAAAGGACCAATTAGGAAAACTTAGGTCCACAAACACTGTATTTCACAGTGAACATTTGAATATCTGTTATAAATACTAGATATACTTGCATGAGTTTTAAACCTGTCAAATAAAGTAGAAGCATTTTCATTTGAAAATATGCAAAGGTATATTTATTATTCATAAATTATATATAAAAAGGTATTATTTCTCTGGTTGTACGAAATACCCAACCAAGATAAGTGCGCATTGAAAATTGTTGAATTTATATTGTTATTTCGAAGTATGAGAAATGACGTAGCGTATCAAATGCTACGTCGCATTTATATCGGTTTGTTTTGACTTGCCACTCCCTCTCCGTCTCCCATGACAATGCCAGCACTGTCAACAAATCCTACTTGTGGTATAGTGCAGCTAACCTATTTCATCGGTGTCCTTGTTTCGCTGCCTGGTCCTTATATATGATAAGATATGGTGACACATTCTTGGTGTGTGTTCAGTAAAGCGAGTGAACCAAAATTCGTCAGTAAAATTGTGCCTTCAGAGACCCACTAAAATTTACCTCATAGTAGATAAGCGATGGGAAGAAAGGCATTATAAATGTAAATTTACCTTCCCTGTCGTCCCCACTACCCTCAGCAACTAGCTTGGTAGAGCCAACTAAACCGGTTGATTCCATTTATACTTGCGAGGCAGTGTTATCAGTGCAGTGGTGGATTCCACGTGCAACATGAGTGAACGTCGAATATTTAATCGGGATTGGGGGAAAAAGTATTTTTTTTATTCACGACGATGGCGAAGCATAGTTTCTGATGTATTGTCACCTAATTATCGGAAAGCACGGCCAGCTAGCAGCTGGGTGGGCGACAGAAGGCATTTAGGCCACGCTCCGGGCTGGAGAGAAGCAGTTTTTGGCGAGCAGCCGTGAGGAGCGCCGGGTGAGTTAACGGACCGAAAGACTGTGAACGTGGATCAGAGGAGATGTACGTAACTGTGAGCGTGCAGTGGACCTGTGACAGACGAACTGGTGAATTGTATTTGTGCGCATTACGTAAGTCTGTGTAATCGTCAAGTGTTCCGAGTAATTCAGTGGAAATAAAAAGCATTTTTGAGTTGTGCAGTTGTACTTTTAATTTCACGAAGCCACAAAGTTACAGTTTCCTACTAATAGTGGTTACATTAAGAGCTGCACTTTAAGGAAGCATTTCAATGCGGCTCATGTTCGAACCTATGAACCTTCAAAGCAACAGACCATTGCGCAGTTCGGGAAAACATGGTACGGATTTGTAGAAATAACTGCCAAAACTTTTTCTAGGCTCCACTCCATCCCTTGGCAATTGGCACTACTTATGAATGTGAACAAGCGTTAAGCATATTGACATTGAACAAGAGCCTGTAAGTGGAGTTTACGATTTATATCTTCATTGTGTTCTACATTTAAGTTTATCTAGGTTGCAGCAGGACTTGAAACAGTAATGTCTAAAATGAAACTAGCAAGATACGAATCGTGAAAATTAAGGGAGTATCATAACCACGCCAATACCTAACAGTGTACATTCTAAGCAATTTCAAGTACTTTTAGATAAACTGTGAGGTTTAGTTTTAAGAAAACAACATAGGAACTGTTTAAATTCCTTTAGAAACTTAAGGAAAATAATTTGTACTGCATAACAATTATACGACAAAACAAAGGTAACAAACTGCTTTTGTCAACTTAAGGTTTGGCTTAGGTCAGTAATGTGGTGAGAAGGCTGTTTCTCATGCAATGCCAATATGAGCCGTCTAGCAATGTCACTACGTCTTTCACTCATATTCTAGAGTGTCATTAACCCTCTTTACGCTTTCCTAGCCAACTACTTCATTTCAAAAGTATGCTTTTGACTACGTCACATAGGACGTTTCATCCAAGAACCGAATGACTGCCATTGTACCTCACGTCACCTATCTGTTTACGTGCCATATAGAAGAAAAAAGGAAAGGGGGATTGTAGGGATAGTCATTTTACATTCTGGATAATAAGATTTTGTGTATCTCTTATAATTTGCAGGTTCAACAAAAGTCATCTCGAATGAACACGACTTCTATGGACATTCCTTTAAAAATACAAGCGATACATTGAATTTGTTACGAAAATAATTTTAATATGTAATGAAAATTGTTAGAGATAACTTTGAGAAAATCAGATTAATCAACAAATTTTCCTTGTAAAGAGTAGACTATAGTGGCTGAATTTTCTAGAAGATCTTCGTGTTCCATCCTTGGAGGATGCTGATATTAAGTACAAATTTTGTATTTGCTTGTTGATTATGCTAATAACAGACACTCGTTCACACATACAAACACAACGTACCATTATCTAAAACTTAATTTTTCTGGATTCAGGGGAACTCTAAATTGGTATTTCCGGCGAAATCCGGTGATAGAACTTTTGGGTGGATTCAGTACTTCCCTTTTTATTATTTGTACTAGAGAAAGAAAACATAGAATTATGTGTGCTTATTTGTTTCGAGGATATTCCTGTTAATTTATAATTATATCTTTTCAATTATAAATACAATTGATAAGCGGCTGTCCTCGCAAGGAGAATGGAATCCTGATCTGTTACATACCGACTAGTTTTTTAAAGAATTGACTATTTCTTGAACACTACGGCGTAATTCCGTGTTTTTAGCAATAACGTAATGTTTATCACATTGAACCTGAAGTAAGTAGAGAAATAAACGTTTGTAGGTATAGTTTATACAGGAATATGTGAATGCTAAACATTTTTATGTTGAAGCATAATACTTCTACCACATGTACACAA